>OU342743.1:540819828-542019828 GCA_910589775.1 Avena eriantha
TTGCATGTGTGTTCTCTTCAGACCCCACACATGGATCCACCAGTGTCATTGCATCTGTGTTCTATTCAGAAACCAAACATGGATCCACCAGTGTGTTTGCATGTGTGTTCTTTTTAATAACAACAACTAGAGTCATTGAATGTGTGTTCTTTTCACATACCACATATGGATCCACTAGTGTCATTGGATGTGTGCTCCTTTCACAATCCACCTATGGATCCAGCATTATCGTTGCATGTGTGTTCTTTTCACATACCACATATGGATCCACCAGTGTCATTGCATGTGTGTTATTTTTACTAAGAAAGCATGGAGTCATTGCATGTGTGTTCTTTTCACATACCATATATGGATCCACCAGTGTCATTGCATGTGTGCTCTTTTCACAATCCACCTATGGTTCCACCAGTGTCATTGTATGTGTGTACTTTTTACTAACAACCAGATTCAGTGCATGTGTGTTCTTTTCACATACCACATATGGATCCACTAGTGTCAGGCATGTGTGTTCTTTTCACAATCCACCTCTGGATCCACAAGTGTCATTGCATGTGTGCTCTTTTTACTAACAACAACCAGAGTCATTGAAATGTGTGTTCTCTTCAGAGACCACACATGGATCCAACAGTGTCATAGCATGTGTGTTCTTTTTACTAACAACAACCAGAGTCATTGAAATGTGTGTTCTCTTCAAAGAACACACATGGATCCACCAGTGTCATTGCATGTGTGTTCTCTTCAGAGACCACACATGGATCCACCAGTGTCATTGCATGTGTTGTCTTTTTACTAACAACAACTTCAGTCATTGCATGTGTGTTATTTTCACATACCACATATGGATCCACCAGTGTCATCGAAATGTGTGTTCTCTTCAGAGACCACACATGGATCCACAGGTGGCATTGCATGTGTTTTCTCTTTAGAGACCACATATGTATCCACCAGTGTCATTGCATGTGTGTTCTTTTTACTAACAACAACTAGAGTCATTGCATGTGTGTTCTTTTCACATACCACATATGGATCCACGAGTGTCATCGCATGTGTGCTCTTTTCACAATCCACATATGGATCCACTAGTGTCATTGCATGTGTGTTCTTTTTACTAACAACAGCCGGAGTCAGTGCATGTGTTATTTTTTCACATACCACATATGGATCCACTAGTATCAGGCATGTGTGTTCTTTTCACAATCCACCTATGGATCCACCAGTGTCATTGCATGTGTGCTCTTATTACTAACAACAACTAGAGTCATTCGATGTGTGTTCTCTTCAGAGACCACACATGGATCCACCAGTGTCATTTCATGTGTGTTCTTTTTACTAACAAAACCAGAGTCATTGAAATGTGTGTTCTCTTAAGAGACCACACATGGATCCAACAGTGTCATACCATGTGTGTTCTTTTTACTAACAACAACCAAATTCATTGAAATGTGTGTTCTCTTCAGAGACCACACATGGATCCACCAGTGCCATTCCATGTGTGTTCTCTTCAGAGACCACACATGGATCCACCAGTGTCATTGCATGTGTGTTCTCTTCAGACACCACACATGGATCCACAAGTGTCTTTGCATGTGTGTTCTTTTTACTAAGAAAACTAGAGTCATTGAATGTGTGTTCTTTTCACATACCACATATGGATCCACTAGTGTCATTGCATGTGTGCTCCTTTCACAATCCACCTATGGATCCACCATTATCATTGCATGTGTGTTCTTTTCACATACCACATATGGATCCACCAGTGTCATTGCATGTGTGTTCGTTTTACTAACAACAATTAGAGTCATTGCATGTGTGTTCTTTTCACATACCACATATGGATCCACCAGTGTCATTGCATGTGTGCTCCTTTCACAATCCACCTATGGATCCACCAATGTCATCGCATGTGTGTTCTATTTACTAACAACAACCAGAGACATTGCATGTGTGCTCTCTTCAGAGACCACCTATGGATCCACTACTGTCACTACACGTGTGTTCTTTTTACAATCCACCTATGGATCCACCAGTGGCATTGCATGTGTGCTCTTTTTAATAACAACAACCAGAGTCATTGCATGTGTATTTTCTTCAGAGACCACACATGGATCCACCAGTGTCATTGCATGTGTGTTCTTTTTACTAACAACAACTAGAGTCATTGAAATGTGTGTTCTCTTCACAGACCTCACATCGATCCACCAGTGTCATTGCATGTGTGTGCTTTTTACTAACAACAACTAGAGTCATTGCTTGTGTGTTCTTTTTACTAACAACAACTAGAGTCATTGCATGTGTGTTCTTTTCACATACTACATATGGATCCACAAGTGTCATTGCATGTGTGCTCTTTTCACAATCCACCTATGGATCCACCAGTGTCATTGCATGTGTGTTCTTTTTGCTAACAACAACCAAAGTCATTGCATGTGTGTTGTTTTCGCATACCACATATGGATCCACCAGTGTCATTGCATGTGTGTTCTTTTCACAACCCACCTATGGATCCACTAGTGTCATTGCATGTGTGCTCTTTTTACTAACAACAACTGGAGTCATTGCATGTGTGTTCTTTTCACATAACACATATGTATCCACCAGTGTCATGGCATGTGTGCTCTTTATACAATCCACCTATGGAGCCAGCAATGTCATTGCATTTGTGTTCTTTTCACAATCCACCTATGGATCCACCAGTGTCATTGCATGTGTGCTCTTTTTACTAACAACAACCAGAGTCATTGGATGTGTGTTCTCTTCAGAGACCACACATGGATCCACTAGTGTCATTGCATGTGTGTTCTTTTTACTAACAACAACCAGACTCATTGAAATGTGTGTTCTCTTCAAAGACCACACATGGATCCACTAGTTTCATTGCATGTGTGTTCTCTTTAGAGACCACACATGGATCCACCAGTGTCATTGCATGTGTGTTCTTTTTACTAACAACAACTAGAGTCATTGCATGTGTGTTCTTTTCATATACCACATATGGATCCACCAGTGTCATTGCATGTGTGCTCTTTTCACAATCCACCTATGGATCCACCAGTATCATTGCATGTGTGTTCTTTTCACATACCACATATGGATCCACCAGTGTCATTCAAATGTGTGTTCTCTTCAGAGACCACACATGGATCCACCGGTGTCATTGCATGTGTGTTCTTTTTACTAACAACAATTGGAGTCATTGCATGTGTGTTCTTTTCACATACCACATATGGATCCACCAATGTCATTGCATGTGTGCTCTTTTTCACAATCCACCTATGGATCCACCAGTGTCATTGCATTTGTGTTTTTACTAACAATAACCAGAGTCATTGCATGTGTGTTCTTTTCACATACCACATATGGATCCACTAGTGTCATTGCATGCGTGTTCTTTTCACAATCCACCTATGGATCCACCAGTGTCATTACATGTGTGCTCTTTTTACTAACAACAACCATAATCATTGCATGTGTTGTTCTCTTTACATAACACACATGGATCCACCAGTGTCATTGCATGTGTGTTCTTTTTACTAACAACAACCAGATTCATTGAAATGTGTGTTCTTTTCAGAGACCACACATGGATCCACCAGTGTCATTGCATGTGTGTTCTTTTTACTAACAACAACTGGAGTCATTGCATGTGTGTTCTTTTTTACAATCCACCTATGGATCCACCAGTGTCATTGCATGTGTGCTCTTTTTACTAACAACAACTAGAGTCATTGCATGTGTGTTCTCTTCAGAGACCACACATATATCCACCAGTGACATTGCATGTGTGTTCTTTTTACTAACAACAACTTGAGTCATTGAAATGTGTGTTCTCTTTAGAGACCACACATGGATCCAATAGTGTCATAGCATGTGTGTTCTTTTTACTAACAACAACCAAATTCCTTGAAATGTGTGTTCTCTTTAGAGACCACACATGGATCCACCAGTGCCATTGCATGTGTGTTCTCTTCAGAGACCACACATGGATCCACCAGTGTCATTGCATGTGTGTTCTATTCAGAAACCACACATGGATCCACCAGTGTGTTTGCATGTGTGTTCTTTTTAATAACAACTAGTGTCATTACATGTGTGGTCTTTTTACTAACAATAACCAGAGTCATTGGATGTGTGTTCTCTTCAGAGACCACACATGGATCCACCAGTGTCATTGCATGTGTGTTCTTTTTACTAACAACAACTGGAGTCATTGCATGTGTGTTCTTTTTTAGAATCCACCTATGGATCCACCAGTGTCATTGCATGTGTGCTCTTTTTACTAACAACAACTAGAGTCATTGCATGTGTGTTCTCTTCAGAGACCACACATATATCCACCAGTGACATTGCATGTGTGTTCTTTTTACTAACAACAACTTGAGTCATTGAAATGTGTGTTCTCTTCAGAGACCACACATGGATCCACCAGTGTCATTGCATGTGTTTTCTTTTTATGTCATGGTGGTGTCACGGCAGATGGATATTGGTAGTAAATTGCCCGTGGTGGGCCCCTATAGATGGCCCACCACGGGCCATTTATATTCGGAGCGTTGACCCAGTGGGAGAGGCGGAGCGACGTAGATGGCCCGTGGTGGGCCGAATCAACTTGGGTCGGCCCACCCCGAGAGGACACGGACGTCCCAGCTGTCCGGATTACTCCTTAATCCGGCATATGTAGAGGCAGTTCGGCCCATGCAGTGCAGATTCGGCCTGCAAATATTTGTACCAGGTCGAATTAGCCATAATTCGGCCCGTGTTCGTTTTCTTTCTCCTTTTCCTTATTCTTTTCTCTTTATCCTTCATATTTTTGTCTTCGTGTATCTCTTTTATGCAATCACCTATTCATCAACTCTGGGGTACCTGGGGTTACACCCCCAACATTAGTCCCCGAGGCTATGGGGGATCCGTAGAATCGCACATAGGCTTCATAAAAACTATCTCCATAGTTGCTATCAACATATAGTCATTTTTCTCCATTTTCAATACATATCCTTGTCAAAAATCGACTCAAATCGATCGGTGTCCTTCTTGGGCATTCCTCTTATGATCCTTTTTAGTAAGTTTGTAGTTTTTAACCTGCCTTGGCTCTGGTCTTATCCCATTTGGGTAAGTATTTTTTGCTTCCAACCCGATTTGGCTCAGGCCGCAACCCCTTGGGGTTAACTCTTTTGAGTAAGTCTTTTGGCTTCTGGCCGAATTTGGCTCTAGCCTTAACCCATTTGGGTAACTCTTTTGGCTTCTGGCCTGATTCGGCTCTGGCCTTAACCCTTTTGGGTAACTCTTTTGGCTTCTGGCCTGATTCGGCTCTGGCCTTAACCCATTTGGGTAAGTCTTTTGGCTTCTGGCCTGATTCGGCTCTGGCCTTAACCCTTTTGGGTAACACTTTTGGCTTCTGGCCTGATTCGGCTCTAGCCTTAACCCTTTTGGGTAACTCTTTTGGCTTATGGCCTGATTCGGCTCTGGCCTTAACCCATTTGGGTAAGTCTTTTGGCTTCTGGCCTGATTCGGCTCTAGCCTTAACCCTTTTGGGTAACTCTTTTGGCTTCTGGCCTGATTCTGCTCTGGCCTTAACCCTTTTGGGTAACTCTTTTGGCTTCTGGCCTGATTTGGCTCTAGCCTTAACCCTTTTGGGTAACTCTTTTGGCTTCTTGCCTGATTCGGCTCTGGCCTTAACCCATTTGGGTAATTCTTTTGGTTTCTGGCCTAATTCGGCTCTGGCCTTAACCCCTTTGGGTAAGTCTTTTGGCTTCTGGCCTGATTCGGCTCTGGCCTTAACCCTTCTGGGTAAGTTTTTTGGCTTCTGGCCGAATTTGGCTTTGGCCTTATGAATTGTAATCTGAGTTATCCCGTCCGAGATATAATTGCTGAGTTATATGACTCACAATTGACATGAGTCTCGGTTTTGAGTTACTTGACTCAAAATTGATATGAGTCTCAGTTTTGAGTTACTTGACTCAAAATCCGAGTTACTTAACTCAAATCCGAGTTACATGACTCAAATCCGAGTTACACGATGGAAGTTTGAGTTGCTTGACTCGAATCTGACATAAGTCTTAGATCCGAGTCATTTAGCTAAGGTATGATATGGTCTTATGATATGCTAGCAAACTGCCCTAGATTTTGACTCGAGACATTGATCTGAGATATGACTTTGAGTTATGACATGACTTTATGATATGATGGCATACTTCCATAGATATTGATCCGAGATTGAATATGAGGAGTTATTGATACAATTTTATGATACGATGGCATACTTCCATAGATATGGATCCGAGATTGAATATGATGAGTTATTGATATGCTGGCTCATTGCCATCCAAGACATGGAACAAATTGATTTGAGGTATAAGAAATCCTGGTAAGCTGAGTTAAAATCCGAGTTACTAAATAACTTGGTAAGCTGAAATGAAATTCAAGTTACCCTGTAATTAGGAAATTGAAGCAAATCTGAATTATCCCTGCAGTTAGGCAAAATGAAGTAAAATTCGAGTTACCATGTAACTAGGAACTTGAAGCAAATCTGAATTACCCTGTAATTAGGCAAACTGAAGTAAAATCCGAGTTACCATGTAACTAGGAAAACCGAGGTAAAATCCGAGTTACCATGTAACCTGGAAACATGTAATTAGGCAAACTGAAGTAAAATTCGAGTTATCCGGTAACCTGGCATGGTGATGCACACACCAATCCGAGTTACAGATGACCTGGTAAGCTGAAAACATCAATCCGAGTTAAATCTGAGTTACCAGGTAATCCGGCTGACTGAGTCAAATCCGAGTTACAAGGCAACTAGGCAGGTGGAAGTATTACTCTAGTTACTATGTAACTTGGTGAGTTGAGTTAAATCCGAGTTATAAATGACATGGTGAGCTACTTTTTAGTCCAAGGTAGCTTAAAGACACAAAGCAGTGGATACATACGAGATCATGGCATATCTTAAGTCTTTTCTGAGTTATTGTTCTATGCACGGAGACACTGAGTCCCCGAGCTACTTTTTCTACCCTTAGGTGACTCAAATGACATGCTTGCTAGTCCGCGGGTTGAGTTATCTCATCCCTGGGGTGAACAACTAGGTGATAGTCCCCGGGTGACATCCAGGGTATCTCTTGTGCAAGTTGGTTGAGTTATTCACTACTCACTGCATCTTTGGTGGTGAGGTTGAGTTATCTAGTTGAGTCACACCCAAAGGGTCAGTTAACACTTACAGTGCATGTTGATGAAGAGGTTGAGGGAAAGGATCGATGATGAAGCAGAGCTTGATGAAGACGCTCCCGTCCGGATGGTAACCCAACCAGCACCTCTTATCAGCCCCACGGTGGGCGCCAACTGTCGTGGTGGTGTCACGGCAGATGCCATGGATAGGCTAAAGGTGGGGACTAAATGCACTAGGGGAATCTAGGGAGGGATAGTGTGGTGATTCCACACACAGTAGTTTTGTATTTTATTCACTTCCACAGATTACAAGTGCTCCTAGAGCTGTATGGGGAGAGGAGGAAGAAGAACTCTCTTACTCTCACCACTAGTAAAATACCACCCTCTAGGGATCAACCAGAAAAACCAACCCTTTCTACAGAGGCCCTAGCCCTCCTTATATAGGAGTGGCTAGGTCTCCCATTAGGGCATACGTGGAGGCATATTCCAAGGAATATGCCTCTTCCCAAAATAGTAAGCCGACCGGGTCACTTTAGCCCAGCGTCATCCATGCAGAGGCTACGTAAGCCCCTGCGGCGCCCGCGTCATCCGACATAGGCATCGTCACCTCTGTCGGCCATGCCTCGGTGGTCCTGGCATCTGTCCGCTTCGCTCATGCTCTGCATACAGTGGTCACCTTTGACCAGCAAGATACCTTACTTCTCTTGCAAGCTTGATATAACCCAGATCGTACCTAGTTGATCCGGCAACACCTGGTCCTGTATACCAGTTAGATTCATCTGTCCGACATACGGCTTACGTCAGTTGAGATCCAGTTAGCTGGAAATCCCCTGGTCCTGGTTAACTTGGCCTTTATACCCCGGCCTTGAGGTGACTCGGCCAGCACTTGCTTTGACCCAGCCGTACCTCGGCTAACTTGGCCTTTATACCCCGGCGTGACCCTACCCGGGGGCATCCCCCCAACATTTTACTACCAACAACCAGAGTCATTGCATGTGTGTTCTTTTCACATACCACATATGGATCCACCAGTGTTATTGCATGTGTGCTCTTTTCACAATCCACCTATGGATCCACCAGTATCATTGCATGTGTGTTCTTCTCAGATACCACATATGGATCCACCAGTGTCATTGAAATGTGTGTTCTCTTCCGAGACCACACATGGATCCACCAGTGTCATTGCATGTGTGTTCTTTTTACTAACAATAATCAGAGTCATTGAAATGTGTGTTCTCTTCAGAGACCACACATGGATCCACCAGTGTCATTGCATGTGTGTTCTTTTTACTAACAACAACTGGAGTCATTGCATCTGTGTTCCACACATGGATCCACCATTGTCATTGCATGTGTGTTCTTTTTACTAACAACAGCCAGAGTAATTGCATGTGTGTTCTCTTCAGACACCACACATGGATCCACCGGTGTCATTGCATGTGTGTTCTTTTTACTAACAACAACCAGAGTCATTGAAATGTGTGTTCTCTTCCGAGACCACACATGGATCCACTAGTGTCATTGCATGTTTTTTCTTTTTACGAACAACAACTGGAGTCATTGCATGTGTGTTTTTTCACATACCACATATGGATCCACCAGTGTCATTGCATGTGTGCTCTTTTCACAATCCACCTATGGATCCACCAGTGTCATTGCATGTGTGTTCTTTTGACAATCCACCTATGGATCCACCAGTGTCATTGCATGTGTGCTTTTTTACTAACAACAACCAGAGTCATTGCATGTGTGTTCTCTTCAGAGACCACACATGGATCCACGAGTGTCATTGCATGTGTGTTCTTTTTACTAACAACAACCAGAGTCATTGAAATGTGTGTTCTCTTTAAAGACCACACATGGATCCACCGTGTCATTGCATGTGTGTTCTTTTTACTAACAACAACTGGAGTCATTGCATGTGTGTTCTTTTCACATACCACATATGGATCCACCAGTGTCATTGCATGTGCGCTCTTTTCACAATCCACCTATGGATCCACCCATATGATTGCATGTGTGTTCTTTTCACATACCACATATGGATCCACCAGTGTCATTTGATTTGTGCTCTTTTTACTAACAACAACCAGAGTCATTGCATGTGTGTTCTCTTAAGAGACCACACATGGATCCACCAGTGTCATTGCATGTGTGTTCCTTTTACTAACAACAACCAGAGTCATTGAAATGTGTGTTCTCTTTAGAGACCACACATGGATCCACCAGTGTCATTACATGTGTGTTCTCTTCAGAGACCACACATGGATCCACCAGTGTCATTGCATATGTGTTCTTTTTACTAACAACAACTGGAGTCATAGCATGTGTGTTATTTTCACATACCACATATGGATCCACCAGTGTCATTGCATGTGTGCTCTTTTCACAATCCACCTATGGATCTACTAGTATCATTGCATGTGTGTTCTTTTCACATACCACATATGGATCCACCAGTGTCATTGAAATGTGTGTTCTCTTTAGAGACCACACATGGATCCACCAGTGTGATTACACGTGTGGTCTTTTTACTAACAACAACTGGAGTTATTGCATGTGTGTTCTTTTCACATACCACATATGGATCCACCGGTGTCATTACATGTGTGCTCTTTTCAGTATCCACCTATGGATCCTCCAGTGTCATTGCATTTGTGTTCTTTTTACTAACAACAACCAGAGTCATTGCATGTGTGTTCTTTTCACATACCACATATGGATTCACCAGTGTCATTGCATGTGTGTTCTTTTCACAATCCACCTATGGATCCACCAGTGTCATTGAATTTGTGTTCTTTTTACTAACAACCACCAGAGTCATTGCATGTGTGTTCTTTTCACATACCACATATGGATGCACTAGTGTCATTGCATGTGTGTTGTTTTCACAATCCACATATGGATCCACCAGTGTCAATGCATGTGTGCTCTTTTTACTAACAACAACCAGAGTCATGTGTGTTCTCTTCACATAACACACATGGATCCACCAGTATCATTGCTTGTGTGTTCTTTTTACTAACAACAACCAGAGTCATTGAAATGTGTGTTCTTTTCAGAGACCACACATGGATCCACCAGTGTCATTGCATATTGATGACCCACAAGTATAGGGGGTGTATCGCAGTATTTTCGGTAAGTAAGAGTGTCGAACCCAGCGAGGAGCATAAGGTGCTGGCTAGTGGTATGGATCAGGAATTCTCTCCAAATACTTAGCAAACGGATTTTTAGGGGTTTTCGATAAAGCAAGTAAACAAAGTATGATTAAATGAAAGACAGTAGGAATAAATGCAGCAAGTGGCCCAATCCTTTATGTAGCAAAGGACAAGCCGATTGTATTACTTAAGATGACCAAACATTCTTGAGGACACATGGGAAGACTATCAAGTGCTTTCGCTTCATATAGTTGATTAATCTTCTTTATCTTGCTAAGTGTTGTGTGGGTGAACCTGTACTAATGTACCGACCCATCCAGGACTGATACATACTTATGATTATACCCCTTGAAAACATCCGTAAGTACAAGAAAGTAATTAAGGTAGAAACCTAACCACGGCTTTAAACTCTAAGACCCTTACGTCCCTTGTGCAATGGTTTCCTAACGGGAGTTCAGGTTTCTATCACTCCGGCAACCCCTACGATTAGTAGCCAAATACACAATGCATACCCCTAGGCCCATATAGGTGAAGTGTCATGTAGTCGACGTTCACATGACACCACTAGAAGAAGTACACCACAACTTAAATAACAATCTATTGAATCTTTCTCAACACAACTCCACTACTAACAACATGACTTATCCCATGTCCTCAAGAACAAAACAAACTACTCACAAGACATCATATGGATCATGATCAGAGATGGAATAATGATGTATAACAATCTGAACATAAACAATAATTCAATGGTTCACTCAATAGCATCAACTACGAAGAGTAATCAACACCAGGAAAGTTTCCCCTATGAACTAATGCAAGATTCAACTCAATTGTTACAACAATATGGAGATGGTGATGAGGGTGTTGATGGTGATGATGGTGGTGATGATGATGATGATGATCCCGATGAAGTCCAGCTTGATGGTGGTGTTGATGGCGACGATCTCCCCTCTCCGGGAAGGAATTCCCCCGGCAGAAATCTGTCTGCCGGAGAGATCTTTCTCTCTAGGTGTTTTCCGCCCCGCAGAGGCGGCGGAATCTTTCTGTGGTTGCTCCCCGAGTCTTAGGGTTTCGGGAGGATGATATACGCTAGAGGGGAGAGGCTAGAGTGGGCCAGGGTGGCCACACCACCTACTGGCGTGGCCTAGGGCTACCCGCGCCAGGGGGTGGTGTGGGCCCCCTGTGGCCCATCTCCACTCCGTCTTCTGGCATCCTTAGTCTTCTGGAAAAATAGGATTTTCCATATATTTTCCCGGATTTTCTGATCTTCGCGAATTTTGCCTCCAAACAACACCTTTTCAATCAGAATCCTGACTACAGCGGTCCATGCTCCAAAAGTCACCAACCATGCAAAAACAGATGAAATAACATAAGTATCACCTCTCAATACGAAATATATCAATGAATAATAGTGAATTAAGACATAGAATAGTGATGCAAAATGGACGTATCAACTCCCCCAAGCTTAGACTTTGCTTGTCCCCAAGCAAAACTGAACTCAATAAACATGGCCTCAGGAGAGTGAAGAGTCGATAAAATAATACGAACAAGAAGCATCACATTCATCAAATGCATAGATCATAATAGAAGGCAACTCACTATTATATAACTTAACTTGTAATGAGTAAAGGAAACAAAATAAAGATACATGAAGTAAATCATAATTGGTAATGAAAAACTTAGCTCTTGGTCGAAGAATAGTTGATAATTTGCTGGAGTTCACAAATAGCTGGTTTTCAATGATAGCTTTCAAAGTAGTAAACATCAAGATAAGAGCAATGTGCAAAACAAGGAACATAAGAAACATGATTAAATAAATCATCATATGAATGAATGAAACACAACAACTCAAAATACTTGCTGAGATAGAAGGGAGTAGGTTTACTGACTCAACTACAAAGTAAAAGAAAGGGCCCTTCATAGAGGGAAGCATGGATTGCAAGTCTCATAAAGAGCTCCCAAAAATTATGATACTTACTAGCTTTCAGCTCTCATTGCCCCTATCATAGGCATCTTTTGGTGGTTAAGGTTAAAGTGACACAACTAAGAGGATATGCTTGACAAGTTATAAATTGGAGTCCCATGCCCCTTACTTATGAGTACCGAACCTCATCCTACTCAATTTCAGTCACAAGCAAGCTCTTGTCATTGTAAATACATGTGTATCATTAAGAACCACCAACGGGGTACCCCTTGCACATGACACAGGAGTTATCCCGTAATCAAAATGACAAGGCAAGTAGACAGTGAGAATCTCAGCGATCTTTTTATTTGCTATTTGCATAGGTTTTTATTGAGGATGCTTCATAGAATGCTCACTATAGTTATGCTGCAAGTTTCCACCATGATTAGGCATGGCTTAGGCTAGCGGCCTAGGTGTTTCTCTAACACACATATAAACTCCATGATCTTACAAGTTCCACTTTTATTTCACACCGCCGGGATCCATAAGCAAAAGAACATGATATCAACTAGGTGCAAGTACCAATGAAGTGTTGAAAGCGGTCCCCATGACACATGGTTCTGCTAACTTCAACTCATAAAGCGCAAGCATATACGCAACAAAGAAGGACCCAATGGTTCAAGTTTATTAAATGCAAGAAAGTAAAGTGTGCCATCAAGTTTGTGAGAGCTATAATCACTAATTTTCACATAACAAGTTTAATTTGGGAGGTAGATAAAACAAGAATTTACTTGGAATAGCAATAATGCTACTAGGTAGGTATGGTGGACACAAATGGCAAAGGTTTTGGTTTAAAGGAGTGGATGCACGAGAAGAATTCCCTCTCAGTACAGGTTTTTGGCTAGCAAGGCTGGGTAGCAAGTATAAGAGTTGAAGGAAACAAACAAACATACAAGTGATAAAAACAAACATGCAATATTCCTTGGAAACACAAAAGATCTTAACTAGAGAATACTAAACATATGAGCAAATCAAGAAAGAAAGATGATGAAATTATTTTTCTCTAGAGTACTTCTATCTTTTTCATTCAACTCTCGAAAATAGTGCTGCTACTGACCGAGCCAGGTTTGCCAAAACCAACTAAATTAACTCAATGATCCCAAAGTGATACCAATACTAACAACAAGATCAATCATATAACAACAAATTGAAAACTAATATAAGCTATGCAAAAGAGTAAATGATAGAACTTCTCATTAATAATCCATAACGACAACTCACACCAAGGGATACATATCTAATGAGAGAGGGGACACTTCCATAATGCAAACCATCCTACATAATTACTCCTCTATTCATGATATGACTCTACTAATAAGGTAAAAAGATAGAAGATAGTGATATGATACAGCGGCACTCCCCCAAGTTTGGAACAAGCCAAGGGGATGCCAAACCGGATGACGAATTACTCCTTTGGTGGTGGTATCCTCTCATCTTCGTCCATCTTCCAGGGTAAGGGCTTCCCATCAACAAAGGACATCGTGGTTTCCAACATCCTAAAACTTGCAACAACACTTATGCGTTTAAATCTAGCCTCATACTCACAGTTTTGATTTTGAACGTCATAGAACTGTGCTTGCAGTTCGTTGGTTGTTTGGCGGAGTGAGAGGACTTCGTCTTTGAGTTCAGCAGTCTCCTTTTGGTGATTGGTGATGAGTTCAGAACAAATCTTATGGATGATATCCACTTCGCGCTCCGCCATCTTCTTGTACCTAAAGACTTCTTGCTCTAGTGCTTCCATCCTTTCCTCCAGAATTCCTTCACCTTTAGGGCCTTGAACCTCTTTAATCCGGACCTCCCCACCTTCGAGCAACAACTCCTTCGGATGAATCTTCAACTCTCTCATGTATGGGTTGATGATGTCTTCTAAGGAATCTCCCTCGGTTGATCCGGTGGAAGACATTGTGGCTACAAATCTGGGATTCTACCTGGCAGAAACAGATCGAAACAAAAACACGATGAAAACACGATATACGAACCAAGGAAGATCTGGGGGGTTATATATTACGAAGTTTCATAACAAGAGGAAGGTATTGGGTGAAAACGGGTCGGAGACAGAGTCTAGGGTGGCCTCACCACCTGGTGGCGCGGCCAAGGGTGGGCCCGCGCCACAGGGTGGTGTGGGCCACCCTGGCCCCGTTTCCATCCCTTCTTCGCTTCGTAACTTCCCTTATTGACTGAAAACTGCACAAATATAGTTGGATACTATTTTCGCGAAACTTTTCTTACCATAACTGTTACCTATTTGAAAACAGACTCTGGAGGTCTTTGAATTTGGTCCTTGATGAATTTCTCCGGAGTTATAACTTGAAAGGCATCAACATCTTCATTGTAAGAATCTCCAGCAATATAGTGCTTGAGTCGCTGCCCATTCACTACTTGTGTAGTATTATCTTTTAGAGAAGAAATTTTTATTGCTCCTGAATGGTATACTTCTTCAATGATGAAAGGTCCTTCCCATTTTGATAGTAGCTTTCCTGCAAAAAAATCTGAGACGAGTTCTATATAATAGAACTTTCTCACCAACATGAAATTCTCTCTTAAGTATTCGCTTATCATGCCATCTTTTAACTTTTTCCTTAAAGAGCCTAGCATTTTCATAGGCTTCACTCCTCCATTCATCTAAAGAATTTAAGTCAAATAATCTTTTCTCACCAGCGAGCTTACAATCTCTATTTATTTATTTAACTGCCTAGTAAGCTTTGTGTTCTAATTCTAAGGTTAGGTGACAAGCTTTCCCATAAACCATTTTATAAGGATACATCCCCATAGGATTTTTGTAAGCAGTTCCATAAGCCCATAAAGCATCATTCAACTTTTTAGCCCAGTTTTTTCTAGATCTATTAATAGTCTTTTGCAAGATGGATTTAATTTCTCTATTATATAACTCTACTTGCCCGCTAGTTTGGGGGTGATAAGATGAAGCAATTCTATGATTAACATCATACTTAGCAAGGGTCTTTCTAAAGCCACCATGAATGAAATGAGAACCCCCATCAGTCATGAGATACCTAGGCACTCCAAACCTAGGAAAGATAACATCCTTAAGCATTTTTAGAGAGGTTTCCTCGTCAGCACTCTTCGTAGGAATGGCTTCTACCCACTTAGTAACATAATCAACAAGAATATGAGTATAACCTTTCGAGGGAGGGAAAGGACCCATAAAGTCAAATCCCCAGCAATCAAAAGGGTCAATAACTAGAGAGTAGTTCATAGGCATTTCATTGCGTCTAGAAATATTACCAACACGCTGACATTCATCACAAGATAAAACAAATTTTCTTGCATCTTTAAAAAGGGTAGGCTAGTAGAAACCTGATTGTAGCACCTTTTGTGCAGTTCTATCTCCTACAAGATGTCCTCCATAAGCACTACCATGACATTTATGCAATATCTCCTTTTGTTCATATTTTGGAACACATCTTCGCATAATACCATCCACTCCTTCTTTGTATAAGTGTGGGTCATCCCAAAATAATGCCTCAAATCATAGAAGAACTTCCTTCTTTGCTAAGCTGGAAAAGTTGGAGGCAAATACTTTGATGTCTCTGAAGGGAATATGCCCGAGAGGCAATAATAAAGTGGTTATTATCTTATTCCTTGTTTATGATAAATTTTTATTTTGCATGCTATAATCGTATTAATTTGGAAACGTTAATACATGTGTGTTTAGTAAACAAAAGGAAAGTTCCTACTTATGCCTCTCTTATAAACTAGCTCGTTGATTAACAAGATGATCATGGTTTCCTGATCATGGACATTGGATGTCATTAATAACGAGGTCACAACATTGGTGGAATGATGTGATGAACATTCATCCAAAGTATAGCATTACGATCAGAGTCATTATGTTTATATTGCTATAACATCATACAAAGTAATCTTAGTCCTTAGACCATGAGATCATGTTAATTGCTAACACCAGAAGAGTATCTTGATAACATCAAACGTCACACCGTAATAGGGTGACTATAAGGTGGGTTCATTGCTACGAAGGTGTTATGTTGAGGCTCATGGATCAAGAGTGGGATTTGTCCATCCCGATGACGGATAGATATACTCTAGGCCCTCTCGGTGATATCACATTGAAATAGCTTGCAAGCAAGTGATGTGATCACTAGCATGTTATATCACGGGAACGAGAAAAGAGTGCATGTCGGTAACGAGATCAAACTAGGTATTTGGATACCGATGATCGAATCTCGGACATGTAATATATCGCGAGACAAAGGGATTTAGTTACGACATTAAAGGTTCACACGATCACAAGAGTCATCGTTGAATATGTGGGAGTCAGTACGGATCTCCAGGTCCCGCTGCTGATTATTGATCGGAGAGGGGTCTCGATCATGTCTACATTATTCACGAACCGTAGGGTGACACAATTAAGGGATACCGACACCATTTGGAGTAAATATGTTTCAGATAAAGATTTAAGAAAGCGCTGGAATCATTTCGATGGAAACCGGAATCGTTTTGGGTGAAATTGCAGAAACTGGTTCTGCATGTGATATTGAAATGTTGCAGAGGGTTTTATGTGACTGTTTGTTAATTAATGTAATTGACAAAATTCTGAATAAAATAAATAAAAGTGTTTTATTTAATGAGAACTTGCATTAAATTTGGTGGAAATTTAATGGAGGTGAGTGGAATTTTGAGTGGGTGGCTAATTATGTGAGTGGGAGCTCCACCCACATGAATGTGGAAGAGGTGGGGGCACCTCCCTTGGCTGTTGGTCATGGTGAGGGGCTGCCCCCCCTCTCCTTATAAAAGGCCCCCCACTCCCTCCTCTCATCTTGCACCACCTCCTCGTGACGGTTCTCTTCTCCCTCTAGTTATTCCCCATGGTCTCGGATTAGCGAGATACATGTTCCCGGTGGCTTTATCTGGAAAGGAGTTGCTTCTTCCGCTGCATCGCTGGAGCGAGGAGGCGGAGGTTGTTCAGTGGACCGAACGTGTGTGCGATCACGGATGCACCGCTACTTTGCGGTGCTGGACTTGATGGTGCTGGACCTGATGGTGCTGGAGCTGCTGGACCTGTCGGACTTCCACACGATCTTGAGATCGGCAAGCATACGACTACATCAACCACGAGTTCCTACTCGTTAACAAAACTCGTTGTCTTCGAGGGTAAGTTCTCCATGGATATATGTCCACCCGTTGCTCTGTATCTAGTAGATAGATCTTGGCGTATAGTTCTCATCGTAGGAATTTTTTTGTTTTCTATGCTGCGGACCCAACAGTGGTATCAGAGCCTGATCTATGCGTAGGTGATTTGCACCGGTAGTACACATATGTTTATATGTGGGCGATGATGATCATGTTATTGCATCTTCTATGTACTTTGGATATTGGTGGCATAGTGGGATGAAGCGGCCCGGATCAACCTTACATGTCATCGTAAATGAGACCAGTTCCACGACTGACATGCAACTAGTTTTGCATAAGTGGCTGGCGGGTGTCTATCTCTCCTACTATAATCAATATCTGATTTACAACGAGCTGCTAATAACTTGGTTATCCTCGTTGTGGTTCATGTTCGTAGGTGAGACCGGTTCTATCTCCGAAAGCCCTAAGCCACGTAAAAACAAGCAATTGATAAATTAGAGGCGTCTAGTTTAGATCGTTGCTGGGCTAGTGTCTTGATATGGTATTGTTGTAAGTAGATGTATGGTAGATACTCTTACAACACACTTAACGTGTAACTTCCATAGACCTTGGCCTTACACACAAAGGAATGATAGAGATCATACCACGATGCAAATGATAGAGATCAAATGCATGGACCATATCATGTCACTTTACACATTAGATGTTTGCATCTTATATTGCTAGTTTGGCGCTTTTAGTAGCATTATAAGATGATCCCTCATTTAAATATCAAGATAAAATGTGTTCTTCCTTAAGTATGCACCGTTTTATGGATCGTGTTTCGAGACATCACGTGATGATCGGGTGTACTCGACTCTACGCTTTCATACAACAGGTGTAAGACAGTTTTACACACGCGAATACTAAGGTTCTTACTTGGCGAGCCTAGCATGTACAGACATGGCCTCGGAACACGGACCGAAAGGTTAAGCATGAGTCGTATAGTTGATGTGATGACCATATTGATGCTCGCCTTTGAAGCTACACCGACTCACGTGATGATCGGACTTGGTGTAGTGGATTTGGTTCATGTAATCACCAAAAAGGCACGAGGGATGTCGTTTTTGAGTGGGAGTTCATTTCTAATTTGGATTAGTCGAACTCTATTTGTCATAAACTAAATCGAAGTGAATTTGCATAATTTGTTATAGTCATTGGAATCTGTTCACTACCTTATACTTAGTTTTATTTGAGATAATAGAACTATAGAATTCTGGATATTTACTTTACGAACTGGTATCGTATTGTTTTGAATGTCAATTTAAAGTTTATAAGTACTATTGCAAACTTTTAGCAAACTCTGTTTACTCCATGAAGTTTAATAAGTAGTATTAAATAAAGAGTAAGAATTCCAATGTTTGTATCTAAAGTATCATGTTTTCCTCCATGATTATTGATATTCAAAAATTGTTTTAATATCAAGGTTATCTAGGAGTTGAAAGAATTGTTTCAGGAACCATCATGTGTGGAAGATATTGTGATATCTGAAACAATGTTTTTGGTTGCATTATGATAGAGTATGATTTAGCAAAATACATGTTCTCGTATTGTATGAGAATTTGTGAAGGATGGAGATGCTAGGCATCTGGATCTCCCAAAAGGTGTTGGGAACTAACATTATACTCGCGATTCTTCCTTATAGGGTATAGTAGCTTGATCATGAAAATTGTCATGATAAGGATGAATAGAAGATGTAAGTAAAATGTTTACTACACTAATAGATTACTAAAGAATGGATTTTTGAAAGAACACCAAACATTTGATGATGGTGATCCACTTCAAAGTGCAAGTCCAAAGGTATTAGTATTTGACTATATACGCTTTGTACTATGTGTCATGTGAATGACACCACTATTGATGTTGATAAATTCTTTTAAAAGAAAAGGAATTGTTGAAAGAGAATCTATAAAATATTTGGCAGAAAAGAAAAGGTTGGAAATGTCCAACTTAGGTATATAGAAGATGTACATGTTATGGTTGTATTCCTTGCTTGTTAAACAATGTGGTTCTGAGGTATTGGATACCGATATTGGATACCGAATTGGTTGGTGTGAAGTGTCATACAGAACAACACAATTCATGAACTGCAACAGCCTAAGTAACTAGCAAAAGAATAAGTGATGATGTTCATCGAAAACAAATAAAGTGTTATTGTGTTTTTTCGTTGTCATCAAACCTAGCCTTCAAGATTTGTTTTAATAATTGTTATTTTGTTACGGTATTATGAGAACAATGGTTGTTCAAATAATTACTGTATTCCATAAAGGATGGATGAACTTTTACAAGTCTAGTTGGAGAAATCACATCCATAAATATTATTGCTAAAATGTCGCAAGACAAATGATTGGAAGATCACTTATGAAGTGACATCGCTGTTTGAATTATAATGGAAAGTAAACATGAAGAAACTCCATCTTGATGGATTTTTGGAGTCTTTTGATTTTGATCAATTGATGCTTGTGAAACTTCCCTCAAGATAATGGAAACTCTGTCCATAGGCCAAAGAGGAACGGATGACTAACTTATTGGGTATTATGCATGTTGATGTATATAGTCCATTATGTGTAGCCATATGCGATGGACCTTTTTGCTTCATATGCTTTCTCCGGAAATTTGAGTGAATATATTTATATATTTACTTAATAAGGAAGAATTATGAAACATTTGAAAATTGTTCAAAGACTTTCAAGATGAAGTGAAAAATCATTGTAACAAGAAAATAAAAGAGTTTATGATTTGATCATAAAGGAAGATATTTGAGTTACAGGTTTAGCAAAACACCTAAGATTTTAGGAATTGTTCCATGAATTTGCATTTCCCGATAAACCACAGGAGTATGGTATGTTCGAGAGATCAAATCAAACCTTGTCTGACATGGTAAGATCAAAGGTGTCATTTATAAAACTGCCATTATGTTTTAAAGATTAAAGCTTTAGAGATTGGCGCTTTTACACTGACAAGAGCACCATCGTGATCCGTTGAAATGACACCATATGAGTTATGGTTTGGGATAAAACCCGAATTGTTTGTTCTTAAATTTTGGTATGCTATGCATAAGTAGAATGTTTACAACCAAAGCCGGATAAGCACGTCTTTGTAGGTTATCCCAAAGAATTTGTTGGGAATTCCTCCATAACACCGAGGACAAAAGAGTTTGTCGCTTGGAACGTCAAGTTTCTTGAGAAGGAATTTTTCGTGAAAAGTTATGTGGGAGGACAATAGAACTTTGATAAGGTTGTTGAACCTTAGCTATATGTGCTGAGTAGCGCAGCACCGGAAAGTGTCCCGGTGGCGGCCACAATGCTCATGGCTCCCGTGATTAAAAAGGGTGTAATCTTGGAGATTAGAGTTCTTATTGAACCATGTGGGTCGGTAATAATCAAATAGTAAGATTTGAAACAGAAGTCATTATTGTTTTGACAATGATGAACCGACTGCATGCAAAGAAGTGATGATGGGTCCTGACTCCATAAAATGACTAGAAGTCATAGAATCCGTGATAGTATCCATACACGAGAAATCAAGTTTCTGAACTTGGAAGACCCTTCAAAAGGGCGTGAAGCCTATCGGTCGTGTTTGGATCTATAAAGAAATAAGACATGGATGTTTAACATCTATGAAATAGTCGACATGTCGGAAAGAAGTTTACGACAATGTTCAAGGAGTTGACTATGAAAAGATTTGATCTTTCATAGCGATATATAGTCTTGACGGATTAATGTAGCAACCACTACATATAATTTGGTATATGGTAGTTGAATAAACAAAACAAGGTTCTTCTAATAGAACGGTAACCTAGGACATGTACATGACATGGTCCGAAGGGTTTTGTTAATTCAAAGGGTGCTAAAAGGGCATGTAAACTTCAATAGTTGAAGTAAGCATAGCGGAGTTGGAATCTTCACCATGATGAAACTACTAAAAGAGTTTAAATTCATCGGAGATGATGAAGATGCTTGCATTTGCAAGAAATTAAGTGGGAGCGCTGAGACATATTTCTAATATATTATGTAGAGGACATATTGTTGATTGGAAATGATGTATCTTGAATTGACACAAGTTAAGGATTTCATTAAAATAAGATTTTGATGAAAGACTTGGGCAAACCCAGAATATTAGGCATCAATATCTATATGGATAGATTAAGGCGCTAATATGGTTGTGCCAGACATACATATATGAGATATTGAAAGGGTTCAATATGGAAACAACAAGAAAGGTTCTTGCTGCATGGAAAGGATTGTATCAAAATTCAAGTGTTTCAACACTTGGTGAGTAAAATCACATGAAGATTTTGATCGATTATACCATGATATGTATATATCCATAATGTCCTGTGCTCTAAATGTTATGAGCATATACCAGAATGATTCATAAGATGATCATTGGAAAATAGTAAAGATATTCTTATGAGCTTTTGGAAGAACTAAGAATATATAATGTATAAGTGACAAATAGTTAAAGGTAGTTCATTGTAAAGTGTTACATTGATACTAGTTTTGTCACAAGATACAAATTAAATTTATCTCAATTTAGACTATGGGTGGCACAATGTAATGGAAAGGATGTTCCATGATGGATTTGGATGAGTTCCAAAGTTGAGACATTGTGACGGATACTACAACAAAAGGCTAAGTGTATGACTGCTATAGTAGCAGCATAAGAGGGCATTTGTGTTAAGTACTTTGTTATCAAACTAGGTGTGGTTCAAATTGGGCTAATACTATGAAGATATGTTGTGTGACAATAGTATCAACATATTTTAACCCGAACGAACTAAAGGTCTACCAAAGGACCAAATTTATACAATGCCATCTCATTTGAGAATGAGTGATGCGTAGAGACGCAAAGACATGCAAATACACATGGAACTGAAACTGTCAGAGCCAGAGATTATGTTAACCACTAGCAATCACGTATATGCAACACCAGAAAGCCATAGGTGTTCAATACGCAAAGTTTTTCAAACTAGATTATTGACTCTAATGCAAGTGGGAGACTGAAGGGAATATGCCCGAGAGGCAATAATAAAGTGGTTATTATCTTATTCCTTGTTTATGATAAATGTTTATTTTGCATGCTATAATTGTATTAATTTGGAAACGTTAATACATGTGTGTTTAATAAACAAAAGGAAAGTTCCTAGTTATGCCTCTCTTATAAACTAGCTCGTTGATTAACAAGATGATCAAGGTTTCCTGATCATGGACATTGGATGTCGTTAATAACGAGGTCACAACATTGGTAGAATGATGTGATGAACATTCATCCGAAGTATAGCATTACGATCAGAGTCATTATGTTTATATTGCTGTAACATCATACGAAATAATCTTAGTCCTTAGACCATGAGATCATGTTAATTGCTAACACCGGAAGAGTATCTTGATAACATCAAACGTCACACCGTAATAGGGTGACTATAAAGGTGGGTTCAGTGCTATGAAGGTGTTATGTTGAGGCTCATGGATCAAGAGTGGGATTTGTCCATCCCGATGACGGATGGATATACTCTGGGCCCTCTCGGTGATATCACATTGAAATAGCTTGCAAGCAAGTGATGTGATCACTAGAATGTTATATCACGGGACGGGAACGAGAACAGAGTGCATGTCGGTAACGAGATCAAACTAGGTATTTGGATACCGATGATCGAATCTCGTACATGTAATATATCGCGAGACAAAGGGATTTAGTTACGACGTTAAAGGTTCACACGATCACAAGAGTCATCGTTGAATATGTGGGAGTCAGTACGGATCTCCAAGTCCCGCTGCTGATTATTGATTGGAGAGGGGTCTCGATCATGTCTACATTATTCACGAACCGTAGGGTGACACAATTAAGGGATACCGACACCATTTGGAGAAAATATGTTTCAGATAAAGATTTAAGAAAGCGCTGGAATCATTTCGATGGAAACCGGAATCGTTTCGGGTGAAATTGCAGAAACTGGTTCTGCATGTGATATTGAAATGTTGCAGGGGGTTTTATGTGAATGTTTGTTAATTAATGTAATTGACAAAATTCTGAATAAAATAAATAAAAGTGTTTTATTTAATGAGAACTTGCCTTAAATTTGGTGGAAATTTAATGGAGGTGAGTGGAATTTTGAGTGGGTGGCTAATTATGTGAGTGGGAGCTCCACCCACATGAATGTGGAAGAGGTGGGGGCACCTCCCTTGGCCGCCGGCCATGGTGAGGGGCTGCCCCCCCTCTCCCTATAAAAGGCCCCCCACTCCCTCCTCTCATCTTGCACCACCTCCTCGTGAAGGTTCTCTTCTCCCTCTAGTTATTCCCCATGGTCTCGGATTAGCGAGATACATGTTCCCGGTGGCTTTATCTGGAAAGGAGTTGCTGCTTCCGCTGCATCGTTGGAGCGAGGAGGCGGAGGTTGTTCGGTGGACCGAACGTGTGTGCGATCACGGATGCACCGCTACTTTGCGGTGCTAGACTTGATGGTGCTAGACCTGATGGTGCTGGAGCTGCTGGACCTGTCGGACTTCCACATGATCTTGAGATCGGCAAGCGTACGACTACATCAACCACGAGTTCCTACTCATTAACAAAACTCGTTGTCTTCGAGGGTAAGTTCTCCATGGATGTATGTCCACCCGTTGCTCTGTATCTAGTAGATAGATCTTGGCGTATAGTTCTCATCGTAGGAAAATTTTTGTTTTCTGTGTTGCGGACCCAACAGTCTCTTGGACATGGCATCTTCTCAATTGCCTCACCCTTAGCTCTATCAACTTCTATGCCTCTTTGGAAAACTTTATGCCCAAGAACAATCCCTTCATTAACCATGAAGTGGCATTTCTCCCAATTAAGAACAAGATTAGTTTCTTCACATCTCTGCAAAACTTTATCAAGGTTGTGCAGACAATTATCAAAAGAAATTCCATAGACAGAAAAGTCATCCATGAACACTTCTACAATTTCCTCACAAAAACCATGAAAGATAGCAGACATGCACCTCTGAAAAGTAGCAGGAGCATTACATAAACCAAAAGGCATATGTCTATAAGCATAAGTTTCGTAAGGGCAAGTAAAAGTAGTTTTTTCTTGATCTTGTTATTTAACAGCAATTTGAGAGAAACCAGAGTAACCATCAAGAAAACAAAAATGGGTCTTTTTAGACAACCTTTCCAACATTTGATCAATAAAAGGAAGCGGGTAGTGATATTTCTTAGTAACTTTATTAACTTTCCTAAAATCGATGCACATCGTATAGCCTATCACTATTCTTTGAGGAATAATCTCATCATTATCATTAGGGAGAACGGTAATACCTCCCTTTTTAGGAACACAATGAACAGGACTAACCCATTCACTATCAGGAATAGGGTAAATAATACCAGCATTAAGGAGTTTCAATACCTCATTCCTTACCACTTCCTTCATCCTAGGATTTAAACGTTGTTGGTGCTCCACTACTGGCTTCGCATCTGGTTCTATGTTGATAGAATGCTGACATATAGTAGGTGAAATCCCTTTTAAATCATCTAGAGTATAGCCCATAGCTCCTCGGTGTTTCTTCAAAACCTCCAACAACCTTTCTTCTTCCTTTCCTTAAAGTTTAGAACTAATAATAACAGGATATATCTTTTTATCATCAATATAAGCATATTTAAGATCCTCAGGGAGAGGTTTTAGATCGAAGACTGGATCCTTTTTAGGTAGAAACGTGGTACCCAAGTCTTCTACAGGCAAGTTATGCTTAAGCATCTTAGGCTGATCACGGAGAATCATGTCAATCTCATTCCTTTCTTCCATGAAGATTTCACTTTTGTGATCTTTCATAAATTGTTGTAAAGCATTGTTAGGAGCAAGAGAGATAGAAGCAAGTTGTTCAACTCTAAAATCCTCATTATGGGTTTCCTCTTCACAAGGTTCTTTAGTAAATTTCGAAAAATTAAACTCATAAGATTCCCCATCAAACTTAGTCAAGATTTTCTCCCTCTTGCAATCTATAATAGCTCCATAAGTACTCAAGAAAGGTCTACCAAAAATGATAGGAGAAGTTTTACTAGTGGATGAACCAAGTACTAGAAAATCAGTAGGATACTTAATCTTACCACAAAGAACTTCCACATCTTGTACAATGCCAATTGGAGAGATGGTCTCTCTAGTAGCAAGGTGAATAACCACATCAATCTCTTCCAATTCACAGGGACTAATTTCATGCATAATTTCTTTATAAAGCTCATAAAGAATAGCACTGGAACTTGCACCAATATCACATAAACCATAATAGCAATGATCACCAATTCTAACAGAAAGCACAGGAACGCTAGCCTTTTTAGTTCTATTAGGATGTGAAACAATATTAGAAGCATCCTCACAAAAGACTATGTGCCCATCTTCTATGCTTTTAGTGACAAGGTCTTTCACAATTGCTACCACAGGTTCAATGTTTATTTGTTCATCAGGTTTTACAGTTCTCTTTTCACTTTTGGTGATTAAATTAGTTATCATAGGATGGTCCTTTACCTTTTCTAGGAAGGGAATCTTCTTGATATAAGGTTCAGGTAAGATGGGATCAATAATGCAATACTAAGCACTCCCAATAGGAACATAGTCAACAATATCTTTGTAAGGTGCATGCTATTTATTCCATCCCCTCTTTGGAATTTCAATATAAGAAGCAAAAGCTCTAAAGCAATTCGTAATAACTTGCAAATCAAGACCATAAGCATTACTAATATTTTGAAAGTCATCAGTTCCCATAAAAGATTCAATGCATTCATAATCATAATTTATACCTAACTTTCTACCTTTATCATTCTCCCAAGCTTCAGCATTGTCTTGAATATGGTCCAGAAGATCCCATTTAGCTTCTTCTTCCATACGAGTGAATGATCCAGCACAAGAAGCATCCAATAAATCCTTGTCATGTAGAGGAAGCCTTCCATAAAAGTTATTGATAATAATATTGTTGGGGAGCTCATGAATGGGACATTTTAGCATTAGTAACTTCAATCTCCCCCAAGCTTGGGCTATACTCTCTCCATCAAGAGGCCAAAAGTTGTATATTTGATTCCTATCTTTATGAATCTCACTAGGAGGATAAAACTTTGAATAAAAGAGAGGAACTATTTCCTCCCATTCTAGAGCTTGACCATTCTTTAGCAGCTTATACCATTCCTCAGCTCTTCCTTTCAGCGATAATGAGAATAACTTCTTCTTAACTTGATCTATAGTAATACCTGCACACTTGAACAACCCGCATAATTCGTGTATAAAGAGTAAATGATCACCGGGATGGACAGTTCCATCCCCAACATAGTAGTTATCCATAACACGATCAATAATTCTTGTAGGTATTTTAAAAACATCATTCTCAGCAGGTGGTGGCTTATCTACTACCTTAGCAGTGGTAGTAGCATTACCAAATAAGAAACTCAGCGAATTATCCATAACGAAAATAAAGCAACTAACAGAAGTAAACAATACTCACAGTAGAAGTTTCCTTTACCAGTTCCACTCTCCAATAGCGCTTCACTCCCAGGCAATGGCGCCAGAAAATAGCATTGATGACCTACAAGTATAGGGGGTGTATCGCAGTATTTTCGATAAGTAAGAGTGTCGAACCCAACGAGGAGCAGAAGGTGCTGGCTAGTGGTATGGATCAGGAATTCTCTACAAATACTTAGCAAACGGATTTTTAGGGGTTTTCGATAACGCAAGTAAACAAAGTACGAGTAAATGAAAGATAGTAGGAATAAATGCAGCAAGTGGCCCAATCCTTTATGCAGCAAAGGACAAGCCGGTTGTATTACTTAAGATGACCAAACGTTCTCGAGAACACATGGGAAGACTGTCAAGTGCTTTCGCTTCATATAGTTGATTAATCTTCTTTAGCTTGCTAAGTGTTTTGTGGGTGAACCTGTGCTAATGTACCGACCCATCCAGGACTAATACATACTTATGATTATACCCCTTGCAAACATCTATAAGTACAAGAAAGTAATTAAGGTAGAAACCTAACCACAGCTTTAAACTCTAAGACCCTTACGTCCCTTGTGCAATGGTTTCCTAACGGGGGTTCAGGTTTCTGTCACTCCAGCAACCCCTACGATTAGTAGCCAAATACACAATGCATCCCCCTAGGCCCATACAGGTGAAGTGTCATGTAGTCGATGTTCACATGACACCACTAGAAGAAGTACACCACAACTTAAATAATAATCTATTGAATCTTTCTCAACACAACTCCACTACTAACAACATGACTTCTCCCATGTCCTCAGGAACAAAATGAACTACTCACAAGACATCATATGGATCATGATCAGAGATGGAATATTGATGTATAACAATCTGAACATAAACAATAATTCAATGGTTCACTCAATAGCATCAACTACAAAGAGTAATCAACACCGGGTAAGTTTCCCCTATGAACTAATGCAAGATTCAACTCAATTGTTACAGCAATATGGAGATGATGGTGGTGATGGTGGTGATGATGATGATGATGATCCCGATGAAGTCCAGCT
The DNA here is from genome assembly GCA_910589775.1 of Avena eriantha. Lineage (NCBI taxonomy): Eukaryota > Viridiplantae > Streptophyta > Magnoliopsida > Poales > Poaceae > Avena > Avena eriantha. Next base: position 540,847,755 of record OU342743.1, read on the forward strand.
TGATGGTGGTGTTGATGGCGACGGTCTCCTCTCTCCGGGAAGGAATTCCCTCGGCAGAAATCTGTCTGCCGGAGAGATCTTTCTCTCTCGGTGTTTTCCGCCCCGCAGAGGCGGCGGAATATTTCTGTGGTCACTCCCCGAGTCTTAGGGTTTCAGGAGGATGATATACGCCAGAGGGGAGAGGCTGGAGTAGGCCAGGGTGGTCACACCACCTGCTCGCGCGGCCTAGGTCTGCCCGCGCTAGGGGGTGGTGTGGGCCCCCTGTGGCCCATCTCCACTCTGTCTTCTAGCATCCTTATTATTCTGGAAAAATAGGATTTTCCGTATATTTTCCCGGATTTTCTGATCTTCGCGAATTTTGCCTCCAACCATAACCTTTTCCATATCCTAACTGCAGCGGTCCATGCTCCAAAAGACATCAACCATGCAAAAACAGATGAAATAACATAAGTATCACCTCTCAATACGAAATATATCAATGAATAATAGCGAATTAAGACATAGAATAGTGATGCAAAATGGACGTATCACATGTGTCTACTTTTTACTAACAACATCCACTGTCATTGCATGTGTATTATTTTTACTAACAACAACTAGAGTCATTGCATGTGTGTTCTTTTTACAATCCACCTATCGATCCACGAGTGTCATTGCATGTGTGCTCTTTTTACTAACAACAACCAGAGTCATTGAATGTGTGTTCTCTTCAGAGACCACACATGGATCCACCAGTGTCATTGCATGTGTGTTCTTTTTACTAACAACAACTAGAGTCATTGAAATGTCTGTTCTCTTCAGAGACCACACATGGATCCACCTGTGTCATTCCATGTGTGTTCTATTTACTAACAACAACTAGAGTCATTGCATGTGTGTTCTTTTCACATACCAGATATGGATCCACCAGTGTCATTGCATGTGTGCTCTTTTCACAACCCACCTATGGATCCACCAGTATCATTGCATGTGTGTTCTTTTCACATACCACATATGGGTCCACCAGTGTCATTGAAATGTGTGTTCTCTTCAGAGACCACACATGGATCCACCTGTGTCATTCCATGTGTGTTCTATTTACTAACAACAACTGGAGTCATTGCATGTGTGTTCTTTTCACATACCAGATATGGATCCACTAGTGTCATTGCATGTGTGCTCTTTTCACAACCCACCTATGGATCCACCAGTATCATTTCATGTGTGTTCTTTTCACATACCACATATGGATCCACCAGTGTCATTGAAATGTGTGTTCTCTTCAGAGACCACACATGGATCCACCAGTATCATTGCATGTGTCATCTTTTTACTAAGAACAACTAGAGTCATTGCATGTGTGTTCTTTTCACATACCACATAAGGCTCCACCAGTGTCATTGCATGTGTGCTCTTTTCACGATCCACCTATGGATCCACCAGTGTCATTGCATGTGTGTTCTTTTTACTGACAACAACCAGAGTCATTGCATGTGTGTTCTTTTCACATACCACATATGCATCCACTAGTGTCATTGCATGTGTGTTCTTTTCACAATCCACATATGGATCCACCAGTGTCATTGCATGTGTGCTCTTTTTACTAACAACAACCAGAGTCATTGCATGTGTGTTCTCTTCACATACCACACATGGATCCACTAGTGTCATTGCATGTGTGTTCTATTTACTAACGACAACCAGAGTCATTGAAATGTGTGTTCTTTTCAAAGACCACACATGGATCCACCAGTGTCATTGCATGTGTGTTCTTTTTACTAACAACAACCAGAGTCATTGAAATGTTTGTTCTCTTTAGAGACCACACATGGATCCACCAGTGTCATTGCATGTGTGTTCTCTTCAGAGACCACACATGGATTCACCAGTGTCATAGCATGTGTGTTCTTTTTACTAACAACAACTGGAGTCATTGCATGTGTGTTCTTTGCACATACCACATATGGATCCACCAGTGTCATTGCATGTGTGCTCTTTTCGCAATCCACCTATGGATCCACATGTATCATTGCATCCGTGTTCTTTTCACATACCACATATGGATCCACCAGTGTCATTGCATGTGTGCTCTTTTTACTAACAACAACCAGTGTCATTGCATGTGTGTTCTCTTCAGAGACTACACATGGATCCACCAGTGTCATTGCATGTGTGTTCTTTTTACTAACAACAACCAGAGTTATTCAAATGTGTGTTCTCTTCCAAGACCACACATGGATCCACCAGTGCCATTGCATGTGTGTTCTCTTCAGAGACAACACATGGATCCACCCGTGTCATTCCATGTGTTTTCTATTTACTAACAACAACTGGAGTCATTGCATGTGTGTTCTTTTCACATACCAGATATGGATCCACCAGTGTCATTGCATGTGTGCTCTTTTCACAATCCACCTATGGATCCACGAGTATCATTGCATGTGTGTTCTTTTCACATACCACATATGGATCCGCCAGTGTCATTGAAATGTGTGTTCTCTTCAGAGACCACACATGGATCCACCACTGTCATTGCATGTGTCATCTTTTTACTAAGAACAACAAGAGTCATTGCATGTGTGTTATTTTCACATACCACATATGGATCCACCAGTGTCATTACATGTGTGCTCTTTTCACAATCCACCTATGGATCCACCAGTGTCATTGCATTTGTGTTCTTTTTACTAACAACAACCAGAGTGATTGCACGTGTGTTCTTTTCACACCACATATGGATCCACCAGTGTCATTGCATGTGTGTTCTTTTAACAATCCACCTATGGATCCACCAGTGTCATTGAATGTGTGCTCTTTTTACTAACAACAACCAAAGTCATTGCATGTGTGTTCTCTTCACATAACACAGATGGATCCACCAGTGTCATTGCATGTGTGTTCTTTTTAGTAACAACAACCACAGTCATTGAAATCTGTGTTCTTTTCAGAGACCACACATGGATCCACCAGTGTCATTGCATGTGTGTTCTTTTTACTAACAACATCCAGTGTCATTGCATGTGTGTTCTTTTTACTAACAACAACTGGAGTCATTGCATGTGTGTTCTTTTTACAATCCACCTATGGATCCACCAGTGTCATTGCATGTGTGTTCTTTTTACTAACAACAACTGGAGTCATTGCATGTGTGTTCTTTTTACAATCCACCTATGGATCCACCAGTGTCATTGCATGTGTGCTCTTTTTACTAACAACAACCAGAGTCATTGCATCTGTGTTCTCTTCAGAGACCACACATGGATCCACTAGTGTCATTGCATGTGTGTTCTTTTTACTAACAACAACTAGAGTCACTGAAATGTGTGTTCTCTTCAGAGACCACACATGGATCCATCAGTGTCATTGCATGTGTGTTCTTTTTACTAACAACAACAGTGGGGGGATACCCAGAGTAGGGTAACATCGGTGTATAAGGGCCGAGTTAGCCGGGGTACGGCATGGTCAAAGCAAGTGCTGACCAGGTCACCTCAAGGCGGGCTGAATCACGGTGTGACCCGGCCCATGGAGCATCTCCTTGACAATGGTCTGGCCGGCATAGGATTTATGCTAGATCTGTCTATTTGTTTTGCAGGTAACATGGTAAACCAGATTAGCTATATGCTAGCCGGGTTATCTTAGCTTCCAAGAGAAGGAATCCCCGTTGGTCAAAAGGTGGCTTTATTAGCTGTAGTATGAGCTAAGTAAAGTAAAGAAGGGGACCAGCTGTTCAGGGGTGACCAAGGTGACGCAGGCAAAGCCGGATGACGCAGCCCATGTCTGGTGACGCCAAAAGACAAGGATTACGCCATGGGTTACGTCCAAAGCCCGGACGAGTCGTTAAAGGGAATAAAGAAGCATATGCTTTAGGAAAGGAGCATATTCGTAGGATATGCTGCCACCTGTGCCCTATAATTGTAACCCGGGCTTCCCTATATAAGGAGCATCGGGGCCTCCATAGAGAGGGACGGTCGATAGATCGATTATTCTCTGTCTAAGGTAGAACTCTAGGGCTAGTTGACAGGGAGTAAGAGACATCGTCTCCTTCTTGCTGTGAGCCTAAAGAGCACTCGTAAACACCATTGATAGAGAATATACTAGAACTTCTGTGCGTGGAATCACCACGCTCTCCCTCCCTGGATTCCCCTAGCACTCATTGGCCCCATCTTTAGCCTATCCATGGCATCTGCCGTGCCACCACCACGACAGTTGGCGCCCACCGTGGGGCTAGCGGTGCTAGCAGGGGTGAAAATTCAGACAGGAAACTTCTCAAGCACCGGCGAGCGTATCGTCTCAGGCTTGGTTCAGGGCTTTGGAGTGCTGGACTATGTCAGCGACAACGCGGGAAGCTTTGGCAGGCACCCTCCACTGCGCAACGGCGTCTTCCTCAATCTTGGCATGCACAAGATCTACGTCGGGGTGGATGAGTCCTGCGTTCACCCGCGGCACATCGTCAAGGGAGGTGAGCCACCTCTCAGTGCAGCTCGTGGAGTGCATATCACTCGCCCCAGTAGTAGCGTTGAGGTCCTGATGACCGCGCCAGATGCAGGACCAAGCAAAGATCCGGCGCTAGAGCCAGAGGTAACACCAAAATAGACCAGGTCTAGGTTTCCCCCGCTAGAGAGGCTAGAAAATGTGCTCCAGCAAGCGATAGATAGCTTAGCAATGCCAATAGCACATGTGGTCGGTCCGGCTCAGGCACAAGTCGAGTTAGAGGAAACTAGGCGGAAAATGTTAGCTGGAGCAAAGAAAGTAGCAGAGCTGCATCAGTCGTTTAATATCACCTTGAGAGAGTGTGCTAAGGCAAACCATATCGATGGAGTGAAAATCCGGGGCAGGAACCTGATCACTGAGATTGACAAGGAGTACGAGCTTAGGCTGGATCAGATAGCCACGATAGTAACAAGAGGGTTGGATCGGTACAGTTACCTGGCAAAGAACCTGAAGGCAGCAAATGCGGCCGCATCCGAATTAGAAGGTTTAACCGGAGATGCCCGACAAAGGCAGCAAGAGAGGGTAAATCACTTTTTGAGAGTTGCATGCCAACAAAATGAAGAAATAAACAAGGCTAACCCAGCACCACCAGGGGCCTCACAGGTGGTACTTTCGGCCAGAAATAACCCAGCAAGATCCAGAGGAGCTGCGTCGTCTCCGGGTCATAATCCCAGAAGAGAAGAGGTGGTGGACTCCAGAAGAAGAGAGATTCAAATGGTCCCTTATGACCCGGTGAGGGCTGGGAAAGGCAAAGCAGGGCAAGTTGATGAGGACCGGCACATTACCAGCTGAGGTGTGGCTGCCCATGGTAACCGTGGCCAAGGCAATGCCGGTCAAAGAAATGCTGCCAACGGCAATGCCGGACAGCGCGATCACATGGGAGCAGGGCAAAATTTACTTCGGACATAGCAACAGCGCGTACCTCGGCAAGAGGGAAGTGCAGGACAAGCAACATGACAACAGGATGCTTGTCCGGATCAAGAAAGATACAATGATGGTTATTCGGCTATGGTCAATGATGGATACCCCAGACCGGATCACCACGTGATTGGATCACCGCTGGGAAGCAGGAACTTGTAGCCAGATGATGCAAGGTTGAAGTTCGATAGGATTTATAGGTCGAAGCAAATCGAGATACAAGGTCCCCCGGGTCCAGCATGTTTTGGGCCCCGGATCATGAATGAACCACCAGCGCCGAACTTTCAACTGTCTAGAGGAACCCAAACTTATGATGGTAGTACTAGGCTAGAGGATTGGCGGATTGACTATGCCATAGTAGTCAAGATCACAACAGGAAATTTGAGATGGGTGGTGAGGTATGTACCACAGATGCTGGAAGGACCAGCACGAGTTTGGTTGAACAATTTGCCACCAGGAAGCGTTAACTGTTGGTTGGATTTCCAGGAGCTGATCGTTAGCAATTTCTCAAGCACTTACAAGAGACCCAAAAGACCACAAACCCTTGCGTTATGCTGGCAGAGACCTAATGAGCCAGATAGATATTTCTTGACTCGGTGGTGCAACGTGCGAAACTCGTGTGAAGGAGTAATTGATCACAAGCTATTGCGTGGTTTTCTCAGGGGTGTAGATATGGAAGTATGCTATGGCAGAGGTTGCACCGAGATATGCCAACTACTCTGGCTGAAATGATCTGGATTGCAGATTCATATGCCTAGGGAGACCCGACACACCCCCGGCTGATGTTGAGCAAGGAAAACGAGGAGTATTACAACCGAGATATCTCTGGGTCATCAAGGAGGAATGATTCTCGAGGAAAAAGAAGGGTTGAGCGTCCGGATTATCTGTATAACTCGCAGCAAGTCGCAGCAGTGGACCAGGATCAATCCAATACCGGAGCAAGCCAATGCCAAAAAACTAGAGGGCAGAGCTGGCAATAGAAAAGCGAAGGGAGAAAACCTTGGACCCCGGAGAAGAAGAAACAGTGGCACGAACGAAAGGATAGACCGAGGTATACATTCGAGTCTATGCTAGATCAACCTTGCAAGTTCCATACGCCAAGCCCAAATAGCCCGGCGAATCATACAACCCGGCAGTGTGAATGGATGAGGAAATTAGAACAGGGAAGTTCGGGGAATGCTCAGGCACCTCGGAATGAAGCACCTAGAAATGAAGCACCCCGGCCACCGTTATTGATAGAGGGGAATGGACATCAACTAATGCTGCCAGCACCTCCTCCGAGGTACGAGAATCCAGAAAGAAGGGATGATGTACATCAAGTGGGCAATAACCAACAACAAGGTCAAGGTTACAACAAGAATGAGGGACAAAATGAGTACAGGGAACATCATCAAAGCTAATATGTGTTCACCACGGAAGAGAATGACCGGAAAAGCTTGCAGCGCCGACATATGGAGGTAAATGCAGTAATGCTAGCGGTGGTGAGGTATATGCCTCGGGCAGATCAGGAGATTACATGGAGTGTCAAGGATCACCCAAAGATCATGCCAAGCCCAGGAACCTACGCTCTAGTCCTAGATCCGACGTTCATCAGGCCGAATCTCAATGTAAGATTTTCCAAGGTATTGATTGACAATGGCAGCAGTATGAACATTATACCATGCACAAGCTAGGAATAACGGAGAACATGTTGCAAGCAACAAGGACCACTTTTCATGGCATTGTGCTGGGTATTTCTTGTGAACCAATGGGTAAAGTCCGGGTTGACGTGTTATTCGGCACAAGAAACAACTACCGCACTGAAAACTTGGAATTTGAAGTGGTGAATCTGGAGAGCGCTTATCACGCGTTACTCGGAAGACCAACCCTAAACAAATTCATGGCAACTACTCACATCAGTTACCTTAAGATGAAGTTGCCTGGACCAAGTGGCGTGATAACTGTATCAGGGGACTTCCGGCATTCGATCGAGTGCGCCTCAGCCAGATCCAATTTAGCCGAGTCACTCGTGATAGCTCAAGAAAAAGGAAGATACTGGAAGTGGCAGTATTGGCTCAATCCGCGCAACAACATATGCCGGCCCTGACCAACCCGCACGGGAGCGTATCGTTCCAAGAAACTAAGGACACGAAGAAAGTGCCAATCGATGATCAATTCCCAGAGCGCACCGTGACCATTCATGCCAGGTTAAGCAGCAAATAGGACAGTGAGCTCGTCAACTTACTCCGTGAGAATCGGGATATCTTTGCTTGGTCTACACAAGATCTGTAAGGTGTACCAAGAGAGTTGGATGAGCACTCATTAAATGTAAGACCCGGAGCTAAGCCGTTAAAGCAGCGTCTCAGGCGTTTCACAGAAGATAGAGGGAAAGTAATTGGAGAAGAGATAGCAAGACTACTAGCGGCCGGGTTTATCATGGAAGTACTCTATCCAGATTGGCTCTCTAATCCGGTGCTGGTGGAGAAGAAGAAAGATAATCCGAACGTGGATGTGGTATGGCGCATGTGTATTGACTACACGAACCTGAATAAGGCGTGTCCTAAAGATCCATTTCCGCTCCCTAGAATAGATCAAGTCATAGACTCAACGGCCGGATGTGAACTATTGTCATTCATTGACGCGTATTCTGGTTTCCACCAGATACCCCTAAATCCGGATGATCAAATAAAGACTGCATTTATTACCCCGTACGGGGCTTATTGCTATCGCACTATGCCGTTTGGATTACTTAATGTAGGAGCAACATACCAGAGATGCATGCAAAAATGCTTACATGATTAGATAGGTCGGAATGTGCAAGTCTATGTGGATGATGTGGTAATAAAAACCAAGGAAAGCAATATGCTCCTTGAGGATATCCAGCAGACATTCGCGAACTTAAGAAGGTTCCGAATGAAACTGAACCCGGAGAAATGCACCTTTGGCGTACCCGATAGAAAGTTACTTTGTTTTTTGGTGTCCAGCCGTGGCATTGAAGCTAACTCGACGAAAATCTAGGCCATAGAAAGAATGGAACTACCCAAATGTCTTAACGATGTGCAGAAGTTCACTGTTTTCTTGGCATCGTTAAGTCGGTTCACCTATCGGTTGGGAGAGAAGGCCTTGCCCCTCTATCAGCTAATGAAAAAGGCAGACAAGTTCACCTGGACACCACAGGCGGATCTTGCATTTTGAGAATTGAAAAAGATGTTATCTACCACGCCAATCCTAGCCGCACCACTACCTAAGGAGCCAATGTTGCTCTACGTAGACGCGACCAACCAAGTCATAAGTGCAGTAATCATAGTGGAGCGTGAGGAGGAAGGAAAGTCAGTGCAAAGGCCGGTCTATTATCTGAGCGAGGTATTATCAGCCTCAAAACAGAACTATCCTCATTATCATAAGATGGCATACGGCGTATATATGTCGGCCAAGAAACTCAAACACTATTTTGAGGAACACCCCATCAAGGTGATATGTGAGGCACCCATTTCCGAAATCATGAGTAACAAAGACGCAAGCGACCGAATAGCAAAGTGGGCTATCGAGTTAGCTCCATATGCACCACAGTTCGACAGAAAGGATGCGATCAAGTCACAAGCTGTGGCGGAATTCTTTGTGGACTGGGCCGAAATGCAATATGAGCCACCCTTGCTGGACTCCAATTATTGGCAAACGCACTTCGATGGATCGAAACTGAAAGATGGGTTGGGTGTCGGAGTAGTGCTTACCTCGCCCAAGAAGGATCAACTGAAATATGTCCTTCAAATCCACTTCAGTGCCTCGAATAATGTGGCGGAGTATGAAGCGTTGGTGCATGGTCTCAAAGTGGCAAAAGAAGTAGGGATACGTCGGATACAATGCTTTGGAGATTCTAATTTGGTGGTGCAACAAGTGTTTGGAAATTGGGATGCCCTGGATGCTAACCTGGCGTTATACAGATTCCATGTTCAGAAAATAAGCCGGTTCTTTGAAGGATGTGAGTTCCATCACATACCTCGGATTGAAAACGAGGTAGCAGATACACTGTCCAAGCTAGGCTCATCCAGGCAACCAATTCCACCAAACGTGGCTTTGGAGCACTTGAGAAAACCATCTATCACACCGTCACCCAAATCAGATTCAATTTATATCTCGTCACTCTCCGGATCAGGAGTTGTACCTATGGAGATACAATGGGGAAGCACCTCAGCAAACCCGGGGACTGCTTTAGCAAACTCGGGGACTGCCTCAGCAAACCCAGGGACTGTTCAGCTTGATCCGGCAGGAGTTATGTCGGTGGATCCAATGGAAGTTGATGAGGAACTATTTCCCGTACGGACTATACCAACTTGGGAAAAGCCAATATTTGATTTCCTGAAAGAGGGAATTTTGCCGAATGACGAAATAAGTTCAAGGCAGATTCAGAGAAGGGCAAAGGCCTATACAATTATCAACGCTGAATATACAAAAGAAGTGTGACAGCAATACTACAAAGGTGTGTTGATCCGGAGGAAGGACTTGACATACTCCGGGATATTCACCAAGGGGAATGTGGCCACCATGCCTCCTCAAGGGCCTTAGTAGCAAAAGCTTTCTGGCATGGATTTTATTGGCCCAGTGCTTTGGAGCAAGTAGAGGACTTGGTAAGAAAATGCAATGGTTGTCAAAGATATGCCACAAAAACTCACCTACCAATGTTGGAGCTAAAAACTATCCCCATTACATGGCCATTTGTTGTATGGTGCCTAGACATGGTAGGACCATTTAAGCCGACCAAAGGAGGGATGACCCATATTTTGGTCATGGTTGAGAAGTTCACCAAATGGATTGAAGTGGAAACAATTCGGAAATGTGATGGGGCAACATCAGTAAGATTTCTCAAAGATATATAATCCTAAGGTACGGCTATCCCCATAGCATCATAACTGATAATGGAACAAATTTCGCCGAAGGAGCATTCGCGAGGTTCTGCCGAGAAAAGAAGATCTGGTTAGATGTCGCCTCAGTCACCCACCCCGCATTGAACGGGCAAGTGGAAAGATCCAACATACTGGTATTGTCCGGGATAAAACCTCGGCTCATAGAGCCGCTACAAAGATCAGCGGGGTGCTAGATAGAAGAACTACCAGCGGTACTGTGGAGTTTAAGAACAACTCCGAATTGATGAACAGGCTATACGCCATTCTTTCTGGTATATGGGGAAGAAGCTATATTACCAGCCGACATAGAGCATGATTCGCCAAGGTCACCCAATAGACAGAAGCCGAAGTGCGCGAAGCCTGGAAGAACGATGTTGATCTGCTAGAAGAAGCGAGAGAACTTGCCTTGTCTAGATCCGCCATATATCAGCAAAATCTCCGACGCTATCATAGCCGGAAAGTAAACCCCCGAGTTTTTCGGGAAGGTGATTTGGTGCTACGGCTAATACATCACACTACTGGCATGCATAAGTTATCCCCTCCATGGGAAGGACCTTTCATTGTGAGCATAGCTTTGCGCAATGATTCCTACTATCTTATTGATGCACATCCCCAGGAAAAGAACAAGGCGGACAGGTCCGAAGAAGAATCCAAAAGACCGTGGAACATAGCACTGCTTTGTCCTTTCTACACCTAACTAAGAGGTGAATGTATCTAAACTACTCATACATCGGTATGTATGTCGGCGATGAGCTTATCAATCAAAACTTTGCCACCCCGAGCAGAGACTCAGGGACTGCTATAATACTTATCTCTTGTTTTTGTATTTTTGTGTTGGCTGGATTAAGACGCTTATATCTTAGTCCGATTAGTAATGTGTGAGCACCAAAAACCTAACTCTTCGACTTTGCTGATGTCCAACAAGAATTGGCTTCATGGCAAGCAAGAGAGCAAGTTTGGAATGGCAAGGCACATGAAAAACGACTAAGGGAAAGAACTTAAGCAGGCCGACATTGGTTTTTTGACTAACCCTTAGTTTATTTAATTCACTAAAATGCCGAATCATTTTGAGCTAATCTCAAGGTTTCAAGTATTTTTAAGTCAATTTTTTGAACCTCGGACTCGTAAGTCGAAAAACCGAATCAAGGTAGATGCGAGCCGAGTCAAAAATTGGGGGAACAAGAAAAGGAAACTCGGGGACTTCGCCCAACATAATCCGGCAATAAAACTTAGTTCAGAACTTAAAATTGTAGCACAACCAAACCAAAGTATTTAAATACATCTGCGCCTGGCATTCCGGGGATCTGATAACTGTGACAAGTGTTTTTCAAGGGGCAGGAGGGGTAGACGAATCATCTGTCGAGGACGGAGGTACTCCAGAGTGTGGGGGAGGAGCGCTAGCTTCGGCTTCGTCCTCCAGGTTAACTTCGTTGGGTCTTCCGCCTCGTCGCCTAGTTAGGAGCCCTCGCTCTCACTCCCTTCCTCTTCAGCTCCAGAGACAATTACGTCGTCAGCAGCGTCAAGATAACTCGGCCCCTCATTCCAAGCATGGCAGAAGGAGTATTGGATGAGCTTGTTGGCACAGGCTTGGCGGCGCGCGATCCACTCCGGATCCTCGCACCACTTAGACCTCGTGCGCATGCGAGTGAGTAATGCCAAGTCAATTCCTTCGTACCATGAGAGCGCAAATGGCAAAGCAATGTCGGCCCCAGCCATGCGGCAGATTCGCGCCATAGATGCAGGTGCGTGTCACACTCCATTAACTTGGCTATGAAAGCCGAGCCTTTCTTGGGAATGGTTTCACTAGGCCAGAGGCATCTGAACATTCGTGTTGCCGGCGGGATGATGTCCGCACCATGATTCTTTACTACCTCAAGGCGAGCGATGAGACTCGCCAGGAGATCCTCTGTAGTATAAGGGATTGGCTCGGCATCAAGGGCAGTAGGAATTCCATGCTGTTTGCGGGACTGGCGTACGGTAAAGGCAGCGAGCGTATCGCTCTCTGGAATTTGCCTAAGGATAAGAAGAAAAACAGTGAACAAAAGGACCAAATCTGGAGGGTAGAAGATCAACCAAGAGCAGAAAACTGACGCGCAATCTGGAAGAGGAGTCGCTGAAGCTCGGAATCAACATTGGCATTATGGACCCGAAGTTTCTTGTATTTGGTGGTCACCGACGTAAGCTTGACATTGGCTTCCTCCAATAAGCTCTTGTCCTTGGAGATTTGCATGGTTAAATGCCCATTCTCCTCGGCAAACTCCTGGTCGGCCTTCTCCATCTCAGACTGATGGTAGCTCTTAAGCCTTTGAATTTTAGCATTCAGCCGAGTGATCTCCGAGTCCTGCTGTTGGAGCCGAGCTATCTCTGTGTCTTTCTTTTTCAGTTCAGCCTCATAATTACCTGCTTGTTCGAGGCAGTGAGTCATCATTTTAGGCATGGTGACACTATCATCAAGAGCAACTGCAACATGATCCGGAGGACCCAAAGTATGAGTGTCCACCGGATAAAGCAAGGAAAGTACAACGATCATGTGAAGGGGATAAGTTTACCTTTGATTTCCGCAAGGTTTTTCCTCATGATTTTGTTCTCAGCTTCAACCTCGGCTGCATGATTCGGACAGCAAATTCATATAGGTCCTAAGAAGTTTGAATGAACAAGGAAGAAGAAGAATAGAAATTTACCCCACTTCTGGTACTCCACCAAGATTTTACCATAACGCGCACGAATGTCTTTGTAGGAGTCCAGCAGGCGCTGGAACTCAGCGGTTCGGTGGTTAGTGGTAATCTGAAATAAGCAAGGAAAAGAAAAAGTTCAAAGGCAAGGTAAAAATAATTTGAAGTCTACAAGACCCGGGCCAAGTGGAACTTAACCCGGCCCTAGGTGTGTGGATATTCGAAGTCTACAAGACCCGGGCCAAGTGGAACTTAACCCGGCTCTAGGTGTGTGGATATTCGAAGTCTACAAGACCCGAGCCAAGTGGAACTTAACCCGGCTCTAGGCGTGTGGATATTCGAAGTCTACAAGACCAGGGACAAGTGGAACTTAACTCGGCTCTTGGTGTGTGGATATTCGAAGTCTACAAGACCCGGGCCAAGTGGAACTTAACCCGGTTCTAGGTGTGTGGATATTCGAAGTCTACAAGACCCGGGCCAAGTGGAACTTAACCCGGCTCTAGGTGTGTGGATATTCGAAGTTTACAAGACCCGGGCCAAGTGGAACTTAACCCAGCTCTAGGTGTGTGGATATTCGAAGTACATAAGAAATGGACCAAGGGAACTAGACTCGGCTCAAAATCTACTAAAATTTGATGTCATTATGAACAAAAGCTAAGCTCTACGAGAAGCACCCGACCGAATAACAAGTTATTCCCTCGGAGGCTCGGGGACTAGGGGTTATATCTACAAGTGTTCAGTTATGTAAAACATCAACAACAGAGAAAAAGAATTACCTCCATCATCTGGCCAGCCAAGGAGATAGCCTTGGTAGCAGAGTTCATCTAGGTGCTGAACTCGGCTGGGCCGAACCTCTCTGGTAAATCGTCTTGAGGGTCGACGAATTCGGCGTTGTTCTAGTTCTTCACATACTCAAGGAGTTGTGGACTGTAACTTTCGCCGCTCGAAGAGTAGTTTACCACAAGACCCTTCACGTGGGCCTCCCACCTGGCGGATTGAGCTGCAGCTGGACTGGTATGCAAAACCAGCTGTTGGCTTCCCTCTGATCCGGGAGCGATAGACCCGGATGAAGTTACTTTGGCTGACCCGGAGGTCTTCTTGGCTTTGCTAGATGAGGGTGAAGGAATTGACTGAAAGATGTCTGCCACGGAAGGGGTAGACCCGGAAGGAGCCGATGGAGCTTTTCCCTTGGGAGGATTGGAGGCTCTTGATGTTGTTGGTGCTACTGCTGGCGCTGGTGCTGCTGGTGCTGGTGCTGCTGCTGGTGTTGTTGCTGCTGTTGTTGCTGGTGTTGGTACTGGAGATGCTGGAGGCAGCGTTGATGAATCTGGCACCTCAAGATCTGGCGTTGAGGCCGAGGAACCGGGGAGATCTGGCATCACCGTATCCTGATCCAGCCTACTACCCCCCGCGCCGACATTGCCCTCCTCTTGGCGAGGTGGGCTCTGGTCAGGCGCAGCCGCGAAACCCTCTTGAATAGGGCTGAGCGGGCGATAATAATCGTTGCGGGGGGGAGAGGGACTGCTCCGGAGTGGGAAGGCAATGCCGGGGCCACTCTGAGGGATGTCCCTAGGAGCTCTAAGAGAGAAAAAGCACCGAGTCAAAAAGAAGAATCAATAAGAAACAAAGGCAAGCAAAGGAAAAAATCCCAAGGAGCAGTATTATAGAACTTACTCATCCGCGGTAGGAGGAGCCCGAGGCTTGGGCGCCCTCCGAACCATGCTCTTGGCGGCAGGCTTGGCCGAGGGTTTAACCCCGGACTTCTTTTGCCTCTTCTTGGGCGGCGGCACCTCCGAAGCTGCGGCCGAGGTAGCTGCGTGCTTCTGGGATGGAGTCGGGGCCGGGCCACCAGTGGCAAGGGAAGGAACCTCATGGACCTGATCGTCCGGGTTAGCTGAACATTCGAACATAAGCCAGGTGCAAGTAAGAGATGAGAACCGGATCAAATACCTCAAGGACCTCAACGTCTGAGTCATCATCGTCTAGCCAATCCCTTAGAGAAGAGGCCTTACCAGCGCTGCGTCTGACGACGTCCAGGGTAGGAAGGAAGGCCTCCGGATCAGGCTCCACCTCGTCCTCCTCGGTGCGGTCCTCCAACCATTTTCTTGCCAGCACCTCGCCATCCTCTAGTGGTTGCTGGAGGAATTTCTGAGAGACAATAATTGCTAAGTTACAAAAGGAAACCAACATACAAAGAAGATTCGGAAAACAGAGAAGGGTTAATTTACCTTTGGAGGGGGTTGTGATGGGTGAAGGGCTCAAGTCCCCACTCCCAGTCCTCTGAGAACTCCTTCTCCACATTGAATATGGACTTAACCCCGCGGTAAACAGCCGATTTATCCATCTCGAAGGAAGAAGTCCTATGAGGGTCAAGAGGGTCGCTAAGATAGCAGATCTTGTGGGCTCGCTTCTGGAGGGGGAGACCCGGCTGCAGAGGAAAGTGATCATGATGTCCTTCCCCCGGAGTTTCTCCTTGAGCAGCTCCTTGATCCGGCGCTCTACTTGATTCGCTAGGGCCGTGGGCCGCTTCAGAATACTCTCCCAAAGCGAGGCGTCAGGAGGGCCAAGTCTAAAGCGGAGCAAATGGATCAGGTCCTCCTTAGTGGTGTTCCGGACATAAAAGAATGTCCGGGCCCAGCCCTTGCAAGATTCGAGTCCGGTGACCCGGGGAAACACGAGCTACTTCAGGGGAGAAATGGAGGCGGCGCCGCACTGGGTCAAGTGCTTGTTCTCCAGGTACGCTCCTTATCCAGAACCACGTTCCTCCATAGACCAAAGAACTTAATCCAAAGTTCTTTGGTTGGCTAGAGGCCAATGTACCCTTCAATGCCTGAAGTGAAGGAGGAAAGAGAGGTAATGGCGTTTGCGGGGAGATGGTGTGGTTGAAACTTATATGTGGAAACAAAATCAAAGAAGAAATCGGAAGTGGGAAGGCCGAAGCCACGTTGGAAATGCGATAGAAAAACTACATATTCCCTAGATTTGGGGGAAGGAGAGACTTCACCGGAGGCGAGGCGGCAGGCGACGCCGGCAGGGATGCACCGCGTGGTGTGGAGACAATCGAGGTCCTCCTCGCGGACGGTGGAGCCATCCCAACAGCCGTGCTCGCGGCCCTCCGCTCCTTCTTCCTGCTGCGCCACCACCGTTGCCTCTGCCTCAGACATGGTAGATTCGAAGCTTTTGACGGGGTAGTCAGAATAGAGGTAGCCGGAAGAAGGGAAACGGGAAGCGCAAGGCCCCGTAGTGGAAATTAGCAATGGGAACGACGGCGCAGATGTGAATGCTGATGGAGCACGGTCACGGTGGCGCTCGTGGAGCAGAAATCTAGCGGCGACGGTGGAGTCGCTGTGAAAGAGAGAGAGGTTGGGAAGCACAGAGGAAATGGGGGAACTTCCCCTGAAATCGCCCCACATCTCCTACTTAACCACGCAACACGCGCGTCGTGGGATCCTTTCCGGGCGACGCGCCGCACGCAACGAGCGTGTATGTGGCCGGGATAGCCAATCAAAGCAAGGCCACAGGAGGGGCAACAGAAGCAGATGGCCCCATGATGTGATGCAATGTTACGGTTAACGAGGCGCTGCAGTGAAGAGACATTTACAGCAGTTATTCCTGACATTGCGACAGTAATCGGCGCATTAAATGCGCGTGACCCTTAAAATGAGGCAAAATGATGATTACCGTCCACGTAAGATGTGGAGAAGTGTACCAGAGAAGGGAAAATAACCCGGATAAGCGAGCAAAAAAGCTAGCCAACGAGGAATAACTCGGAATGAGCAAGGGGTTGCAAGATGAGAAACTCTGGGCTAAGAGGTAACTTGGCCTAAGGAGTAAATGATCGGGAAATGGGAACCTGTTGTGGCCTTAACAACTAAAAGTTGCTAAGACCCCACCAGCTTCGGGGACTAATGTTGGGGGGATACCCCCGGGTAGGGTAACACCAGGGTATAAGGGCCAAGTTAGCTGGGGCACGGCACGGTCAAAGCAAGTGATGACCGGGTCACCTCAAGGCGGGTCGAATCACGGTATGACCCGCCCATGGAGCATTTCCTTGACAATGGTCTGGCTTGCATAGGATTTATGCCGGCTATGTCTATTTGTTTTGCAGGTAACTGGGTAAGCTAGATTAGCTATATGCTAGCCGGGTTATCTTAGCTTCCAAGAGAAGGAATCCCCCGTTGGTCAAAAGGTAGTTTATTAGCTATAGCATGAGCTAAGTAAAGTAAAGAAGGGGACCAGCGGGTCAGGGCGACCAAGGTGACGCAGGCAAAGCTGGATGACGCAGCCCGTGTTTGGTGATGCCAAAAGACAAGGATTACGCCATGGGTTACGTCCAAAGCCCGGACGAGCCGTTAAAGGGAATAAAGAAGCATCTGCTTTAGGAAAGGAGCATATTTGTAGGATATGCTACCATCTGTGCCCTAGAATTGTAACCCGGGCTTCCCTATATAAGGAGCACCGGGGCCTCCATAGAGAGGGACGGCCGATAGATCGATCATTCTCTGTCTAAGTTAGAACTCTAGGGCTAGTTGACAGGGAGTAAGAGACATCATCTCCTTCTTGCTGTGAGCCTAAAGAGCACTTGTAAACACCATTGATACAGAATATACAAGAACTTCCGTGCGTCGAATCACCACGCTCTCCCTCCTTGGATTCCCCTAGCACTCATTGGCCCCATCTTTAGCCTATCCATGGCATCTGTCGTGCCACCACCACGACCAGAGTGATTGCATGTGTGTTCTTTTCACATACCACATATGGATCCACCAGTGTCATTGCATGTGTGATATTTTCACAATCCACCTATGGAACCACCAATATCATTGCATGTGTGTTCTTTTCACATACCACATATGGATCCACCAGTGTCTTTGAAATGTGTGTTCTCTTTAGAGACCACACATGGATCCACCAGTGTCATTGCTTGTGTGTTCTTTTTACTAACAACAACTGGAGTCACTGCATGTGTGTTCTTTTCACATACCACATATGGATCCACCAGTGCCATTGCATGTGTGCTCTTTTCACAATCCACCTATGGATCCACCAGTGTCATTGCATGTGTGTTCTTTTTACTAACAACAACCAGAGTCATTGCATGTGTGTTCTTTTCACATACCACATATGGATCCACTAGTGCCATTGCATGTGTGTTCTTTTCACCATCCACCTATGGATCCACCAGTGTCATTGCATGTGTGCTCTTTTTACTAACAACAACCAGAGTCATTGCATGTACGTGTGTTCTCTTCACATACCACACATGGATCCACCAGTGTCATTGCATGTGTGTTTGTTTTACTAACAACCAGAGTCATTGAAATGTGTGTTCTTTTCATAGACCACACATGGATCCACCAGTGTCATTGCATGTTTGTTCTTTTTACTAACAACAACCAGAGTCATTGAAATGTGTCTTCTCTTCAGAGACCACACATGGATCCACCAGTGTCACGTGTGTTCTTTTTACTAACAACAACTAGAGTCATTGCATGTGTCTTCTTTTCACATACCACATATGGATCCACCAGTGTCATTGCATGTGTGCTCTTTTCACAATCCACCTATGGATCCACCAGTATCATTGCATGTGTGTTCTTTTCACATACCACATATGGATCCACCAGTGTCATTGCATGTGTGTTCTTTTTACTAACAACAACTTGAGTCATTGCATGTGTGTTCTTTTCACATACCACATATGGATCCACCAGTGTCATTGCATCTGTGCTCTTTTCACAATCCACCTATGGACCCACCAGTATCATTGCATGTGTGTTCTTTTTACTAACAACAACCAGAGTCATCGCATGTGTGCTCTCTTCAGATACCACCAATGGATCCACCAGTGTCATTGCATGTGTGTTCTTTTTAAAATCCACCTATGGATCCACTAGTGTCATTGCATGTGTGCTATTTTTACTAACAACAACCAGAGTCATTGCATGTGTGTTCTCTTCAGAGACCACACATGGATCCACCAGTGTCATTGCATGTGTGTTCTTTTTACTAACAACAACCAGAGTCATTGAAATGTGTGCTCTCTTCAGAGACCACACATGGATCCATCAGTGTCATTGCATGTGTGTTCTTTTTACTAACAACAACCAGAGTCATTGCATGTGTGTTCTTTTCACATACCACATATGGATCCACCAGTGTCATTGCATGTGTGCTCTTTTCACAATCCACCTATGGATCCACCAGTATCATTGCATGTGTGTTCTTTTCACGTACCACATATGGATCCACCAGTGTCATTGAAATGTGTATTCTCTTCAAAGACCACACATGGATCCACCAGTGTCATTGCATGTGTGTTCTTTTTACTAACAACAACTGGAGTAATTGCATGTGTGTTCTTTTCCCATACCACCTATGGATCCACCAGTGTCATTGTATGTGTGCTCTTTTCACAATCCACCTATGGATCCACTAGTGTCATTACATGTGTGTTCTTTTTACTAACAATAACCAGAGTCATCGCATGTGTGTTCTTTTCACATACCACATATGGATCCACTAGTGTCATTGCATGTGTGTTCTTTTCACAATCCACCTATGGATCCACCAGTGTCACTGCATGTGTGCTCTTTTTACTAATAACAACCAGAGTCATTGCATGTGTGTTCTCTTCACATACCACATGGATCCACCAGTGTCATTGCATGTGTGTACTTTTTACTAACAACAACCAGAGTCATTGAAATGTGTGTTCTTTTCAAAAACCACACATGGATCCACTAGTGTCATTGCATGTGTGTTCTTTTTACTAACAACAACCAGAGTCATTGAAATGTGTGTTCTCTTCAGAGACCACACATGGATCCACCAGTGTCATTGCATGTGTGTTCTCTTCATAGACTACACATGGATCCACCAGTGTCATTGCATGTGTGTTATTTTTACTAACAACAACTGGAGTCATTGCATGTGTGTTCTTTTCACATACCACATATGGATCCACCAGTGTCATTGCATGTGTGATCTTTTCACAATCCACCTATGGATCCACCAGTATCATTGCATGTGTGTTCTTTTCACATACCACATATGGATCCACCAGTGTCATTGCATGTGTGTTCTTTTTACTAACAACAAAATGTAGTCATTGCATGTGTGTTCTTTTCACATACCACATATAGAACCACCAGTGTCATTGGAGGTGTGCTCTTTTCACAATCCACCTATGGATTCACTAGTGTCATTGCATGTGTGTTCTTTTTACTAACAACAACCAGAGTCATTGCATGTGTGCTTGATACAGTGCAAATGTATCTATAATTTTTGATGCTCCATGCTTGGTTTTATCCACTTTCTTGTGTTTTGTCCACACTTTGGAGTACTTTTCATATGATTTCTTGGACTAACCTATTAACAAGAGCCACAGTGCCAGCTGCCTGGTTTCTGCTGTTTTTGGTTCGAGGAAAGTGAGAAAATGAATATTCTCGAAATTGGACGGGACAAAAGCCAAAGTGCCTATTTTTCTAGAAGACTCCAGGAGCCATAATACGAGACGGAGGAGGGCCAGGGGCTGGCCACACCCCCCCCCCCCCCGGCGCGGGCTGGGCCTGGCCATGCCAGGGCATGGTGTGGTGGCCCCAGGCACCCCCTCGGTCTCCCTCTTCGCCTATAAGTTGCCTTCTGACCTAAAAACTATGGGGGTTCCACGTTTTTCCAGAAGGAGTTCCGCTCCGCCACCACCACTAGATTCCATGAAACAGCACCAGAAACTCTGTTCTGGCACCCTGCCAGGATGGGGAGTTGCAGGAGATCATCGCCATCATCATCACCATCGCTTCTCCATCGACCATCCATGTTTTCCCCGTCTATGAGTGAGTAATCCCCCACTGTAGGCTATGGGGATGGTAGGGATTGGATGAGATCGTTCATGTAATGGCATTAGATTGTTAGGGCATGGTGCCTATTATCTTTTATTAGTGCTTTATGACTTTGTTGCGACTTGTTGTGCTTAATGCTTGTCACTAGGGCCCAAGTGCCATGATTTCAGATATGAACATGTTATTGATTCATTATGATAGTATTGTTTATGGTCTTATCTGCAAGTTGTATACACACGTTGTTGTTCGGAACCAATGGCCCCGAAGTGATAGAAATCGGGATAACCGGAAGGAATGGCTTTGATGTGAGGATCACATGTGTTCATGGAGTGTTAATGCTTTGCTCCAGTGCTCTATTAAAAGGAGAACCTTAATTTCCAGTAGTTCCCTTGAGGCCCCGCTGCAAACAGGCTGGCAGGACAAAAGATGTTGTGCAAGTTCTCATTGCGAGCACGTATGACTATATATGGAACACATGCCTAGGATTGTCTAGTACTTGGATGCTTTATCTTATTTATCTGCAATTGCCCTATGTTCTGATTGCTATGTGAATTGTCTTGTCCATGCAACGCCCGTCCATCCATCCCTATGCCTACCACACTCGAATCCCATTGTTTAGTGCTATTGTTACTACTATCTTTTCTTTGCTACTTCTGTTACTTTACTATTCCTACTACAAAACTGTTGTTACTGATAAACTGATGTGAGCAAGATTGTTTCCAGGTGCAGCTGAATTGACAACTCAGTTGTTAAGGCTTATAAACATTCTTTGGCTCCCCTTGTTTCGAATCAATAAATTGGGTTTCACTTCCCTCGAAAATACTGCGATACACCCCCTATACTTGTGGGTCATCAAGACTATTTTCTGGCGCCGTTGCTGGGGAGCATAGCTTTATTTATCAAGTCCACTTGGAATCACTATTGTTCAAGCTAAGTTTATTTTCGCCTTGTTTTCTTGTTTCTTTATCAAAAATACAAGAAAAGTAGTTTCTACTCTAGTTGTTATTTTCGTTGGTCTGTTATTGTCTTGCTTTATCATGCTTGTTGTCAATGGTTGGTTTCTTTGAAACTGAATCTTATTGGCAAGGTGGGTTCACGGAAGATCAAAAATATTATTATAAGGAACACCGCTTGTCACAAAAAGGGAAACACGTATGGGAACAAATTGATAAATTGTATACCATTGCTAGAAATGTGTGCTCTACTTATAATGTTACTTATTGCTGTGATAAATCTTGTTGCATAAAGAGGTATAAACAACTCCCTTTTCAATGTGAGTATAATGATAATGATACCATATCTTCTTATGCTAAAGGAATTTATGACTTTGATGATGCAGAACAAATTGAAGAATTTATTGCTTGGAAGGGTGCTTTTGAACTTGCTAGTTTGCTTGAAAATATTGATGATTCACCTTACAAATATGAGGTTTATGGTATACTTAAATTTTGCTTTGATAATTACAAGGATGAAAATGGCTATATTATTAAATATTTAAATAGATGCTTTCCACAAATGGAAGAGACTAATGCCTTGTAGGATCCTATGGAAGAAGAAATTGTTGAATCTGAATTCTCATTAGATGAAAAAGAGGAGGAGAGTGATGAACAAAAGGAGGAAGAATGGATTAGCTACCCATCTACCTTCTAATGAGAGTAACTCTTTGTCCCTTACATTATTTGATTGTCCTCCATGCTTACTAAAGGAGGATGAATGTTATGTTCCTGAGGTTTCTTTTGAAAATCTTTATAATAAAGCTCTAGTGCTTGTAGATCATGAAAAACATGCTTTATGTGATAGTTATATTGTTGAGTTTATTCATGAGGCTACTGAAAATTATTATGAGAGAGTAAAATATGGTTGTAGAAGTTTTCATGGTATTGAAACACCTCTCTATGTGCTGAAAGTTTTGAAGTTACTCTTGTTTTATCTTCCTATTCATGTCACTTTGTTCTTTACGAATTTATTTGCATACACGATTCCTATGCATAGGAAGTGGATTAGACTTAAATGTGTTTTGGATTTGCTTCTTGATGCTCTCTTTTACTTCAATTCATATTTCTTATGTGAGCATCCTCTCAAACTTTTATGCCTGAAGATGATAATATGTCTATTATTCTTGGGAGACCTTTTCTTAAATACTGCAGGAGTTGTTATTAATTGTAATCAAGGGAAGGTACCTTCAGTGTTAATGACAAGGAACATACTTTCTATTTCCCCAAGAAGATTGAAAGGACTTATGGTTTGAATTCAATTGAACATGTTGAAGGCATTCGAGTTGGAGAAATATATTGTCCCATACCAAGAGAAAAATTTGAAACTATTATGATTGGGACTATTGCTATCAAGGTTGAGGTAACATAATCATTAGTGGAATACAAAGTTTTGTATCATATGGAATTGTTTTGGTAGAAATACCTGATCAACCTTGTTAACAAAATGATTTCATTGAACAAAACAATGTTTTCACCATGATTATCTCTGCTTACTTCTATTCTATCCATTTTTTTGTTTTTGCTTATGCCTAACTTAAAGGCGTTAAAGAAAAGTACTTATTCGGAGATAACCCAAAAGTTTTAGATGATTCTTGGAAGCTATTACTTTGGTAATAACCGCTCCTTATCCTTTTTATTTGCTTTTTGTGCCAAGAGTAACCTCTAATGAGAGAGAAGTAGTGATTGGGAAAGTTGCTGCCCGGAAACAGATTTCTGTGCTTCACCGTAAAAATTTGTGTAAAATCTCTGAACGTCTTTTTGAGGCTTGAATTTTTGTGCTTCTGCCCCAGGTTGTTATCTAACTTTCGTTACATCAACAATTTCTGATTTGAGCAACAGAAGGTCTTCGAAAAAATTCCTCTTTACCTGCTGGTCTGTTTTGACAGATTTATGCCATTTTCTGCATTTGCTTCTTGTTGGTTCCTTTTTGAGTTATTTTGGGGAATTGAGCTTTTTGAGGGAAGTGCTATAGTAGCTAGTGTTATAATGGAAGTTTATTTGGTGTTAGAACTGAACCTTAAGACCTATTATTTTGAGTGCACTAATGTTGCTAATAAAGATTGTGTGAAGTTTTATATGAAGGAAAAATTCCAGGTGTATGGAAGGAATGAGTAATGAGATGAAGGTGGACTAAAGCTCAAGCTTGGGGATGCCACGCGTGTCACCCCAAGAAATATCCAAGAAGTACAAGCGTCAAAGCTTGGGGATGCCCAAGGCATCCCCTTCTTCATCAATAAAAATCTCAGGTTTCTTCCAACCACTTCATTTTTATTGTTTCATGCACAGTTGTGTTGTTCTTGGAGCGTCTTCTTTTTCGTTTTTCGTTTTGGTTTTCGTTTGATTGGTTTGCTTACTTTGCTTAATAAATTGGTTGGACCTCCTCTTTCATACATTGGTGTTCAAATAGTTTGGTTTGGTTTGGAAAAGAGTAGGAAAGCGCATGCTTAAGTGGTAAAGAGAGCTTGTTTTTGACTGTGGCCTATGCTTGATATTGTTTTGGATTTATGCTTAGTATTCTTTGCTGTAGCATGACTTGTTATAAACAATTGAGATTGCTTAATGTGCCTTGGATGAATCATGCGTTGTTTTAGCATATTAAAGCATAGTATAGTGGTATTCTCCTTTCATGCTTTATTTGGGTTGACTTGGCACATGCTCACACCATGTTATAACTATCCCAAGTCACCATAAGCCTTTATGATCCTTTAGTTTTCAACTTTTAGTATCACTTTATGCTTTCATCAATGATGTTTTGTCGCTCTGCATGATTATGGCCATTATTGCTCTCTCGGTTGTTGCTCCCTTACTATTGCTACCCTTCACTTCCACTGATTATATTACTCATGTTTCCAACTTCCTTAAACCAAATATTGCCAAAGTGTCCACCATACCTACCTATTAGCATCATTTGCTATTCCCGTGCATATTCATTATGCCTTGTTTTCTTCCGAATAAAATGTTTGATTGTTATTAGAAACTTAGTTAGTAAAGCTCTCACGAACTTGATGGCACACTTTATTTTCTGCACTTAATAAACCTGAACCATTGTGACTGTCCATGAAAGTTATATGCTTGCAAATTATAGGCTAGGAATTAGCAGAACCGTGCTGTCATGGGGAACGCTTTCAATACTTGTAAATATATACCCAGTTGATACCTTGCTCTTTTGTTTGCGTATGTCATCGGCGTGAAATAAAAGGGGAGCTTGTAAGTCCATGGAGTTATGTATGTGTGTTAGAGAAACGCCTGGGCCGCTGGTCTAATCCACCTTTGGATCCACTAGTGTCATTGCATGTGTGTTCTTTTTACTAACAACAACTAGAGTCATTGCATGTGTGTTCTTTTCACATACCACATACGGATCCACTAGTATCATTGCATGTGTGTTCTTTTCACAATCCACCAATGGATCCTCCAGTGTCATTGCATGTATGCTCTTTTTACTAACAACAACCAGAGTCATTGCATGTGTGTTCTTTTCACATACCACATATGGATCCACCAATGTCATTGCATGTGTGCTCTTTTCACAATCCACCTATGGATCCACAAGTGTCATTGCATGTGTGTTCTTTTCACTAACAACAACCAGAGTCATTGCATGTGTGCTCTCTTCAGCGACCAGCTATGGATCCACCAGTGTCATTGCATGTGTGTTCTTTTTACAATCCACCTATTGATCCACTAGTGTCATTGCATGTGTGCTCTTTTTACTAACAACCAGAGTCATTGCATGTGTGTTCTCTTCAGAGACCACACATGGATCCACAGTGTCATTGCATGTGTGTTCTTTTAACTAACAACAACCAGAGTCATCGAAATGTGTGTTCTCTTCAGAGACCACACATGGATCCACCAGTGTCATTGCATGTGTGTTATTTTTACTAACAACAAACAGAGGCATTGCATGTGTGTTCTTTTCACATACCGCATATGGATCAACCAGTGTCATTGCATGTGTGTTCTTTTTACTAACAACAACGAGAGTCATTGAAATGTGTGTTCTCTTCAGAGACCACACATGGATCCACCAGTGTCATTGCATGTGTGTTCTCTTCAGAGACCACACATGGATCCACCAGTGTCATTGCATGTGTGTTCTTTTTACTAACAACAACTGGAGTCATTGCATCTATGTTCTTTTCATATACCACATATGGATCCACCAGTGTCATTGCATGTGTGCTCTTTTCACAATCCACCTCTGGATCCACCAGTATCATTGCATGTGTTTATTTTCACATACCAGATATGGATCCACCAGTGTCATTGCATGTGTCTTCTTTTTACTAACAACAACTAGAGTCATTGCATGTCTGTTCTTTTCACATACCACATATGGATCCACCAGTGTCATTACATGTGTGCTCTTTTCACAATCGACCTATGTATCCACCAGTGTCATTGCATGTGCGTTCTTTTTACTAACAACAACTAGAGTCATTGCATGTGTGCTCTCTTTAGAGACCACCTATGGATCCACCAGTGTCATGGCATGTGCATTCTTTTTACAATCCACTTATGGATCCACTAGTGTCATTGCATGTGTGCTATTTTTACTAACAACAACCAGAGTCATTGCATGTGTGTTCTCTTCAGAGACAACACAAGGATCCACCAGTGTTATTGCATGTGTGTTCTTTTTACTAACAGCAACCAGAGTCATTGAAATGTGTGTTCTCTTGAGAGACCACACATGGATCCACCGGTGTCATTACATGTGTGTTGTTTTTACTAACAACAACCTGAGTCATTACATGTGTGTTCTTTTCACATACGACATATGTATCCACCAGTGTCATTGCATGTGTGCTCTTTTCACAATCCACCTATGGATCCACCAGTGCCATTGCATGTGTGTTCTTTTTACCAACAACAATCATAGTCATTGCATGTGTGTTCTTTTCACATACCACATATGGATCCACCAGTGTCATTGCATGTGTGTTCTTTTCACAACCCACCTATGAATCCAGCAGTTTCATTGCATGTGTGCTCTTTTTACTAACAACAGCCAGAGTCATTGCATGTGTGTTCTCTTCAGAGACCACACATGGATCCACCAGTGTCATTGGATGTGTATTCTTTTTTCTAACAACCAGAGTCGTTGAAATGTGTGTTCTCTTTAGAGACCACACATGGATCCACCAGTGTAATTGCATGTGTGTTCTTTTTACTAACAACAACTGGAGTCATTGCATGTGTGTTCTTTTCACATACCACATATGGATCCACCAGTGTCCTTGCATGTGCGCCCTTTTCACAATCCACCTATGGATCCACCAGTGTCATTGCATGTGTGTTCTTTTTACTAACAACAGCCATAGTCATTGCTTGTGTGTTCTTTTCACATACCACATATGGATCCACTAGTGTCATTGCATGTGTGTTCTTTTCACAATCCACCTATGGATCCACCAGTGTCATTGCATGTGTGATATTTTTACTAACAACAACCAGAGTCATTGCATGTTTGTTCTCTTCAGAGACCACACATGGATCCACCACTGTCTGCATGTGTGTTATTTTTACTGACAACAACCAGAGTCATTGAAATGTGTGTTCTCTTCAGAGACCACACATGGATCCACCAGAGTCATTGCATGTGTGTTCTCTTCAGAGACCACACATGGATCCACTAGTTTCATTGCATGTGTGTTCTTTTTACTAACAACAACCGGAGTCATTGCATGTGTGTTCTTTTTACATACCACATATGAATCCACCGGTGTCATTGCATGTGTGCTCTTTTCGCAATCCACCTATGGATCCACCAGTATCCTTGCATGTGTGTTATTTTCACATACCACATATGGATCCACCAGTGTCATTGAAATGTGTGTTCTCTTCAGAGACCACACATGGATCCACCAGTGTCATTCCATGTGTGTTCTTTTTACTAACAGCAACTAGAGTCATTGCATGTGTGTTCTTTTCACATACCACATATGGATCCACCAGTGTCATTGCATGTGTGATATTTTCACAATCCACCTATGGATCCACCAGTGTCATTGCATGTGTATTCTTTTTACTAACAACAACCAGAGTCATTTCATGTGTGTTCTTTTCACATACCACATATGGATCCCCTCTCCGTATCGAATTCTAGCTCTGTGAGTCTTCCGGTAAAATATCGACTTTGGCTTTTGTCCGGTCCAATTCCGAGAATATTCATTTTCTGGCTTTTCTAGAACCAAAAATAGAAGAAAACAGGCAACTGGCACTGTGGCATCTTGTTAATAGGTTAGTTCCAGAAAATGTGTAAAAGTACCAAAGTATGGACAAAACATAAGAAAGTAGATATAAAACAAGCATGGAACATCAAAAATTATAGATACGTTAGCAACGTATCAATATCCCCAAGCTTAACTCCTGCTCATCCTCGAGTAGGTAAGTGATAAAAAGAAAGAATATTTTTTAGGTGACATGCACCATCATAAAGTTGCTCAAAGTATTTGTAAAACATTGATAGCTGGGATCAAAGTACTTCAACATAGCATGAAAGATATAGTTCGAACAATAAGACATAGCAACTATGTTGTAACATGAAAAGGCACAAACAAAAGATTCATGAATAACAATGCTTTGCAAGACGTTTGTTTGTTTCACATAAATAAAACATAGCATAGTGGCATTCAGCTTGTCCCTGATAGTGTAACAAAACATAAATGCATAGGATACCTTCAAAGTTCATAAGGGTGACTAGATACAAATAGTTTAAGAGCAAGCAATATCAAAGTTATGCATCAATCAACAAGTCTTGGGACAATGCACATTAAACTAAGAATGGCCACTATGCTCTCTCAATAGGTGCATAAAGATAGAAAATGGGGACTCAACATAAAAGTAAAAGAAAGGCCTTCATAGAAGGAAGTAGGGATTCAAGTCTCATAAAGAGCTTCCAAAAATTATGGTACTTATTAGCTTTCAGCTCTCATTCCCCCTATCATAAGCATCTTTAGGTGATTAAGGTTAAAGTGGACAAACTATAGAGTATATGCTTGACAAAGTATAAGTTGGAAATCTCATGTCCCTTGAATACGAGGGTCGCTCCTCAGGCTACTCAACTTTAGTTACCGATAAGTTCTTGTCATATAGAGTACCCCTTGCCCGATGATACGGAGGAATCCCCATATCAAAATGACAAGGCAAGCAGACAACGAGCATGTCAGCAATCTTCTTATTTATGATGGGAAAATGGTGCTTTTTTCTATCTTTCCTCTTTTCTCATATCTCTTTTTTTTCTTTTTTCTCTTTTTCTCAATCTCTATCTCCTTTTTTTATAAGAAGAATGCTTCATAGACAGCTCATTATGGTTACGCTGCAGGTTTCCACCATGATTAGGCATGGATTAGACCAGTGGCCCAGGTGTTTCTCTAACACACATACATAACTCCATGGACTTACAATCTCCCCTTTCATTTCACACCGACGACATCCATAGACAAAAGAGCATGATATCAACTAGGTACAATCTACAAGTGCAATGTTTAAAGCGTTCCCCGTGACAGCATGGTTCTGCTAATCCCCAACATATAAGTGCAAGCATATACAACATAGATGACACAATGGTTCAAGTTTATTAAGGGCAAGAAAAGTAAAGTGTTCCATCAAGTTTGTGAGAGCTTTAATCACTAATTTTCACATAACAAGTTTAATTTGCAAGGTAGATAAAAACATGAATATACTTGGAGTAGCAAATGCTAATAGGAAGGTATGGTGGTCTCTTTGGAATAACTTGGTTTTATTTTGGGTTGGATGCATGAGTGGAACTCATACTTGGTTGTGGAGGCTAGCAAAAGACTAGGAGCGACCAACTAAGAGAGCAATAATGGCCATAATCATGCAAAGCGACAAAACATCATTGATTAAAGCATAAAGTGATGTTAAAAGTCAAAAAATAAAGGATCATCAAGGCTATAATGACTTGGGATAGTCATAACATGGTGTGAGCATGCGCCAAGTCAACCCAAACAAAGCATCAAAGGAGAATACCACAATACTATGCTTTAATATGCTAAAACAACGCATGATTCTTTCAAGGCACATTAAGCAATCTCAATTGTTTATAACATGTCATGCTATAGCAAAAATCACTAAGCATAAAGCCAAAACAATATCAAGCATGACATGATAAATTCTAAGTCACAGTCAAAAACAAGCTCCCTTTTGTACCACTTTAAGCATGAACTTTTCCTACTCTTTTCCAATCCAAATAACTTTATTTGAAAACACACAAAGATAATAATAAATAAAGATCAGTGAGCTTGTCTCACGAATCCACAAAGAAGAACTAAAAAGTTCTAAGCTGAAAGCACAACAAAACTAAGTCTAAACACAGTGTTAACAAAAGAGAACACTCACAAAACAATAAGAATGAAAACTAGAGTGTTCTAGGCAATAAATAACGGGATGTGTCTCTCTCCAAAAGAAGTGGGTTGGGATCCAACCAACTTATTGCAGCAAACAAAGCAAAAGAAAACTAAAACGAAAAACGAAGACGCTCCAAGAACAACACAACTATGCATGAAACAATAAAAATGAAGTGTTTGGAAGAAACCTGGGATTTTTATTGATGAAGAAGGGGATGCCTTGGGCATCCCCAAGCTTTAACGCTTGTACTTCTTGGATATTTCTTGGGGTGACACGCGTGGCATCCCCAAGCTTGATCTTTAGTCTATTCTTCATCTCATTACATCATTCTCTCCATACACCTGAAATTTTTCCTTCATAGAAAACTTCACACAATCTTTATTAACAACATTAGTGTACTCAAGATAATAAGTCTTTGGGTTCAGTTCCAACACCAATAAAACTTGCAATTAAACACAAGCTACTGTAGCACTTCCCTCGAAAATTTCAATTCTCCAAAAAGAACCCAAAAAGGAATCAATAAGAAGCGAATGCAAATAATGGCAGAAATCTGTCAAAACAGACCAACAGGTAAAAACCAATTTTTTCGAACACCTTCTGTTGCTCAAATCTAAAAGTGTTGAACTAACAAAAGTTAGATAACAACCTGGGGCAGAAGCACAAAACTTCACGCATCAAAATGACATACATCGATTTTAGACGAATTTTAATAGTGAAGCACAAAAATCTGTTTTGGGATAGCAACTTTCCCACGCATTACTTCTCTCTCATTAGAGGTTAGTCTTGGCACGAAAAGCAAATAAAAAGGATAAGGAGCGGTTATTACAGAGGTAATAACTTCCAAGACTCATCTAAATTTTTGGGTTATCTCCCAATAAGTACTTTCCCTTAACGCCTTTAAGTTAGGCATGATAGTTTGAGAAGATGCTCACATAGGAAATATGAATTGAAGTAAAAGAGAGCATCAAGAAGCAAATTCAAAACACATTTAAGTCTAATCCACTTCCTATGCATAGGAATCTTGTAAAGAAACAAGTCATGAATGCACAAAGCAACAAGCATAGGAAAGCAAAACAAGTGCAACTTCAAGACTTTCAACATAAAGAGGGGAAACCTAATATTATTGAGATGCATAAAACCATGTTTACCTCTCTCATAATAACTTTCAGTAGAATGATGAATAAAATTAACAATATAACAATCACATGAAACATTCTTATCGTGAGCCACATGCATAAAAGAATTAATACCCCCCTATAAGCATAGTCATTCTTATTAATTGTAGTGGGAGCAAATTCAACAAAATAGCTATTATTATTATTCTCATCACCATAATCATCAATATAGGAGGCATATTATAATCATAATTAATTTTCTCCACATAGTAGGTGGACTGAAAATATGATATTCGTCATTGTAATCATCATATATCGGAGCCATAGTATCATCAAAGTAAATTTTCTCCTCCGTGCTTAGGGGACTAAAAATATCATGCTCATCAAAACCAGCTTCCCCAAGCTAAGACTTTTCCATAGCATTAGCAATAATAGTGTGCAAAGAATTCATACTAACAACATTGCAATTAGCATGCAAATAAAGTCCAATAGGTTTTTTAATTTTCTCTTCAAACACTTCATGTCCTAACTCAAGATAAATACTATAAAGATCTCTAATTTTGATGTTGTTTCCCATTAAACCTAACTAGTGAAAACAAGAAACAAAAAGACAAAATTTCAGAATCTAAAGGAAATAACTTCGAGCACTCACAACGGAGGATGTGAGTACCTTTTACCTTACCTCCCTGGCAACGACGCTAGAAAATAGCTTGATGTCTATGCACTTCTATTCTTGTAGACAGTTGTTGGGCCTCCAAGTGCAGAGGTTTGTAGAACAGCAGCAAGTTTTCCCTTATGTGGATCACCCAAGGTTTATCAAACTGAGGGAGGAAGTGGTCAAAGGTATCCCCTCTCAAGCAACCCTGCAATCAAGATACAAGAAGTCTCTTGTGTTCCCAACACACCCAATACACTTGTTAGGTGTATAGGTGAACTAGTTCAGCGAGCAGATAGTAAAATACAAGTGGTATGGATATAAGATAACGGTGCTAGAAAATAGCTTGATGGCGTGGAAGAGACTAAAGGCAATCTGAAATAAAGATGGAAGCAAGCAAACATGTAACAGATCTAGTTGCAAACGGTGTTTCACTAGTGAACACTCTCATATAAATATATTATCTTCATGATACTACCCTGAACTACTCCCCAGTTGGACACTCTAATCCATGGTAGGGCTATAACAGCACACCTCAAAGTAAGCATTTCCCATCTAGATAACCCCACACTGTCACCTTGAGCACTAGATGGTTCCAACAAACACCACAATTTCATAAAGACATCCAACTCCAAATATAACTCATAACAAGTATTTGTAATCTCTAGCCTAAGTTCCACCATGGTGTGCACGCAGTCACTTTCACATACATGGGGAGAGCAGAGATCTATTAAAGCACTTGAGTAGCGAGGTAGATCTACTTGATTACAAAGCTCATGATCTCAATAAGATCACGCATAGACAGAGAGATGAACACATAGCTACCAGTAGAACCCTTAGCCTTGAGAGAGAACTACTCCCTCCTCATCATGGGAAACAGCAACGGCGATGGAGATGGTAGTGGAGATCGATGGAGATGGCTCCGCGGGCACTTCCCCATCCCGGCAGGGTGCCGGAACAGAGACTTTCTATCCCCTGAATCTCCCCTTCTGTGGCGGCAGCGTTGTGGAACTTTTCATGGCTAGAGGCTGTTCGATTTAGGGTTTTTTCATCCGGAGGCTTCTTATAGGCGAAGAGGCAAGGTCGGTGGGTGGACCAGGGGCCCACACCACCTGGTGGCGCGGCCAGGGCTAGCCCGCGCCACCACATGGTGTGGCCAGCCCCTGGCCCCTCTCCGTCTCATCTTCTGGCTACGTGAGTCTTCCGGTAAAATATCGACTTTAGCTTTTGTCCGGTCCAATTCTGAGAATATTCATTTTTTGGCTTTTCTGGAACCAAAAACAAAAGAAAACAGGCAACTGGCACTGTGGCATCTTGTTAATAGGTTAGTTCTAGAAAATGTGTAAAAGTACTCCAAAGTGTGGACAAAACATAAGAAAGTAGATATAAAACAAGCATGGAACATCAAAAATTATAGATACGTTAGCAACGTATCAGCTTCCTCTGTTGGATGAAGAGGTTCTTAAGGAGATCGAGGAGGAGGAGGAATCCACCAAGGACGAAGAAGGAGTCGTGGAGATGCAGGCACCCTCGTCCGTGGCTCAGAAGACCTGCGGGCAGAAGCAACACGAGATTGAGGCGAGTCACAGCCTTGAGGAGCGCGACAGCAACTTCGAAATTATCGACGAGCATAGCTCATGAAGAACGGCGACACCAGCTAATCCCACACCAAAGTCGAAGTTGAAGTCACCGACGAAGATCAAGCCAGCGGCAAAGGCCAAGTTGTCGACGAAGGCAAAAACGCCGGCCAAGTCCTTGGCGTTGTTCGAGACAGACGACGAGTCTGACGACGGAGGAGGTGTTGATATAGCAAAGATTCTGGAGGACCCAGCACCGGTGATGAAATCAGAGATCATACATGTGGTTGTGGAGACAGAGGTGCCCCTTGCCATGATCGCGCTGGAGACCTCAGCGCCACCGGAACTAAGGGCCGAAGCGGCCGCAGGGTCAGCGACTCCGCCGCCAGAGGAGATGCCTGTACCATCAAAGTTGGAGGTTCCCACGACCGTGGCTTTGTCAGCGGAAAAGCGTGTGGCAGTGTGGCAGGGGAGCTTGTTGGAGAGGGGCCTCACTCACAAGCTAGGCCCCGAGCTGGAGAAGCCCGCGCACATCCCAGTTTCCTAGTAAGTGTGGTTTGCTTTGCTTCATCATGGTTTACTATGGTTGCGTTATTTCAATTTGCTAATCGTGGCGAACTCGCAGGGGTGGCGCCAAGAAGATCCACTGTCCATCAGTGGCCAAGGTACCACCAACCGATGTCGAGGAGGGCAACGATATCTCCAGAAAAAGGAAGGCGGTTACCGACGAGGCACCAGGTGACGGTGCAAAGAAGAAAAAGGAGGGCGACCCCATTGCCATAGCGGAGGAAGGCATGGGGAAGAGCGACTCCATGGTCCCTCTTCGAGAAGAGGCGAGCACTGGCGCGGAGCCAATAGGGGTAGTGTCAACACCCGGATTTTTAATCCCATATGCCTGTTATGCCATACATCGCAATCCCAGGATTACCATTTTTGCGAGACATAACAGATTGGATATCATAATACATCATCCATTACAAACCATAATAAGGTCTTACACGAATAAAGGATCTCATGATCCAGTCTTAGTACAAACAAGCAGCGCAATAATAAGCGTAGTGGTGGGCTCCATCTTCATTGTCACAGGCAATGCTGACGATGGGAGATGATCCTAGTTGTCGTAGCCTTCCTGCTGTCCTTCTTCCGGATAGTCCTCCTCATAGTCTGGCCACGGGAATAGCCAGGGACAAAGCCATGAGTACTCTTTAAGTACTCGCAAACTATCACTAACAAGTAAGGTAGTTCTAGTAGGAATGCTAAACTCTAAGTTTATTTGCAAAAGCTAATTTGAAACCTAAGCTGAGTTCAGAAGTAAAGAAAGCTAATTTAATGTTCTAAAAATCACTTAAGTGGGAAACTAGTTTTCATAGTCACAACCCTGTTGTGGTCAAGTCAAAGTCACCATTCATTTCATAAGTCATTTTGAAAACATCTGACGACAGAATAGTATGGCCACTCCAACTGTCCATGACTACGGACGCGGCTATTCGAATAGTTTGACACTCTGCAGAGGTGGTACACTTTCACCACAAAATTCGATACATCCGTCAGGGATAACCCTGAATCATCATACTTAGTATGCGGATAATCAATCATAACCATTCAATTACACACCCTAGTATAGGCACCTCTCCTATGAGCTTGGCCTCCCAGCCATGGCCATCTGCCATCCTAGGCACTGCATAGGTGGACATCATCAAGTGGTAGCCTCAACTCAAACCTCTCCGGCGAGGGAACCCATACTAATGCATATAAACTTCCGGCTAAGCCTTACCCAATTCAG
This sequence comes from Avena eriantha, assembly GCA_910589775.1. Lineage (NCBI taxonomy): Eukaryota > Viridiplantae > Streptophyta > Magnoliopsida > Poales > Poaceae > Avena > Avena eriantha. The sequence continues at coordinate 540,883,037 of OU342743.1, forward strand.
GTATTGTTGTTGTATGGTAAAATTGGAATGGTATCGCATCCGAACCCAGCCATTAGTTTTTATAAAGGGGATAAGGCTCATGCCTCAACATTTTCATCATCATAAACCATTTGTGTTTCTCAACACATGTCAAAACATTTCAATAGAATGACTCATCATTCCAAGGTTTTCATAATCATTTTCACCAAGTATTCCCATCTAAAATGATCAAGTTTTATGCTTAGCACTAGCCACTAAGGTTAAGAGTGTTCACTAATGAGGGGTGCTAATCTTCAATATCATGCCATAGAATGACATCTAAGTATAACTAGATAGGCCAAGTTTTATACTCTTTATGCTATCTATAAGAAAATGTATAACTAGATAGGCCAAGTTTTATACTCTTTAAAGCTTACAAGTAAAACTTGGGCTTGGCATAATCAAAAATGTATAACCAAGCATGCCTAATGCATCTTGCTTAGGTCATCTTGTATAATCCTAGCTTGCTAACAATAGCTTGCATTGTTAATGATGGCTTGCCTTGGTTGGTGCAGTGATTGAAGTTCTCCTCGTCTTCTTCGGGGTAGAACTCCTCCTCCTCGTAGACTTGGTCGGTACTATCATCTATAAAGGAATACGGGGTACACAATCACTAAACAATACTTAACTAGTCTATTTAGCACACTAAGGCACACACTTGATGATCAAGTATCATCACAATCATCACAAGATTTAAAGAACTAGTTTCATTATTCTATTTGAGAAAAGTAATTTCTACTCATTGAAATTAATTAAGATTTAATATTCTCCAATTAAAATATGGGATCATGTGGACACATGTCATCACCACATATTCTAATACATGGGAATGTGATTTAAAGTGTTAGTCACATTTTATAAGTTTAAGTTTATTATTTAATCAATTTAAAGTGACTAGAAATGCCCTAATAGCATTCTTTTGGTACTAGTCCAAAGTCACTGCATGCAAACCTAAATATATTTACGTAATTAGATAGGTATGGTCAATTGCGATTTTTGAGAGTTGGAATCAACTCAAAGGCTATTGGTGTTGATTTTTGAAACATGTTTGAATGTAGAAAAGTCTCTATCTTGTTACTTTTGCGATATGTGATCTCTAACTACAATTGATTTAAATCCAACGGGCTTGGATAGATAATTTAATTTCCTTTCTAGAAAAATTTGAATCATGCATTTTGGCTAAGTAAATCTTTCTGAATAGATTTTTAAACAAGTGCATAGAATCTAGTTTAAACCTAAATTGGAAAAACCTTTATTTGAATCTGTGGGCTAGCGCAGGAAACTAAACGGACCGGCCCAGTGGCACTCCGCGGCGCGGAGGGCGACTGACAGGCTAGTCCCGCATGTCAGCGGCACTTCTAACGCGAAGCGGTATGGGGCAATCTCGGCCGTGCGAATAGCTCCAGCGAGAACGAACCCTAACGCGGCACGGTGGGGGTCTACGGTGGCTCACCTGGGCTCCATCTAGGCGTGGCAATGGGGGCAATCGAATTGGTAAACGACGGCGGTCCTAGGCATGGTCGCGGCGGCTCCTGGGACAGCTCCAATTGACGGTGCCTCTTCTCCTCTATTGCGGCAAGCTCCGACAAACTTCTGGCGATTGGCAGCTCGCCTTGCTCCGAGGATGGGGTGGAAGGATCAGTGGAGAGAGGGGAGTGAGGTGTTGTGAGGAATTAGGGTGGAGGAGGCCTCCTTTTATAGGCTCGACGAAGCGACCGAACGGGATGGGCTGCCATCTCCGGCGAGGGCGGTACAGCTGGCGTTAGGGTTAGGGGACGGTGCACGGTCTGCTGGCGGTCATCTACGGTGTAAAAGCGCGGCTAGGGGCGGTGGCATTTGGTTGGGAGCGGCTCATGCTCTACGCGGCAGAAGCGGCGTTCGACGCGGTGCACGGTGGCTGCGGGTCAAGCGGCGGCGAACGGGCATGTCCGGGCGGTTCCTGGGGTCGTGGCGAAGCGGTGCGCGCGAGCTTCGAGGCGTGGCGAGTGTATGCTTGTCGGGCACGGCGCTCTGGCGCATGCTCGGCATGGTGCATACACGGTGGGCGCGGTGTCGCTTTGGGGTGGTCCATGGCCTAGCTGTCGTCGAGGGGTGGACAGGGAGAGGCGGTAGAGTGCGGCGATCCTCCTAGGCATCCTGAATAGGCGCGGGGTGGTCTGCTGCAGCTTGGACAGTGGCGACCCGCGGTGACCATTTCTGGGCGGCGCCCTACTGGTGCAGCAGCGAAGGGCGAGTGGTGCATTGGTGCTGGTTGGGACTGGGGGAGACCAGGGACACGTTTTGGCGACAAAGGGTCGACAATGCGTTGATCAAGAACAGTATTAGTTAGGCAATTTATTCTGTGATCACCAGGTGGTCAACACAATTGCCCGCATGAAGTTTAAATTTGAATTTTGGATCCAAACTTCTTGAGTGGTTTTGTATTAAGCTTGAGATGCTAGGGTTGCTTGGGTTTGCCAAGGTGAATTCATTTGATGGGTTTTGCAAAAATGGGGATCTTCACATATGTATTGGATTCAGTTTTCAAATGTTATTTTAATTGTCTTGCTAAAGGTTTCTGTAAGATTGTAAAGTGGGCCTTGGTACATCTTTACTTGGTCTATTAAGGGGTAAAAAGAGTTGAGAAAGTTTCTCTTTGAAATTGACTTCTAGGAACACCTAAAGTGGCATAGTGGATTAAAATGGTCAAAATGACCATTTGCATTATTTAATCTTATTTGATTTATTTTTCTTTGGATTTGTTTGTAAAATGGTCTAGATGATGTGGTATTCACCTTTGAACCATTTCATATCATTTAGAACAATCAAACATGGCATTTTCAAACAATTCTATACTAATGCAAATACACATGCATTCATTAATCATTTTAATAATAAAAAGTTTTTTGTTAACCCTAAATTGGGTGATTAGGATCTTGATAACCTTGATTAAAGTTTTGGGATGTTACAGGTAGACCTCCCTTTAGAGGCACCAGTACCAGCGACCAGGGCAGCGGGGGCGACGGCCACAACATTCCCTCGCTTCATGGCGAGGGCCTTTGCCACGGTAGCAAGGACTCACTCGCTGCAGATTCCTGAGATCATCGACAACGACATCGGGTAGCATCACCGGTGCACGTTATTCCTAGTGCCCTCAGTGGACGCCATTGAGCTTCACTACATGCTTGGTGCTGCAATCCAGGTATGTCTAGTTCTCGAGGGTCTAGTCGCTGAATTTCAGCGGCTAGACACTCAAAACTTTGATTGTCCAGTCCTTGAGGGTCTAGTCGCTGAATTTTAGCGGCTAGACACTCAAAACTTTCATTGTCCAGTCCCTGAGGGTCTAGTTGCTGAATTTTAGAGGCTAGACACTCAAAAACTTTGATTGTCCATGTTCTGACTTGAATTTGGTGCACAGGGCTTCCAGGCCGAGTCGACTCAGCGGCTATCTTTAGCGAAGCGACTGGAGCGTAATCTCCAAATTACCCAGGAAGCTATTCGGCGACTCTAGGTAGCTGCAGGTTAGTCGCTTGTCTTGAAAGGGTTAAAATACTTGTGATTGTGCGACTTGCTTATTCTTATCTTCTTTGCATTAGATGAGCATGTCGCCACGATTGCCAAGGCCCGCGAGGATATGTTCCAAGCGACGACATAGATGCTACCAAGGCTATTGCGTCTGCGGCGGAAGAACGGGCCAGCTTGCTGGCGAAGGAGCTGGAGGCCGCAAAAGCTGCAGCGGACGCAGCAAAAGAGCGGGCCGGCTCGCTGTCGAAGGAGTTGGAGGCGACGAAGGCTACGGCGATTTCCTCTAAAGAAAGGACCAAAGCCGCGGTCATCGTGGCAGAGGAGGAGCGGAGGCGTCAGACTCAGTGATCGTCGGGTTGTAGGGGAAACTCTCCTCGCTTGAAAAGTTTGTCACGAATAACTGTCGCAAGCTTCTTGGTGAGTCTTTGTAGCACCCTCCTAAAACCACTACTAGGAAATCGCTTGGAGTTTGTGCTTTGTGCATCATCATGACATCATCATGCATGTTTGGTCATAAAAGTATCTTTGCAAAATCCCTATTTTGTTTTCTAATTAGCCTCGTTTTATTTCAAATTATAAAACCAGGTCTTCCTGGATATTTTATTTGCCTAAAAACAAATTACAAAAGTCTGTTTTAAAAATAAAATAAAGTTTCAGTTTTTTTTAGGGGCAACCCAGCCGGCCAGGCCCGAGGCCCAGCTAGCCAGGCCACCCCAAACCCTAATCCCCACCTACCCCAGATCCCCTCTCCAATACCCCTTGCCTCCGCCGTAGCACACATGCGCGTGTGACGCAGCAAGCAGAGCCACACACCCAGCGACCGCACCCACCCATCTCCACGAGCTGGCCCCACCCCATCGCTCTGGCGCGACCCACCCTGCGGACTCGTCCCGCACGCCAGCCGCCGCAAGCAGCAGCACATGCGCGCCCCACCTGCTCGCGTGCACCGCACCCCTCACCGCGCCCGCACCCCGCATCACACCCTGGCCGACCCACTACCAACACGTTACACACCACATCCCTCACGCACTGCATGAACCGGTCACGCTTCGATCATGAGCTAACCCCCACCGCCAGGACGACCGCGTCTGCCCCGCGTGCGTGACCCGACCACCCCACCGACGTGACCCGCACCCCGTCCCTCTCTCCCTCATCCCTGTCTCCCCAACAACCATCGTTTCCCCTGCAACGCCTTCCACGGTGCGAGCTCCACCACTAGGACGAGTAGCGCCCTCCCGAGTTCCCCTTCGCCTGGCCCATGAGCGCCGCCGCTACCAGGGGTGCGCCTGCCTCCTAGCCGTTCTCCGCAAGCCGAGCCCTCGATGTATCCCCGGCGTCGTCTTCCTCAACCGTTGCCCCGCCTCCTCGGCCAACCACCGCCACCGCGGCTTCCCCCGAGTCTGTCGCCCGCAGATCCCGCCTTCACCTTCCTCCACAAGCACCGGCGTCGTGCTCGTCTTCCTCGTCTAGCCACATGTCGCTCGCCTCCCCGCCCTCAACCTCCTCTGCGTCCCCCTTGCAGAGCAGCTTGGCGCCGCCTCTCCGGCCGCCGACGACCCGCGCGGTCCCCTCGAGCGTGCTACCGCCTTCATCACGTTGCCCGAGCACGACCCCGGTCGCCTCTGCGTGTCTCCTCGAGCCCGCCTTCCTGTGTCGTCCTCCCCGTCACCTTCTGCAGCCTGGCACCGTCCGCCCGCGACTCCTGCACACGCGCGTCTGCGTTCGTCTCTGCTACTACAGGTGCTGCTACCGCCTCCCTAGGTTGGTATCTCATGGGAGCCCCAAGGTCACTGCCATCATGAGTTCAAGACCCAGATGTCGTGTCTCCTCGATCTTGCATGATGGTCTATGTTCGGTGTGCTGTTGCCAAGATGTTGATGTGGTGGCACGATGATGTTTGTTCTGTTTCGCTATGGAGTGTGGTGCTGATGCGGTGACGGTGGTATGTGGATCTAGAGACAGAGTGGTGGTGCTTCTCCCAGTTATTCTGCTCATCATCGACACAAGATGGTGGTGGTGATGTTGGAGTGGCTCGAGTAGTACTACTCCAACTACTTCCGCCTTGAGATGACCCGGGTCCGACACCAACAAAGTACGGGCGGAAGAACTTCGACACGAAACACCAAGATCTCCTTATCGGATTCCCAGATTCCGTCTACACCAAGACCTCGATCACGAGGATCCGAAGACCGATCCTGAACCCCGTCGACCCCTCGGATCCCCAAGTTCGCCAAAACCCCATGTGTGACCCCTTTATCCGAGACCCCTACTTTTATAATATGACATAATCAAATGTTGCATATTCAATTGTTCATGCTTGCATACATATTTGGTGGGTTGGGGGCATTATGCCGATTCACTCATAATTAAATATGGAGGCTATATGTGGGCTATTCTAGTCTTATATTGACTCCATTTAAATTTGTGTAGCGAACCGATGCCATGCTTTGCCTTGTTAATTCCACATTTAATTTGCGGGTAGTTAAACAACATGAACCTTATATTTAATTGTCGGGACCCCGGTTCCGCTTAATTTTGTCTAGTCGCATCGTATCTTTGCCACGCCATGCATCATATCATAATTATGCCGGATCTTCTGCCGTAGTATTAAATAGTGTATCCGGTGTTTCTTCTAGTGTTTCGCTTCTTCATGGATTAGGTCGATGAGTTGATGCGAGTGTCGACCCGATCTCCGGTGAATCTTCGACAATGTTTCCCAAGCGAGCATTCTCCCCCTTTCTACCTATTTTGCGTTTATAGTCTTTACTTGCTCATGTTGATCTATTGCTATCCTTGTTGCGATGCTTTAGTTTCCGTGCACCATTTATACTCCTTACAGCCCCTATATTGCCTTGGACACATCCTATTGCCTGTTGTTTGACAAATAGTCGGCCTTGCGAGTTGTAGTTGCTTGCTCTTGTGCTGCTTTGTGTCGTTGTTGTTCCACCGTTATTGGAAGGTTGGCACATGCTTAATGGTGGAGATGCTTAATGGTGGAGATGATCATGACTTTAAATACAACTATTAAATTGCTGGAAATAGATATAACTAATACAGAGGCATTGGTGGGCGATAGATGTTATTTGGTTCTTCCACGCTCACTTGTGTCCCGTAGGACCCCGAGTACTTGATACCTATTCCTTGACTATCGCACTATCCGCATATGGGACCATGAATCCCCTTAGCCAGAGCTTGATTCATTCTTATTTCTTGGGGCCACAAAGTAGTTTGGGGCTTTATTACTATCCTGTACTTATGCCATCCTTTACTGCTTTATTTAAGATTGTGCGTGGGGCACTTGTACTGTTTAGGATTGCGGAGTATTTTCGTGGTATCGACAAGCCCAGTGACACTTTTGGGTTCCCAGTCGTTTACAGCCATTGGCGCAAACCTTGGGTCCGTCTCGGAGCCGGCCAACTTCGTTGCGAGTAGCTTAATGGGGTGGCCCCCTGAAATATTTTATGAATCATGTGATTGCTTTGTCGTGAAAGCCTCGTTGGGTTTTGATTTGGTTTTTCCGAGGTTGATCGTGTGTGTGTTGCTATTTGTGCACCCCTATAGGGTAAATCTTTCTGAAAGCCGTGTCCGCGGTTATGGACGACTTGGAGCACAGTATCTCGATCATAGACAAGCATAACTAAAGTAGTGCTATAAATTTGACTTAATATGTGACTAGTAATCAGCTTCACTACAATGGAATGGATAATAAAAGTGCCAACAACTGGTGGAACCGGTGTGTATCATGTCATGTCATACCTGCCTAGTAAGTATCGCAACTCCAATGGAATGAAATAAAAGTGCCAACAAATGTGGGGTTGGGATGTCGCATGCTAATTGTATCTGACTAGTAAGCACCGCAACTACAACTGAATGGTTAACTAAAACTGCCCACTACTTATGCTATCAGGATGACTCATGTTATCTATATCTGACTAGTAAGTACTTCAATTATAATGGAATGAATAAAACTACCAACTGTATGAGTTCCTCGGTTTGACTTCCTCGTTTGATCTCGAGGGGGAAATATCAGGATGGGTATGTTTGGTGTTAGTATAAGTTTGTTCCCGGATAGGTCTTTCTTATCCCTCTCTAATAGCCGACAGTTGTATCGAGTCTCTACAGGTTGTTTAGTGCATGCTTCGCTGCCGCTCTAGTCCACCATACCTATGTAGGCGAGAGCCGCCGAATTCTAGCCTCGCCGTGTGCTGGCCTCAGTACTGACGCTCCTCTTTTTCCTTTGCCCTTTGTCGGCACCCGTTTTGTTTTAGCAGGTTTGAGATCGATGTCGTTAGCAGGGTTACCCTTCTGGCTTGGCCTAGACAAGGTTACGGACGCCATTGGTTATTCTTCAGGGCTCTTAGCCCCATTTGCATCTTGTCCGTACTCGGACGTTGTAACGTTTTCAAGGTGATATGGATCTTTGTATTGTATATCTGTATTCTTGACTCGTTGAGTCGCTGTTGTATATATATATCTGTTCTGTGAGTCCCATCGAGAACTGTTGTGTAATGGTATTACTTCGTTTTCCACCCGCACGAAAGTGCCTGGTGGGCGTCCTTGAATCGTTTCTATGCGGGTTTGGCGGGAAGCGCTAAAACTTGCATAGGGCCGATTCGAGGGTGTTACAGTCTTCTATATATTTCCTTGGTCTTTGTTTTTCCAGTGGCGAGTCCCCGAGCAGGCTAGTCCCCTAGCGGGTGAGTCCTCAAGGTTTTCTTCCGCGTGAATTTTGATTTTCTGACGTTTTAGCCATCATAGGTCAAGGGGATCTGGTGGTGCAGACGTTCGCCGCTGAGCAGTGCGTGATGGTGGTGGTAAACACGGTGACCGCGTTGGTCATGTGCGTCCAGGCCGTCCTCGAGGGCATTTCTCCCACCAAGGTGATTTCGGGGGGCCTGAACAAAGTGTGGTGGTACCTCGAGGAGGCGCCCACAGTTGTCGAAGGGATGACACGGTCGGCGTTCCACCATGGATCCACGACGGCGTTGAGCCTTAGACTCGCGCACTTCCCCGACAACTTTGATCTTGACGATGTCACCAACGGGTATCCCTCGACGAATGGTACGGTGGAGATTGCAGAGGTCCTTAGGCTAACCTCCAAGGCCGCTCATTCACGGAGCATGTGTTGGTGATGGGCGACTTGCTTCCGTACCCGGAGACACTGGTGGCACTGAATGACCCCGAGCCGAAGCATCACGATCTGAAGTCGGAGTAGCCATTCCGGTTGCACTCGCGAAGCAGTTGATGACCAATCCGGCGAATCCCTAGAATACATTCATCCGGGTCAAGGGTGATGGTGGCGCCTCCTTGTCCAAGCCTGCAGAATGAAGAATTGCCCTGAGGCATAAGTTAGTGTGGCGACTGGCCTTTTGTAATATATTTTATATCTGAACAATGTATTTTGTCCACTTGTGAAATATGCCAATCGACTCGCGTTTAACTTTGCAATTTTTTTGTGTTATTTTGGCTTGTGCGAGTCCCTGAGCGCATCCGCCCTTTTGTGGGGTTGACCTCGCGTATTTGTATGTTGGTTTCTATTAGGTTGTTAGATTAACCGAAGTTGACTCGTCGTGGCTCGTGGAGCCAGTCGCTTGGGGACCCAAGGGGTGCTCTGTACTTGGCATTTTCCCGAACGTGAACGGGGTCGGTTAGGCTAGTCCCCGAGCGTGGTACTTAACCGTTCGGTCGCATACTCAAGGTAGGTGAGCACGCAGTATGTTGTTTGTAATGTGTCACTCCTCCTGACTTGAAAAGGCAGTTATGTGGTGAGTTCAAGGCAAGATCTCATACTTGGTGTGTTCCCGAGCCACGTTGGGTTTCTTTGGACGAGTCCCCGAGCGTGTTACTATACCGTTCAAGTCGCGTTGCGCAAGGATGAGGAGGACGGGGCGCTATGGGAAGCGAAGTCAGTAGTCTTAGCTCGGAAAGCCAGTTGAGCGGGGCAACTCCGATGGTGGCTCCGGGTTGGTGTTTTCGTGGACAGGTCAAGGCTCGAATATTTCTAGTAACCTTGACCCACACTAGTTAGTCGTGCCAGTCTCTCAACCAATGTTTGACTACCATGAATAGCGTATTGCTGTATATAGGAGTGTGATTGGCACAAGGAGGGGCAAGTAGACACAATTTGTGCGAACTAGGTTTTTATTCCATCATGTGGCAGTTGAGTACAAGTTTTAGTTCTATGTATAGAACTTCAGTAGGAGATTTATATTCCATTGCCGCTCGACATCGAGCTGGCCGTCACCCCGTATGTTGATGAGGTAGTAAGCGTCATTGCCAAGGACTCGCCCTATGGCGAATGGCCCCTCACATGGGGGAGAGAGCTTGTGCATGTCCTTCTTGTCCTGGATGAGTCGCAGGACCAGGTCGCCCTCCTGGAAGGTGCGAGTCCGGACCCGGCACTATGATAGCAGCGGAGTCCTTGCTGGTAGATGGCGGTACGGGAGAGAGCTAGGTCACGGGCTTCGTCGAGCTGGTTGACCCTATCTTGGCGGGCAACCTCGGTGTCCTCTTCCGCATAGTTGATGACTCGAGGCGAGTCATGTTCCAGGTCGGTCGGCATGACAGCTTCGGTGCCGTACACCATGAAGAAGGGTGTGAACCCTGTCGATCGGTTGATGGAGGTGCGGATGCCCCATAACACGGAGGGGAGCTCTTCGACCGAGCATTCGGGGGTCTGTTCGAGGGGGACCTATAGTCTTGGCTTGAGGCCGTGGAGGACGCTTTGGTTGGCGCGCTCTGCTTGGTCATTCGACTCCGGTGGGCGAGTGAGGTGAGGTCGATTCGTATACCATGCTCCTCACATAAATCAGCCATGGCGCCTTTGGCGAAGTTGGTGTCGTTGTCCTCGCATTCCACGGCCATGTCGGGGTCATCGTGGATGGTGATGATGCCGTGTGGACCTGGGAGCTTCGTCATGTTGTACGCGTAATGCAGGACCGCCATGAACTTGGCGAATGCCTGTCGCCCTAGGACGCAGTGATAGGGGTTGCAAAAGTTCACCAACTCGAAGACGATCTGCTCGGTGCGGAAGTTCGCTAGCATGCCGAAGGTGACTGGCAGCGTCACCTTGCCGATCGGGTACGCCTTCCGACCTGGGACGATGCCGTGGAAGGTGGTGAGGGTCGATTTGACCATCGAATGTGGGAGTTGCAGCCTCCTGAACATGTCCAGGTAGAGGATGTCGATGGAGCTTACGTTGTCCATCAAGGTCTTGGGGAGCCAGTAGTCAGCCACTTTGGGCTTGACCACCAGGGCGACTGGCCCAGGGTACTCGATCCGCGGCGCGTGGTCCTCGCGGCTCCAAGTGATTCTCTGCTCGCACCAGTTGAGGAAGCGGGGGATGTCGACTTGCGTCACCGCATTCATGGCGACTGCGCGGGCGAGCACCTTCTTCTTGCGTTTGGTTCCAAGCCCGGTGAACGTGTGTAGCGAGCCAACATCATTGTCAAACCCGCCCGTTGTCCCTTGGCGGGTCATTGTTGGGGCCCCCCTTGCTGGCCTTGCCTTCTCGATCTCCTTCAAAGAGTGGCAGTTAGTGGTGGTGTGGGTGGCGGGCTTCCCCTCCCTGTTGTGGTAAACACAGGGTTGGTTGAGCAATGCGGCGGGGTCAAATTTTGGCCTCGGTGCATTGTTGGCGCGGTAGTTTCCGCTATCGCGGTAGTTTCCTCTGTCACGGCGGAAGTGCTTTGGGTCACGCTGCCCGTAGCCGGCATTGGTGACGAAGTCGAATTGCCTGTCACCGCAGCACTTGCCAGTAAGGCGAGTATTACTGTAGCGCATCTCGCGCTGTCTTCCATTGTCGTGGCCGCTGGTGTGGCGTCTCCCACCTAACTCGTCGTTGAAGTCTTGGTTGGGGTCCTCCTCGGTGTAGCGTTTGGTGATCTCGAGGAGGTCAGGGATGTTGTCGAGTGTTCGGTAGACCCTCTTGATCTTAGCGACCAAAGGTTCATACCGGTACGCGTTCTTGAAGTAGTGGATCACCGTGTCCGGGTGGATGTCGGAGGCGTTGATCCACAAGTCCTGCCACCGTTACACTCAGTGGCGGGTCGACTCGCGTTGTCCCTAGATGCAACGCTCCAGGTCCTCGATGGTGGTGGCGCGGGTGTAGGAGCCCTCGAAGTGCCTGGCGAAGGCCTCTCCCATGTCCTCCCATGAGTTGATGCTATCTGCGAGGAGGGTATCGATCCATTATCGTGTCGCCCCTTCCATCATCAGGGGGAGGTAGCAGGTGGAGAGTAGGTCGGTGTGGCCAGTGATCCCCATTGCCATGAGGTATGTATCGATCCACACCACCGGGTTGTACATGGGATCGTACTTCTCAATGTCCTTCGGCGCTTTGAAGGTGGAAGGGTACTTCTCGCCTCGGATCATTGGTCTGAAGAACTATGGGTCGACTCGGCTGAGGGAGACCCTTGGCTCGGGCTTGCTGCGGATGGTGAGGGTGTGCCTTAGGTCGTTCGGCTGGCATGCTCGCCGGGCCTGATTGTTCATGATGTGGGTCCATGTGTCAATCGGATTACCGTTCGTAGTGACCATGTTGTTCGCAGGTCGCAGCTTGTTGGTGCAGAGTGCGGGATTGGCTGCCTATGGTTGGAGCTATAGGGGTGCGGGCGGGGGGTATCTGAGGGTGTTGGCGACCATTGGACGGCCGCTTGAGGCTGCCCTACTCCTGGATGAGCGGGAGTACATCCGCCCCCGCGGGTCAACTCCCGTGGCTTGTTGCTCGATGGCCCTGGCGAGTAGGTCCTGGGCGTACTTGATCTGCAGCGCGCCCTCTCCCGTGATGTTGAGATTGGCGATTTCAGCTTGACCCGCAATGACATTTTCCATCGGGGTGGAGTAGAGCAGGAGTCCATTGGAGTCCCAGGCTTGAGGTGAGATGATGATCCATGGCTGCTCTAGAGGAGGCGTGCGGTGGGGTTGTGGTGGAGCTCCAGTCACAGGCGCCCAGGTGGTGGGCAATTGCTGCTGCTGGGCACCGTGTTGTTGCAGATCTCGTGCTCGGCCACGCGAGCGGGGTTGTGCTTGTCGTCGAAGTTCAGGGTGCGTCCCTAAACATTGGAGTTCAGGCGGCTCCTGATGCGGCGCTTGTGGTAGAGCGACAGCTCCTGCGCTGTTTGCCGCTCGAGGCAGTACTTCTCATGCTTGGCCTGCTCCACGCACGTTGCCGCCTCCAATTGTAGGCGGTAATCCTCGACCTCCATCGCTTTCATGGTCGAAGGGATCAGCGTGGAGAAGGGATCCGGCGGGGCGCTTGCACTGCCTGAAGGGTAACGGGTAGGCTACACTAGCGTAAAATCAAAAATTTCTACCGCGTCAACTAGGAATACTATTGTCATAGATCACGGGATTACCGCTAGACGCGCAGGTGCGGAACTCGATGAAGCACGTTGTGGCAGTGTAGATGTTCTACGTCTCCTCCTCGTCCTCGTCCCACGAGCAGCTCCCCTTTGCGCGGCTCGTCCAAGTGCTACAGATGCAGCACCTCCGAGGTATCCACACGTCCGGAGTGGAAGTCGTCACACGCCAGACTGCTAGGTCTGCGCGTGCAACACAGGCGGAAGAGGAGTGGCGGCTGGGTGGAATGCTCACTCTTTTTCAGCTCGCCTCACTCCCTCTTATATAGGCATCCCTGGTGGGCTTCTACATTAGCAGCCCATTAGCAGCCTAAGCCTGGTCTAATTCGGATCCAATCCTCATTAGGCTTCCAGCCCCTAAAGTGTGTGACCCTATAGGTTCATACACGTATAGACATGACGCGAGTACACTTACTCCGTCAATAGTTGGTAGCGGCCTCTAGCAAGACGTGCCAACTCCTAAACGCATATAAAGATCATTCGGACGAACCATCACAAGGTTGAGTACATGTCTTTCCCTTTGCCTCACGATATTTGGTCTAGCTCTAAGCTGACCTCTCTTTCTCGATACTGTGATTCAGAATCCCTTTACTAGGTTAACTCTTAACCATATGTAGCACGGCCATGCATTTCTGGATCCGATCACTCGAGGGGCCCAGGGATATCTCTCTCAAGTAGAGAGGGGCAAATCCCATCTTGATTGACCGATGCCTTGCAGCATGTATCAGGACAAACCCGAAAGCTACCTTTATAACTACCCAGTTACGGAGTAGTGTTTGATAGCCCCAAAGTAGGTCGATCCACATCTCAAGTACATGCGACAATCTCAGGTCTAAGGACAAAACGTACACGATGTGTAGAGAGAGCTGCAAGTATTATTGCTAGTCTCATGTTGGGTCAGTCCAACCCCATGTTCATAACATGTGTCCACATCATTGGTTTGACATCTCCATGTCAATGACTTGCGAAACATAGTCATTAACCAATCGATGTGCTAGTCTAATATCCACGTGTGTCCTCGCATGAACTCCGACTAGGGACAATTATTAGATAACCATACAAGTAAAGAGTTTCACAAACAATTCACATAATTGCCAATCAATACAAGTTGCCTGGTATATGGATATTCAAGGAACATTATAATAACTCATGGATACACATGAAATACAATCATCTCTATGATTGCCTCTAGGGCATATTTCCTTCAGTCTCCCACTTGCACTAGAGTCAATCTAGACAGTATCTAATACCTATTGCTCTTGTGTGCGCTTCATGCGCAGGCTGCGGGAGTGGCTTAGTCAAGGGATCAGCAACATTTGAGTCCGTATGTATTTTGCATAACATGACACTACCTTCATCAATGAACTCATGAATCAGATGGTAGCGCATGCGAATATGTTTGTTCTTCTGGTGCTGTCTAGGTTCTTTGGCTTGTGCAATAGCACCATTGTTGTCACAATAAACGTCCAAGGGATTGGACGAGCCCTGAACCACACCAAGAGCGATCAGGAAATTCCTAATCCAAACAGCTTCCTTTGCAGCCTCCGAGGCAGCAATATATTCAGCTTCTGTTGAAGAGGAGGCCACTGTATCTTGCTTGGAACTTTTCCAGCTCACAGCACCACCATTCATGACAAACACATAACCTGATTGCGATTTCGAGTCGTCTGAGTCATTAAGGTAACTCGCATCTGTGTAACCCTTTACACTGAGTTCAACCTCACCTCCATAAACTAGGAACATATCCTTAGTCCTTCTCAAGTACTTAAGGATATTCTTTACCGCTGTCCAGTGAATCTCACCTGGATCAGCCTGGTATCTGCTCGTAACACTTAGAGCATAGGAAACATCTGGGCGAGTACATGTCATTGCATACATGATGGATCCAATAGCCGAAGCATATGGAACCCTACTCATGCGTTCTCGCTCATCAGTGGTCGAAGGACACTGAGTCTTGCTGAGTTTAATGTCGTGAGACATGGGCAAGAACCCCTTCTTAGCCTCTTCCATGCTGAACCGTTTCAACACTTTGTCAATGTACGTACTCTGGCTTAATCCAATTAGCCTCCTTGATCTATCTCTACAGATCTTGATACCCAGAATATATGCCGCTTCTCCCAAGTCCTTCATAGAAAAACTATTTTTCAATGAGGTCTTAACAGACTCGAGCATAGGAATGTCATTTCCAATCAATAATATGTCATCCACATATAAGATTAGAAACACAAGTGATTTCCCATTTTCTTTCTTATACACACAAGGTTCTTGTTCGTTTTTGGTGAAGCCAAACTCCTTTACAACTTCATCAAATCGAATGTTCCAACTCCGAGATGCTTGCTTCAGCCCATAAATAGACTTTTGAAGTTTGCATACCTTTCCAGCATTGTTTGGATCGACAAAACCTTCGGGCTGCATCATATACACGTCCTCAGAAAGGATTCCATTTAAGAAAGCCGTCTTGACGTCCATCTGCCATATCTCATAATCGAAATGTGCAGCAATGGCTAGAATGATCCGTATAGATTTAAGCATCGCTACGGGCGAGAAAGTCTCGTCGTAGTCAACTCCTTGAACTTGTCGAAAACCTTTTGCAACAAGTCGAGCTTTATGGATGTGAACATTTCCATCCATATCAATCTTCTTCTTATAGATCCACTTGCACTCGATGGCTTTAAAACCATCAGGCAGGTCAACCAAGTTCCAAACTTGATTGTCTCCCATGGACTCTATCTCGGATCTCATGGCAATCAGCCATTTCTCAGAGTCTGGGTCCACCATCGCTTCTGCATAGGTCGCAGGCTCATCATTGTCTAACAATAATAACTCTCGCGCTTCGCGGAGCCTCGCCGACCTTCGTGGTTGTGGTGCTTCTATTGCCACGGGTTCCTCAACTTGTTCTGCTACAATAGCATCACTCGTAGAAGCATCCCCGACTGGCTCATCTTGAACTTCTTCAAGTCGCACCGACCTTCCACTCGTTCCCTTTGTGAAAAACTCTTTCTCTAGGAAAACACCGCTACGAGCGACAAACACTTTGCCCTCTTCTCGGTTGTAGAAGTAATACCCTAAGGTTTCCCTTGGGTATCCCACAAAAATGCACTTATCCGATTTGGGTGTTAGCTTGTCCGACTGAAGTCGCTTGACAAATGCATCACAACCCCAAATCTTTAGAAAAGACAAACTGGGATTCTTTCCAGCCCACATCTCATATGGTGTCTTAACTACGGATTTAGATGGTACCCTATTTAGTGTGAAAGCTGCTGTTTCTAGCGCGTAACCCCAAAATGATAATGGTAAATCCGACTGGCTCATCATCGATCGAACCATGTCCAACAAAGTTCGATTACGCCGTTCAGAGACCCCGTTTCTTTGAGGCGTTCCGGGCGGCGTGAGCTGTGGAACAATTCCGCAACTCTTAAGATGATTGCTAAACTCGTGACTCAAATATTCACCTCCGTGATCAGATCGCAAGGCCTTTATTTTCTTGCCACGTTGATTCTCTACCTCATTTTGAAACTCTTTGAACTTTTCAAAAGTTTCAGACTTATGCTTCATCAAGTAGACATAGCCATATCTACTGAAATCATCAGTGAAAGTAATGAAGTAGTGATATCCTCCTCTGGCTGTCGTGCTCATTGGTCCACATACATCAGTATGTATGAGTTCCAACAAGTCTGTCGCTCTCTCGGGAAACCCCGTAAAAGGCGTCTTGGTCATCTTTCCAAGTAAACAAGCTTGACATGTCTCGTATGATTCAAAATCAAACGAAGTTAGAAGACCATCACCATGGAGCTTCTTCATGCGCTTTTCACTTATATGCCCCAAACGACAATGCCATAGATAGGTAGGACTCAAATCATTTGGCCGAAGCCTTTTAGCACTAACATTGTAAACACATGCATTATCAAGATTTAAAATAAATAACCCATTCACAATGGGAGCATCAGCCACAAACATAGCATTCTTAGAGATTACACAACCATTGTTTGTACTCGCGAATGAATAACCATCCCTCATCAAACATGAAGGTGATAAAATGTTTCGACCCATACTAGGAATGTAATAACAATTATTCAACTCCATGATAAATCCTGACGGAAGGTGAAGTTGCATGACGCCGACGAACAATGCAGCAACCCTTGCTTTATTTCCGACGCGAAAATCCACTTCGCCTTTTTGCACTTCTCTAGTCCTTATTAGCCCCTACATCGAATTGCAAATATGAGCAACCGATCCGGTATCAAATACCCAAGAGTTAACATAAGAATCTGCGAGAAAAATGTCCACAACATTTACAACAAGTGTACCTGAGTGGGAAGTACTCTTACTTCCACTTTTCTTCAAAGAAGCCTGGTACTTGCTGCAGTTTCTCTTCCAGTGGCCATATTCGTGACAAAAGAAACACTCAGTGTCTCCTGCAGGACCAGCCTTTTGCTTGGGTGCAGGGTTTGGCTTAGGGATCGTATCCTTAGCCTTGCCCTTCTTCTTCTGCCAAGAAGTGCCCTTTTTCTTGAAGCTAGGCTTGTTCTGCACAGCCATCACATGGCTATGCCCTGCACACTTCTTAATGTCACATTCTGCTGTTTTCAGCATCTCACATAATTCATTAAGGCCCCTCTCCACCCCATGAATATGGTAGTTCGAAATGAAATGCCCATAGCTAGATGGAAGAGATGCCAAAATGAAGTCAGTGGCCAACTCTTGGCCTAATGGAAAACCAAGCTTTTCCAAAGTCTGACTGTAACCAACCATTTTGATCACATGGGGGCCTACAGCTGCTCCCTCTGCCAGCTTGCATTCCACAAAGGACTTAGCGACATTGTACCTCTCAGTCCTAGCCTGAGTCTGGAACATGTCCTTAAGCGCAACGATCATATCGTACGCTTCCTGATCCTCAAACTATTTTTGAAGATCAGGTTCCATGCATGCAAGCATAAGACAACTGACCTCAAGAGATTCATCACATGCTTTCTTGTAGGCATTCTTAAGGGTAGCAGTTGCATTATCAGCAGGTTCATCCGGGATTGGGGTATCCAGAACAGTTTCCTTTTTCTCAGCCCTGAGAACAATTCTCAGGTTACGGACCCAGTCCGAATAGTTTGTTCCATTTAGTTTATCCTTTTCAAGAATCGAACGCAAAGCAAAAGGTGATGAATTGTTCGGTGCCATTGATCTACAACAAAAAAATATGCAAAATACTAAGCCATGTAACCATGAAAGAGTAAAACATATTAAACAATTTAATAGCATATACTCCCACTTAAATCAACATCCCTCTATTGATACTAAGTGATTCAAGATCCACAATTAACAAGTCGACTAGTGAGCTTTAGCATCACTGCTAGAAGACAAGGTAAATCGGTAAGCAACCTTTGCTAATCATATCACATATGACTCTTGTTGTTGGGTGACATCTCTATGTCAAACCTAGGCGCCCAACCTTTATGCCCCAAGGTCCTTAACTGTTAAGATGACCTTGTTAAGCTCACCAACCCTTATGCGTGTAGGTATCCGATACAAACCCATCCAGCCAAGGAAAACCGTGGCACCCTAATTTCATAGACGCACCAACGATTGTACAGGGCATAGGATGGTGCAAGGTTTGGTTGGGAGGGCATGGTTTAACTTAAACTTTGTGAGGGATCGTTCTACTTCTATCATCTAAGCATGCATAGTAGTAAAACGTATAAGAATAGCATTCACATAGATGTGATACAGTATGGCCCATTTTCTCATGGTGATCTCCATCGCCATAGAACCTGTCCACCATGATGATCTCCATCTTCATGCTCTATGCGAGCCATCCTCCAAGTGATGAGTTCTCCAAGAACTAATACAAGCTATTACTCCTAACATCTAGTAATCAAAATTACATGGTATTGGGATCATCACAAGTTGGCACGCAGGCCATTACAATAATTGACAACACATATGGCTCCAGCCGTGTTGCCCAACTCACGACACGCAGGTCATGAAAAAATACATACATGCATCACATACATTTTTGGGCCATACTGATCACATAAATCCTGCAAAAACAAGTTGTGCATAGAATCGCATTCTACCGGATCATGTGAAATCGTACCACCTATGAACCTTAACGAGATACAAAAAGGGGGCTACGACTAAGGGGGGTCTACGGGGTCTCCCCCTGCGGGGTTCGAAGGGTCTAGCGCCCCTCGTGAAAAATGAGAGATCAAATCTATACAATTTTCTTTAAGGATTTTGATCGGCAAATCCAATTTACCATAAACCGACCATAGTTCCGATTTGACCAAACTCCTTTGATCACGGTACGTCGATTCAGATCTAATTCCCGATTCGATCAATCATATTGATCTTCACGTGATTCAGAAGGATTTATGTGTCACTGTCTACCCCGATGGCGGAAACCGACCGGTAGGGGTAAGTCGTTCGACGACCTTAGAATCACGATCACGGAAATTAAGATCATAGATCAATCCAGAAACACCGCCATACAAACGATCATATCATTCATATCAATCTACATATCACCATATGCAAACTTCCCGAACCTATGACTGAATAGCATCGGCTCTGATACCACTGAAGGGTAACGGGTAGGCTACACTAGCGTAAAATCAAAAATTTCTACCGCGTCAACCAGGAATACTATTGTCATAGATCACGGGATTACCGCTAGACGCGCAGGTGCGGAACTCGATGAAGCATGTTGCGGCAGTGTAGATGTTCTACGTCTCCTCCTCGTCCTCGTCCCACGAGCAGCTCCCCTTTGCGCGGCTCGTCCAAGTGCTACAGATGCAGCACCTCCGAGGTATCCACACGTCCGGAGTGGAAGTTGTCACACGCCAGACTGCTAGGTCTGCGCGTGCAACACAGGCGGAAGAGGAGTGGCGGCTGGGTGGAATGCTCACTCTTTTTCAGCTCGCCTCACTCCCTCTTATATAGGCATCCCTGGTGGGCTTCTACATTAGCAGCCCATTAGCAGCCTAAGCCTGGTCTAATTCGGATCCAATCCTCATTAGGCTTCCAGCCCCTAAAGTGTGTGACCCTATAGGTTCATACACGTATAGACATGACGCGAGTACACTTACTCCGTCAATAGTTGGTAGCGGCCTCTAGCAAGACGTGCCAACTCCTAAACGCATATAAAGATCATTCGGACGAACCATCACAAGGTTGAGTACATGTCTTTCCCTTTGCCTCACGATATTTGGTCTAGCTCTAAGCTGACCTCTCTTTCTCGATACTGTGATTCAGAATCCCTTTACTAGGTTAACTCTTAACCATATGTAGCACGGCCATGCATTTCTGGATCCGATCACTCGAGGGGCCCAGAGATATCTCTCTCAAGTAGAGAGGGGCAAATCCCATCTTGATTGACCGATGCCTTGCAGCATGTATCAGGACAAACCCGAAAGCTACCTTTATAACTACCCAGTTACGGAGTAGTGTTTGATAGCCCCAAAGTAGGTCGATCCACATCTCAAGTACATGCGACAATCTCAGGTCTAAGGACAAAACGTACACGATGTGTAGAGAGAGCTGCAAGTATTATTGCTAGTCTCATGTTGGGTCAGTCCAACCCCATGTTCATAACATGTGTCCACATCATTGGTTTGACATCTCCATGTCAATGACTTGCGAAACATAGTCATTAACCAATCGATGTGCTAGTCTAATATTCACGTGTGTCCTCGCATGAACTCCGACTAGGGACAATTATTAGATAACCATACAAGTAAAGAGTTTCACAAACAATTCACATAATTGCCAATCAATACAAGTTGCCTGGTATATGGATATTCAAGGAACATTATAATAACTCATGGATACACATGAAATACAATCATCTCTATGATTGCCTCTAGGGCATATTTCCTTCACTGCCCGCCATGTAGATGGCGTTGAAGCGATTGGATCTTGCACGGAAGTCGTCGGGGGACTCCGACCCGGAGTTAGAGTCGAAGATCCCGAGGATGGAGGGGTCCTCGAAATCCTCAGCATTGGAGACTCGCGTGATGGATTCTTTGTGTGACGCAGCGGTGATGGATCCGACGACCGAGGCAGGGGTTGGCGAATCAGTGTCGTCGTGGAGGGTCGCGTTATCTGCGGCCATGTCGCTCCTGGTCGCGTTGCTGGAGGCCGAGTCATACTTGGAGGCTAGGCGAGTGATGGAGCAAATCTGGCCTTCCGAGAGTAGATCGCGTTGTGGTGGCGATCCGCGGATGATCACCATCTCCACCGGGTCGACAGCGTCCATGAACCTGACAAACAGGTTGATGGTGCCGACCGGCATCATCGAGATGTGTGTGATCGGGTGCGACACCAGGATGTAGCTGCTGGGAAGAATCTGAAGGATCCCGATGCTTGCGATCATGCGGCCGGTGGCGATCAGCCGATCGATTGGCAGGTAGGGTCTCGCTGCAGAACTCGGGCTGGACCGGCCATACCCCACGGTGGGCTCCCCTATCATGGGATTGACCATGGCAGTCGCTACCAGGAGTAGCGATTGGAAGGATTTAGGGCAAGAGAGAGTCACCATCTGCAGTGCGAGATTAAGGGCAAAGACACCAGGATTTACCCAGGTTCAGCCCCCGTAGGGTAAAGACCTACTCCTGCTAGATTGTATTATCGGCGAGTGAGTTACAGGGGTTGCAAGCTCGGCGGCTAGGCAGCGACTCGCTTGGATGGGGTGTATGATGGAACGTGAGTACACAGAGTACCCTAGGGAGGTTTATATAAGGGGTACCTCACTAGGGTTTACAGGATTACAACCGAATTAGTTAAGTTTTCGGAGGTTTTGACCTAATCTGGCTGGGCCTATCTATGCTTCTAGGCCTCTAGCTTCTAGTCGTTGGGCCTCTCCTTCAATTGATTTCTAGTCGCATCCTACAGGCCCAATCGCAATGGGCTTGGTCCAGTCGAAACGTCCTGTTGGGTATACCCATTCGGCATATCCCCATCAATACAAGAATAGGAAAACATGGGAATTGAGATTCCTTCAAAGTATTCCTTTGCCCTCTATTTTTTAGGAAAATTTCCATCCACTCCAACCTCATGTTAGAATTGCTTTGATTTCCCTATGATTCAGACACATACTTAATCCAAATTCCTGTAGTTTCCTCTTTCTATGTTTTGAGAATCCTGCAAATCAAACGAGCCCTGAGAGATGGTCTTCCTCTTTTTCTTGTCTTTGATCATTTTTTTTGTTTGAACATAGGGTCATAGAGCTTCCTCAAAACACAAGGAGGGAGGAAATTTCACAAACCTCCAACAATTGGAGTCGAAATTGCAGGGAACTCCAGGTAATCAGGATAGTATAGTTGCAAGAAACTACAATTACTTTTGGGTACAAATGCTGCACATAGCACAAATTTTTTGGTTGGCCCTCTTAACATTATTTCTGACATACCCGGGGTTCAATAGTTGGATATCATTGCAACTACAGCTCTAATTGTTGGAGGTTTGTGCAACTAGCCTCAATTGGAGTCTCACTCCACACTCGCCCACCTTCTGCAGTACTAGTACTACGCACCATCAGCCTTTGTATTCTCCATTTCACCCCGGCCGCCAGCTCCCGCCAACGATCTCCCCTCCCCTACCCCACCCCAAAGAAAGCCCCCCAAAGACCATCCACGGCCTTCTTCCATGGTGAGATCGAGCAAGTTCAGTAAAGATCCTGAGCAGTTTCAGAAGGTGTTCACCAAAGGCCCCCTTCAAGTACTCATCAACCATTGCGATGCCACCACCGCTGCGAGCCTTGTCGGTTCGTCCAAACATATTCTTCAATCAGCAAAAGAGAGCGGAACTATGCTTTCTTCTCATCCGTTTGGCACCCCATGTGTTCTTCCTTCACATCCGATGTTGAGACAGTGGGAATCCAAAGACTGCTTCAAAGTGGCGGGCAGCCCATGCAAGCTGACACTGCTGGACAGCTTCTCCTCCGATGTTGTGATGCCAAATGATTTTGATGAGCAGCGAGCAGGCGGCAATGGAAATTGGATTGTCACAGTTGGGCCCGATTTCAGGTGGGACCTTGTCAACATGTACACTCATCACAAAATTGTTATTCTGCAAGTGTCGAGGTTTGAAGCGAACGAAGGTTCTGCACTTACATTCCAGGATGAAGCTAATGAAAGTCGACGTACTAAACTGCCGAAGATACTCATTTTCCAAGTTCTGACAGCTGCTGGGGGATACAAGGATTTCTCTCTTGTCACCATTTTTGAATTCAAGATTGCTATCCTTAAGGGGAATGATAGCCATGGATGGTCAGTTTGTGTGAGCGAGTTCCAGGGCTCCTTTAGATTCTGCGATGCTATTATCCAACATGATCGTGTGTTTGTTGTGACCAAGAACGAATGTGTTTATGCATCGAAGCCTCTAGAACTTGGTAAATTATCCTCCCTACATATTTTATTAGCTTTATTCCCGAATCTATGTAAGCTAATTTTTCTGAACTTTCATTGGTTAGTAGGAACTCCATAAAAAAATTAGCCTCTTTGATTCGAATGAATTCCCTAGGAATTTTAGAGGAATACAATCTTTAGGGAGTCTTCTTACATATAAGTAGTTTGATTCATATTATTGAGTTTTGCTGATAGTATTGCTTTGTCTCCTAGTACATCCCATGGAAAATATGATATCTACTAGTAGTACTTACGTGAGTGTCATATATTATTCCTGAATCGATGTAAGCTAATTTTTCTGAACTTTCGTTGGTTAGTAGGAATTTTAGCCTCTTTGATTCGTAGGAATTCCCTAAGAATTTCAGAGGAATGCAATCCTTAGTAAGTTTTCTTACATATAAGTAATTTGATTCATAGCATTGAGTTCTTCTTATAGTATTGCCTTGTCTCCTAGTACTAGTACATCCATGGAAAATATGATATCTACTAGTAGTACATATGTGAGACTCGGATACTAGACATATGACATCTCATCACTATATAGAATTATAATACTTGGTAAAGCTCAAAAATATATAAATTTGATCGACATATATAAAGTATAGGTGCATATTTAGTTCTTGTATTTTGTATCATGTAGAAGTCAACGTTTATAAGGTACTACTTGAAAATTTTGTTAACATGGTCTTGAGAAACGACGGAGAATATTTCAGAATGATGGAGAAGTGTGTTTTGAGGATTGTGCATAGCGTTCATTGTGCTAAAGACTATCAATAGAATCTTCTAGTAGATGCTGGAATGAAAAATAAGATCCAATGGCTGGCAATATTGGGATTCGCAAGTCCTGATCCAACAGTCAATATTCAAAGTTATGCGTACACTATATAGTGGTAATATAAGAGAAGATAAGATAAGATATTAAACCTCCTAGAAATAATCATTGTTGGTTCTCCTTTGGTATACAACACACCAAAATCTTGTAGGATCGAACCTTGCTTTTTTCCTATTGACTTTACATTGCAGGATCCTATAGGATTATTTCCTATTTCACTTGATCCTATGAATCAAACCGTGTATGTAGGAGAATTTCCATAGCATATCCCCATTTCAAAAGAGAATTTCCATAGCATCTCCCTAGGTAGGCATATTTTCTTACACAGTCAAACATCTTAAGTATAATCAAGATTTTTGAAAATAGTATATCAACTTCTACAATAATAGATCAATATCAGTATTATTTCCATGTTACATTTCCTTTCCCTTTGAAGGTCCTTTCCTTATGTTGTTGCCACGCGATGTGCTTTACCTAACACATGGGTTTGCTGAGGACGATGAGGAGGAGGATCCTGGTAGGTGGTGGTTAGCAAGATCTCCATGGTTCAAGACTTCTTCTGGTCTATACATATGGTGTCATAGGCAATGCAATTGCTGATGATACTAGTGGTGTTCACTATGGTCGCACCGTTCGCACCTATCCTTCTAGGTTTGAGTGAATGGTGTTCTCGATGGACACAAGCCAGTTAACTGTAGCTAACCAATAGAAAAGGGTTACTCACCTTGGATCATATTCTCTTTTCCTTGGCGTCAACTATCAGATTAACATTGTAGTAGGCAATGAAATGATCCGCCAGGACATCTGGCGAGAAGGAACTATGTTTACACATCACACCAATAAATTGTCTACGAGTACAGGTCGCGTCTTGAAATTTATCGCTTCAGTCTAAATGATGACGCATCTGTTGGTTTCCACACCAACACTCACTGGATATGGTCGGAGACTCTGTTTTGGTTCATCCCAAGATTCTCAAACACTCTGGAGTGGAACGAGCCGGTTCAACGTAGCTCATTTGGTCTCGGCCTTATGTTGAACTTTTTATTTTGGCTGGTTTAGCTAATGTACTACTCGGCATTTAGTTTCGCACCTGGTCTGGCTTGTAAAATACTCCGTATGACCAAACCCCTTTTGTACACTTGGTAGTTCCTCCAGTATGTATGTTTCACTAAGGTCGTAAAAGAACCTTATTAGGAGTATAGTTGTACTCTACTACTACATAATTTCATGCAGAATGTTGTATAGTATTACTCCTAGCAAGTCCATAGTTTTGTTTCTTTTTCACTACAGTTTGGGTCTTGTAACAAGCTATTGTAGGTAAGTTGGAAGTGTTGGTACTTTGCTCAGAAACTGCATGCGGTGGAACACAATGTTTCCAGGTTTACTAGTAAAAACATGTTGCTCATCATGGCATCACTAGTGATTTGACAAGGTAATACTGTATGACGGTGTGCTAGTCTAGTTTTTTCTCTTCTGAACAAGTGCTAGTCTACCTAGTAGTAGTAAGGTCTACTAGTACCAGCGAGCTCAATGAAGCTAGCTGGAGTACTACTTATAGTAGCTGCCGCAGAAGAGAGAGAGAGAGAGGGGGAGTTTTGCACACGTCGGTGCATGTGGCAGTGCGTTCCTTTCAAGACAAGCTGGATTTAACTCCCTCACCGACCTCTCC
The DNA here is from genome assembly GCA_910589775.1 of Avena eriantha. Taxonomy (NCBI): domain Eukaryota; kingdom Viridiplantae; phylum Streptophyta; class Magnoliopsida; order Poales; family Poaceae; genus Avena; species Avena eriantha. The sequence continues at coordinate 540,908,813 of OU342743.1, forward strand.
CACGCACACACAACCTCTTTTACTCAGTCCCTTCTTCCATCCACTACTGCCTCTGGCCTCTCGCTCCATATTGTTGCCGACCAGCTCCTCGGCTCCATCCTCTATTGGTGACGGCCAGATAGGCGCAACAACCTTTTGTAGGGAGGTGGCGCATCCGTCATCCCTGTCCCGCAGCAGCAATGGCGGTTTATGAAATACTAGGGGCGTGTTGGTTACTCATTTCCCCATTTCTCGCATGAGGCAGGAAGAAGTAAGGACGTTTGGTTCCCCGTGGCGGATGGAATCTTTGCATCGCACGAGTTTTAAAGAACCGCTCAGCCTAGCCCTGGAGGAATGCCGAAATCAGGTGTTTCCACGGAGCCAAGTTCTTCTCGCGCTCGCGGGGGAAGAAGTTGCACGCGCTCGTGCAAAGGTGGGATGGCGGGAGCTCGCAAAATCCGGCGAGAGAAATTAGGGTTACTGCCCGCCGATTTGCCGTGCCTATTACACCACCCCTCCTCCGGCTCCAAAATCCCCACCTCCATTTCCCCCAATTTTGAGCTCTCCCTCCAAATCCTTTTCGTCACTGACGAGCAGGTAAGCGGCGCCTCCTACTCCGGTGGGTCTAGCTCATCTCCGTAAAGTCTTCCTCCTCAGCTATGTCAGACATGTCCTCCTTGTCAAGCGAGGTTTATATCATGGTAAGAAACATCAAACCCTAGCTTTCGCAGGTTAGATCTGTTGCCATGTTGTAGCTCACAGTTCTAAGCTGAGAGCTGGTGTTGTAGATCTGGACCCTGAGTATTTTCAAATTCAGTATTCATGTTTCCCTATGAGGATTACCATGTGTTGTAGGTAGGATTAGTGTTATAAGTATAGTTCATCCCCTAGAACTGAACACATTATTATCCTTGATGCTGTAGGAGAAGGTTGTGTCCCCTGATCTATCTGCAACCTCTATGTTGCCTCTGCGTTACATGTTGATGCCTGATGCGGTCATTGAGGTGGGAACGAGGAGGTTGTCCATGTCATGGCCAGCATCTTTGTCCACCTTCGCCCTGAATCGGGTTATCCAGATGATCGAGAGAGGGGGTTTAGTAATGCGGGGATTTAGGCAGGCGGACATGCGCCTGATTGCAGAGGACGTCTTCAAGTTCTGTGGCCGGATAGTCACTCTAAACCAGGTGTACAACCACATGACGCACTCGAGAGTGCGCTGGATTCGGGTGCTAAGGCTCAAGAGGCTTGAGAATGTGCGCTGGATTGAGGACTCCTCTTCTATCATCATGGACGATGATGACTATTATAAGCACATAAAGGTTCAATATATCTGAACTTGCATCGGTAGTTGTAAAGCTCACATATGCGCCTACATGCCTTGAACTAACATTGATTCTTATGTAGGCTCAACCGTAGGATGCCGAGTTGATTAATAAGCCCATTGTCAACTATTCTCAGATGAAGATCATCTACGGTCCTCGCATTACCGCTGCGCCCGTCACTATAACCGCGGTACACCGTGCTCTTACCCACCTGATGGAACACAGTGGACAGGCTACCAGGTATCTTGCCATGACCCCTGAGCGCATGCTGAGCTAGTTCACGGCCTTCCTGAACGAGCACTACCTCTTAGCATCGGACTGAGTTGTTCGAGGAGGTGCTGGTAGTGATGATATGGATGTGATGTGTATTTTGGAGTAGCTAGGGCTAATGACCTCTGCTTGCGGTGACCCCTGAACTTTGGTCTGCATATTTTGGGAGGTGGTATTTAGTTATAACCCCTTCATATGTGATGAACTAGTGCTGCATCACGGGCAGTTGCTCGTGAACTCGTGCTGCAGCACACACGCCATGACTTATTATGTCGAACCTATGTTAATATAAGCTAGTAGTTCTCTGAATTGCACTTCTCTAAACTTTGTTCTCTTGCTTGATGATGTTGGGTAAGGTCACCTCACTAGCCAGGAGTAAGGATAGCAAGGAAAATGTAGTTAGCCAAACAAGTGCAAATTTGCTGAAATCCTAAAATGCATGGAACCAAACGACTAGGGCTTGGCTGCTCAACCCCTAGAGAAATGAGAATACATGGAACCAAACAGATGTCCCTTTTGGCACGAGAGCTTGCATCGCCATGCGCAGCTTTTGTGGAGCCATGATCTCTAGGTGCAAGTAAATGGCACGAGCAACCAAACACACCCTAGAACACTCGTACATATTCCCTCTGTTTCATAATAAAAGATGTTTTAGCTTATGTGAAACGAGTGTATCTAGATTCACTCCGCAGGATTGTCATGTGTAGAGTAGTTCTTATCTCGGGTATGCATCCTTTTTTGTAGACTAGGATTGCATAGAAGCTTGGTTTCTTGGCTAGATCCCATAACTAAGAACATTGGGATCCATTCAAAGTTGGTAGTTCGACAGCGCAAACTTTTGAATGTTTGCATATATTTGACAATCAACATCATGTAATCAATATTACAACTTACTGCAAAAGAAGATAGGGGAAGGTGCGAAAAAGAGGATTCTTGATGAAATAGGTTCCAATTCTGTGACTTCTACTATCCCTGATGACAAGGTAAATCAATAGAATGACGTATGTTCTTGTATCTTCAGAAGCACAAAGTTGAACAAGACTCTCAGTTTCCTAATGACGGAGTAGAAAACAGATGTCAGATTGCTACACCTAAGACACGCCACCTTGTTTACCTTCTGTGGAGACCGATGTAGCTCTAGTTGGTACTGATGAGCCTGCACCTGCCATCATCATGCTAGATGATGGAGGTGGTGGATTGGCTTTACCATCAGCAGAGCCTTGTGCGACTGGAGCTGGCAGTGAAGGGCCTCCAGCGAACATTGTGGTGCTCGATAGTTCACTTATTATGGAGACTCATGCTACCGGTGCTAGCGCTGTTGTTGGTGTTGCTGATCCTGCTCCCGAAATCATCGTGCCACCTGGAGGAGGTAGTGAATTGTGTTTACAATCGGTAGAGATTGTTGCACCCGAAGATGGTGAACTGTGATGTGAAGCTATCTTTCTTATGATTTTTATGCTTTTCTCTGGAACCTATATTATGGAGCTACCTTATGCATTTCTTACACTTTTGCATGTTGAACTGTAGTGTGGAACTAGAACTACTCCTAGTATGTAATCATATTTAGATGCTTAAGTATTATCGATGATAAGCCAATGCTAGTTGAGCTGCACGAGAATTGGCCTCTGCCACTTCCAGGTGTGGTTCCTGGCTCATCTCCTTTTCACAAGCACGGTGAAAAGATGGTTTTGTTCCGTTTCTTGTAGTGTCATTATGCTTGTGTTATTGATCTGGAAACTTCATGCTGATTTTGTTACCCAATCCGCTTTTATGTCTCTACATACAAACATATTTGTTCACATGACTTGAACAGAAAACAATATCTTCTTTCCATCGACTAACACAAGGAGACATGCAAATATTTATTTATTTTGACACAAGGCAAAAGATTTGCCATTTTTTGCATAGAGAGGGACATGCAATTCTATTACATTAAGATAACTACTCGTACAAGTCATAGAATGGTAGGGATTTCCATAGGAAATCATAACCTCCAGCATCTTGTTCTACAAAAGGCGGTATACCAGATGCACAACCTTCTTTTCCTTGGGACGACAATGTCAAGTGTAGGATTTCGAGTCTAAACGCAATCCAGTGCAGGTTCATCAGGACAACCCCCAGATGAGTTAGTCTCCATAGAAGGTACATTAGTGCTATGGCATACAGCGTTGGAAATGCAAGCTAAAGCTGTTGTTATACTCCTATCAGGACCATAGATAAGCGCCAGAAATTCAAGGTCCAAAATCTAGCGTTACAAAATAGACAAGAGGTTATCCCATATGGACAATTCATAGACAATTCACAATGCAATTTGAGCGTCTTACATGATCCTTAGATCTTAGTCCATCCGGTCTTTTTATTGGTGGAAGGAAATTTGCTGGTACTTTTATTTCTGCGAAGAACCTACAAAACATAGCCAAGTTAGACATATGAGTATATCTAACTTTGCTACAGTCTATATTATATGTGAAGATATCATTGTATAACACTCACTTATCAAACTGTCTTCGGATATCTTAACGCTCCTTGGAAATGCGAAGTCGACGTTCTATAGGGTGCATCCATCTATATTATATTGTAACTCTAAGTACTTCCTCATCAGGTACATCAACAGCCAAATACTCCATCATATCAAAGAAGGATAGGAAATATATCAGGTCAATAGCTTGCACAGGATCTCTGCCAAGTCATTTTTAAGATGTTTTCCAACTCTTCTGTCCAGAGCTTTACTATAGATTTACCTAAAGAACGTACCTACCAAAATCTGCAAGTACCTTGCAAATCTAGATGGACACAAGCTTTAATTATTTTTAGGAGAGGCGGAGAACAAACCAAAGCGAAGAAGAATGTCCAGTGCCTGAATCTAGCAGGAAAAGCATGGGGATCGCCTAGCTGACCGCTGACCGATGCGTCTCGTGAAGAACAGCGTGGACAATGGTGGTAGGTCGGCACTGTTGATAGAAAGGCGTCGAGAAGTTTTTTAAGGAGTAGACAAGTTTGCGGCCTGGTTCTAATCCGGTGCATCTCCACGATGCAAAATTTGAAGAGACAGGGGCTGGTTGCTCGATTGAGCGCGCGCTTAGGAAAGTTTGGGGTCTGAGCGGAAAGTTTTGGTGGGTGCGAGGTGTTTTTCCACAATTTTCACTGAAATATCTGTGAATATTTTATCAGATTTGCCAATTCTCAGGCGCCTGAGAACTTCTTAGTTCTTAGTCACCTCTCTCGCCATTGGATTTACCTCGTGATTCGTGCAACGCGAGGGTTACACACTAGTTGCAACTAGGTTGTAACTGGGAATTTAATGAGTTGCAACTACTAGGTTGCAACTGAAAATTAGCACAATTAGTAGGGTGATGCCAACGACTTAATATAACAAGTTCTCAGGCGCCTGAGATCTAGGCGCTCATATTTTATACATTTTTTCCTTGTTGACGTCTTTGTTTCGAATCCGGCCGAGCCCTAGCATGTACCTTGGTATTTTAATTATCGAGCCCATGAAATTAGCCCACCTGGCCTTATTATAGCCCAAGACCTTCTAATTCAGCCATCTTTTAGGTCATTCAGCCACGACAAACAGACCAATTAGTTTGGGCGAGAGTCAATGAAAAATAGCCTATGGATAATAGCCCATGAATCTCTACTTGGCCTATTTTTCTTCCATTCGACATTTTTTGGGCATTGTCCACCCAACCCTAAAAAAAACTCCGCATATCCATGTTTTAAGTAGAAACTAGTACCTACTACATTATGTATAGTATGTTTTAGTTAAACTGCCAGCAATCATGCGTAGCAGATGGACAAACAATTTTTTAAGAAGAAAAATAAATAAGTTATATACGATGTTATTATATATTTTTTACGTTTTATAAAAGCATAACATTTTTCTTGTGTAGTGGCAAGGCATGTAGTTTATCTGTAGCAATATTTCTGTACTGAGAGGCTGACATGGCCGACACACCTGCCTGCAGCTAGCGCCCATCAAGCTTACCATATAAGAGATCAAGTTTAACGAGCGCTTTTAAAAAGTAGTTGTACATCAGTCACGACCAGAAAAAGAAGACCAAGATAGACACGTTTCTTGTCCAGAGAGGCTGACACGTGGGCCCCAGTAGCAAGACCATATAGGAATGTCGTATCGAGCAACGTTACCAAGGTCAAACCGGCGGTCGCGACCAAAAAAGTCCAACATACACATGTTTCCTCTATAGAGGAGGCTGGCATGTGGACCTAGCAGGGAGACATTATACAAGTGTTGTATCGAGAAACGTTGCCAAGTTCCAAACGAGGAGGCGCGAGCGAAGAAAAAAAAGTCCAGCATGCACACGTTTCCTGCACAAAAGAGGCTAACATGTGGGACCCACCAGCTTGTATAAACGGCTGATGCAGCGAGAAACACTATCAACTTCAGAACACGGAGGCGCGACCGAGGGAAAAATTCTATCATACACATGTTTCTTCTAATGAGATGATGAGATGTGGAGCCCAGGACGTTGATTAAATGGTAGATTCATCGAGAAGCGCTATCAAGTTCGGAACAGGGTAGCGCAAGGGAAGTAAAAAATTCTATCATACACACGTTTCTTCTAATGAGATGATGACATGTGGGTCCCAGCTGTTGAGTTAAAGAGTAATTTACCCAAGATAATCGCTAAATAAAACATAAATAGAATAATAGAAGTTAAACTAATATATCCAAAAGGATTGCAAAGGATATAACTTGAGATAAGATCAGAGAAAGATCTATAGCAAACCAAAAGGAACGACATACTATCTGATTAAGATAAACAAGATTGAGGAAGAGGATTTACATCACAGCAGATTGACGGGTAGAGGTTGCTGATGTCGGGAAAGAAGTCCTCGTTGGGGAAGACGTCAGCGCAGTTGCTATCCATGAAGGAACCCGTGATGAAGCCAGTAATCACGCAATATAGCGCTCCCGAAAAACCTTATCGCCCTTCTCCCGTACATGACTCAGAGCAGCGGGGTCTTGGAGGCCTACTGTCTTGGCTAGCGGTGCACGCCGCAAGATGGGATGGGGAAGAACGGAGCGACATCGCAATACACTGGAACTAGAGGCGATGTACTAAAGTGTTTTCACAGGAGAGGAGCGACCTCTCACTCTTATAGGCACGGGTAGGCAGGCGAAAAAGCAGCATCGGGAGAGGAAACGACCTCTATTAAGTTGGAATTAAATCTCAGAGAAAACGTTCGAATTGAATCTCAGAGAAAACGGTCGAATTAAATCTCAGAGGAAACATTCGGATTAAATCTCCATTGAGTGCATATTAAACAGCGACTTACGCAGACTATTCGGATTATTAATCCATTCATGCGCGGCAAAAAGAAAGGGAAGCTCTCGGTTCGAGGAATTCCCACAACCCGCGGCACGCGCGCATCGTGATGAGGCATGGCGAGGCGGGTGGCGGAGGAGGAGGAGCGCATGTGTACGTCTCTCTTCTTCTCATCCTTTTACCAAGTAGTGGAAGAACCCTCCTTATAAGGTGGTGAAAACTTCCTTCAACTAGCAATGTGAGATTAAACATTTGTCCCACCCCTTGCCATGCATTAATGGGCCACATGGTCCTCTAGGATTTTTAAGAATTATTAAAATAGAATATGGGCTGGGCCATTTAGGCAAGAATTCCAACAATCCCCCACCAGGTCCCGGAGGCACATGAAGTTTGCCTTTGGTTCCAAAACATTGTTTATAGACTAGTACTATATTGGAGAATGTTAAGTTGAACTTACACCTAGAACTTTATGCTACATTAGGCTACAACTTGTACGGTGGACTATGCCTTGAACTGCAAGTTTGCTGCAAACCTAGATTCACACAAAGTCTTGACTGATACTAGGCTGCCGTGGGACTTCCCCGTGGGTGCAGCTTATGTGTCATACTCCATGGCCTTTCATGAGTTTATTAGAGAGCACCCTACTCTCATAGACTGCAACGTTTAATATTCAGAATCATATAGGTGTGTTCTTTAAAAGATGTTCTGCATGAAAATATCTCTGCTTAAGATAATCCACTTAGAACACATTAAGATAATAAATCAACATGTCATGCATAATAGGAAAGTATTGCATCTTCATGGAGTGTTGTTCATTAAAGTAGGGATACTTTCCTCTCAGTTAATCAACAGCTTGTCTCCCAATTCTAATTCACGGGATCTCCGATCACATAGACTGGTTTATCACTATGAAAAACTCATATTGTGGGTCTCATACCCATCTCCTTCGATGCATTTTCTATCAAATTGTGTGATAGACCCTTTGTGAAGGGATCTGCCAAGTTTTTAGATGTTTGGATATAATCCAATGCAATAACTCCGGAGTTTCTCGTTTTCCTGATAGAATTCAGTCTCCTCTTCACATGTCCTGATGACTCCATATTATCGTTAGAATTATTCACTTTGAAAATCATTATTTGATTATCGCAGTTCATAAGGATTGTGGGTATTGGTTTTTCAACCACAGGTAAGTTCATCAAGAGTTCGCGAAGCCACTCTGCTTCAACTTTGGCTGTGTCTAATGCTGGGAGTTCTTCTTCCATAGTTGACCTTGTTAAGATGGTCTGCTTGCAAGGCTTCCAAGAAACAGCGCCACCACCAAGTGTGAATACATATCCACTCATGGCCTTTATCTCATCAGCGTCAGATATCCAATTTGAATCACTATAACCCTCTAGTACCCTCGAATACCTAGTATAGTGGATCTCGTAGCTCGCAGTGCCTTTTAGATAGCGCATAACTCTCTCAAGAGCATGCTAGTGATCATCTCCTGGATTTGAAACAAATCGGCTCAGTTTTCTTACAGAAAAAGTGATGTTAGGCCTCATGGCACTAGCAAAATACATAAGCGAGCCAATAATTTGAGAGTATCTCAGCTGGTCTCTAGTATTTCCTCGATTCTTTTGAAGCAACACACTAGGATCATACGGTGTAGGCGAATACTTGTAGTCGCTATACCCGATACGACTCAAGACCTTTTCCACATAGTGAGACTAAAGCAATGTAATCCCACCATCATCATCTCTCAATAGCTTGATGTTCAGGATAACATTAGCTACTCCTAGATCCTTCATCTCAAAGGAACGAGATAAGAAATCCTTGACTTCCTTAATTGCATTAAGGTTGGTTCCGAAAATCAGTATGTCATCAACATACAAACAAAGATGACTCCTTCTCCCCCACCATGGCGATGGTACACACATTTATTAGCTTCATTTACAACAAAGACTGCAGTTGTTAAATGTCTTTCGAACTTCTCAAGCCACTTCTTAGGGGCTTGTTTTAGGCCATATAAAGACTTCAACAATTTGCACACCTTTCCTTCTTAACCATTTACCATAAAGCCATCTGGCTGATCCATGTAAATTTCCTCATCCAACTCTCCATTTAGGAAAGCGGCAAAATGTCCATTTAATGAACGAGAAGACCATGAGAGGCAGCCAATGAAAGTAGTACTTGAATGGTGGTCAATCTGGCAACAAGTCAGTAAGTGTCAAAGAAGTCTTCACCATATTTTTGAGTGTATCCCTTGGCCACAAGCCATGCCTTGTACTTCTCAATAGTACCATCACGCCTAAGCTTTTTCTGGAACGCCCATTTACATCCTATAGGTTTGCACCCATACGGACGATCATTGATCTCCCATGTTCCATTGGCTAAGATGGAATCCATCTCACTGCGGACGGCTTCCTACCAGTAGTTAGCATCAGGAGATGCATAGGCTTCTAAAATAGAAGTGGGAGTATCATCCATGAGATACACAATGAAATCATCACCAAAGGAATTTTTAGTCCTTTGTCTCTTGCTCCTTTTAGGAATTTCATTATCATCCTCCTTAGGATTTTCAACATGTTCAATTGGAGTGGTAGGTTCAGAATTTGTAGCAAATTCCTGACTAGATGAACTAGGCATCTCCTGATTTAATGAGCTAGGTATATCCTTCATAGGAAAGGTATCCTCAAGTAAAATCGCATCACTCGACTCCATAATTGTATCGACATGCATGTCAGGTACCTCAGATTTTACTATCAAGAATCTATAACCAATGCTATGGAAAGCATAACCCATAAATACACAATCAACAGTTTTTGGTCCAAGCTTGCGCTTCTTGGGAATTGGCACATGAACTTTTGCCAAACATCCCCAAGTCCTTAGGTAAGAGAGTTTTAACCTTTTCTTCTCCCATTCTTCAAATGGAATAATTATTTTATTCTTCGTGGGAACTCGGTTTAGGACATGACACGCAGTCAATAGAGCCTCCCCCACCATTCCTTAGATAGACCCGATGTATCTAACATGGCGTTAACCAAATCTATTAGAGTACGGTTCTTTCTTTCGGCTACACCATTTGACTTAGGTGAATAGGGAGGCGTCCTCTCATGGATTATACCATGTTCCACACAAAAGGAATCAAACTGGTTAGAAAAATACTCTCCACCATGATCAGACCTAAGCCTCTTAATCTTTCGATCAAGTTGATTTTTTGCTTCAGCTTAATAGATTTTGAAGAAAGTTAAAGCCTCATAATTTGATTTCATAAGATACACATGACAATATATCGTAGAGTCATCGATTAACGCCATGAAATATTTCTTTCCAACTTTTATCAACACACCATTCACCTCACAAAGATCAGAATGTATGAGCTCCAGTGGTGTTAAATTTCTCACCTTTGCAGTCGTATGTGACTTGCGAGGTTGTTTTGCTTGCACGCAGACTTGGCACTTAGATCCCTTAACAGTTGTGAAGTTAGGGATTAAATTCATTTTGGCTAGTCACGTCATACAACCAAAATTAATATGGCAAAGACGAGAATGCTAGACATTTGATTCAAAATTCGTGTAAATATGATTAACAACTTTATTACAAATGTCTGACAGAGATAAGCGGAACAAGCCTCCACAATAATAACCTTTACCAACAAAGGTTCCATACTTAGAAATTACAAATTTATTGGACTCGAATACAATCTTGTAGCCGTCTCGACACAGAAGAGATCCGGTAACAAGATTTTTATTTATTAAGGGAACATGATGCATGTTCTTCAGGCGCACGGTCTTTCCCGAAGTGAACTTCAGATCGACCGTACCAACACCATTAACAGAAGCATAAGGGTCATTCCCCATCATCATGGTTTGAGTCCCTTTGACCTGATATGAAGAAAACATGGAGATATCAGAACAGACATGTACATTAGCGCCCGTGTCAATCCACCAATCAGGAGAATGACATAATGAAAGAACAATAGGTAATATACCATACCCAACATCTTTCATCTCAACGTCGCTCATGATAACATAGCAGTCTTGATGCCCTTCCCATGCTAGCGCTTGTCAAAGCAGTTGGGACAAGCAGGAGCCCAATGTTCAGGATCACCGCACACATGACAAGCACCTTTCTTCTTATCAGTCTTCTTCTTGAAGCTGGTAGACTGTGAAGCCTTGTTCTTTCCATCGAAATTTCCTTTGCCATCAAACTTTCCCTTGTTCTTGAACTTGTGAGGCTGGAAGTTCCTTTTCTGTACTAGATTGGCATTATAACCTCCCTCGGTACCTCGAGCACTTGCGTCTTTTGCTCTCGCCTTCTCTCCCACATCAAGATTCCCAATGAGATCTGTACGGAAAATCTTGTCTCTTGTGCTTCAGAGAAGTAGCAAAATTCCTCCATGACCGGGGAAGCTTGGCAATAATGCCTCTTGCAACAAACTTGTTCGGTAACACACAAGTGAGGTGCTCAAGCTCCTTGGCAAGTGACAGTATTTCATGAGCCTGATCCACAATGGAGCGGTCATCAACCATCTTATAGTCACGGAATTGTTCCATGACATACAGTTCACTTCAAGCATCAGAGACTCCAAATTTTCTCTCGAGCACATCCCACATATCCTTGCCATTGCTAAATGATAGATATGAATCGACAATATTGTCGCCAAGGATGCTGATCAAGGCAGCCTTAAGCGTGGTATCAAGTTTTTGAAAGGCCTCTTCCTGAGCAGGATTAAGATCTCCCTTAGGTGTGCCATATATGATGTTATAGCAGCTCATGGTCTGAAACCAGAGCACTACCCTCGCACGCCATCTTTTGTAATTGACACCTTCAAACACATGTGGTTTCGTGGATGAAACAAAGCCACTTGGAGCAAATTGCCTATTATAAGGTTTTTGGATTGTTGAGTTAAAGAGCAATTTACCCAAGATAATCGCTAAATAAAACATGAATAGAATAACAGAAGTTAAACTAATCATATGAACTAGCGGATACAAATTAAGGCAGATATCCAAGAGGATTGCAAAGCATATAACTTGAGATAAGATTAGAGGAAGATCTGTAGCAAACCAAAGGGAACAACATACTATCTGATTAAGATAAACAAGATTGAGGAAGAGGATGTACATCACAGCAGATGGACGGGTAGAGGAACCGCCGGTGTTGGTGTTGGCACCATCATTAGCCATATCGTCGAGGAAGAGGTTGCTGATGTCGGGAAAGAAGTCCTCGTTGGGGAAGACGTCAGCGCAGTCGCTATCCATGAAGGAATCCGTGATGAAGCCAGTAATCGCGCAAAATAGCGCTCCCCAAAAACCTTATCGCCCTTCTCTCATACAGGACTCGAAGCAGTAGGGTCTCAGAGGCCTACTATCCCGCTAGCGGTGCACGCCGCAAGATGGGATGGGGAATAACGGAGCGACAATGCAATACTCTGGAACTGGAGGCGATGTACTAAAGCGTGTCACAGGAGAGGAGCGACCTCTCACTCTTATAGGCATGGGTAGGCAGGTGAACAGGCATCATCGAGAGAGGAAACAACCTCTATTAAGTTTGAATTAAATCTTAGAGAAAACATTCGAATTGAATCTCAGAGAAAATGGTCAGATTAAATCTCAGAGGAAACTCTCGGATTAAATCTCTATTGAGTGTATATTAAACACCCACTTACGTAGATTGTTTATATTATTAATCCATTCATGCGCGGCAAAAAGAAAGGGAAGCTCTTGGCATTCCCGCAACCCACGGCGCACGCGACGAGGCGAGGCGAGCGGTGGAGGAGGAGGAGTGCGCCAGTACGTCTCTCTCCTTCTCATCCTTTTACCAAGTGGTGGAAGAACCCTCCTTATAAGGTGGTGAAAACTTCCTTCAACCAGCAATGTGGGACTAAACATTTGTCCCACCTCTTGCCATGCATGAATGGGCCACATGGGCCTCTAGGATTTTTAGGAATTATTAAAATGGAATATGGGATGGACCACTTAGACAAGAATTCCAACACCAACAGCCTGATTAAATGGTAGATGCATCGAGCAACACTATCAAGTTCGAACAGGGTAACATGAGTGAAGGAAAAAATTCATCATACACAAGATTCTTCTAAGGCTGACATGTGGGACCTGACAACCTGACTAAACGTCAGATGCATCGAGCACCGTTATCGAGTTCAAATCAGGGAGGCGCGACCAAAAGGTATGGTCCGCTAGAGACAGTGACGTCCGGTACCCACATGCCTCAAAAGACTTCGGCGAGTCAACATCGCGCGAGGAACCAAAAATATTTATTCTGCCATGCACTATCCGAGCTTCCTCCATGTTTTAGCGGTTTCATCATAGTAGAGGGCCACAAAACTAGGAAAAAAAGTTTTCCATCGGCCACGGCCGAGCCCAGAAATTCGTCGCAGAAGACGCGCCTTCTACAATGACCGATGGGCCAAGTCATTGCGGATGGATACTTTTCTTGTAGTGTATTTGCCTTTTGCAATATTGGGTGTGAAGTACCATCCCAGTTTGGATATCTAAACCTAAGACATTTCTTTACCTCAGAACCAATCAATCTAGAACACAAGTCATTTTGTATCTTGAGGCATGGGAGTGGAGGCTAGAAATTTAGTCCAATCTGAACTTTCTGCAAGGGCCGGAATATCCGCCCCTAGTGGGGGGCCAAAATATCTAGCCTAGGTGTTGTACCAAAAAAATCTAAGGGGGGCATCGGCTTGAGCGGCCTCACTTGAACCTATCTCTCCTACCCCAACCCTCCTTCTCAAACGTCCACCACCTCCCCTCCTCTCACCTCACCGGAGCCGCGCTGGCCACTAGATTCATCACCCCCCCTGTCAAATCTGTTTCTCCATCCACCAAGGCATCTTCTCCTGCAATAAGTTCATCAAATGGATGAAGGTAACTTCCTCTTTTTTGAATCCTAGGTGACTCGTCATATTTTCTTCAATGTGGGGTTATTTTGTTCAAAATCTTGGAGAATATGATGCCCTTAGGTCTCTATTGCATGTTAGTCACAGTAGTTTAGCAAACCATTGCATCGATCTACTTTTTTCCCTTATGAATCTGGATGTGCTGAATTTCCTATGGGGGCTGGATAATCTTCCCATGGTGAAAGGCCGGACTATGCGGCATGGAGAGTTTAACCGTTTTAGCTTTTACGATTTGCGAAGGTCGAAGTACGAATGATCTTAGGATGCTTCTCTACTGTTTCTTCAATATTCTTTCTCATGACTTGTGTGTGTGCATATCTTGTGCTATCCATCTATTTACTTTACAAGTGGTTCTAGTGGTATTCCAAAGAGACATCCTCGTCCTTGATATATTTGCACCAATGAAAAGGTGTGCTTGTTGACGAGGGTGTTGCTTGGCAGCTTGCTGAAGAAGCAAAGAGAATGGCTGACCAAGAGAAGAAGAGAAAATTTGCTATGAAGAGAATGGGAAAAAGCACTAGGATCAACTACAAGGACATGGACAACATTTCATATGCCAGTATTAGGCAAGGAGACCGGTATGAGTCTGTTGAGCGTGATGAAGAGATTGAAGATCACAATTTCTGGTGCTTGGAGTAGTTGTGCATCTACAGGGATATCTATATCTCTTTCAAGTTGTGTCCAATGCACCTGATTGACCTTGATCACCTCAGGACCAAGACTTGCTTTTCATATGCCTTTGATGTGACTGAGAGGTTGGGGCTGCACCACCTCATGGATCTCCAATGCAACTATAATGTGACTCTTGTTCAATAGTTTTTCTCTACTCTTGTGACCAAAGGTGATGATGCTCACACGATGAAGTGGATGGCAGGAGCTACACTTTGTGAGTCTAACTTTTACAAATTTGGTGATATACTTGGGTATGGTTTCAAAGGCCGCACTCCTGTTGGGCATCGCATTCATGGTCTAGAGTAGCCCAATAAGAACAAGCTTGCTGAATTCTATGGCCATGGTGGAATTATTGGTACTATCACCGGTCTTCTGCCTCTCTATGACTACTTGTGCGTATATTTTGTGGGAACATTGCCCCAAGTGGTGACAACAATGATGCCATCCGCACCAGTCTTGTCAACCTCCTTTGCTTTGCTAGTGAATGCTACGGAAATGATGACCTCAATGTGGATTTTACTATGGATGTGATGGAATTTATCTTCAACGAGATCTATGATGTCATGGTAAACAAGACCTCTATTCTGTATGCTCCATATATTATGATGGTCATCAAGCACAATCTTCCAGATGAGGAACTTAGTGATGATTGTGAGCCCTACAACGTCAAAAAGCCCTATGTCAAAAAGAAGAAACTTGCCACTCCTTTAGCTGATTTGGAACCTTTGGATACTTTCATGAGAGATGATCGTATGAGTGGCAGCACCCATGCAAGAAAGCCTCCAACTCCATCTATTGCTAGAGAGGTGAAGAAATTGAGTTGGTTTGAGTGCAATGTCCTATGCATGAAGATGGATATCCATAAGGAGCAGTACCAGGCTTACAAGGAGCACCATGACTTTGCTCACACTAAGTAGGTTATCCTTCACTATGTCAAGGGTACCCTAGGTCAACCTCCTAGGACAACTCCTCTAGTCCCATACAACAAGTGGAACACCTTATAGGTCAATTGGGTGAGTTTGAGAAGCACCTCTATGGTGCACCGGTAGAGGGCTCTACTACATATGCAGATCCTGATGATGAGGATGAGGACGCCTCTAAGGAGTATGAGGGCTCCGAGTGATGTTCCAGGGACGTTTTAGCAACGCTCTTTTCCATTTTTGGTATTTCGATACCAAATAGGGAGAAGTAGTTCTATTAGAAACTCTGTGGGATTTGCATGGGTCGGGCACAAGAATATATCTCTCTTATCCATTTATCTTGAGCTGGTGTTAGTTTATCTAAGTGTTGAACTCATTTTCCATTTTATATTTGTATTTGTGAGAACTAAGTTATTTGTGGTATATTGAGATGTATGGATTTATCTACTATCTATAATTGAGACTATATTATTATGTGTGGTATGCTATCTATCTCAAGTCTCAACTTATCTACTATTATGTCTCATGTATATGTCGTTGGTTATAATTGATATATCCTATTACTTGTAATTGTTTCTTGTGTCATGCTATAGAGAAGCTTCGAACCTATATGGTGTGTATTTCTATTCCAATGTAAATTACTTATATGCACACATATAGGGGCGTTTCTTTATCTCTTAGAAACATGTTGCCTAGTGTTTTATTTCAAATCCTAGTGTTGTCATCTAACACCAAAAAGGGCGAGATTGAAAGAATATTTCTTAATCCTCTTATGTTTTATGTGTCAGATAACAATATTATGGACAATGTAATTGTGCGTTTGGGTGATGCAAGATGATTACATATTTATTTATTGCCAGCATCAATTCCCCAAAAGAAATGAAAAGAGCTGGTGTGCAATCTGGGAATTTTACTTGCCCAGGCCGAATAATCATGTGTTTTGTGGTGCAATGGATTATTGAATAATCTGCCCCCTCGATTTTTCCAAGTCCCACAGTGCGTGGGCCTCAGAGGGGGGCAGATATTTCCCCGGATTATTGCTTGGAGATTTCACCAGCGCCGGAGATTTTGCCTAGTCCAGATATTCCAGCCCCCACCAAGGGCTGGATATTCCATCCTAAATTGCAGCAACGGCTCTAAACAGCTACATTTCGGGAGGGAGTATAAATACCCCTCCCCTTCTTCAAACTCAGACTACTCGTTCCCCTCCCGAAGAACATTTTTTGAGCCACTCAAATTGCTAGATCTCCTCCTCCAACCACTCAAAGGCGATGATCTTTGGGGAATCAAAGGAGAAGATCTTGATCTACATGCTCACTAAATGGATTTAATTTCCTCCCTCATTCACTAGAGGGATTTGCGTTTAGTGTTTCCTTTGAAAACCCTAGTTATTGATTTCACCCTTGCTAAGTTTGTCTATTGTTGTGATACTTAGGAGCCTCCAATTCAGTTGTGGATGCGTGCCCCGAGCTTGTTGTAAAGGTGTCGGTTCCCACCTCGAACGATACTGATAGTGGAAAAGAGAAGCGGGCCAGTGTGGCGAGGTTCATCAGAGAATAGGGTGAGGCCTTTTGTGGCATGGTGGTTAGTACCGCCCCCTCCAACATAGACGTACTTCCCCTTAAAAGGAAGGAACCACGGAAAATCATATGATGTGTGATGTCTACGCACGTCTATTCTTGTAGACAATTGTTGGGCCTCCAAGTGCAGAGGTTTGTAGAATAGCAGCAAGTTTTCCCTTAAGTGGATCACCCAAGGTTTATCGAACTCAGGGAGGAAGTGGTCAAAGGTATCCCCTCTCAAGCAATCCTGCAATCAAGATACAAGAAGTCTCTTGTGTCCCCAACACACCCAATACACTTGTCAGGTGTATAGGTGCACTAGTTCAGCGAAGAGATAGTGAAATACAAGTGGTATGGATAATTATAAGTGCTAACAGTGATATAAAATAGCTTCATGGTGTGGTAGAAACTAAAGGCAAACTAAAATAAAGATAGAAGCAATCAAACATGTAACAGATCTAGTTGCAAATGGTGTATCAATGCTTAGAAACAAGGCCTAGGGATCATACTTTCACTAGTGAACACTCTCATATAAATATCTTCTCTTTATGATACTACTCTTAACTACTCTCCGGTTGGACACTCTAATCGATGGTAGGGCTATAACAGCACACCTCAAAGTAAGCCTTTCCCATCTAGAAAATCCCACACTGTCACCTTGAATACTAGATGAGTCCAACAAACACCACAATTTCATAGAAACATCCAACTCCAAATATAACTCATAACAAGTATATATAATCTCTAGCCTAAGTGCCACCATGGTGAGCACGCTGTCACTTTCACACACATGGGGAGAGCAGAGATCTATTAAAGCACTTGAGTAGCAAGGTAGATCTACTAGATTACAAAGCTCATGATCACAACATGATCATGCATAGAGAGAGAGATGAACACATAGCTACCGGTAGAACCCTTAGCCTCGAGAGAGAACTACTCCCTCCTCATCATGGGAATCAGCAATGGTGATGGATATGGCGGTGGAGATCGATGGAGATGGCTCTGGGGGCACTTCCCCGTCCTGGCAGGGTGCCGGAACAGAGACTTTCTGTCCCCCGAATCTCCCCTTCGGTGGCGGCGGTGCTGTGGAACTTTTCGTGGCTGGAGGCTTGACGATCTAGGGTTTTGGCTTCAGGAGGCTTCTTATAGGCCAGAGGGCAAGGTCGGTGGGTGGCCAGGGGGCCCACACCACCTAGCAGCGCGGCCAGGGGCAGCCCGCGCCACCACATGGTGTGGCTGCCCTGTGGCCCCTCTCCGTCTCGTCTTCTGGCTCCGTGAGTCTTCCGGTAAAATAGGCACTTTGGCTTTTGTCCCGTCCAATTCCGAGAATATTGATTTTCTGACTTTCCTGGAACCAAAAACAGCAGAAAACAGGAAACTGGCACTGTGGCATCTTGTTAATAGGTTAGTCCAAGAAATCATATGAAAAGTACTCCAAAGTTGGAACAAAACACAAGAAAGTAGATAAAACCAAGCATGGAACATCAAAAATTATAGATACATTTGCAATGTATCAATGTGTCTCCACGTGCTTCACTCTCTGACATGGGTATGCCCAATAGGCACTCGACTACAGCCTACCTGGTGCGGCCCGACGGAAGGCCCACTCGACGAATTTCCAAGATCCATGACGCCCATGACGGTTTGAGTGGTATGAAGACCATATGGACACGGATTCCCAAACGCACAAGACAAGGAAAGCTCAAAACTAGAGTTCGAATCTAACTTGTAACCAACTCGTATTGGTACCTGAGACCTAGCCTCCCCATATATAAAGGCTAGGAGGGTCCAACGAGAAGGCAATCTCTCAATCGCGACTCCCCCAATAGATAGATCTATGATCTTCCATACGCCAGATCCAATCTGCGCGACATCGCCATCGGCGACCTTGTAATCCTTCGGATCATCATCAATCAAGAGCAGACAAGCAGGAGTAGGGTCCTCTACGAGGCCTGAACCTGGGTAAACCTTGCGTCCCTGTGTGCTTGTCTGTTAGCCGTTCCGAGACTTCTAGCGCATCCCTCCTTCTCCAAAACCCAAGTCCATAACAATGGGCATTGATGAGTTAAACCCGCTCTGTCCGCTACATCGGTTCTACACCTGGAGTTTGCGCCAACTCTGCATATGACCTGTTGCGGTCTTCGACCCCGACAAACGGCTACACTCGTCGATTACGTCGACCTTCGGCGATCCTCCGTTGCTGCTGCCGCCAACGGTTTCGGCAACCCGCTGCTGCGTCGACTCCGGTCAGCCGCATCGGCTCTCGAACGCCGCCTCGACTCCATCAACCACCTCGACGCTACACTCGGGGGCTCCTTCAGCTCTAGTGACCCGTTGTGGTCTTTGGATCCAGCGACTTGGGGGCTTCCTCAGCATCGGCGACTTGCTACGGTCTTCGATTGCGCCAACTCCACCAACCTACTGAGTCTTCGACTCCATCACATGACCCGCTACAGTCTTCGACTCTGCCGACCTATTGAGTATTCGACTCCATCATGCGACCCGCCGCGTACTTCAACTCCGGCGACCTTCTGCGGTCTTTGGATGAGGCGACCTGATGTGGTGTTCGACTGCTGTGGCCCGTTACAGTCTTCGGATGTGGCAACTCGTCATCGCCACGTGACTCCGATCCGCCGCATCGACTACGTCCGCCGTGTAACCCCTGCCACATCGACTCCGTTTACCACGCGAGTTGCCGTCGCATCGACTTCGTCCGTTGTGCGACTCCACGTCCACTGTTTCGGGAGTCGGCCTCGACCACGACCCGCCGCTACAATATTCGGCTCCCGCGATCCACCGATCGCATCGGCTCACGCGACCCGTTCACCTCGTCAACTACCAATAAAGCTAAGTTTTCCCTCTAATTAGAGTTGTTTCTTTTTTAACTCGCACTCAAAACACTCGGGGGCTGCGCCCTCTTCGGGTAACCTAATATGCCATCGGCTCCACGCACTCGAGCACCTCGAACGTGATAGCCCGAGTAGCTGATTCTGCCTGATCGTTGAATCCTTGAACTCCGAGTACCTCGGCAAGGCACTGAGACTAAGGGTAATCAGGCTAATGAAAAGGCCTAGCATATAGTGCAAAAGTGTCGACTCGACTGGCACACGAATTTTACTTTACAAGCCAACAGGCAAATATTCTTTACAAGATACAAGTACTTCACAATTCTTCATGTTTTATGCAGCTTATAAGGATGTCGACTGCGTCGAGCTATTCTATTAGGGTCCTCCAACAAGAGTCGACAAAACAAATGGCTACGCCATAAACTCAAGACCCGAGTCGAGTTCCTCCTGGGATGGTTGCATTGCTTGATGCTACAAAGACGCGGTGCTAGCGACGCACCCGACAGAAGTGACTGTGTCAAGTCCAACTACATCGTCAATTCAAGCTCCTTATGCGTGAAACACTGACTCGATGCACTTCCAGATCTTCGAGTGGAATGCTCTGAATCCTCACTCGAATCCACAATTCGACTAAGGACTCGGGGGCTACTCCCATAGGGAGCGCTGGCCGCGCACCCGAAGAAATTTGTGAAGATATCCAAGCATTATGAAAACCCTTCACTTGAATCTACGATTCGACTGTGGGCTTCGGGTTACTCCCATAGGGAGCGCTGAAAGCACATTCGACTGAAACAAGCAAGAAAAAGACGACAGCAGGCGCAAAAGTTCTTTAGTCCCTGCCTGAGTCTTCGACTCAACCAGGCACTCGGGGGCTACTCCTATAGGGAGCGCTGGTCGTGCACCCTATGATTATTTTTCCTTGCACATCGTACTGTGTGTTGATAACATCCACACTCGAATGCTATGGCGACTCCACCTCATATTTTCCTTACAAAAGATTACGTCTCCTGGGCCACCCGAATCATCTCCGCGATGATAAAAAATTCGGATGCCACGCTTACAGCATGAATATAAGACCTGGATAAGGCCTGACAACGCATCTGCTACGCACTACCAGAGATATATCCGTACCTGCAGGTACGATGAATATGCCTTGACGGACGCGTCGAGTGCTCACATTTATACATTGGAATTCAACTCTGTAAGGCCTCCGCGGCATGAGTCGAATTACGCCAGCAATTTCCGGATTTGAGTCTGGGGACTCGAGTTTGAGTAGATAGCGTTGTTTTCGCCATAGAGCAATTAACTGTTCCCGATTCGTCGAGCGCACCAGGCACATTTACCATCATCCCTATGAACAACTATAAATTCGACTGACCCGATGAACTTCCGGGTGAAGTGCTTTGCACTCGACACAATTGTCGACTTCGACATCCTAATGCAAAACTCAAGACTTCTAAGTCTCCACCCAAATCTACAATTCGCATGGACACTCGGGGGCTACTGACATGAGTATGCCCAATAGGCACTCGACTACAGCCTATCTGGTGCGGCCCGACGGAAGGCCCACTCGACGAATTGCCAAGATCCATGATGCTCATGACGGTTCGAGTGGTATGAAGACCATATGGACACGGATTCCCAAACGCACAAGACAAGGAAAGCTCAAAACTAGAGTTCGAATCTAACTTGTAACCAACTCGTATTGGTACCTGAGACCTAGCCTCCCCATATATAAAGGCTAGGAGGGTCCAACGAGAAGGCAATCTCTCAATCGCGACTCCCCTAATAGATAGATCTATGATCTTCCATACGCCAGATCCAATCTGCGCGACATCGCCATCGGCGACCTTGTAATCCTTCGGATCATCATCAATCAAGAGCAGACAAGCAGGAGTAGGGTCCTCTACGAGGCCTGAACCTGGGTAAACCTTGCGTCCCTGTGTGCTTGTCTGTTAGCCGTTCCGAGACTTCCAGCGCATCCCTCCTTCTCCAAAACCCAAGTCCATAACAATTGGCATTGATGAGTTAAACCCTCGTCACTCTTGATTACCTCTATCGTTTAACCGCTCTTTACTTGTATCTTGTATCTTACTAGTAGCTAGTTTGTCATATAGGTCAATTCACCTTTATATCAAGTCTAAAGTGAAAAAGAACTAAAATTTGGAGTAACACATATTCACCTCCCTTTAGAGACCCATACAATTCCTTTTCAATATCTCCCATCACATTACACAAGATAGAAAAAAAGCTTAATCAGAGAGATAGGCTGAAACCAGCATGACCTTCTTGAAACCGTCAACACGCGTCAAACTGCAAGAGGCTCAACTAGCTTCGGAGAAGGAAAGGCAAATGGATGCCTTTCAGGTGTATATTTTGCTTGGAGGTTTTGGATGGCCTCCTCCTGTCCGGAAACTCCAAATGGACTCCAGACTACTGGAAACTTTTCTTTTCCAAAATTTTAAAACGACATTTTTAAAGTTTTAGAAACATAGATATAGCCAATTATGTATTCTACGAACCTGCAAAATATCAACACTAATTACCTTTTATTCTAGGCTACACAAATATGACAAAACCTAACAAATTTTGGAGATTGAGAACTTACACTATTCACTACTTCAGATCCACAATTTATTAATTTTCCACCTCCCATAATACAAAGTATTTCACACTGGAGTACACCATTCGTCTATGTCTACCATTTTTTTAGATTTTTCTGAAAGTTTGAAATGATGTTTTGAACTTTTCAAAAACAATGCTCCATTTAGCCGGATCTCCAAAATATTGAAATACATCATTCTTACTTTTATTTTTGATAAAAGGTAATATATTAATATCAATGTGATAAATAAAAGAAAACACATATAACATGCACCTAGACAAACTATTAAAAAGGAATAAAAGGAAAAGAAAAAGGAAAAAAGCTAACGCAACAACAACTACATCAACCACCGCCCTAGAATACACTTGGGTTGCAAGAAAGGTTATCCAAAAACAACACACATGGTTTCGTCGTCATCCAATCTAGTTATGAAAGACCAAATGTCTTGATCAAGTTAATGCTTAAGCACCACTTCTAGGTTCAGCCAACAAAAGTCAGACCAAGGGTTTTCATCCTTAACTCAAAACCTGGTACTCAAAGAGCATCACCAAAACTGAACGACCACAGGTAAAATAAAGATTTAGCCACCCCTGATGACATCTCCACTTGTCAAGCGGCCACCATCCTTCAAAACATTGACAATATCAAACACAAACCAAACACTTGTAAGCACTAAAAACAATTAAGCATGTGCCTCTGTGCACGAGATCCGAGAGACACTTAGGAGTGTCTTCATAGACCATTGTAGTTTGAAGGTTCAACCGTCCGGTGAGACCTTCAGGTGCACACCATAGGTCCATGTGACCCTATCAATGGTATAAGATCTTGGGGTGCCCGCTATAGGCCATGAGACCCTATCAATGATATACATACATCGGAAGAATTTATACACTCACGTAAACATGTACAATTATGATGTGAACATCACACAATTGAATCCGCGTGAGCATGTTCTCTAATGATGATGGATCTAAAAGGACACCTCTTCCTCTGCTGCTCCACCTCGAGAAACCCGCAACCGAGGTGGAGGCTCTACTTTTAGTTACTTATTACAAATAATTGTTGTTAAGAGGTAAAACAGACAAACCGTTTTCCATGCAGAACTTGGTATGTAGGATTCATTAATGTTAATGACGAAAAAAAAAACACTCCTACGAGTGAGTCAAGTCAAAGCTGGAGGACAACAAACGAGTCGAGTCTCTACTACTCCTACTAGTAGTTATTTTTTTGGTCTCCGGAGCGGAGCGGAGAAATCCCCATCGTATCGTCGCCGTGCTGCATCTTCTCTTCTCTTCCCTCCTCCCGATTCCTTCCCTTCCTCGTTCCTTCGATCCCTTGCTTCGAGAATTGAGATAGCCTACCCGCAAAAAAAAGAGAGAATTGAGATAGCCTAGCCAGATCTTGTCCATTTCTTCTCTGGAGCGGAAGGGAGGGGAGGGAGATGCATGGGTGAGCCCAACAATAACCACCAGCAGCATGGAACAGCAGCAAAGACCAACCACGGCGACGAACAGGGTGCTGATTTCGCTTCAGATGTGGATTTCGATGTGATTCAAGGAGGAGTAGAGGCCAAGGTGGGGAAGAAGAGGAGTCAACGGAAAGTGCGGTTCAACGACTGCAGCCTCACCCAGGTCCTCGAGTTCCAGCCAAGGTAACTAACACCCTCTCCCCTTCTCCATTTTCCCTTCCTAATTTATCTTCTCTACGCTTCGTATCATATAGATTCGCTTTGACCAAGCTTCATGTCGCTCTTCTCCCCCATGAATGGTCTGCGCATCGACCGAGTTACTCGTTGGTAGATGGTATTAACTGGGGCTTTCGTGTGTGTTGTTTTCACAGCTCCCGGGAGGACGCCATTTCCCTGTGTGCCCAGCTTTGCGCTTGGCTCTGTGGACAGAGGTCGTCAACTGATGATACATAGGCGGCCTGCTTGCCTAGTACTATATGTTGTTAAGAGCGATGGATGGATGGGTGGACAGATATACAAGGAAATATGAATGAACGAATGTATGTATGGTTGCTGCTGCCTTTGCCTCAGTTTTGGTGGTCACATCTTGTGAGTTTAATCGATCAATTTAATTGCATCACTAGCTTGTTGTTCCTGCCAATTAATTTGCATCAGCTGTATTACCCTTTTTTACATGCAAGTGCTGCTGCCTATATCTGTAATGTGCATGCTGGAACGCCTCTTCTCTGTATTCTTTCTTCTGAAATTAATGAAATGGAGCTAGTACAGTTTTATCCATCATTAGCTCCTAGCCAACCTATCTATATATAGGCTATATACATAGCACACGGACCGTGTTCCTAGCTTGTTTTAGGCAGTCAATGGAAAAGCTAGCTGGTTTTGCATTGCATATTTGCATGGACGATGGTGGCGGTGGTGCTGCTGCTGCGGTTGGGGGCGCCCCCCCGCATTGCATGCGCACACGCCTTCTGACGGCCTTGAATTGGTCGGTTATCCATGGGCTGCCACCGCCTCTCCTTGCCGGAGACGGTGGCTGGTGGCGCCGTTCCAGACCCATTTCCTCCTGACCTACAGTGGCCCTTTGGGGTCGCCTCGAATTTCTTAGTCGTGATGAGGTCCGCATCTCCGCTTACGAGATTTTCTTCACCGCCTGCCGCTCCACCTCTGCCGGGGGACGCCTTGCAGTCACCACTGCGGATAACCATGAGGGGGGTCAGGGAGCTAAGACATTGGCAGGCGCAAAGAACATGGTGGTGATTAGCCGCCTGAAGCAGTCGCTTGGCCTGCGCGCCAGGAAGACAAGGTCCATGGTGGGAGCCAGGCCGATGACATCGGCGGAGATCATGCGGCGGCAGATGGGGGTCACCGAGCAGACCGACGGCCGTCTCCGCAAGACACTTGCCCGCTGTCTCATTGGCCCGCAGGTATCTCCATCCATTTCGTCATTCAGAAAATAAATAATGTATGTTCGAAGATTAATTTTGTTGGATGTAGATGCCCAAGAAGGTGGAATCACTTGTGCTTCCCATGGAGCTCCTTTGACACCTCAAGGCCTCCGAGTTTGGCGGCACAGATGAGTATCGCTCGTGGCAGCTCCGCCAGCTCAAGCTCCTCGAGTCAGGTCTCATCTCGCACCCGTTTATTCCGCTCGACCCGCAGCCCTGCGGTGTCCTCTCTGAGCGAGATGGTCAGGTCCACCGAGCTGCAGATTGATATCCGCACCCTCTCTGCCACTGTGATGGCT
The DNA here is from genome assembly GCA_910589775.1 of Avena eriantha. Taxonomy (NCBI): domain Eukaryota; kingdom Viridiplantae; phylum Streptophyta; class Magnoliopsida; order Poales; family Poaceae; genus Avena; species Avena eriantha. The sequence continues at coordinate 540,934,408 of OU342743.1, forward strand.
CTGGCCTGGCGCTCCGTCGAGGTTTGTCACTGGGCCGACGGCTACCCCCTAAATGTGCACCTCTACCTGTCCCTTCTCCGTGCCGTCTTCGACCTCAGGGACGATACGGTTGTACTGGACGAAGTTGACGAGCTGCTGGAGCTGATCAAGAAGTCGTGGAACATGCTGGGGCTTAACAGGATGATCCACAATGTCTGCTTCACATGGGTCCTCGTTGAGAGGTATGTCACCACCAGACAGATCAAACCAGACCTGATGTCGGCTACCTTGGTGATGCTTCGGCATGTCTCTGAAGACGCCATGAATGCTGAGCAGGAGCCAGGATATAGCAGAGTATTGTCTGCCACTCTGGCCTCAGTGTACTCATGGGCAGAAAACAAGCTGATGGATTACCACGAGGCATTTGACAACACCACAATGAAAAATGTTGTGACACTCGCAGTCTTGGCAGCAGAGATGCTGAGCCAACACATTCCAGCTGCTGCTGCTGCAGGATCATCTTTTACTGCTGGTGCTGATCTAATTGACTGCTATATTAAATCGTCGGCAAGGCACGCTTTCGCCAAGGTGAGTTTATTTGTAGTGAATTCCCATTGATTAATTTAGCGAACTTACTGTGGAAGGAATCAACTAATTAAGATAGATGATTGGAAATTAATGCAGTTGGACGCAAGTGGCGATGTTGGGGGGAACAGTATGATGGTGGAAGTGGAGGATGACCCTAGAGAAACCCTGATGTATGTGGCTGCACAGACCAAGGAGATTGCAAGGGTGGAGAAAGACGTGTACGCCCCCATACTTAGACAGTGGCATCCTTGCCCGTCTGCCATTGCCGCCGTCACTCTCCATGCCTGCTTTGGTACTTATTTCAAGCGGTTCGTGTCCAATATGGATGGCTGCCTTAGCAGTGAGTCTATGTGTGCCCTGCAGACGGCCTCCGATCTAGACAAGTACTTGGTACAGATGGTACATGATGATGATGGTGCCGGCCATGGCAGAAAGCAGATGATCCCTTATGATGTCGACTCCATCGTTGTTGACCTCGTCACCGAGTGGATGGATGATCGGCTACGGATCAGGGCGGAGTGTGTTAGGAGAGCAAGAGACTCAGAAACTTGGAACCCTGGTTCCAAGAGCGAGCCTTATGCGCAGTCTGCTGTGGATCTGATGAAACTAGCCAAGGTGACGGTGGATGTGCTCATGGAGATTCATCAACGATGGCCCATGTCTGAGCTGCTTCAGTATCTCGCTGATGGCATTGATCGGCTTGGGCACCAGTACTCGTCGTTCCTCGCTTCCCCGTGTGGTGCAGGGACCAAGGAGGGTTACATCCCCCAGTTGCCGCCCTTGACACGGTGTGGCCAGGACAAGAGGCTCCTGCACCAGCTGTTGCTCAACCTCAACTGTGTTGCCGGTGGCGGCAATGGCGAAGCAGCTGTTGCCACGGGAGCGAGGGCCATGACACGAGTGCATCCCACCACTAGCGGCGCCACACAGCGCCTCAACGTCCGTCTCAACACGCTCCACTACATGCTTGGTGTCCTGCACTCCATCGACAGGTCCCTCGCCCCGCGTGGGCAGCAGAGGCACATCATCGGCCATCGCCGTGCTCGGAGCTCCTCCTTTGATCGCTCCTACCCTGCAGTCGAGGCCGCTATTGTCCACGTGATGGAGCTCTCAGGCTACTGCCTTGTCTTCCTCGACTCTGCTCACTACTTCCACCAGGCACTCTACCAAGGGGGCGTTGCTGGGGCTCGCATTGGGCCTGCGCTGCGTATCATGAAGCAGAATCTGGCATTTCTCTGCAGTGTGGTCAGTGACCGGGCGCAGCCGCTGGCGGTGCGTGAGGCGATGAAGGCCTCCATAGAGGCCTTTCTGATGGCGCTCCTTGCTGGCGGCAGCGAGGGGGCGTTCAGTCAGGAGGACGGCAGCGTGGTCGTGGAGGACCTTGCGAGCTTGAAGCGTCTCTTCTGCATCTGCGGGGAGGGGTTGGTGACGAAGGAGGTGGTGGAGATGGAGTTTGCCGCCGCAGAGGGGGTTGTGGATCTCATGGGCTTGCCCACGGAGAAGCTCATCGATGAGTTTCTCCGTTCTTCTTCTGGTTGCACGACGACGATAACGCCCATGACAAGACGGTGGATCCGGTCTGACGCCAACACTCTGCTCCGCGTGCTGTGCCACCGAGACGACGAGGCAGCCAGCAGATTCTTGAAGAAGACATTTGATCTGCCGAAGAGAAGGTAAGCTTTAGGTGGAGGCCCGCCATGTGCCCATGTGTATATGTATATCCCGGGAGAAGCACTATCAAAGCAGGCGTTGCTTTGCATTGTATTGGCATGCCGGTTTTGCTGTAAAAACAGACCCACATCACGGCTTGATTGATTTAATGCATCTTAGGTGTTTTGTTCGATAACTGTTATGGCATATAACTGTTAAAAGTCATGAGGCGTATGTACTCCGTTTTTGTTTTGAATTTGCGCAGAAATTCGTGTGTATACTCCAGGACCAGCCGGGTGGGTTGGCGAAGGCCGTTTCGTCTGTATGAAGGTAAGAACTGATACCTGTATCTGCTCCCAACTCCCAAGAACTCACATCGAAGCGTTGAATCGTTCCATTAGGGTAACCAGACTGAAACGCGAAGCTCTTTACCCTAAAAATGTACTGGGCATTGTGGCGACTGGCAACAACCTGCTCTACACCGCCACTTGAGGCCCTTTCCGTCCTTGTTGATTTATGCAAAGCGTTCACATTTTCAAATTCTACACTTCTACCAACAATCTATATCTATTCTATCTATCTATCTATCTATCTATTTCTATATTATATATATATATATATTATACTATAATTTATGTTGAGGTAGGTTCGTCCGTACCCCTAATTTCCGTCCGACTTTTTTGTTCCTGTTTTGCCCCTGGCTTTTGGAGGATATTACACGGGATGCCACCGCCAAGTAAAACCACCCCGCACAGTTAAAAAAAAAATCCAAGCGCTGATCCATCTCCCTGCTCCTCAAACTCCGCTGCTCCTAGCCCTGTTCCCCCAGCGACCGCCGCTTGCGAGCGGATCTGGGTGGCATCTCCCTACGTCTAGCTCTGCTCCCCAATCGACCCTCTGACCGTCGCTTGCGAGCGGATCTGGGTGGCCATCGTCGGCGGCGCTGCTGCAGTGGATGCGTGAGGAGCTCGAGGAACGATGGGCCGCGGCCATGGCGAGGCTTCAGAGGCGTAAGCGATGCCGATCCCTTCCTCATCTCAATCAACGGGCAGGCGCCCTTCCCCCATCTTAGTCCATGGGCGGAGCGGACTACGGAGGGCCGCATCTCGACCACCAACATAGATGAACTCCTCTGGCTGCATGTCTACATCCGCCTCCTCGGCCGCAACACTGGCCACCCCCTATGTCAGCACTTCGCCGACCACCAGCATAGATGAACTCCTCCGGCTGCATGTCCACATCCTCCTCCTCGGCCGCAACACCGGCCACCCCCTATGTCAGCACTTCGCCGTTCACCAACAACGCCATGCAGCAGCCAGCGGGACTGCAAAATAAGTATTAACCAAACAGTAAATGTCACAGATGCAACTAAGGAAATCAACGTCTGACAGTCAGGCCGACATTTGTGCTTAAAATGGGCCAGAAGAATTAGCAAAACATTACATATCACAGAACCCCACCTAATCTTATACCTAATGTCCCAAACCAAATAGAAATACTCCCTCCGATCCAAATTAGTCGATTTGGTTTTGTCTAGATTCAGATATATCTAACACTAAAACAAGTCTAGATACATTTGAATCTAGACATTTCTAAGTCAACTAATTTGGATCAAAGGGAGTATAGAAATCTAATAAATTGGAGCACAATGTTTTTATTAAGCTTCATTAGTTTAGTTTTAGGTATCCATCCAACTCAACGTAGGATTATCCTCAAGTGACTGCTCCAACCAACAGGGGAATAAGATCTCGACAGTAGCACCTCAACCGGAGATCCCCTTGCTTAAGACTACACGCCTCGTGCAAAGACAACTCAAAAAACCAAACAGAACTGAGACATATCAGCAAATGAAAACTTACTGACAGGGAGGTAAGATATATGAAGTTCTAGAAGATATATAAAAGGGTGAGCAGTTAGCAGTATGTGTGCTTTTAAATATTATAGGGAGAAAATGAAATTTAATAGAAGGAAAGAAGTTGATAAAAGCACCTAAAAGTTTCTAATTCTGTGTAATCTTCGCTTTTACGATGGCAAAATGCTATAGATTTGTCCCAAGTAGACCAAATTGCCATGCATTTTAGCTAGCAATTGTTCCTGTAACCTTCAAAACTACATAGATCAACTATGTCAAAATAGGTAGTAGTAATACATAGAACCTAGACACTACGTAGAGAATAAATTTCAGCTCCGACCAACAAAAGATAGCCATCTTTGTGTCTGCACACTACATAGAGCATAAATTTCAGCATCGGGACACTATATTTGTTTGCTGCAGCCTACAACAAATGGCATTTTTTCTGTCTAAGCTCGAATAGAAGATCCCCTACATTGAATGTCATCATCAAAACCAATTTGTACTAACACTAACTCAGTTCTGAAAATCATGCAAAAATATCCAAATATAATCATCTGAATATGTGAGTAAAACTAAAATTGTTCTGCTAGAATCAGGAGGAAACGAACTGCTCTTTTCACTAGCTGATGCAAACCTACAGAGATCAACTATGTGAAATCCGAATAATTAACTACTGAAAATTATAGGTTAACACAGTAAAAAATGACTCGGGCAGTGGCCTGACCTCGACTCACCGGTGGCTTTACAGTACTGAGATGTTAAGATCACCGGAACCGAAAAGAGTGGAGGAGAGTACGCCACGACCTGAAGAGGGGAGGGGATGTGGGCTGCCAGCTTATTTGGGGAGGGAGAGGTGGAGGAGACAAGGGCAAGGTGCAGGGCATCGCGGGAATGGGACGACGAGGTTGCCTGCGGCCATAGATCGGAGTCCGTCGCCCGTCGGACACATGCAGCTGCACTATCCCACACCCGGCAGCCGAAATCCGAGCCAAGAGGAGCAGGAGCCGCCCCGGGAGCAGCAGGGGAGGCGCCGGCGGCTCGGTGGTGAATCGGCGGAAAGGGACGGCGCGGTGCCACCCGGATTGACAGAGGCACGATAGGGGGCCGGTGGCGGCCGGAATCGGCGGCGTGCGCTCTGTTGAGGGGAAGGACAAAGAGAAAATCAAGAAGATAACGATGAGACAGAGGATAAGATGTTCATGTCGGTACCGTCTGCTGCTTTAGCATTTCCGAGCACACCAACAGTGCCATGATTTTTGTTAAAAGAAAAGGCTAAACTAAACTACAATTAACTACTACCTCCATACCGATTTATTGGACTAAAGTTCGGCAATAAAATTAATCAATAAAACATAAATTATATGTCACAAAAAAATATACATTGAATTCATATTTAAAATACCTTTCCAATAATATAGTTTTTGTGACAAACAATTCATATTTCGTTGAGCAAATTTGTAGTCAAACATATTTGTTAAACTCCGTGTTAGATTGATAAACCAGTAGGGAGGAAGTAGTATGCAACAGATATTTAAATTTTTATGTAGCGGTATTGTTTAGATGATAATAATCCGGTGGCTTCCTCTGTAATCGGAAGGCATCACAAAGTACTACCTCTGTTTTTGGTAGTTTATTTGGATCTATCAAAAAAATTTAAGCGACGAATATGGTAGTGTTATCATGACAATTAAAATTATAATAGATTATCAAGCTTCTCCTTTATATATGGTTCTTTATATATGGTGGTAAGAACACGAAATTGCAGAAATTAATAGGCCAGTCATCAAGCTTCTCCTTTATGTATGACTTACATGTAAAGAATGGGGTGCGCATAATTGTGTTACTCCCACATATCTAATTTGTAATTTTGCTGCTCTATTACTCAATTGATGAGTTTTACATGATAGGTGTGTGATAACTGTATCAGTCAAAGTAGAAGAATAGACTAGGTTTGATAATAAGTTTGTATTACAAAAATTAATAATTACAGTAAAAGAATTCAAACCGTGACAACGCACGGGCATTCAACTAGTACCTAATAATAAAGGAAGCAACGTATCTGTCCTTCGTCCGTTCTAAAAAGACTGTTTTGCCCCTGGGGTTGATGGATATTACACACCACTGCCACCGCTGAGTGAATCAATGGTTCATTTGGGGAAAAAGGCCCCGAGCTCTCCGTGTCCTCTCGTTGCCCTGACCTGACCCAATCCTCCCGCTCGATCCAGCCTGCGGTCAACATCAACATCGACCCGCCCAGGTTTGGTGTTACACCACTGCCACCGCTGAGTGAATCAATGGTTCGTTTGGGGAAAAAAGGCCCCGACCTCTCCGTGTCCTCTCGTTGCCCCGACCCGACCCAATCCTCCCGCTCGATCCAGCCTGTGCCGGCGCCGGAGCCGAGGTCTCTGCAGGCGAGCGCGTTGTCCGCGGCGGTGAGGCACACCAGCATCTTCTTCGAGTTCCAGCGACGGAGGGACAACACGTCTGCGCCGACGCCGGAGCCGAGGTCGCTGTAGGCGAGGGCATCATCCGCGGTGGCGTGGGGCCCGCCGCAGAGGCCTAGGTTGCCGACGAAGGAGCTCTCGTTGAACACAAGGAACTGGCCCTGCATCGGCAGAGGACACGTCCAGCGAGGTGAGGCTCTGGGACTCGCAATGGGGAACGAAGATGAGGATCAGATCTCCTGGTGACGGGTCGGTGGGGATAGGAGCATGCATCTTGGCGTTTGCGTGTGTGCAAGGTGTGGTGGCGATTGGGGCTCGCGTGCGTGCCTGCGTGAGGCGTGAGTCATGTTCATTTTTTTTGAAGTACATGTTCATTTTCTAAATTCTACCGCACACGATGTCCCATTCAATTGATCCTTTCTCTTGTAAAGCATGCATCAAATCGATATCTTCCTCTAGAGACTACTGGTATTTTATTAAGTCGTTGATATTTTTCTCTAAATATTTGATAAAAGTTAGTAAGATTTGACTTTTGAATATTTCTCACCCACATTATATTCTCCCGGTGCAACGCACGGGCACTTTTGCTAGTTGTGTAATAAGATATGAATTATATGATACTCCTATATTATAGCATTAAATTTGTATTTGAGACTCTCTTACCCTCATGGTTTTACCGTCCTGAACAGACTATCTACATCATCTGTGCTATAATGCAGTATGTTCTGGCAATAAGGGAGGATATACCAAATAAATACTATCAAAGATTTGGTGTCTCACGTGAATCAACAGATGGTGCGACGAGGCATGACATTCGGCAAGCAAAGGTCTTGTGTTTATTTCTTCCACGCAACCGCAGTTTTTTTTTCGAGCACGCGGAAAGCGTGCCATATTTTTATAGAAGGAGAACAACACAGATTACAAGAAGGATCATAGCCAACGGTTTGACCCAAAACAACAAACCTCCCTCCTTCCACACACCCACACATCATAGGCCTACTCTCCTACCAGATAGTGACTCCCTCCCGTAACCCCTCCTACTCTGACGCTCGCACGGTTGGGAAGCCGCGCCATCTCCCAAAGCCGGAGCTCATCGTGTGCTCGATCGATAAGCCTAAGCGTATCACACTGATCCCTCCTATTACCAAAAACCCTTCTGTTGCGCTGCTTCTAGAGCAACCAAGCAGTCACAATCAACAAGGAGTCAAAAAGCCTCCTCTTCCCGTCTCTGAGTCTGGCCCTACTCTCTAGCCACCAGTCCTCCAACCTCCTGTTACCTTGCGGCTCGTCCACTCGCAGGTCAGCCTTCTACAGCATCCCAAGACACACTTGCTTGGCATACACGTAGTGCATAAGGATATGATCCACATTATCCTCCTCCTGTAAACAAAGGAAACAGGGGCTAGCTGTCTCCTGAAGCCCATGGTGCGCTCTCCTGTCCGAAGTCCACAGCCTATAGTTCACCGCTAGCCAACAAAACATCTTGCACTTCAAGGGTGCGAGGGAATCCCAGATCGGTGCAGCTAGACTGAAGCGCTCACTCCCCTGGCAGAGTAGCTTGTAAGTATCTTTGGCTGTATACTCCCCCAACAGCGACCTAGTCCAAGTGAACCTATCCTGGGCCTGGTTATCTCTAGTGACATTGCTCAGCACTACCCAGAGTCTAATGCACTACTCACTGGCTCTAGCAGACAGAGCTCCCTCTAGGTGCCCCAACCAAGCATTGTTGACCATCGCCTGGGCCACCCTCCTGAGATTCTTCCTCCTGGTGGGGACCATCTCAATCGCAGCTGGTGCAATTTCCTCTAGAGTTCTGCCATTCGGCCAATGGTCTCTCCAGAATAGGATCTCCCTCCTATTCCCCACGCTTATCCTGGTGAGGCTTCTAAAGACCTCCTCTGCCTCCCTATCACGAACCAATTTGAGCCCTTGCCAAGGCCTTGAGTGGTCGGTCCTCGACAACCACTCCCAGCGTAGTCTCAGTGATAAACCCTGCAGCCTCAGGTCTTTAACTCCCAAGCCGCCCATCTCCACTGGTCTACAGGCCTGGTCCCACGCGACTAAGCATTGTCCACCATGTATCTCCTCTTTTCCAGCTCAAAAAAGGCCCTCAGCCACTTCACTATCTCCTCTAGCACCCATACAGGGGCATCCAACACCAGCAGATGGTGGATCGGCCTCGCCATGACCACTGCATTGATCAACACAAGTCTCCCAGCTCTAGCAATCAGCCCACGTTGCCACCCTGGCACGGATTGGAGTACCGTGTCCAGTATGGGCTGCCATTCAGTCATTGTCAGTGGTCTCAAAGCAAGTTGTATGCCCAGGTACTTTATTGGGAACTTAGCCATCTTGCAGCCCAAAGCCAAGTGTACTCGCTCCTCATCATCCATAGTACCTCTGATCACGGTAGCCATCATCTTACTATAGTTGACCTGCAACCCAGATGCCGCCCCAAACATCCTCAAAATCAAACCTGACCAACGGGTCGGGCCGACTCGTCACAGGCCCAACACGGCCTAAACGTGCTCGGCACGGCCCGTCGTGGCCCACCTAGCTCACGTGCCATGCTGGGCTGGCACGGGGGCTTGCTTGCGTGGCACAGGCCCGACCCCGGCTCCTGGCGGGCCAGCCCGCGGCACGTGAAGAACGCTGGCCCGTGGCCTTTTTTCCGTTGGCCCGTCAAAATTTACCTACAAAACGGTCCTAATCTATAATATACTAATACCTTCGATCCGGATTACGGATGCAGTATAGCTCTTTTTCCCTAGTAGACCTAGGTTATCGAATCCACGGGAAGTGAATGCGTAGTGAAGTTACTTTAATGGACCTTCGGGAGTTTTAGAATTCCTTTTGTGTTTTCACCGGACCAGTAGCTTGCGTCTTTTTGTTGTTGTCGATGATGGAGAGAGAGGGCCTAGGGCATTCGGTTTCACCTTAGCTGTGCAAAAACATCTGATGGAAATAAAAGATAGAAATAAAGTATACGTGTACTTGTTAGAGCAAGATAAATTATATGTGGGCAGTGCATCCATAATTGCTATTGCCTCGGCAACCGCTTATAGCAATAACCTACTAGTCTCATCCATAGAAGAAAGAGAACTAATGATATGCATAGTGATGTCACCGTTAATCCCAAGAAAATCCCTCACATATAGCCGTACTACCCCTTCTGTCACTGGGGTTCCCAACCTGCATATCAGTCATCACTCATACTCCCTATACCTGGCTCAACCCTCGGGGTCTTGGGTACCTGACAAGTCCTTGGATTGAGGCAAGAGAGGATACAATAATCATCATGTCATACATACTAATACACGATCCCATCTATGATAAATGACATACACAATTGCTACATGGCTAGGCCGAAGCCCTTAGCCCAAGGAGAATTGCTCACACATAGAGATAAGATCAACACTCACAAACATTGTAATGAAAATCATAAGGTTGATAGCAATAGTCTTACAATGTCGCCAATCGGAGAAGAGATCTACTATTACAAGTAGTGGAGTATGGCTATGGAGATGAAAAAGGATGTGGAGATCTGGAGGCGGCTTTATGGTGAGGTATGGCTTCTTCGGGGTCTAGGGCGCAGCGAGAGATATTTTCCCGTCGCCTGAGGCTTCTTTATATAGGGGTACCTTCACGAATGTTGTTCTCTTTGACCTAACGGTGGCGGCGCCAACTATTCGACCGAAGCTATACGGTCGAAATTTTTGCTCCGGCCGTATAGTTGGTTGTTATGACGTCTGCCTTTGTTGGACGGCTTCTGGTTTCTTCTGGTTGAAGAAAATATCATATCTTTGACTTTAATGTAGTGATTCTCTCCTTTAGACGACATTATGTGTGCAGGAAAAATACAAGAACAAAGGATTGGATATCCCTCTAAATATTAGCATCAGTGGCAGGGTTTAGAGAGATATTTCATCAAAAATATGATTAATATCCAGTTTAAATATGGAGTAGATGGCTATATTTCAGAGCCATCATATACTAGCTAAGATTTAGTGCTCTGGTGGTCAAGAGGAGCACGGGAGACCAGCAGGTCGCCGGTTCGACCCCCATGGCACCCCTTTTTGCGTATATGTTCAAAAAATTCTGCTGGACACCTGCTAAACGTGTCGGGCCGGCCCATGTGCTTGAGATCGTGGCCCCGACATGACCCCATCGTTTAACGGGCCGGCACGGGCATGGCATGCCACGGGCCGAGCTGGGCTTGTGCCGTGCTTTTTTTGCGGGCTGCATGCTGGTCCGCCAAATTTCGGCCCGTTGGCCAGGTTTGCTCAAAATCTCCTTGATCGCCATAAGCTTGTGGTCGTCAGAACGGGCGAAAAGCACCATGTCATCCGCATAAACCGAGATCCTATATACGGGTGAAATACCAACCAGGTTTGGAATAAATTTTCCGGTACCGTGGTGAGGACCACTCTAGTCAACACCTCCATGCCCAACACAAAGAGCATCAGAGCGGTAGGGTTTCCCTGTCGCAACCCCCTCACATATTGAATCAGGTCTCCTAGTACTCCGTTCACCGTGACCCTCGTGGTCGCGGTGTGCAGAAGCAGTGATATCCAATTTAGAAACATCACTCCAAACCCCAAGTGGCATAGCACCTAAAAAAGAAACCCCCATGGGTATTTTCATTTTCCAAATTTTACTATTATCATCGACCAGAATATCAAGTTGGATCAAGGCTCTATACATTGAGTCAACTGAAAATTTGCCACTCTCAAGTAATTTACATTTGAACTCGTCCACACCATCCGACAATTGTATCGTGGATAATCGTAATAAAAGATTGTTCCACGATGCTAGTCTAGGACCTATGAGACTTCTTCTGAAAGACACACTAGGAGGAGTAGATTCCAGTAAAGTGGAAGGTATATCCCCTTTGTGCCTAACAATTGAATATAGTGTCAGATATTATTCACGAAGAGAAGTTTGCCCAAGCCACTTATCTTCCGATAATCTAATTTGCGATCCATCCTTAATATTAAAAACACCAAATCGGAAAAAAAGTTTTTTGGACGCTATTAGTCCATCCCAAAAGTGTGACTCACCAGGTTTCCCAACCACTTGAGACACAACTTTAGATCCAACATATTTCCTCCAAATAATAGTTTGCTAGACACCCTCTTCGGTAAGTAGTTTGAATAACCATTTATCTAGAAGGGCAGTGTTTTTGACTTGTAAATCATGTATACCAAGTCCACCGTATTCTTTTGGGTGACAAACCACATTCTATTTGGATAGTCGATACTTCTTTTTTTCACTATCCCCCTACCAAAAGAATCTTGATCGGAAATAATCCACTTTATTCAAGACACCTTTTGGTAATTGGAAAAACAAGATCATATACAATACCATCTTGATGAGCACTGAATTTATGAGTACAAGTCTTCCCCCAAGGGATAGTAATTAACCTTTCCATCTATTAAGTCGTTTTTGTAGTCTTTTCTCAACGAGTTTCCTTTTAGCAATTGTGAGAAGCCGACAGTGTATCGGAATTCCCAAATAGTTGATCGGAAATAGCCCCTGTCCACAGCCGAATAGTTTAGCATACAGGTGGGCCTCGTTTTGAGCCTCGCGAAAACAACACAAATTGCTCTTATGAAAGTTAATTTTCAATCTAGAGAGTTGCTCAAAAGCTGATAGTATTAACTTCAGATTCTTAGCTTTCTCCAAATTGTGTTCAATAAAAAAGATTGTACATATTAAAGATAGAAAGTCCTCCATCAATAAGATGTGGAGCTAATCCTTCAATTTGGCCATCAGCCTTGGCCCTCTCGATAAGGATAGCCAACATATCAGCCACTACATTAAATAGTATTGGCGATAGTGGATCCCCCTATCTCAGTCCCTTCTTGGTCTGGAAATAGTTGCTAGTGTTGTCATTTACTTTTATGGCAACACTACCTCTAGACACAAAAAACTGTATGAGAGAACGCCACTCCTACAAAAGCCTTTCATACAGAGTGTTTGCTGTAGGAAAGAAAAATTAACTTTGTCATAGGCTTTCTCAAACTCAATCTTGAACAATACCCCATTTAATGTTGGAAATATGCCCTAGAGAAAAATAGTAATAAGGATTATTATCATATTTCATAAAGTTTATGATTAAGTTTTATATCATGCTATAATTGTATTGAAAGGAAACGTCAATACACGTGTGATATACAAAACAACCAGGAGTTCACGGTGAAGTTCTAGTCACTAGTTCATTGGTCAACAAATGATCAAGGTTTCTTGATCATGTGGCATTTATGCCAGTTGGAAATGGAGTCACCTCATTATGAGAATGAGATGATGAACTATATCCGACCTAAGCATCGTGACCCGATCATGTCATGAAGTTCAAGTTATGATGATTACAATAGACCTAGTGTACTATTTCTTAGACCGTGAGGTCATATCAATCACTTTTACCCGAGGGTACTTTGATAGCATCAGATGTCACACGGTTAAATAGTGATCATAAAGGTGTGTTCAGGTATCCGGAGGGACAGTTGAGGCAATATGCGTCTAGAGCCGGATTTGTCCATCCGCGTGACGGAAATATACTAGAGGGCCCATTTAGAGAAGTTATATCCAATAGCTGCGCAACATGTGATTTGATCACGGGGATATCGCTTGTCGAAACGAGTCAAGTAGCATTTGTCGGTAACGAGATTAAACACGACATGGTGATGTCATTGATCAGATCTCGGACAATGCAAGTATCAAGACACAAAGGAATATGACACGACGTTCATGGTTCAAACGATGAAAGATTTCATGGAATGTAAAGGGGTCACATGGCCATCCAGGTCCCTCTGTTGATCATTGGTGCGGGAGGGTCCCGACCATGTCTGGAGTATGCACGAACCGTGGGGTGTCACGCTTAAGGGCTTGATGATGCTCAGAGAGTGTTTTTAGGATTGATAGAATCACCGAAGAAAAGAGAAGAGAGAAAACCGAAAGGGTTTTGGTATGTCTGGAGGATGTCCGGAATGAGAGGGAATTAGTTCCACATCAACGGGGATTGAATAATATGTAAGAGAATGCTAAATATTGATTTAATCATTCAATTATATTTATTCAATAAAAGAAAAGGAATTAAAAGGGTCAAATACCTAATCGGCCCAAATCCGAAGGGAAAAGGGCCCATGAGGGAAAGACTAAAGGGAGGAAGAGAGAGGGGTGGCCGCCTGGGCCTAGGGCTCCCCGTGCGGGGCCCACTAGGGGCCTTGGCCGCCGGCCACACCTCCCCTCTTCCCTCTCCCTTGTTTAGTCCCACATGGCTAAGCTAGTTGGTCGTGGGGGGGGGGGGGGGTCCCCTATATGAAGAGAGGTATTTTGGCTAAATAAATACACAATAATCAATAAAAGGTTCCCCCTCTTTCGGGGAGAGATCTAGTTGATTTTCTCTCTCTTTCTCTCCCATGAGCATGGTCCCAAGTTCGTATCGCACGAGCGAGAGCCTTCTTCACCACGGAGCGCTGTCATGCTGTGGGATTCGGATCCAAGAGCTCTAATTCTACAACTATTGTTGGATCGGGGAAGTGGGAGTCATCGCCATGCGCCAGATGCATGTAACTCCCTACGAGGTGTAACACTTGGGGCACTAGGAGTCATTGGATCCGTAGGAGCCGCCAGGAATTCATGACAACCTTGAGGCCGGCTTCGGCTTGTCTACATCAACCACGCTCTCCCGAGCGTTGACAACACTTTTCGGTCTTCAATGGTAAGTTCGCGAAAAGCCCCTCCCGTTATTACATTACTAATAGATAGGTCCTGGCAACAGGGGTTCAGGGGCATAGGGTAAAATTTATTGTTTTCATACGTGAACCCCTACAGTGGTATCAGAGCTAGATCTATGCATAATATTTCTAGTACGGGTAGAACACACGAGATCTAGCGTGTGGGCGTTGATATTTTAGTTGGTACCCTCCCACATGTACTTGTGTATACCACATCAATGCTTGATGAAGCGGCCCCAACCGACTTTACACGTTCATTCGCGAGAGTGGTCCACGCTTTACATATGGCTTGTACCGTATAAAGTGGCTTTGGGGGGTGTCTGTCTCATAAAGTGACGATCGGGTGTCAGACATATCTACGTTCGCATAAATTGGGTGTAAGCCATGTTGCATAGCAAATACACTAAGGTTGAGTTGGCGAGCCTAGCATGTGTAGACATGGCCTCGGAACACGGATGGTCGAAAGATCGAGCACGAGTCGCATGAATGATGTGATCGACGTTTAGGCATCCACCTTTGCAACTATGTTGCCAGCCGTGACGATCAAGGGCGGTGTAGTGAATAGGGATCGCGTAATCACTAGAACCCTTCTGGGGATAGGAGGTTTTAGTGGAGTTATTAATTAACGCATTTAATTATAAACTTAGTCTAAATTATTTTTGCAATTATAAATATAGAAAATGGTTCTCCCCGATGCTACCTTCCCTTGGTTAGATGGAGAGAGTCTCAGACTAGATGGATCAAACTTTTCTATGTGGGTTGCATGTCTCCACGTTCTCCTTAGCGAGAATGACATGGTCGACCATATACTCCATGAGTTAGATTTGGAGTAACCCAATATCTATGCGACCACGGAACAGTGGAAAGACCGCTATCATCATCACGATATGTCCTCTTTCATATCAGTAACCATGCGCTTCGGAATGGTGGATGAGTTGTGGCCAGTCGTGGGTAATCTTGACCCTTGTACGGTAATGGTATAGCTTATGTCACATTTCGTGGAGCAAGTGCGCATATGGGAGCTGAGCTGATGGGAGATTTCCTCTCCATAAAGATGGAGGAGAACTCTTTGCTTGACGACCACTTGGAACGCATGCATGATGCGTACATGAGGCTTGCATACTTCCTGGATAACTGGTTGACGAGCTCTTTTTCAAATGGTGTTGTGTCGCGGTCGCTACCACCAAGATACCTTGCACATGCCAGGATTTGCATTATGAGAGGCGATGCGAAAACGCGGGATTTCCACGAGTTCATATCACATTTTAGGTATGTGAAGGTTGAACCCGTTGTTGGAGAGGTCATCAATGACAAAGGTATATATTTGATATACATTTTTATAAATGTTATAATCTTGGAACCACATATTGCAGTGTTAAAGCATTTGATACTTATTCTGTTTTGGTGAAAACATGTCCTTCTACATGAGAGCTGCTTGCTGGAGAGGAGGTGACATTGCGTGTTGATGGCAACCATGATTATGATGGCCAATGACACTCTCCCTCAACATTTATCACTTAGTTTATAGTTTTAGGATGATTATTATAATCAATAGATTGTGAACTTCTTTAGTGTGTCTCACACTTCGTGAGGCGGTTATTCATATGAGTTTGTAACAAATAGTTGTTCCACTTTTATGAATGATTTCTATTTTTGTTCATATCTTGTTCGATCATGTGTGAATTATCCTGGTTATGAAACTAATTGATAATACATGAACATTTGTAAAATATTGAAAAATTCCTTCAAAATACCTAACTAAATGATATATTCATTTTGAATGAAACCATTGGTTAAATTCAAAGTTATGTTGATAATATGTGAAAGACAGTTGATTTCTTGTCACATATGAATCATGCCCAAGTTCGGCAAGATAACTTAAACACCGCATATTGCATGAATATGAAGTGTTTGATGAATTGTTGAAAGAGAATACATATTCGATGTATTGTGTTTTAACAAAATGGTGATTAACATTATGTGATTGTTTGAATTTTGTAAAGAAGTTTACGAAAGGAAACATGAGCATGAAACTATTTGATATGATCAAAATATTTCATCATTCAAGGGTACTAAAGATAAAAGAGAATTTAATTACTACGATTTGATCAATAGTAATGAAATTCGACGTTATAAGATTGGCATAAGGAATTGTGAAAGGCAATTCAAAGTGCAAAGAATCGCAATGTGATATTTGATATCAAGTGGGTAAATATATGACTCCGAATAAATCGTTTTAGTGTAGATGTAAAGACCATAAGTTAGAAATAGTAATCACTCAATTAGTATATATAGTGAACCATCTAGATTCGTGAGATCGGCGCCATATCTTGTATGGATCATCGTGAAAGTTTTGGAGTTATTCAATATAACCAAAACAACTATGAATAAGTCCATGTAGAGTATTCATTGGAAACTTTGAATACGAAAGTCATGGCTAGAACCAAAAGAAAGGCAAAACTAGTGTTCCTTAAATTTTTGGTGCTTTTTGAGAAAGTTTATGTTCTCAAATGAGAAGCTTATGGAAGATAGTGAAAAACACGATCATGATTCAAAACCCTGCATCAGAGTGTTGAGAAGCGCAACGGAAAGCATTCCTGAACGATTCTCTTCACAAAGGAAAGAACCAATGATAATGATCATTGTGTTTTCCCCACTAGTGTTTTCACTACATGAAGTAGGATTCAAAATGTACTCTGCCTCTTGTATGGATACATTTGGGAATCACTTGTCATGTTACTAGAATATGACATACCTACGAACTACGAAGGAAATAATGGTGAACTAAGGTTATGAGAAATCCTAGAGGCAAAATTCACTTAAGATTAGAAAGCAATTCATTACTGAATCTTAACAAGTAATGTGTTACTTGAATTTTCCAAACGACTGCAAAGTCATGAAGGAAAAGGTGAATGACAAAGGCACGATTTGTCATGAATAATGTATAGGACAAATTCAAATGAATTTGATTTAGAAGTGTTGAAATTCTGTTGATTTAATAGTAGTAAGGTACTAACATCTCATAGTAAATCTCTTAGTTTGATATTATTAAAGAATTTTGAAATCATTCAAAATAGTGAAAGGATATGCAATTTGCATGAAATTGAGTGGGAGCTATGAAAGTCTTCCTAAAACAATATATGAATGACATAGTTTTGAATGGGAGCGATATAAGTCTCGAACTCAAATATGTTAGGAACACATTTTGAGTGGGAGCAATATAAGTCTCGGACTCAAAAATGTTGGGAACATATTTTGAGTGGGAGCTTAAAGAACGATTCTTAAGTGTGTATATGACACATTAAGAATAAAAGCACAAGTACCGATACATAATGATTTATAGAGATTAGAAGTTGATAATAAGTATATTACGATATTATGTAGTATTCCTAAAAGGGATTCTGAAAAGGGTTTCGGAATAGGAATTAATTAAGGATTGGTCCTTGGTCAACTCAAATTAGGAATAACATTAAGTTAAAACGTCAATGGTTGAAAGAAAGAAAGGATGATCATCCACTATGTCGAGACATAGGTTCTGTCTTGAAAGCCATGATGACAACTTAACATAATATATGATCCAAGCATGAACATTTAAAAAGTGATTAAGTATGAATCCCGGAACATTGAGCTAAGTTTGTTCGCAGTGTCTGATTGAGAACCATAGACATGTTTCCAAGTCCGTGAAGGATGACATGTCTTAAAAACATAAAGGGTTATGTTGTAAGAGGATTGGGAACTCCTATATCGATAATACCGGCTAAAGTCAAGTAGGAATCGAGGTGATAAAACATCGAGAGTTGCACATAGTGCACTAGTGTTTCGATGATTACATTTATAATAATAGATAAGGGTACCATCTAAAGTGATGCATACTGTTATGGCGGGACTAGTTCGTATTTACACAGAAGGTGTGTCCCAGAGCACAATGCCCATAAGAAAGCTCGAAGTGGCTGATCTAAAGTCACTGTAGGATCCTAGAAACCGACCTCATTGTGCTTCCATAACTACAATGCATACACAAATATGTTATCATGTGATGATAGAGTATTAATGTCAATCAATGTGACATTAGTAAGTTGCAAAGGATTTGGGACTGTAAAGTACAGACCCAGGACTCAACCTATTCCATGAGCAAGCATGTCCAAGGTACCGGGATATATGGTGCCAATGATTAAGAACAAATGCTACTAGTTTATTTGTACTCTAGTGCAAGTGGGAGACTGTTGGAAATATGCCCTAGAGACAAATATTAATAAGGATTATTATAATATTTCATAAAGTTAATGATTAAGTTATAAATACTGCTATAACTGTATTGAAAGGAAAAGTCAATACACGTGTGATATATAAACAACCAGGAGTTCCTGGTGAAGCTCTAGTCACTAGTTCATTGGTCAACAGATGATCAAGGTTTCCTGATCATGTGGCATTTATGCCAGTTGGAAATGGAGTCACCTCATTATGAGAATGAGATGATGAACTATACCCAACCTAAGCATCGTGACCCGATCATTTGACGAAGTTCAAGTTATGATGATTAGAATAGACTTAGTGTACTATTTCTTAGAGCGTGAGGCCCTATCAATCACTGTTACCCGAGGGTACTTTGATAGCATCAAACGTCACATGGTTAAACGGTGATCATTGATGGCTCTGAAATATAGCCATCTACGTCCACATTTAAACTGGATATTTATCATATGTTTGATGAAATATCTCTCTAAACCCTGCCACTAATGCTAATATTTAGAGGGGTATGCAATCCTTTGTTCTTGTATTTTTTCTGCGCAGATAATGTCATCTAAAGGAGGGAATCACTACATCAAAGTCAAAGATACGCTATTTCCTTCAACCAGAAGAAACCAGGAGCCGTACAATGAAGGCAAATGCCATAATGACCAACTATATGGCCAGAGCAAAAATTCCGACCGTATAGCTCCACTCGTATAGTTGGCGCTGCCACTGTTAGGTCAAACAGAACAACATTCGTGAAGGGACCCCTATATAAAGAAGCCTCAGGTGATGGGAAAACATCTCTCGCTGCGCCCCAAACCTCGAAGAAGCCATACCTCGCTAGAAAGCCGCCTCTAGATCTCCACATCCTTTTCCATTTCCATAGCCATACTCCACCACTTGTAATAGTAGATCTCTTCTCCGATTGGTGACACTGTAAGACTATTGCTATCAATATTATGGTTTTCATTACAATGTTTATGATTGTTGATCTCATCTCTATGTGTGAGTAATTCTCCTTGGGCTAAGGGCTTCGCCTAGCCATGTAGCAATTGTGCATGTGATTTATAATAGATGGGATCGTGTATTAGTTTGTATGACATGATGATTATTGTATCCTATCTTGCCTCAATCCAAGGACTTACTAGGTACCCAAGACCCCAAGGGTTGAGCCAGGTATAGGGCGTATGAGTGATGACTGATCTACAGGTTGGGAACCCCAGTGACAGAAGGGGTAGTACGGCTATATGTGAGGGGTCTGCTTGGGATTAACGGTGACATCACTATGCATATCATTAGTTCTCTTTCTTCTATGGATGATACTAGTAGGTTATTGCTATAAGCGGTTGTGGAGACAATAGCAATTATGGATGCACTGCCCACATATAATTTATCTTGCTCTAACAAGTACACGCATACTTTATCTGTATCTTTTATTTCCATTAGATGTTTTTGCACAGCTATAGGTGAAACCGAATGCCCTAGGCCATCTCTCTCCATCATCGACAACAACAAAAAGACGCAAGCTATTGGTCCGGTAAAAACACAAAAGGAATTCTAAAACTCCGGAAGGTCCGTTAAAGTAACTTCACTATGCATTCGCTTCCCGTGGATTCGATAACCTAGGTCTACTAGGGAAAAAGAGCTATACTACATCCGTAATCCGGATCGAAGGTATCAATCCTTTTTATAGCGCCGTTGCCGGGGAAGCAATAGCTACCCTGGTGAGGTTATTAGGAACCTTGCTAGTTTTAATTCTTGTTTTTAATTTTGTTAGTTTGCTTTTAGTCTTTATTTGATAAACCAAAAACAATTAGTTAGTCTTTAAATTCTTGTTTTACTGTTATAATTTTTAATCTAAGAAAACCCAAAAACATAGGAAGTATGGCTGAAAAGAAGCTTGGGGAGTTTGCTACTCCCAATAATGATCATTTGCATACTCCTATTACTCAGCGAGCAATTGCTGCTGATGATTATGAAATTAAGCCCCATTACTTAAGTTTGGTTCAACATAATCAATTTGGAGGATCTGCTGTTGAAGACGCAGGTATACACTTAAATACTTTCACTGAAATATGTGATATGATGCATATAAAAGATGTTGACCCTGATGCGGTCAAATTACGTACATTTCCCCTCTCTCTAAGAGGAAGAGCTAAAGAATGGTTGCTATCTTTGCCTAAAAAGACTATTACATCATGGGTGGGATGTACTTCTTTATTTATGACTAAATTGTTCCCACCTACAAAGACTATGCAACTCCGATCTAATATTACTGGTTTTAGACAAAGAGCATGAGCCACTAGCGTTTGCATGGGAGAGGATGAAAGAATGCCTAATAAACTGTCCTAGTCATGGGATGGAAGATTGGTTAATCCTCCATTTATTTTATAATGCTCTTAATCTTGTGTCTAAGTCTATGCTTGATACTGCAGCTGGAGGAACATTCATGGGTAAACATATTACCGAAGCAAAGCAGCTGCTAGACAATATGCAAGACAACCATGCCCAATGACATGTTGAAAGATCAAACACGAAGAAGGTGAACTCTATCTCACCACAAGAGAACAAAGATCTCAATGCTAAGTTGGATGAGCTCATACTAGCCGTAAAAGGTAAGGAAACTCAGGTAAGAGCCACCCCCGGAATAAATATAGAAGAAATAGACTTCGTAGCTCGTAATGATTATAATCGTGCTTGGAAGAAGAGTTACAATCCTAATTTTCAAAAACATTATGCTAGTCCTACAAATAAATCTAATAATAATATGGGAACTAGTAATTGTAGTCTCCAAGAAACGCTTAAGTCTTTCATAGACTCGCAAAATGAACAAAATAATGTTCTAGTCAAAATTACGGAGAACCATGATGCTATGCTTGATAAATTATCTAACCAAGCTGTTAGTTTGAGAAATGATTTATATGCCCTTCAAGAAAGAACAAGGATCATTGAGGCACAGCCAGGTAAGATAATCGAGAGTCAAACTCTCATTCTAGCTAAATTTGTAGGTAAAGCTGAGCCCAATCCTATTGAAGAACTCAAAATGACGAGGATCCAAAGGGAGGAGCCTGACGAACTTGATTATAGTAATGCCCCTTCACCAAGCTACACCATCGAAGATCTCGTAAAAAGGATCAACGTCAAAATTCTGGTAAGTGAAGGTAATGATGAAGTCATGTATTAACACTTTGTTGATCAAGTAGCAATTAAGGTATGCAAGCTTGAAGATCAATACAAAAAAATTGCTGAAAAATTACGTGTTAAACTAGATGACATATTTGAGCCTACTATTAAGATAAAGATTGGAACTAATGAGATAGCTACACTTTGTGATCTAGGTGCAAGCGTCTCAACAATTCCAAAGAGACTTTTTAACAAGTTAAATCTTGGCTCCTTTTAAATTACTGAATTAAAATTGCATCTAGCAGATTCTACCTACAAACAAGCTATAGGGATTAACAAGAACACTTTAGTTTACATCAAAGGCTATCCTTCTCTCATTGATTTCGTTATTGTTGGCATGCCTAAAGACACTGTTGCTCCTATAATACTAGGCCGTCCTTTCTTAAGAACTATAAAAGCTTTAATTAATATTCATGAAGGGAACATGAAGTTGCAATTGCCTTCGCGGGATCCTTTTGTTATTCATTTCCCCACAAATAAGAAAGCTAAACATGATGAGAAGGAGGCCATCACTTTGAAGGCCAATTACTTTGGAGTGGGTGTTCCACTCATCTGGCCCAAGTGAGTATCATCAGGTCAAGCTATTGACCATAAAAGAGCGCTCCATGGGAGGCAACCCATGTTAAAATAAGGTTTGAGTTAAGTTTTTAGTTTTAGTTTTAGTTTTAGTTTAAGTTCATGTTCAATAAAGAGTGCTAGAAAACTCCATTTGAGGAGAAGAAATTTGGTAGTACTTGAATTTCTGCGTTATTCATGCTATCGTTGGTCGACACAATTTTCTAGCAAAAACAAGGTATATCGCTAAGTTATATGAAAAGAAATAGTTTACAAAGAAACATACATTCCTTGATGCATACAGACGGTTCAACAACCAACTATACGACGGGAATAAAAATTCCGCCCGTATAGTTCCGTTCATATAGTTATCTTTGCCATCAAAAAATTTTCTACAATATGTACTGAGAGTTTAACGACCAACTATACGGCGGGAATAAAAATTTCGGCCGTATAGTTCCGGTCGTATAGATATCAATGTCTCCATACAATTTCTTTTCATATATACTAGGAGTTTAACGACCAACTATACGGTAGGAATAAAAATTCCGGCCGTATAGTTCCGGTCGTATAGATATCAATGCCTCCGTACAATTTCTTTTCATATATACTGGGAGTTTAACGACCAACTATATGGCGGGAAAAAAAATTCCGGACGTATAGTTCCGGTCATATAGATATCAATGCCTCTGTACAATTTATTTTCATATATACGGGGAGTTTAACGACCAACTATACTGCGGGAATAAATATTCTGGCCATATAGTTCCATTCGTATAGATATCGAGGCATTTGCAAATTTTATTACGCAGGGACAACTAGTTTAACGACCAACTATACGGCACGAACATTTTGTTCCGCCCGTACAGTAATGGTTGTATAGCTGCGCCGCCAGGAGAAAGACCTACTATTTTGACAGAACAACTATATGGCTGGAACGCATGTTCTGCCCGTATAGCTGCGCCCGTATAGTTGGGTCCGACCACAAAAACGCGCGGGAAGGTACGCCCAACTCCAAAACTCCAATCCTTTTTCTTTCTTCTACCTCCAAACTCTCTTAAAACCTCAAGTGATCTTCATCTCTACTCAATTTCGTTCGATTTCCTCGCACACAAGTGATCTATGGTATGTTTCTCCTCTGATCCTCCAATTACTTTTTGCAAATTCATCTTTGATGTATTGTCATTATCAATCTAGGGTGAGACCTACTATGAACTAATTGCCATGATTTTATTACCTAGATTATTATCTTGAGGAGATTCTTTAGTGTGCTTAGATGAGGAACATATTATACTTACTATTGTTGGATCAATTTTTTTATTTTTGCCTTTCTTCAATGTTTTAGAAGATGAACACAAGGAGCCAAACTCGTGCTCGTGGCACCGCTAGCGCTTCTCGGGCGATCGCCCAGAAACGCATGGGGATACGATTCAGATATGAGGCTCATCGCGAACGCGTCAACAAGATCAAGAACCACGAAGTGAAGGCCACCAAGTGGGCTTGCCCCCTTATATTCAACCAACTCAATATTTATGATGACTTCAATTTACTTTGCAATAGAGCTGGCCTGCAAAACTTTGCGTACAATGATGTACCTACTTATCGCCGCTTAACCATTGAATTCCTAAGTTCATTGCAAAGCACTGTTAAACTGTGGCAAGGAGAGGATACTATTTCTTTCCGTCTGATGAACAACAACTACACCTTAACGTTAGATGAATTGTGTGCATGCTTTAATTTTCCAAACAATGATGTTAATGCTCTACGCGCATCCTTTACTGGCTTAATTCCTACCCCTGATCAATACTATAATGGAATGAGCTTTACTAGTAGAGTGAACAAGGGGAAGAATGTTCAACATCCTGCAATTCGCTATTTCTTCTATGTTATTGCTAACACCTTGCAGGCACGCAATGAGTTCACGGGACTCAACGAGGAGGACATCCTAGTCCTTGCAAAGGCTGCTTACATCAACTGCAACCTGTCACTCAACTTGGGCGCCATCCTTGTGTCCTACCTGGAGCAGCAAGCCTCCTAAAGCCAAGGGCCAATCACAGGAGGAGGCGTCATCACCATGCTAGTCACTGCCCTAGACATCGATCTAGGTGAGTTGCAACATGTACTAGGTGATACGTGTGTTGGTTTCTCCACCTTGAGGGCTTGTGGAATGCTCACTAGGAGAGGTGGTGTTTATTATCTGCATATTGCTAGAGCTGGGCGTATCTACCCCGCTCCTTTTCCTAATGGTCTTTTCTCTATCGAGGAAGGACGTTTGCTATATGATGTGCAGGTTGAGCAGTACCAACCCAAGGAGGAGATTCCTGAAGACGATGAGGACCAAGAGGAGGATCAAGAAGCCCCTCATCAGGAGGAGGAGCCACAAACCTGGTTCGCAACATACCAAGATTTCTAAGGACTTCGAGGGACTGTGGAGAGGATGCACAACCTCTCTTTGAACCTCCGAGATTCAACAAGTAACCTCTCCACTCAATTCACGAACTGGAGTAACAACTTTTTCCTGCCACCACAATGATTTGAAGGGCTTGCAAAAGCCTAAGCTTGGGGAAGTTTCCTCATATATCTTTAGTTGGCATTTATTTGCTTTTATTTTATTTCGAGGTTACACTTTTATTTGAGTTTATAAGCACTCATGTTGGTTTCCTCAACACTTTATCTTTAGTTCTTTCTATTTGCTTTTGAAATTTTCTAGCCGAGCTTTGCCGCTAACTTTCTATTCTTTATTTCCCTCTCTTAAAAATCACAAAATATTTCTCCATTTTCCCTTATTTTCCCTCTTTCTTTTCTTTCTGCCTCGAGGTCTTCGTATGTTTGCAAGAGAGTGATCGACTTTGTGTTTCCAAGAAACAAATAAAAAAGGAAGAGAGAAGTGGAACCAAACATGATTGGTATGCCTTATGACTCCCCACTTTTGAAGTTTGGCAAACCCATGCTAGTTAGTAGTAAATTTTGAGATATTATATTGGTGGAGTGAGTCTTTGTATCATAGTAAGATTTCCGTTTGCATGGGTATTTAATTGGGCTCATTTTGTTCTAGCTCTCGTAATTAACCAAGTCTTTCCTAAAAATTGCTAAACAATTGTAATAAGAAAAAGTCTCACAATTGAAGGCTTGGGTGTTGTAGTGTTTAGTCTTGAAGGTTTGTTTCTATAGACACTGGACACCATTGAAAATGTTGATTGACTTAATAGCTCTCTTTGAAAGGATTTGTTCGATTGAATTAATGTTTAGCGGTTTTTGTGAGCATGCCAAAGTTTGACTTGTTAATCATAAAAATGATATAGCTTTACGCGTGTCAAACTTCATGGGATGCCAACAACTCCGCTAGCCTATGAACGATCTTCATGGAGGAAACTCCTAGATTTCGGCTATGAGTTGATTAAACACTTGTAGCAACAATGCTATAGTGGGTAAGATTCTTGGCACTCCCTGGTAGCTATATTCATGATGGAATCACTCCTCTGGCTATTATGAGTAATCATTATGCAAAAGGAACAAAAACCTTAGTGATGCCATGAGTGTCCATCACAGCCCGATAAACTAATAAAAATCTTTGGCATGCTCTCAATTACTTAAAAACTGAAATTCTTGAAGGACAATGAATAGAAAAGTAGTGCTTGCAAAGTCTTGATTCATTGATGTGGGAGAATTGAGATACTCTAGTATATATGCTTTTCATGACAACTCTCACACTCTTAATTTACATGATTATACTTTACTGTTCAAAGGTAAGCCCATGAGTTGATTACTTGACATGGAATAAAATTTACTCATTTGAATCATCCATGCTTACAATAATTTTGCTGCGCTATAAGGATGCATGAAACCCATATGATACGATTTCCATTACTCTATCTATGCTGAAGTTTTTCAGATTTATGAAGTGGACGAAACATGAGAATATTAATCATGAGTAAGATCACCATCTCGTTATTTTAGTTTAAATGCTGAGTTCCTTTTTGATTTTGGTTTTCTTGCTCGGGACGATCAAGTTTAAGCTTGGGGAGGTTGATGGCTCTGAAATATAACCATCTACGTCCACATTTAAACTTGATATTAATCATATTTTTGATGAAATACCTCTCTAAACCCTGCCGCTAATGCTAATCTTCAAAGGGGTATGGAATCCTTTGTTCTTGTATTTTTCCTGCGCAGATAATGTCGTCTAAAGGAGGGAATCACTACATTGAAGTCAAAGATACTATATTTCCTTCAACCATAAGAAACCAGGAGCCGTCCAACAAAGGAAGACACCGTAACGACCAACTATACGACCGGAGCAAAAATTCCGACTTTATAGCTCCGGTCGTATAGTTGGCGCCACCACCGTTAGGTCAAACAGAACAACTTTCGTGAAGGGACCCCTATATAGAGAAGCCTCAGGCGACGGGAAAACATCTTTCGCTGCGCCCCAAACCCCGAAGAAGTCATACCTCGCCAGAAAGCCGCCTCTAGATCTCCACATCCTTTTCTATATCCATAGCCATACTCCACCACTTGTAATAGTAGATCTCTTCTCCGATTGGTGACATTGTAAGACTATTGCTATCAATCTTATGATTTTCATTATAATGTTTGTGATTGTTGATCTCATCTCTATGTGTGAGTAATTCTCCTTGGGCTAAGGGCTTCGACCTAGCCATGTAGTAATTGTGCATGTGATTTATCATAGATGGGATTGTGTATTAGTTTGTATGACATGATGATTATTGTATCCTCTCTTGCCTCAATCCAAGGACTCTTCAAGTACCCCAAGATCCCGAGGGTTGAGCCAGGTATAGGGAGTATGAGTGATGACTGATCTGCAGGTTGGGAACCCTAGTGACAGAAGGGGTAGTACAACTATATGTGAGGGATTTGCTTGGGATTAAAGGTGACATAACTATGCATATCATTATTTCGCTTTCTTCTATGGATGAGACTAGTAGGTTATTGTTATAAGCGGTTGTGGAGGCAATAGCAATTATGGATGCACTTCCCACATATAATTTATCTTGCTCTAACAAGTACACACATACTTTATTTCTATCTTTTATTTCCATCAGATGTTTTTGCACAGCTATAGGTGAAATCGAACTCTCCATCATCAACAACAACAAAAAGACGCAAGCTATTTGTCCGGTAAAACACAAAAGGAATTCTAAAACTCCTAAAGGTCTGTTAAAATAACTTCACTACACATTCGCTTCCCGTGGATTTGATAACCTAGGTCTACTAGGGAAAAAGAGCTATACTACATCCGTAATCTGGATCGAAGGTATCAATCATAAAGGTGTGTTCAGGTATTTGGAGGGACAGTTGAGGCAATATGCGTCAAGAGCGGGATTTGTCCATCCGCGTGGCGGAAATATACACGAGGGCCCACTCGGAGAAGTTATATCCAATAGCTGCGCTGTGTGTGATTTGATCACAGGGATACGCTTGTCGGAACGTGTCAGGTAGCATTTGTCGGTAATGAGATTGAACACGACATGGTGATGTCATTGATAAGATCTTGGACAATGCAAGTATCGAGAGACAAAAGGAATATTACATGATGTTCATGGTTCAAACGACGAAAGATTTCGTGGAATGCACAGGGGTCACATGGCCATCCAGGTCCCTCTGTTGATCATTGGTGCGGGAGGGTCCCGACCATGTCTGGATTATTCGCGAACCATGGGGTATCACACTTAAGGGCTTTATGGTGCTTAGAGAATGTTTTTAGGATCAGTAGAATCACCGAAAAAAAGAGAAGAGCAAAAACCAGAAGGGTTTCGGTAAGTCTGGAGGATGTTCAGAATGAGAGGGAATGAGTTCCACATAAATGAAGATTGAATAATACATAAGAGAATGTTAAATATTTATTTAACCCTTCAATTATATTTATTCAATAAAAGAAAAAGAATTAAAAGGGTCAAATACCTAATTGGGCCAAATCCGGAGGGAAAAGGGCCCATGAGGGAAAGACCGAAGGGAGGAAGAGAGAGGGGTGGCCGGCTGGGCCTATGGCTCCCCGCGTGGGGCCCACTAGGGGCCTTGGACGCCGGCCACACCTCCCCCTCTCCCCTCTCCCTTGTTTAGCCCCACATGGCTAAGCTAGTTGGTCGGGGTGGGGGATCCCCTATATAAAGAGAGGTGTTTTGGCTAAATAAATACAAAGTAATAAATAAAAGGTGCCCACTCTTTTGGGGAGACCTTCTAGTTGATTCTATCTCTCTCCCGTGACTGTGGTCCCAAGTTTGGATCACGCGAGCGAGAGTCTTCTTCATCACGGAGCGCCGTCGCGCTGCGGGATTTGGATCCAAGAGCTCTACTTTCACAACTGATGCTGGATCGGGGAAGCGAGAGTCATCGCCAGGCACCGGATACATGTAACTCCCTGCGAGGTGCAATACTTGGGGCACTAGGAGTCGTTGGAGCCGCAGGAGCCATCGGGACTCATCACGACCTTGAGGTCGGCTTCGGCTCATCTACATCAACCACACTATCTCGAGCGTTGACAACGCTTTTCGGTCTTCAAGGGTAAGTTCGCGAAAAGCCCCTTCCATTACTACATTACTCTAATAGATAGGTCCTGGCAACATGTGTTCAGGCGGGTAGGGTAAAATTTATTGTTTTCATACGCAAACCCCTACATTTATTTTTTTGGAGTGCAGTTCATGAACGTTGGTACCATTTAAGTTCCTCTTCATGCAGTAGTCAGGCTATTTCCGCATTTGATTGGCTTTTAAGCTCAATCCCTTGTGCAGATAATGGTCTAACTTTTACAGAAGCTTCTAAGTCATCAATAATAGATGAAATGCGATTTTTCTTTTTTCTAAAGATTCTAGTAGTGTGTCTAGCCCAACCTCGAAGGAATTTACATAAAGCACACATTTTATTATTCCATCTCTTTATTGGCGTTTGACTGCTAACGGGTTTTACCGAATTTGCCTTAACCATCTCATATAAATCGTCTCGAATCAACCAACCAAGTTCAAATTTGAACTCATGCTTAGGTTTTTGTGGCGGTAAACCAACTATTCAAAGTAAAGGAGCATGATCTGAAAAAGTCTCAATACGTTCTAGAGCACGAACAATTACCATAGGGAACTTCTCCTCCCATTTGGTATCCATAAGTACCCGATCTAATTTTACTCTCATTAGAAGGTAGGAATGGGTAGATCCATTCTTCCTCCTCTTGATCATCACTCTCCTCTTCTTTTTCATCCAATGAGCTTCTAGTTTCAGCAATTTCTTCTTCCATAGGCTCCTACAAGGCATTAGTCTCTTAAATTGGTGGAGAGCATATATTAAGATATTCAAGAATATATCCATTCTCTACCTTGTAATTATCAAAGCAAAATTTAAGTATATCATAAACCTCATATTTATAAGGTGCATCATCAGTATTTTCAAGCAAATAAGCAAGTTCGAATGCACCCTTCCAAGCAATTAATTCTTCAATTTGTTCCACATCATAAAAGTCATAATTTCCCTTAACATAAGAAGATATGGTAACATCATCATTATACTCACATTGAAAAGGAAGGTGTTTATACCTCCTACATCAACAAGATTTATCAAAGCAATAAGTAACATTATAAGTAGAGCACATGTTTCTAGCAATGGTACACAATTTATCAATTTTTTCCCATAAGAGTTTCCCTTTTTGTGACAAGCGGTGTTCCTCATAATATTTTTGTTGTTCCATGAACCCATCTTGACAATAAGATCTAGTTTCAAAGAAACCCACCATTGATAGAAAGCATGATAAAGCAAGACAATAACAGATCAACAGAAATAACAACTATAGCAAGGACTAATTTTTGTGTGTTTTTGATAAAAGAAACAAGCGAACAAAGCAGAAATAGACTAAGCAAAACAAATAAAACAAAGTAAAGAGATTGGTTATGAGGGACTCCCCTTGTGAAGATGTCCTTGACTCCCCTACAACGGCGCTAGAAAAATAGCTTGATGGCTCAAAATATATTCAAGCTCATTGGGGAACCCCAATAGGAAGGTACGATGAGCCCAACAACAAGTTTTCCCTCAGTTATGAAACCAAGGTTATCGAACTAGTAGGAGCAAGGAAACACCTCAAAGGTGTTGTTTCCAACTTGGAATCCTGCACAACACAACCATAGAACTTTGCCCCCAACTTACAGTGAGGTTGTCAGTCTCACCGGTTTTGCTGAAAACAAAGGATTAAATGTATTGTGTGGAAGATAGAAATTGCTTGCAGAAAGTAAACAGAAAACAATAAATAGTAGATTGTAGATTGATAGTAAAATAAAGGACTGAGGTCCATAGTTCACTAGTGGTGATTCTCCTTAAGATAGATGACATGTTGGGTGAACAAATTACAGCAGGGCAATTGACAAACATCGAGAAAGCATGCATGCACATACTAATCATCTTGACTCCAATGAGATTTGATTGGGAATTACAACATTATACATAGACTGTAGTCCAACTGCATCTATGACTAATAATCCACCTTCAGGTTATCACCCGAACCCCCTCCAGTATTAAGTTGCAAGCAATAGATAATTGCATTAAGCATTGCGTGTAAAGTAAACAATAGAATTGTTCTATGAACAAAGGATTACTGTTTTCTCCCTAGTAGCAACAGCACATCTAGTACCTTAGAGATTTCTGTCAATTCCCTAGATTACTAGAGTCATGAACCCACTATCGAGCATAAATACTCCCTCTTTGAGTTGCTAGCATCTACTTGGCCAAGATAGCTACTAACAACAGAGAGCATGCAAGATCACAAATAACAAAGACATGATAGAATCAATAATCAATCTGAAATAGCATCTCAATATCCATCGGATCCCCGCAAACACATCATGTATGATTACAAATAGATGATCTTGATCATGAGCGGAGCTCACAAGATCTAGACATGGTAGCACAAAGGAGAAGAACCAACCATCTAGATACTACATGGACCCGTAGTCTAGGGATGAACTACTCACGCATCACATCGGAGGCAGTCATGGTGATGAAGAAGGCCTCCAAGGTGAATTCTCCCCTCCGGCAGGATGCCGGGAAGAGCTTCAGATCCCTCCCGATCTAGGGATGGAGATGACAGCGGCTACAAACTCTTTCATGGAATTTTGATCGAGTCCTTAGGGTTTTTGTATCGGAGGCATCTTATAGGCGAAAGATGAGGCCGAGGGGGTGCCCTAGGCGGCCACACCACCCCCTGGCGCGGGCCAGGCCTGGCCACGCGGCCAGGTGGTGTGGCCGGCCTCTGGCCCTTCTCCGTCTCGCCTTCTGGCTCCGTGTCCCCCTCGGTGAAATATTGACTTTGGCTTTTGTCCCGTCCAATTCCGAGAATATTCATTTTCTGACTTTCCTGGAATCAAAAACAGCAGAAAACGGGCAGCTGGCACTGTGGCATATTGTTAATCGGTTAGTCCAAGAAAGTGTATAAAAATACTCCAAAGTGTGGACCAAACATAAGAAAGTAGATATAAAACAAGCATGGAACATCAAAAATTATAGATATGGTAGCAACGTATCAACATCCCCAAGCTTAACTCCTCCTCGTCCTCGAGTAGGTAAGTGATAAAAAGAAAGAATAATTTTTGAGGTGACATGCACAATCATAAACTTGATCAAAGTATTTGTAGAACATTGATAGCTGGGATCATAGTACTTTAACATAGCATGAAAGATATAGTTCTAACAATAAGACATAGCAAGTATGTTGTAGCATGAAAAGGTACAAACAAAAGATTCATGAATAACAATGCTTTGAAAGCCGTTTGTTTGTTTCACATAAAGAAAGCATAATAAGAATGGTATTCAGCTTGTCCCTCATAGTGTAGCAAAACATAAATGCATAGGACACCTTCAAAGTTCATAAGGATGACTAGATACAAATAGTTTAAGAACAAGCAATATCAAAGTTATGCATCAATCAACAAGTCTTGGGACAATGCACATTAAACTAAGAATGGCCACTATGCTATCTCAATAGGTGCATAAAGATAGAAGATGGAGACTCAACATAAAAGTAAAAGAAAGGCCTTCATAGAAGGAAGTAGGGATTCAAGTCTCATAAAGAGCTTCCAAAAATTATGGTACTTATTAGCTTTCAGCTCTCATTGCCCCTATCATAAGCATCTTGAAGTGATTAAGGTTAAAGTGAAAAAACTATGGAGTATATGCTTGACAAAGTATAAGTTGGCAATCTCATGTCCCTTGGATACGAGGGCCACTCCTCATGCTACTCAAGTTTAGTTACCGGTAAGTTCTTGTCATAGTAAGTACATGTGTATCATAGAGAACCGCCAACGGGGTACCCCTTGCCCGATGATACGGAAGAATCCCCATATCAAAATGACAAGGCAAGCAGACAATGAGCATCTCAGCAATCTTCTTATTTACCATGGGAAAATGGTGCTTTTTTCTCTCTTTCCTCTTTTCTCATCTCTTTTTTTCTTTTTTTCTCAATCTCTATCTCTTTTTATAAGAAGAATGCTTCATAGATTGCTCATTATGGTTACACTGCAGGTTTCCACCATGATTAGGCATGGATTAGACCAGCTAGCACACATATATAACTCCATGGACTTACAAGATCCCCTTTCATTGCACACCGACGACATCCATAAACAAAAGAGCATGATATCAACTAGGTACAATGTACAAGTGCAATGTTGAAAGTGTTCGCCATGACAGCATGGTTCTGCTAATCCCCAACATATAAGTGCAATCATATACAACATAGACGACACAATGGTTCAAGTTTATTAAGGGCAAGAAAAGTAAAGTGTGCCATCAAGTTCGTGAGAGCTTTAATCACTAGTTTTCTCATAACAAGTATAATTCGAAAGGTAGATAAAACATGAATATACTTGGAATAGCAAATGCTAATAGGTAGGTATGGTGGAATCTTTGGAATAACTTGGTTTTATTTGGAGTTGGATGCATGAGTGGAACTCATACTTGGTTATGGAGGCTAGCAAAAGACTGGGAGCGACCAACTAAGAGAAGAATAATGGCCATAATGATGCAAAGCGACAAAACATCATTAATTAAAGCATAAAGTGATATTACAAGTCGAAAACTAAAGGATCATAAAGGCTATGGTGACTTGGGATATTCTTAACATGGTGTGAGCATCCGCCAAGTCAACCCAAATAAAGCATCGAAGGAGAATACCACAATACTATGCTTTAATATGCTAAAACAACGCATGATTCTTTGAAAGCACATTAGCAATCTCAATTGTTTATAACATGTCATGCTACAGAAAAAATCACTAAGGATAAAGCCAAAACAATATCATGCATGACATGCCAAAGCATCGGCCACAGTCAAAAATAAGCTCCTTATTTACCACTTAAGCATGAACTTTCCTACTTTTTTCCAATCCAAACCAATCTAATTCGAAAACTAATATATGAGTGAGGGGGTCCAAACAATTTATTCAAGCAAACTAAGCAAAAAAAAACCAAAAAAAACAAAGATGCTCCAAGAACAACACAACTTGTGCATGAAACAATATAAATGAAGTGTTTGGAAGAAACCTGAGATTTTTATTGATGAAGAAGGGGATGCCTTGGGCATCCCCAAGCTTTGACGCTCGTACTTCTTGGATATTTCTTGGGTGACACGGGGTGGCATCCCCAAGCTTGAGATTTAGTCCATTCTTCATCTCATTACATCATTCTTTCCCTACAACTGAAATTTTTTCTTCATACAAAACTTCACACAATCTTCATTAGCAACATTAGTGTACTCAAGATAATAAGCCTTTTGGTTCAGTTCCAACACAAGTAAAACTTCCATTAAAACACAAGCTACTGTAGCACTTCCCTCGAAAAGCTCAGTTTCCCCAAAAAGAACCCAAAAAGGAATCAACAAGAAGCAAATGCAAATAATGGCAGAAATCTGTCAAAACAGACCAGCAGGTAGAAACCGATTTTTTCGAAGACCTTATATTGCTCAAATTGAAAAGTGTTGAACTAAAAAAAGTTGTATAATAATCTGGGGAAGAAGCACAAAGAAGTACAGCTCAAACCGAAGTACAGAGATTTTTCATGAATTTTTACAGCGAAGCACAAAAATCAGTTTTGGGACAACCACTTTCCCAAACCTTTCTTCTATCTCATTAGAGGTTACTCTTGGCACAAAAACCACACAAAAATGATAAGGATAGGTTATTACTGAAGCAATAGCTTCCAAGAATCAACAAAAGATTCCTAATGAAATTTGGGTTATCTCCCAATAAGTGCTTTTCTTTAACGCCTTTGAGCTAGGCATGATAATTTCGATGATGCTCACATAAGAAATATGAGTGGAAGTAAAAGAGAGCATCAAGAAGCAAATTCAAAACACATTTAAGTCTAACCCACTTCCTATGCATAGGAATCTTATACGCAAATAAATTCAGAAAGAACAAAGTGAAAGGCATAGGAAGATAAAACAAGAGTAACTTCAAAACTTTCAGCAAATAGAGAGGTGTTTCAGTACCATGAAAACTTTTACAACCATATTTTCCTCTCTCATAATAATTTCAATAGCCTCATGAATAAACTCAACAATATAACTATCACATAAAGCATGCTTTTCATGATCTACAAACACATAATTTTTATCAAGATCAAAAATAGTGGGATTAAAACCTTCAGACCCACTTTTAACAATTTTATAACAAGATGACTGATCAATCTCATTTTCAATAGTAGTACAATTAATATTATCAACCAATATAGGACCGCCATCTAGAGCTTTATTATAAAAAATTCAAAAAGTAATCCATAGGAACATAACATTCATCCTCCTTTGGTAAGCATGGAGGACCATCAAATAATGTAATGGATAAAGAGTTACTCTCATTAGAAGGTAGGAATGGGTAGATCCATTCTTCCTCCTCTTGATAATCAGTCTCCTCTTCTTTTTCATCCAATGATCTTCTAGTTTCAGCAATTTCTTCTTCCATAGGCTCCTGCAAGGCATTAGTCTCTTCTGTTGGTGGAGAGAATCTATTAAGATATTCAAGAATATATCCATTCTCTACCTTGTAATTATCAAAGCAAAATTTAAGGATATCATAAACCTCATATTTATAAAGTGCATCATCAGTATTTTCAAGCAAATAAGCAAGTTCAAATGCACCCTTCCAAGCAATAAATTCTTCAATTTGTTCCACATCATAAAAGTCATAATTTCCCTTAACATAAGAAGATATGGTAACATCATCATTATACTCACATTGAAAAGGGAGGTGTTTATACCTCCTACATCAACAAGATTTATCAAAGCAATAAGTAACATTATAAGTAGAGCACATGTTTCTAGCAATGGTACACAATTTATCAATTTGTTCCCATAAGAGTTTCCCTTTTTGTGACAAGCGGTGTTCCTCATAATATTTTTGTTGTTCCATGAACCCATCTTGACAATAAGATCTAGTTTCAAAGAAACCCACCATTGATAGAAAGCATGATAAAGCAAGACAATAACAGATGAACCGAAATAACAACGATACCAAGAACTAATTGTTTTTGTGTTTTTGATAAAAGAAACAAGCAAACAAAGCAGAAATAGACTAAGCAAAACAAATAAAATAAAGTAAAGTGATTGGTTATGAGGGACTCCCCGTGTGAATATGTCCTTGACTCCCCGGCAACGGCGCCAGCAAAATAGCTTGATGGCTCAAAATATATACAAGCTCGTTGGGGAACCCCAAGAAGAAGGTATGATGAGCACAGGAGCAAGTTTTCCCTTGGTTATATCACCAAGGTTATCGAACCAGTAGGAGCAAGTAAACACCTCCAAGGTGTTGTTTCCAACTTGGAAGCCTGCACAACACAATCACAGAACTTTGCCCGCAACTTACAGTGAGGTTGTCAATCTCACCGGTTTTGCTGAAAACAAAGGATTAAACGTATTGTGTGGAAGATAGTAATTGCTTGCAAAAATTAAACAGAAAATAGTAAATAGTAGATTGTAGATTGATAGTAAAAGAAAGGACCGGGGTCCATAGTTCACTAGTGGTGATTCTCCTTAAGATAGATGACATGTTGGGTGAACAAATTACAGCGGGGCAATTGACAAACATCGAGAAAGCATACATGCATATACTAATCATCTTGACTCCTATGAGATTTGATTGGGAATTACAACATTATACATAGACAGTAATCCAACTGCATCTATGACTAATAATCCACCTTCAGGTTATCATCCGAACCCCCTCCACTATTGAGTTGCAAGCAACAGATAATTGCATTAAGCATTGCGTGTAAAGTAAACAATACGATTGTTCTATGAACAAAGGATTGTTGTTTTCTCCCTAGTAGCAACAACACATCTAGTACCTTAGAGATTTCTGTCACTTCCCTAGATTACTAGAGGCATGAACCCACTATCGAGCATAAATACTCCCTCTTGGAGTTGCTAGCATCTACTCGGCCAAGATAGCTACTAACAACGGAGAGCATGCAAGATCATAAATAACAAAGACATGATAGAATCAATAATCAATCTGAAATAGCATCTCAATATCCATCGGATCCCCGCAAACACAACATGTATGATTACAAATAGATGATCTTGATTGAGAATGGAGCTCACAAGATCTAGACATGGTAGCACAAAGGAGAAGAACCAACCATCTAGATACTACATGGACCCGTAGTCCAGGGATGAACTACACCGGAGGCAGTCATGGTGATGAAGAAGGCCTCCAGGGTGAATTCTCCCCTCTGACAGGGTGCCGGGAAGAGCTTCAGATCCCTCCCGATCTAGGGATGGAGATGATGGCGGCTACAGACTCTTTCGTGGAATTTTGATTGGGTCCTTAGGGTTTCTGTATCGGAGGCATCTTATAGGCGAAATGGGAGACCAAGGGGGTGCCCTAGGCGGCCACACCACCCCCTGGTGCGGGCCAGGCCTGGCCGCGCGGCTAGGTGGTGTGGCCGGCCTCTGGCCCTTCTCCGTCTCTCCTTCTAGCTGTGTGTCCCCCTCGGTGAAATATTGACTTTGGCTTTTGTCCCGTCCAATTCCGATAATATTCATTTTCTGACTTTCCTGGAACCAAAAACAGCAGAAAACAGGCAGATGGCACTTTGGCATCTTGTTAATAGGTTAGTCCAAGAAAGTGTATAAAAATACTCCAAAGTGTGGACAAAACATAAGAAAGTAGATATAAAACAAGCTTGGAACATCAAAAATCATAGATACGTTAGCAACGTATCAAAAACTATTAGCCCAAGTAAATTGTCTTCCTAACATTATAACCTCTCTTAAGTCCAAACTATCAATGACAGCATTAAACATGAAAGGCCAATGTTTGTCAAAACGGCCCTGACTCTTCTCATGGGGAAATCTTAGCAAATTGAAATCGCCGCCTATATGAATAGGATATGGGTTGTCCGTTTGCCAGATTTACCACCTCACGTAAAAACCAGCTTTAAAAATATCCTGGGTGGCTCCATAGAAAGCGACTAGAGACCATATGAAATCATCAGCCTTCTCTAGCCGAACTAGCTAACAGTTCCATAGTCTCATTATGTACGCCTAACATAATCCCCCGGATCTACCTTGCGGCGGATGAGATACCCATGTAAAGTCTACTCCACCAGAAAGCCGATTGGGTAGGGCTTGTGAATAATCTCATTTACTAGTCTCAGAAATACCTAGAAAATCCAAACGATAATCTCTCACACAATCGGCAAAAAACAAATGTTTACCCAAGTCACTAAGACCTCTGCTATTTGAAAACATGCCATTCAATGAGAGACAATAGATGATTTGGATACACGGGGCCTCTTTCGAGAGTTCTGGCTCTTTGATTTATGACTAGAAGCTTTAAGCTTATATAATGAGCCCAACCCCATCTCATCAAATCCCACATTTGACACTTCACCAACTAATTGAGAGAGGAGTTGACCATCTAATGTGGCGTGCAACTCCTCCTCCTCCATCGGTAAATAATCAGGGATCATAGAAACCGTAGGAGTAACCCTTAAATGGTCAACCTCCATGTGTCTCAGAACAGAACTAGGAAAATTAACTTCCTTTACAGATCTACCCATGCTAATACCAACATTGGCTAGCTTATCAACAATAACTAGAGTAGAAAAAGAAAGGAAAGATTTCAAAGAACTCTTAAGACCCTGAGAATCGAGATTTGTCTCTGCCTTCCTCCGCATGGCCTTCACCAGAGAGTCCTCGTCCGTAGCGGAACCTCCGAGAGCATCTGCACCATGATGAAGGCTCCACCTTGCCGGACTCCCATCCATTGACATCATGCCACCCGGAGAAGCATCAGCATCCGCAGACAAACCTAGGAGAGAACCCGACCCCTCCTAGGCCAGTTTTCCCCTGTGGATCAACCCGACCTAGGTTGTGGTCGTTCTACCACCTGGCCATCCCACCTAGATCGCCTGGTCCGCGGAATGGGCCAAGGCCGCATCGCCTGGCTGGCCCGCCTAGGCCGCCTGGTCCTCGGTCTAGGATGCCTAAAGCTCGTGAGCGCTGGTAACCAGCACCAGCTGAATGCCCTCCTGGGATGCTGCCACCCCGGGTGTGACATCCGGAAT
Organism: Avena eriantha; assembly: GCA_910589775.1. Lineage (NCBI taxonomy): Eukaryota > Viridiplantae > Streptophyta > Magnoliopsida > Poales > Poaceae > Avena > Avena eriantha. The sequence goes on from OU342743.1 coordinate 540,973,187, forward strand.
AGCTAGTCCATCCTGGGCCAGGACGTCCACCGTAGCACCCCTCCTGGGCCTCCACTAAGCAGCCATTGCTGTCGGCCAGCCCCTCTCAGGCTAGCCCCCACACTACCGCATCACCAATAGCCTCCACCAACACAGGTCCATCCGTCACGGGCCGTGGAATGGATCGGCCCATCATATTCGGCCGACACCGAGCAGGAGAAGCCGACCGCCCCGCGGAACCACTCGCCGCCTGTATAGTTGCTTGTAATAGAGAAGGCGTGCCACTAGGCGAGACCCTAGATGACCTACTCCCACGTAGGGGGAGTCGATCGGTAAAGCATCAAGCGGTTCCTTCCCTTGTTTTGTAGCAGGAGAAGAATTGAAGGGAGTCACTGCATACACTTGCAAAGGAGCCTGTCTCGACGAGGACGGTACATAATTTTCATGCCCACACGATTGGCTGGTAGAAGCCCCATCCACAGCCGGAGCCAATGTCGGCTCCGAAGTATCCATTGCATCATCCCCATTATTCCTAGTACCACCATCCTTGGAATCATTGAAATTCCTCTTCCACAAGTAGGGGGAGAAATCTGGTTCTGGAACTAAACCCTCAGGCACCAACCTAAAACGAAACTTGTACCCCTTCAACTTAACCACAACATCTAAAGTGAGATAGAAGCCCAAAGCGTCCTTGTTCTACTAAAACACAGTGATATCAAACATACCGGCCAAAATACAAAACACACCCCTCCGCCTCAGAAATAGTAAATCCACATCCAGAGTGGTGCCCAAAAGCGGCCCCACAACCCACAACCCAAGGAAAGAGCGTAGGGAATGTGGAACCCCCTCCACACGCAACCATACCTGATGTAGCTCGCATTTATGTGGCACTTCCTAAATCTTGTATGCGGATACGGACATTTGTGTCTTATCCCACGGAATCGAAAATTGGCTCCCGTCCACTCTATCAAGGTCCTCAAAAGAGGGAAAACTAACCAAAAAGGCATTCTCTCCATGTGACAGAGCCTCCCACTTCCACTGGGACCAAACCAGGCACCTCCTCGCAATCTGCTTTTCGATCACATCTGTAGGGACATCATCACCACTTACTTGGATCAAGGCAATAGGAGTCGTGATGGTTCCCAGATGTTGATGGACCACACTGTCAGGGATTTGAGCAAACAAAGTCTTGTCATGGCCAATGCCAGCCATATACACGGTGGGGTGAGGCTGGTTCAGCACATGAAACCTCAGAGTTGGGTGAGTCAAAACAACACAAATGTAACAATAGTGAACGACTTTACAGTCCTTAGATGCATGAGTGTCTACCACACACTTCCAACACCGGACCGCCTTTTTCTTTTTCTTTGACACAACCCCAAGAATGGACACACCCTATGTTGCCACCATCGCGCATGCCAAGGGCTCATACGACAATTGTTGTCCTTGTGCATTACCTAGAAATTGCCCGTACTCGGCAGGGGGTGTGTAAGTCGGTTGGGCAAAAGGAACTTGAGGGAACCCAAATTGCTGCTGACCGACCATCTATGGGAGCTAGGATTGTTGCGATTGATGCACAAACGACCCTAGCTAGTGCTGAGAGAGGTTGCGGATTCCCCTACAGAAGCTTCTTTTTCTTTTTTCCTCTTTGGAACTGCAGCTCTGGACAAACCTACACCCGTAGAAAACTGCTGCATCCCAAGCGTGATCCTCACATGAATTCCACCAGGTGCCACATGATGCAAAGGGACCAAAGCACCACCCTGCCCACTCCCAACAACAACTGATTGTGGCACCTCGGCGAAAGCAGGCAACATCGTCCCGTGGTAGGGTGGCTACAATAGCGGGAGTTGAGCAGCCTAGGAAGCCACGAAGTACGTGACAGGCGGCTAGAAAAGCACCCCAGGTGGGAACCCCGGAGGTCCTGTGTACGGCAGAGCCGGTGGCGCCGCAAACGCATGGGGTGGCGTAGAAGGCAGTGGTCCCCGCGACGGTGGTGCGGCAGCAGCCTATGGGTCAAGCAGCAACGGCACAGCAGATGCCGGTGGGCCACGCGATAGCGAGGCAGCAGCAACCGGCGGGCCATCGGGAAAGGAACCCTGGTTATTCCTGGTCATGGTTGCCGACGAAGACCGCAACACCTCAGCGAAGGAACGTCTAGGAGGCGATGAAGAAGCGGTCGGATAAAAGCTCGGTGGTGATCGTGATGCAGACTCGGAGACAGGCAACAATCGCGACGATGGATATTGGACTTGACTTGTGACGGAAACCCTAAACCGTGCGGCTTGAAATCGTCTCGCAATACCAGTCTAGGAAAACTCGGAATCCTTCGTTGACTCAGTTGGGCCAGCTGTCCGTTTTGACTCAGTGTCCACATCATCCCAAGCAGCCACATCCTCGCCCACGTCAGCCCTCTGTGGTTGCAACAGGGTCCGAGCTGGCAAAGGACAAGCATGCTCGAGTGCCGTCGTGATCATCCGTCCCATCACCGACGATGCTGAGACCTGTCTCGTAGGGAGGGGACCCCGCCACGGCTTCATCTGCAACCCAGTTGTGACCGTGACTCCACGCTGCAACAGAAATGGAGAGGCCAACCTTCTCCTTCCCCTGGCCTCCACAGATGACGGAGTAGCCACACCAGGAGGCGACGTGGATCCATCACCGGACGCCATACCAATAGACGTTCTCTCCCAGAATCGAGAGGCCGACGTAGGGAATCCCATCTCCTCCCAAAACTGCTGCCGAAGCTGCTTGTCGGTCCTCCATCGCAGGCATGACACAATGGTCCAACCTAACTACTCATCGGCATCTTTAAGATCCTCCAAGGTCTCTCTAGCCGTCAGCGTGTCATCTCCGTCCTCAGATCCGGCCTCAGATCCCAGACAATGGAACCTCGAGCCAGATGCAATCTCTACCGACGCCGGCGAGGACGGCGTCACCGGAGCAAGGTCTCGAGGAACCTGCGTAAAACGCCGTCATCGCCCCATGGAACTAAGTTTGTAGTATGCTAGCTAGTAGAGATATGATATGGAGCACGAGTTCTTGTTCTCCAGCAAGCAAACACATGTTGGACAAGGCATTACAACCTAATACCCCGTAACATCTCAAGCTAGTACACATATTAACGCTATAGGCTATACACTTTACCTTTTTTTGAAATGAGGCAAAAGCTTTGCCTTTCGTTGATATAGTAGAAAAGAGTCGGCCCGTTTATGAGGAAAACTGGGAGAAAAATCGATACAACACAACACCACACACCAGCCCCGAGGTTGCGCTCCACATGGGTCGATGATCAACCAGGTCGACACCACACCTCAACGCAACAGGGGGAGGCGAAAGACCGGAGTCACCGCTCCAACTATCACACCGGCCCCAGGCCACACCCCGCCTGGCCGAAGACGAACCCACATCCACCAAAACCACTGAAACACACCACTTGTCTACTCTTTTTTTAAGTTGTAGTGATTACAAAAAAATTCATCAATGATAAAGATTCATGGAAATTCTATATGTGCTTGATAAAAGGAATTGATATGGGCATCACATTCTAATATTAAGATGGAATACATCTCTCTCTCTCTCTCTTATACTCCTCAAGAAAGGGAAATCTCCATGTAATCTTGATTTAAGAACAAATCAAAGTATAGCTTTAAGCAATATTATATGATGTTTGAAATACAAATATGCTACCTTGATCTAACAAGGTCATCACACTAACACGTGATAACTATAGCACATGATTTCACTTTATCCCTAGTGAGGCAGCAAAATAAAGGTAAAAACCAAAGTAGATCTTGAATATTATGTGTCACAATTTAATCTCTACCACCATGCTACTCCATCTAACACACACTTCTCCCCATACAAGTTCTTGCATATAACTTGGATCAAAACAAGCAATGAAGAACGGGGTGCATGATATGCATCTATTAAAACATTTTACACAGAATATATTCCAATCTCAAATATCAAATCATAGAACGAAGATCCACCACATAGAAATTACAAATATGACCATAATCATGTTGGGCAGCTCATATGGTACTAGATCCATGAATAACAAGAGAGAAATAGATCAAGCTACTTCCACAAACCCATAGCCCAGAGGTTGACTACTCCCTCTTCATCATGGTGATGATGCTGGAGATGTTGGAGATCTCCCCAGAGGTGGCTCCGATGGAGTTCCCCCTCCAATATTCGCTGGATCTGACTCTGTTTGGTGGTGTTTTCATCTCTGGTGGCTTCTTCTCCGAGGACTCCCTGGGGGGTCCTTAGATAGGGATTTTTAGGTCAAGAGAACTCCGTGGGTGAAATACTCAAGGCGATCGGACGACCGAGGAGGAAACGAGCATGGGTGGCGCGCCCACCTAGGCTGGGCATGGCACCTGGGATCATTTGGCCCTCCTAGTGGGATTATTGTGCTCCAGGTGCTTCTCGTATATAAATATTGGCATTCCAAAAAGTGCAGGTCCATTTGACTTCGTATAGGTCCTAAAACATCAAAAGCATTGAAAACGGGGTTTTTCTACCTTGCCGAGTTATAGCCAAAATAAAGGGGATCATTCATAAATTCCCAAAAATCAATATAAAATAGGGATATAACATTATATATGATGCAAATATGTGGGAAAACATGTTAACAAACTACAAAGTTCATGTATGCATTTTATATGCATCAGCACGCACTAAACTTGGATCCGAAGGTAAAACTAGTAAAACAGACACTTCGCCACTTCGCATAACCAAAATGAAAGGCCATAGGAAAAGAGCTCCATCGCCTAACTGACACCAAATTTATCAAAGAATTGAAGAAAGCATAGTGGGTCACAAACCCAGTATATGTCCCAAAGAAAAATATAAAAGAACTACGTATGTGCATTGATTTCACTGTGTTGAACAAACACTATCCAAATGATCACTTCCCACTACCACGAATCGATGTGACTATAGGGTGCGTGTTGGGAATGGCAATCATGTATGATGTTATTCCCAATGTATTCATAAAGTTATTGTCCATGTATGAACTACTGATATGTATCATTGAATATGTGATTCGATTGTGGAACTATGTATTCATGTTTGTTCATACTAGTTGTCCTTGGTAATTGAGGTTGTGCTAGACACACAACTTAGACTAATGTGAAAGTTGGTTGATCACTATGTTCCACTTGTCATGGGCTTGGGATGCTATTTCGACTTACACAGATTCGGCTAAAGAGTTTAGCGAGTCGGACTGACCCATATTGAGGTACAATGAAAAAGTTGTCATTTGTATGTCTCAATTAGTGTAATCCTTAGACCTGAGGTTATTGCACAATCCGAGTTGAGGATCACCGACTTAGGTTCTGTCAAATGTTGTTCCATCATTGGGCAGTTATAAAGGCAGAGTTCGAATCGACTGAGAATCAAGCTGCCTGATGTGAATAACCCAGATGTGCTTTTTCCCCTCCGACTAGAGATATATTCTTTGGGCCCTCTCGGAAGATATGATTCGAAAAGCATGGCCATCCGCGACTCGGTTAAGTGTTAACCGATGCGATCGACTAAGAGTTAGTCGGATGAATCACTTATCTCATATCGAGAAAGAGAGTCGAACTATTTAAGGGATGATGATTAATCTCTTATAGTTCGACAAGGTATATCGTGAGGCAAAAGGGACTCAGACGAAAGTCGCATTGGAAGGTATGTTGTCATGACTCTTTGGTACTTGGGAGTCGGCATGTTCTGCTAGGAGACGCTACCGACTGATCGGTCACGAGTGAGACTCGGATCGTGTCCAAGTCACCATGAGCCTGTTAGGTCACACACTTAAGAGCGGGAGCAAGTTTGGATTAGACCTGAACCGGAAATCTATTTGGGTTGGACCCAAATCTGACATAGACTCAGTCAGTGAGCTAGACTCGCAGTGACTAATATAGGCCTTTTAGTGAATGGGCCACAAGTGAGTGGAGCCCACTTTCATTTCCTATATAAGCTGGGGCGTAGGTGCTTAGAGAACAGGGTTAGGTCACTCCATGTATTGGAAACCCTAGCCCCAGTTCAATCTAGTCCTGTCGCTGTTGTACCGGACCTAGCAGTCCATCACCTGCGCTCCTCCTCGTACATGTGGATACTGGCATAGGTGCTGTACTGATACGTCCATTTTGAATCACTATTTTATATCATAATTTACTGTTATTCATTGATATATTTCATATTAAGATATGATACTTATGTTATTTCATATGTTTTTGCATGATTGGTGATTTTTGGAGGATGAACCACTGGAGTCAGGATTTTGATGGAAAAAGCACTATCTGGATGCACTCGCGAAGATTGGAAAATCCCAGAAAATATATGGAAATTCCTATTTTTCTAGAAGACGAAGGAGGCCAGAAGGAGGAGTGGAGATGGGCCACAGAGGGCCCACACCCCCTGGTGGCGCGGGTCCCCCTGGCCGTGCCACCAGGTGGTGTTGCCACCCTGGCCCACTTACGGTATCGCCCTTTGGCATATATAATCCCCTCAAAACCCTAAGACTCGGGGAGCAACTATAAAAAGGTTCCACCGCCTCTACGGGGTGGAAACTACAGAGAGAGAAAGAGCTCTCCGGTAGGCAAAAATCTGCCAAGGAAATTCCTTCTAGGAGAGGGGAGATCGTCGCCATCAACACCACCATCAAGCTAGACTTCATCAGGATCATCATCATCGTCATCTCCACCATCATCTTCATCAGCACCATCATCTCCACTCGGTACCACTATAACAATTGGGTTGAATCTTGCATAGTTCTGAGGGGAAACTTTCCCGGTGTTTATTACTTGTTCTAGTTGATGCTATTGAGTGCAACCATTGAATAATTGTTCATGTTCAGATTGTTACTTATCATTATTTCATCTCTTATCTTGATCCATATGATGTCTCCTGAGTAGTTCATTTAGTTCTTGAGGACATGGGAGAAGTCATGTTGTTAGTAGTGGAATTGTGTTAAGAAAGATTCAATGGTTTGATATTTAAATTGTGGTGTTATTCTTCTAGTGGTGTCATGTGAACGTTGACTACATGATACTTCACCTTTATGGGCATAGAGGAATGCATCGTGTATTTGGCTACTAATTGTCGAGTTGCCGGAGTGATAGAAACCTAAACCCCCGTTAGGAAACCTTTGCATAAGGGACTATAGGATCTCAAAGTTTAAGGCTGTGGTTAGGTTTTTATCTTAATTACTTTCTTGTAGTTGCGGATGCTTGCAAGCGGTATAATCACAAGTATGTATTAGTCCTAGGAAGGTCAGTACATTAGCATAGGTTCACCCACACAACACTTATCCAACCAGAGAAGATTAATCAACTATATGAAGCGAAAGCACTTGACAATATTCCCATGTGTCCTTGAGAATGTTTGGTCATCTTAAGTAATACAACTGGCTTGTCCTTTGCTAAATAAAGGATTGGGCCACTTGCTGCAATTATTATTTATGTCTTTTATTTACTCGCACTTTATTTATCTGCATTATCAAAAACCCCAAATTCCATTTGCTAAGTATTTACAGAGAATTATTGATCCAAACCACTTGTCAACACCTTCTGCTCCTTGTTGGGTTCGACACTCTTACTTATCGAAAATACTGCGATACACCCCCTATACTTGTGGGTCATCAAGACTATTTTCTGGCGTCGTTGCCACGGAGTGAAGCGCTATTGAAGAGTGGAACTGGTAAAGGAAACTTCTACTGTGTGTATTATTTATTTCTGTTTGTTGCTTTATTTTCAATATGGATAGTTCACTTAGTTTCTTATTTCGTAATGCTACTACCACTACTAAGGTAGTATATGAACCACCACCTGCTGAAAAAGATACTTTTAAAATACCTACAAAAGTTGTTGATCGTGTTATGAATAACTACTATTTTGGAGATGGAACTATCCATCCCGGTGATCATTTGCTCTTTATACATGAATTATGCGGCTTGTTCAAGTGTGCAGGTATTACAATAGATCAAGTTAAGAAGAAGTTATTCTCGTTATCATTGAAAGGCAGAGCTGAGGAATGGTATAAGCTGCTGAAGAATGGCCAATCTCTTGAATGTGAGGAAATTGTACCTCTCATTTATTCCAAATTTTATCCTCCTAGTGAGATTCATAAAGATTGGAATCAAATATATAACTTTGGTCCTCGTGATGGAGAGAGTACAACTCAAGCTTGGGGGAGATTGAAGTCATTAATGCTCAAATGTCATATTCATGAGCTCCCTAATAATATTATTATCAATAACTTGTATGCAAGGCTTTCTCTTCATGATAAGGATCTACTAGATGCCTCTTGTGATGGATCATTTACACGTATGAAACAAGAAGCTAAATGGGATCTTCTAGACCGTATTCAAGACAATGCTGAAGCATGGGAGAATGATAAAGGAAGAAAGTCAGGTATAAATTATGATTATGAATGCATTAAATCTTTTATGGGAACTGATGACTTTCATAATATTAGTAATGCTTATGGTCTTGATTCTCAAAGTATTGCAAATTGTTTTAAGGCCTTTGCCTCTTATATTGAAATTCCTAAAAAGAAATGGAACAAGTATCATGAGCCATATAAAGGTATTTTTAATTGTGTTCCTGCTAGAAATACTGAAGTTTATACTATTGATCATATTTTACGTGAACCTTACATCGAGAAAATACTTTTCCCTGTTAAGGTAAAGGAGCATTCTATGATAACTAGTATGGTTAACAAAAGTACAAAGAAAGTTGTAGAACCTGATGAACAAATAGATGTTGAACCTGCAGTAGCAATTGAGAAAGACTTTGTCTCTAAAAATGTAGAAGATGGGCAGATTATCCTTTGTAAGGATACTTTTAATATTGTTTCACATCCTAGTAGAACTAGGAAAGCTAGTGTCCCTGGGTTTTCTGTCAGAATAAGTGATCATTGCTACAATGGTTCATGTTATAGTTATTTCGTTAAATTTATCATAATATTGAAAGTTATTATGAGAGAGGGAAAATTGTCTCTATGCATCTCAATATTAAGTGTCCTTGCTTTATGCTGAAAGTTTTATGTTGCACTTGTTTTGCCTTCCTATGCTAGTAGCCTCTGGTTTCAATAATTTATTTTCTTACAAAATTTCCTTGCATAGGAAGTGGGTTAGACTTAAATATGTGTATATTTGCTTCTTGATGCTCTCTTTTACTTCAATTCATATTTTTATGTGAGCATCATTGAAATTATCATGTCTATCTTAATGGCTATAAAGAAAGAGGTTTTTGGGACACAACCCAATATATTTTTGCTTTCAGTTTATTTTTGTTTATTTGAGTCCTGGAGGTTATTGCTTCTGTAATAAACTCTCCTTATCCTTTTTGTTTGGTTTTTGTGTCAAGATCAATCTCTAATGAGGGAGAAGTAAGATTTGGGGAAGTTGCTGCCCCGAAATAGATTTTGTGCTTCACTATAAAAAATCGTGAAAAATCTCAGAACGTCGCACTAATCTATAATTGTTTGTGTGCATGCCCCAGGTTATTATTTAACTTTCATTAGTTTTGCACTTTTTGATTTGAGCAACAGAAGATTTTCGAAAAAATTGATCTTTACTTGCTGGTCTGTTTTGACAGATTTCTGCCATATTTTTGCATTTGCATCTTAAATCGATTTCCTTTTTGAATTCTTTTTGGGATTTTGAAAGGATTTGCTTCAGTAGTTTATGCTTGGATGGATTTCAGTTGAAATTGAACCTAAAGGTTTATTATCTTGCATTCACTAATGTTGCTAATGAAGATTGTGTAAAGTTTTGTATGAAAGAAATTTTCAAGTGGTAGGAGGAAATGATGTAATGAGATGAAGAATGGTCAAAGACTCAAGAACTATATTGCTGGAGATTCTTACAATGAATATATTGATGTTATTAAAGTGGTCACTCTGGAAAAAAATTTATTAAAGACCAAATTTAGAAACCTGCAGAGTCCGTTTTCGAATAGGTAACCGTTCTGGTAAGAAAAGGTCCGCGAAAAACCTTCAATTTATTATTTTGTGCAGTTTTTATCTAACATGGAAGATATTGAGTCAAAAGAGGGACGGAAACAGAGTCCGGGGGGCTCACATCACTCCGTGGCGCGGGCCCACGCACCTGGCCACGCCACCAGGGGCTGTGGCCACCCCGGAGCCCGTCTTCGACCCGTTTTATCCCAGTACCTTCCTTTTGTTGTTAAACTTTGTAATATATAATCCCCTGGATCCCTCGAGGTCCGTATATTATGTTCTCGTCATGTTTTCGTTTCGATCTATTTCTATCAGGGACTATTCTCAAGTTTACTTTAAGGAGGAAGAGTGGGGAAAGAATCACAATGGCTGAGATTCACAGCCCAACATGATCATGAACCACATTGAGCACAATTCAGAGTTGATTCATACTCTAACCTTCAAGATTGAGGATTTTGAGAAATTGATTGAAAAGCTCATCGAGAGAACACCACCACCACCACTGAAGGAGTAATTTGTCATCAGGTTTTGGCATCCCCTTGGTTTGTTCCAAGCTTGGGGGAGTGTCGCGGTATCATCTCATTATCTTTCATATTTTTACCTTTTTCATAGAGTCATATCATGAATAGAGAAGTTATCATATAGGATAGTTTGCATTGTGGAAGTATCTCTCCTCTAGTTAGTCATCTATGTATCCCTTGGTGTGAGTTGCCGTTATGGAATATTAATGAGAACTTCTATCATTTACTTTTTGCACATCTTATTTTAGTTTGTAATTTCTGTTATATGATTGATCTTGTTGTTAGTATTGGTATCACTTTAGGATCATTAAGTAAATTTAGTTGGTTTTGGCAAACCTGTCTCTGGTCAGTAGCAACACTATTTGAGAATTGAATGGAAAAGAGAAAAGTACTTTTAGATATATAATTTCATTATCTTTCTTTCTTGCTTGGCTCATAAGTTTAGTATTCTCTAGTTAAGATCTTCTGTGCTTCCCAGGAAGATTGCATGATTGTTTCTATCGCTTGTATGTTTGTTTGTTTCCTTCAACTCTTATTACTTGCTACCCAGCCTTGCTAGCCAAAAACCTATACTTAGAGAGAATGCTTCTCGTGCATCCAATCCCTGAACTAAAACATATGCCATTTGTGTCCACTATACCTACACATTAGCATTATTGCTATTCCAAGTATATTCATGCTTTTATCTACCTTCCAAATTAAACTTGTTATGCAAAAATTAGTGATTAAAGGTCAAACTTGATGGCAGACTTTACTTTCTTGCACTTAATAAACTTGAACCATTGTGTCCATCTATGTTGCTTATATGCTTGCACTTTATAAGTTGTGAATTAGCAGAACCATCTACCATGGGGAACACTTTCAACATTACACTTATTATTCAGTTGATATCATGTTCTTTTGTTTATGGATCCTGGCGGTGTGAAATAAAAGGGGAGCTTGTGAGCTCATGGAGTTTGTATATGTGTTAGAGAAACATTCGGGCGGCTAGCCTAAGCCATGCCTAATCATGGTGGAAACTTGCAGCATAACCATAGTGGCATTCTATGAAGCATCTTCCATAAAAACCTATGCAAATAGCAAATAAAAAGATCGTTGAGATGCTCACTGTCTGTTGCCTTATCATTTTGATATGGGATAGCTCCTATGCCATGGGGAAAGGGGTACCCCGTTGGCAGTTCTCTATGATACACATGTACTTACAATGACAAGAACTTACTTGTGACTAAAGTTGAGTAGCATGAGGTTTGGTACTCGTAACAAAGGGGCATGAGATTTTCAACTTATAACTTGTCAAGAATATCCTCATATTTGTGTCACTTTAACCTTAATCACCTCAAGATGCTTATGATAGGGTCAATGAGAGCTGAATGCTAATAAGTACCATAATTTTTGGAAGCTCTTTATGAAACTTGAAATCCCTGCTTCCCTCTGCGAAGGGCTTATATTTTACTTGTTAGTTGAGTCAGTAAACCTATTACTTTCTATCTGAAGCAAGTATTTGAGTTGTTGTGATTCAATCATCCATATGATGATTTATTCAATCATGTTTCTTATGTTCCTTGTTTTGCACACTGCTCTTATCTTAGTGAATATTACTTTGAAAGCTATCATTGAAAACCCCATTATGTTTAAATCCTGCAACTTGTTAACCATTCTCTGACCAAGAACAAAGTTTTCCATTACCAATTATGATTTAGTTTGTGTATATTTATTGTAAGTTAAGTTATATAATAGTGAGTTGTTTTCTATTATGATTTAAGTATTGATGAATGTGATGCTTCTTGTCTGTATTCTCTTTATCGACACTTCACTCCATAAACCTGTGGTCATGTTTATTGAGCTCAGTTTTCGCTTGGGGATAAGCGAGGTCTAAGCTTGGGGGGAGTTGATACGTCCATTTTGCATCACTATTTTATATCATAATTTACTGTTATTCATGGATATGTTTCATATTAAGAGATGCTACTTATGTTATTTCATCTATTTTTGCATGATTGTTGATTTTTGGAGGATGAACCACCAGAGTCAGGATTCTGATGGAAAAAGCACTGTCTGGATGCAAAATTCGTGAAGATCGGAAAATCCTAGAAAATATATGGAAATTCCTATTTTCCCAGAAGACGAAGGAGGCCAGAAGGAGGAGTGGAGATGGGCCACAGGGGGCCCACAACCCCTAGTGGTGCGGCCCCTGGCCACGCCACCTATTGGTGTGGCCACCTTGGCCCACTTCCGGCATCGCCCTTTGGCGTATATAATCCCCTCAAAACCCTAAGACTCGGGGAGCGACAACAGAAAGGTTCCGCCGCCTCTGCAGGGCGGAAACTACAGAGAGAGAAAGAGCTCTCCAGCATGCAGAAACCTGTCGGGAAATTCCTTCCTCGAGAGGGGAGATCGTCGCCATCAACACCACCATCAAGCTAGACTTCATCGAGATCATCATCATCATCTCCACCATCATCTCCATAAGAACCACCATCACCACTCCGTACTGCTGTAACAATTGGGTTGAATCTTGCATAGTTCTTTGGGGAAACTTTCTCGGTGTTGATTACTTGTTGTAGTTGATGCTATTGAGTGGAACCATTGAATTATTGTTCATGTTTAGATTGTTACTTATCATTATTTAATCTCAGATCTTGATCCATATGATGTCTCATGAGTAGTTCGTTTAGTTCTTGAGGACATGGGAGAAGTCATGTTGCTAGTAGTGGAATTGTGTTGAGAAAGATTCAATGGTTTGATATTTAAGTTGTGGTGTTATTCTTCTAGTGGTGTCATGTGAACGTCGACTACATGATACTTCACCTTTATGGGCCTAGGGGAATGCATTGTGTATTTGGCTACTAATCATGGGGTTGCTGGAGTGACAGAAACTGAACCCCCATTAGGAAACCTTTGCATAAGGGAGTGTAGGATCTGAAAGTTTAAGGCTGTGGTTAGGTTTTTATCTTAGTTACTTTCTTGTAGTTGCGGATGCTTGCAAGGGGTATAATCACAAGTATGTATTAGTCCTAGGAAGGTCAGTACATTAGCATAGGTTTACCCACACAACACTTATCCAACCAGAGAAGAGTAATCAACTATATGAAGCGAAAGCACTTGACAATATTCCCATGTGTCCTTGAGAACGTTTGGTCATCTTAAGTAATACAACCGGCTTGTCCTTTACTAAAGAAAGGATTGTGCCACTTGCTACAATTATTATTATTGTCTTTTATTTACTCGCACTTTATTTATCTGCATTATCAAAAAACCCTAAAAACCGTTTGCTAAGTATTTACACAGAATTCCTGATCCAAACCACTTGTCAACACCTTCTGCTCCTCGTTGGGTTCGACACTCTTACTTATCGAAAATACTGCGATACACCCCCTATACTTGTGGGTCATCATGTACGTTCAGCACTTCGATGATCATGGATCGGAATGGATCATGAGGACTGAACTGCATCAATCGAAGTGTTTCATCGATTCCACAACTGCGCGTCTAGTGGTAATTCTCATGGCCTACTACTTCTGCTAGATCTTGGGATCACCACATAGGGGAAAAGTTGTGTTTATCTCTTCATGGCCCAACAATGCAAACGTCTTTATTTTCTAGACGCATACTCAGGATACCATTAGATCTGGATGAAGGAGGAAGACCATGATAAAACAACATTTATCACACCGTATGGTGTATTCTCCTACACAACAATGCCATTTCGACTCAAAAATGCGAGTGCAACATATCCGTGGAGGATGCAAAACTGCTTGGGAAGTCAAATTGGAACAAATGTACAAGTTTACATTGATGACGGCATAGTTACAACAAAACAAGGGTCGACCCTTATCAATGACCTCTGAGAGACTTTCAAGAACCTCGACAAATATTGCATCAAACTCAACCCGACGAAGTGCTCCTTTGGAGTCCCTGCAAGAAACTCCTTGGATACCTTGTGTCAGCAAGGGGAACAGAGGTCAGTCCCGAAAAAATACAGGCAATCCTCACAATGAAAAATCCAACAAATCTTCAGGGCGTGCATCAACTAGCTCGGTGATTCACATCACTCAGTCGTTTCATCGCCCGTCTAGGCGAAAAGGCACTACCATTTTATGCACTTATGAGAAAATCAGACAAATTTGAATGGACGGATGAAGCTCAGCGTGCTTTCGAAGAGCTCAAGAAAACACTTTCGACATCTCCCGTCGTCGTGTCTCAATGAGAAAAAGAACCCCTACTTCTCTATATTTCCGCTACCAATCAAGTGATCAGCACAGTTTTGGTCATCGAGCGACCCGAAGAAGGGAAAACCCACGATGTTCAAAGACTAGTCTACTTTTTACATGAGGGCCTCTCTCCATCCAAGCAAAGATATCCGCACTATCATAAACTAGCATATGGAGTCTACATGACAGCTCGAAAGTTGCACCATTATTTTTCAGAAACCCAATCATAATGGTCAATGAAGCACCTCTCTCCAATATCCTCAATAATCTAGAAGCTACCGAACACGTTTCTCTATGGGGCATTGAGCTATCCACTTGAGATATCACATACAAGAAATGCAAAGAAATTAAATCATAGTTTTTGCCTGACTTTATTATTGAATGGAAAAAACTATAGTACACGAGCCCGCTGGACCTTTCTAGTGCATGGACAATATACTTCGATGGGTCAAAAAGAATGGTATGAGCAGGAGTCATATTAGTGTCACCTCAAGGCGATAAAGTGTGATACACACTTCGGATGATATTTTCAAAAGTGTCAAATAATGAAGCCGAGTATGAAGCCTCGTTGCACGGTTTGTGTATGGCCAAAACTTGCGGTGCAACTCGCTTGAAGATATTTGGTGATTCAAACCTTGTGGCACAACAAGCAATGAAAGAGTGTGATGCTGTTTGCGACAACATGATCGCCTACCGCGATCTGTATAGAATCATGGAATCTCAATTCGACAGGTGTGAAGTTTCACACATAGGAAGGGCAAGCAATGAAGAAGCCGACAATTTGGCAAACATCAGATCCTTATGCCTGCCAATACCACTCAGAGTTTTCTAGGAAGAAATAATGGAGCACTCCATCAAAGCTAAAAGGGTCTCTGAAGTTATAGACCAAAAGCACAGAAAAATATCAAGACGCAAAAATACTCGGGGGCTACGCCAATACACGAAAACATAGAAGAAGTCCTTGACGAAGACCCATAAGTCGACGAAGTCACGATATTGGAGCCTACATGGATACAACCATATATAGCTGATATGTCCATTTTGCATCACTATTCTATATCATAATTTACTGTTATTCATTGATATATTTCATATTAAGAGATGATAGTTATGTAATTTCATTTGTTTTTGCATGGTTGATGACTTTTGGAGCATGGACCGCTGCAGTCAGGATCCTGATGGAAAAGGTGTTGTTTGGAGGCGAAATTCGTGAAGATTAGAAAATCCGGGAAAATACATGGAAAATTTTATTTTTCCAGAAGACGAAGATTGCCAGAAGGGGGAGTGGAGATGGGCCATAGGGGGCCCACACCACACCCTGGCGCAAGCCACCCTAGGTCGCGCCAATAGGTGGTGTGGCTGCCCTGGCCCACTCCAAGATCTCCCCTTTGGTGTATATTATCCCCACGGAACCCTAATACCGGGGGAGCAACCATAGAAAGATTTCGCCGCCTCTGCGGGGCGGAAAACACCGAGAGAGAAAGACCTCTGTGGCAGACAGAATTCTGTCAGGGGAATTCCTTCCCGGAGATGGGAGATCATCGCCATCAACACCACCATCAAGCTGGACTTCATAGGGATCATCATCACCATCATCTCCACTAGCACCATCATCACCACTTCATACCGCAGTAACAATTGGGTTGAATCTTGCATAGTTCTTAGGGGAAACTTTCTCGGTGTTGATTACTCCTTGTAGTTGATGCTATTGAGTGAACTATTGAATTATTGTTTATGTTCAGATTGTTACATATCATTATATCATCTCTTATATTGATCCATATGATGTCTTGTGAGTAGGCCATTTAGTTCTTCAGGACATGGGAGAAGTCATGTTGGTAGTAGTGGAATTGTGTTGAGAAAGATTCAATGGTTTGATATTTAAGTTGTGGTGTATTTCTTCTAGTGGTGTCATGTGAACATAGACTACATGACACTTCACCTATATGGGCCTAGGGGAATGCATTGTGTATTTGGCTACTAATCGTAGGGGTTGCTAGAGTGGCAGAAACCTGAACCCCCATTAGGAAACCTTTGCACAAGGGATGTCAGGGTCTTAGAGTTTAAAGTTGTGGCTAGGTTTCAACCTTAATTACTTTCTTGTACTTGCGGATGCTTGCAAGGGGTATAATCACAAGTATGTATTAGTCCTAGGAAGATCGGTACATTAGCACAGGTTCACCCACACAACACTTAGCAAACTAAAGAAGATTAATCAACTATATGAAGCGAAAGCACTTGACGATATTCCCGTGTGTCCTCAAGAATGTTTGGTCATCTTAAGTAATACAACCGGCTTGTCCTTTGCTAAAGAAAGGATTGGGCCACTTGCTGCATCTATTATTATTGTCTTTTATTTACTCACACTTTATTTATCTGCATTATCAAAAACCCCTAAAAATCCATTTTCTAAGTATTTACAGAGAATTCCTGCTCCAAGCCACTCATCAACACCTTCTGCTCCTCGTTGGGTTCGACACTCTTACTTATCGAAAATATTGCGATACACCCCCTATACTTGTGGGTCATCAAGACTATTTTCTGGCGCCATTGCTGGGGAGTGAAGCGCTATTAGAGAGTGGAACTGGTAAAGGAAACTTCTACTGTGAGTATTGTTTACTTTTGTTAGTTGATTTATTTTCAATATGGATAATTTGCTGAGTTTCTAATTTCGTAATGCTACTACCACTACTAAGGTAGTAGATGAACCACCACCTGCTAAGATTGATACGTTTAAAATACCTACAAGAATTATTGATCGTGTTATGGATAACTATTATGTTGGAGATGGATTTGTCCATCCTGGTGATCATTTGCTATTTATACACGAATTATGCGGGTTGTTCAAGTGTGCAGGTGTTACAACAGATCAAGTCAAGAAGAAGTTATTCTCATTATCACTGAAAGGAAGAGCTGAAGAATGGTTTAAGCTGCTGAAGAATGGTCAAGCTCTTGAATGGGAGGAAATAGTGCCTCTCTTTTATTCAAAATTTTATCCTCCTAGTGAGATTCATAAAGATCGGAATCAAATATACAACTTTTGGCCTCTTGATGGAGAGAGTACAGCTCAAGCTTGGGGGAGATTGAATTTACTAATTCTCAAATGTCCTATTCATGAGCTCCCTCCCAATATTATTATCATTAACTTTTATGCAAGGCTTTCTCTCCATGATAAGGATTTATTGGATGCTTCTTGTGCTGGATCATTTACACGCATGGAAGAAGATGCTAAATGGGATCTTCTAGACCGTATCCAAGACAATGCTGAAGCATTGGAGAATGACAAAGGAAGGAAGTCAGGTATAAAATATGATTATGAATGCATTGAATCTTTTATGGGAACTTATGACTTTCAAAATATTAAAAATTCTTATGGTTTAGACTCTCAGGCTATTGCAAATTATTTTAAGGCTTTTGCTTCCTATATTAAAGTTCCTAAGAAGAAGTGGAATAAGTATCATGCACCTTATAAAGACATTGTTAGTAGTGTTCCTGCAAGAAATACTGAAGTTTATACTGCTAATCATGTTTTACCTGAACCTTACATTGAGAAAATACCTTTCCCAGTTAAAGTAAAGGAAGATTCTATGATAGCTAGTATAGTTAATGAAAGTACAAATAAAGCTGTTGAACCTGATAAACAAATGGATGATGAACCTGTAATAGCAAATGTGGAAGACTTTGTCACTAAATATGTAGAAGAGGGACACACTATCCTTTGTAAGAATACCCCTAATATTGTTTCACAAAGTAGTGTTCTGAGAGCTAATGTCCCTGTGTTTTCTGTTAGGATAAGTGATCATTGCTACAATGGTTCTTGCGATAGTTATATCATTAAATTTATGCATGATACTAAAGGTTATTATGAGAGAGGAAAGACTGTTCTAATGCATCTCAATAATATTAAGTTTCCTCATTTTATGTTGAAAGTTTTTATGTTGCACTTGTTTTGCCTTCCTATGCTAGTAGCCTCTGGTTTCAACAATTTATTTTCTTACAAAATTCCCTTGCATAGGAAGTGGGTTAGACTTAAACATGTGTATTTTTTCTTCTTGATGCTCTCTTTCACGTCAATTCATATTCTTATGTGAGCATCATTGAAATTATTATACCCATCTTAATGGCTATAAAGAAAGAGCTTTTTGGGAGACAACCCAATTTATTTTTTCTTTCAATTTGTTTTTGTTTATTTGAGTCTTGGAAGTTATTACTTCGGTAATAACCTCTCCTTATCCTTTTTGTTTGGTTTTTATGTAAAGATCAACCTCTAATGAGAGAGAAGTAAGATTTGGGGAAGTTGTTGTCCCGAAACAGATTTTTGTGCTTCACCGTAAAAATTCGTGAGAGACCTCTGTATGTCGTATTGAGCTGTAATTTTTTGTGCTTCTGACCCAGGTTGTTATTTAACTTTCGTTAGTTTTGGACTTTTTTATTTGATCAATAGAATACTTTCGAAAAAAATAATCTTTACCTTCTGGTCTATTTTAACAGATTTTTGCCACTTTTGCATTTGCCTCTTAAATCGATTTCCTTTTTAAATTCTTTTGGGTTTTCAGAAGGAGTTGTTTTAGTAGCTTAGGTTTTGATGGATTTCAGTTGAAATTGAACTTAAAAGGTTAATTACCTCGCTTATACTAATGTTGCTAATGAGAATTGTGTGAAGTTTTGTGTGAAAGAAATTTCCAGGTTATCGGAGAAAATGGTGTAATAAGAAAGTGAAAGGTTTCATGACTCGAGCAATATGAGTATGAAGATTAAGATATTGATGTTATTCATGCGGTGACTCCAGAAGAATCTACTAAAGACCAAATTCAGAGACCTGCAGAGTCCATTTTCGAATAGGTAACAGTTCTGGTAAGAAAAGTTCCGCGAAAATTATATCCAGTTATATTTTTGCAGTTTTTATCCAACAATGGAAACAACGATGCGAAAGAGGGACGGAAACGGAGCCAGGGTGGCTCACACCACCCCCTGGCCACGCCAGGAGGTGGTGTGGCCACCTCGGACTCTGTCCCGGCCCATTTTCTCCCAATACCTTCCTTTTGTTGTAAAACTTCATAATATATAATACCCCGGATCCCCGAGGTTCGTATATCATGTTTTCGTTTCGATCTGTTTCTGCCAGGAACTATTCTTAAAAGTTTAGAAGCACAATGGTCTCCGCCAACAATAAGGGCAAGGAGCCTATGGAGGAAGATCTCCAAGACCCCGGACAAGCGAAGGAGATCAAGAGTAAAGATGAAGAGGAGGCAAAGAAAAGCCAGCATCCGCACACCGGCACTACCATTGCAAGCATTGGAGTGTTGGCAAACCCTGCCAAGATCAAAAGGACTACACTGATGTCAACTAGAGGGAAGCCTCCACGTCAACGTTTGGCTCCACGGTCACCTCCTCCACGCACCAAGAATCCCTTCCATACCCTTATCCATGAGCATCAATTCTAGAATATGCCCAAGGAGAAACTATCCTCCAATTGGGATATGTCTGTTCTAACCATGTAGGAAAACAAGACTTCAAGGAGGAAGAGTGGGGAAAGAATCGCAAGAGCTGGAATTTGCAACGCAACATGATCATGAGCCATAATGAGCAAAACTCGGAGTTCATTCGTACTCTCACCTTCGAGATTGAGGACTTGGGGAAATTAATCAAAAAGCTCATCGAGAGAACACCACCACCACCGAAGGAGTAATTCGTCATCAGGTTTTGGCATCCCCTTGGTTTGTTCCAAGCTTGGGGGAGTGTCGCGGTAGCACATCACTATCTTCTATCTTTTTACCTTTTTAGTAGAGTCATATCATGAATAGAGAAGTTATCATGTAGGATGGTTTGCATTATGGGAGTGTCCCCCCTCTTGTTAGATATCTATGTATCCCTTGGTGTGAGTGCCGTTATGGAATATTAATGAGAAGTTCTATCATTTACTATTTTGCATATCTTATATTAGTTTTCAATTTATGATTATATGATTGATCTTGTCGTTAGTATTGGTATCACTTTGGGATCATTGAGTAAATTTAGTTGGTTTTGGCAAACCTGGCTCGGTCAGTAGCAAGACTATTTTGAGAATTGAATGAAAAAGATAAAAGTACTATTAAAGAAATATAATTTCATCATATTTTTCTTTCTTGATTTGCTCATAAGTTTAGTATTCTCTAGTTAAGATCTTTTGTGATTCCAAGGAAGATTGCATGTTTGTTTTTATCACTTGTATGTTTGTTTGTTTCCTTCAACTCTTATGCTTGCTACCCAGCATTGCTAGCCAAAAACCTGTACTGAGAGGAAATGCTTCTCGTGCATCCAATCCTTAAACCAAAACCTATGCCATTTGTGTCCACCATACCTACCTACTAGCACTATTGCTATTCAAACTAAATTCATGGTTTTATCTACCTTCCGAATTAAACTTGTTATGTGAAAAATAGTGATTAAAGCTCTCATGAACTTGATGGCACACTTTACTTTCTTGCACTTAATAAACTTGAACCATTGTGTCCATCTTTGTTGCGTATATGCTTGCGCTTTATAAGTTGAAGTTAGCAGAACCACGTATCATGGGGAACGCTTTCAACATTGCACTTATATTCCACTGATATCATGATTCGTTTTCTTATGGATCCTAGCAGTGTGAAATAAAAGGGGAACTTGTAAGATCATGGAGTTTGTAGGTGTGTTAGAGAAACGCCTGGGACGCTATCCTAAGCCATGCCTAATCATTGTGGAAACTTGCAGCATAACCATAATGGGCACTCTATGAAGCATCCTCAATAAAAACCTATGCAAATAGAAAATAAAAAGATCGCTGAGATGCTCATTGTATGCTTGCCTTGTCATTTTGATTATGGGATAGCTCCTATATCATGTGCAAGGGGTACCCCGTTGGCAGTTCTCTATGATACATATGTATTTACAATGACAAGAGCTTACTTGTGACTGAAGTTGAGTAGCATGAGGTTCAGTACTCGTAAGTAAGGGGCATGAGGTTTCAACTTATAACTTGTCAAGCATATCCTCTTAGTTGTGTCACTTTAACCTTAATCACCTAAAGATGCCTATGATAGGGGCAATGAGAGATCAAAGCTAGTAAGTACCATAATTTTTGGAAGCTCTTTATGAAACTAGAAATCCCTGCTTTCCTCTACGAAGGGCCTATCTTTTACTTTTTAGTTGAGTCAGTAAACCTATTCCCTTCTATCTCAGTAAGTATTTTGAGTTGTTGTGTTTCATTCATTCATATGATGATTTATTCAATCATGTTTCTTATGTTCCTTGCGTTGCACATTGCTCTTATCTTAGTTTTTATTACTTTGAAAACTATCATTGAAAACCCCCTTTATGTTTGAACTCCTACAAATTATCAACTATTCTTCGACCAAGAGCTAAGTTTGCCATTACCAATTGTTATTTACTTTATGTATCTTTATTGTGTTCCCTTTACTTATTGCAAGTTAAGTTATATAATAGTGAGTTGTCTTCTATTATGATTTATTTATTGATGAATGTGATGCTTCTTGTCCATATTCTTTTATCGACTCTTCACTCTATAAACCTGAGGTCATGTTTATTGAGCTCATTTTTTGCTTGGGGACAAGCGAAGTCTAAGCTTGGGGGGAGTTGATACATCCATTTTGCATCACTATTCTATATCATAATTTACTGTTATTCATTGATTTATTTCATATTAAGAGATGATACTTATGTAATTTCATCTGTTTTTGCTTGGTTGATGACTTTTGGAGCATGGACCGCTGCAGTCAGGATTCTGATGGAAAAGGTGCTATTTGGAGGCGAAATTCGCGAAGATCAGAAAATCCAGGAAAATACATGGAAAATTATATTTTTGTAGAAGACGAAGATTGCCATAAGGGGGAGTGGAGATGGGCCATAGGGGGCCCCCACCACCCCCTGGCGCGGGCCGCCCTAGGCCGCGCCAGCAGGTGGTGTGGCTGCCCTAGCCCACTCCAGGCTCTCCCCTTTGGCGTATATTATCCCCACGGAACACTAGTACCGGGGGAGCGACCATAGAAAGATTTCGCCGCCTCTACGGGGTGGAAAAAACTGAGAGAGAAAGATCTCTCCGGCAGACAGAATTCTGCCGGGGGAATTCCTGCCCTGAGAGGGGAGATCGTCGCCATCAACACCACCATCAAGCTGGACTTCATTGGGATCATCATCATCATCATCACCACCATCATCTCCACTAGCACCATCATCACCACTTCATACGGCTGTAACAATTGGTGTAACACCCTCGAATCGGCCCTATGCAGATTTTAGCGCTTCCCGCCAAACCCGCATAGAAACGATTCAAGGACGCCCACCAGGCACTTGCGTGCGGGTGGAAAACGAAGTAATACCATTACACAATAGTTCACGAAGGAACCCACAGAAACATTTATATATAACAACGACTCAAAGAGTCAAGGATACAGATATACAGTATAAAGATCCAAATCACCTCGAAAACGATACAACATCCTAGTGTCGATAAGATGCAAATGGGGCTCAGATCCCTGAAGAATAACCGATGGTGTCCATAACCCTGCCCAGGCCAAGCCGGAAGGGTAACCCTGCTAACGACGTTGATCTCAAACCTGCTAAAACAAAAGGGGTGCCGACAAAGGGCGAAGGAAAAAGGGAGCGGTCAGTACTGAGGCCAGTACACGGCAAGGCTAGAATTCAGCGGCTCTCGCCTACATAGGTATGGTGGACTGAAGCGGCAGCGAAGCATGCACTAAACAACCTATAGATACTCGATAAACTGTCGGCTATTAGAGAGAGATAAGAAAGACCTATTCGGAACCAAACTTATACTAACACAAGTCATACCCATCCTGGTATTTCCTCCTCAAGACCAAACGAGGAAGTCAAACCAAGGAACTCACAGAGTTGGCAGTTTTATTCATTCCATTATAGTTGCAGCACTTACTAGTCAAATATAGATAGCATGAGTCATCCTGATTTCATAAGCCGTGGGTAGTTTTAGTTAACCATTCCATTGTAGTTGCAATACTTACTAGTCAGATACAATTAACATGTGACATCCCAAACCCAGCAGTTGTTGGCACTTTTATTTCATTCCATTGGAGTTGCGATACTTACTAGGCAGGTATAACATGACACGATACATCCCAGTTCCACCAGCTGTTGGCACTTTTATTATCCATTCCATTATAGTGAAGCTGATTACTAGTCACATATTAAGTCAAATTTATAGCACTACTTTAGTTATGCTTGTCTATGATCGAGATACTGTGCTCCAAGTCGTCCATAACCGCAGACACAGCTTTCAGAAAGATTTACCCTGTAGGGGTGCACAAATAGCAACACACACGATCAACCTCGGAAAAACCAAATCAAAACCCAACGAGGCTTTCACGACAAAGCAATCACAGGATTCATAAAATATTTCAGGGGGCCACCCCATTAAGCTACCCGCAACGAAGTTGGCCGTCTCCGAGACAGACCCAAGGTTTGCGCCAATGGCTATAAACGACTGGGAATCCGAAAGTGAGACTAGGCTTGTCGATACTGTGAAAACACTCCACAATTGCTAAACAGTATAGGTGCTCCACGCACAATCGTAAATAAAGCAGTAAAGCATGGCATAAGTACATGATAGTAATAAAGCCCAAACTAGTTTGTGGCCCCAAGAAATAAGAAATGAATCAAGCTCTGGCTAAGGGGATTCATGGTCCCACATGCGGATAGTGCGATATTCAAGGAACAAGTATCAAGTACTCGGGGTCCTACGGGACACAAGTGAGCATGGAAGAACCAAATAACATCTATTGCCCACTGATGCCTCTACATTAGTTATATCTATTTCCAGCATTTTAATTATTAGTTGAAATTAAAGTCATGATCATCTCCACCATTAAGCATGTGCCGACCTTCCCACAACAATGGAACAACAACGCGAAGTAGCACCTGAGCAAGCAACTACGACTCGGAAGGCCAACTGTCTATCAAACAACAGGCAATAGGATGTGTCCAAGGCAATATAGAGGCTGGAGGGGATATAAAGAGTGCACGGAAACTAAAGCATCGCAACGAGGATAGCAATAGAGCAACAAGAGGAAGTAAAGACTATAAACACAAAATAGGTAGAAAGGGGGAGATTGCTCGCCTGGGAAACACTGCCGAAGGTACATTATCCAAAGAACTTGTCGATACTCGCATCAACTCAACTGCCTAAACCATGAAGAAGCAAAGCACTAAAAGAAAAATAGCGGATGCAATATTTAATACTATGACAGAAGATCGAGCATGATGCATGTATGTGGGATGACATGGCAAAGGTATGATGCAATTAGGAAATATTAAGCGAAAATGGGGTCCCGATAATTAATTAGGTGGTTCATGTTGTTTAGCTACCCTGCAAGTTAAATGTTGTCTTAAAAAGGCAAAACATGGTATCAGTTCGCTACGCAAATTTAATTGGAGTCAATACAAGACTAGAATAGTCCGCATGTGGTCTCCATATTTAATTTAGGTGAATAGTCTAAATACCCCCAAACAACCACAATATGTATGCGAGTATTCATGATTAATATGCAACAACTATATATATGACATTTATAAAATAGGGTTCTCGAAAAGGGAATCACATTAGGGGTCGAAGATCTTGGGGTTCGATATGGTTTGGATCCTCGGGATCGAGGCTTCGGGGCTTGGTCTTCGGATCCATGTCCGTGGCGAAGACCTAGGTGTTCCGGATCGGTCTTCGGGTCACGGGTCTTCGGATCGGCTTCGGGTCCGGGAAGGAGAGCTCGTGGCCTTCAGGTCTGAGAAGGAGATCTTGGGTTTCCGTGGAGAACTTGGTTCGGCATCGGTCTTGATGGTAGACGATCTTGGCGACAACATGGTTCACCGGGCGACATCACGTTATCCGTGGCAGTGAAGATCTTGTCGGTGAGACAGTCTTAGCCTCTGTCTTAACATCGCACAGGGTAGGCTCCTTGTCTCGATCTTGGACAGCAGCCAACTCCACAGAATCGATTAGAATCACCGTATCCCCAATAACGACCATGTGCAGCATCATCACACCACAACACATAGAAGAAAACAACAGCACCCGTGGGTACTGCAGTATTGCAGGGTCAAGGCAGACTTGGAGGAGACCGAGGCCGGTGCTGGCGCTTGCGGCTGCGAGGGACCGCGCAGGATGAGCACGGCTAGAGCCCGGGTAGCGCGGTGTCGAGCGGGGTAGTGGAGGTGATGGTCGGCGGACGAGCTCGAGAGGGCTGGGTCGACCAACGGTGGAGGAAGCGTGATACTGGAGGCCGGCGACCTGCTGTAGGCGGCACGAACCGCGGTGGCCGGAGGCGCTCCACGGGGAGGCGAGTCTGTCACAAGGGCGGGGAACAGCGGCGGTGCTAGGGGCTCCGGCGGTGGAGGTGCGGGCTCGCGGCCAACGAGGGGCTCGAGCGAGGCCGGACTCGCGCGGGTGCGTGACGGCTTGAGAGGGGTGTGGGGTGCGGGGTGCGTGGCTCGTCATGGAGGGACAGCTCCTGACGGTGGTGTTGCTCTAGGAAGCAGAGGGCCTCGGCTCAGCAGCTCTTGCGGCTAGGGACGGCGAGGAACCGCGGCCTGCGGGAGTGGCGACGGGCGTCAGGGCGCGGCCGGAGCAGGGGCTAACGGGGCAAGGAGGGAGGAGTGGCTGGCGGCACGCAGAAGCAGAGAGCGACGGCGGCTGTGTGAGCGAGATGGGGAACAGTCGAGGGAGAGAGGCGACACGAGGTTGCGTGCGTGGCTCTCGCGATGGGAGGGACAGGAATTGCGGGGTGGGGCCAGGCTTGACCGAGCGAGGTGGGCGGTGCGAGCGGGGTCGATCGGGGTAGGGTCGGGATGGTGGGGTGCTGGGCTAGCGTTGGGGCAGGACCGCGACGCGCGCGGGTGGTGTGACTTTGCGTCGGTTAGGTGGTGTGTGTGTTCGGGTCAGGTGTTGTTAGGTTAGGTTAGGTTAGGTTTGGGTCTGGTCTAGGGTTAGGGTTTAGGCAGGAGTTTGTCTAGTTTGGGCCGGGTAGTAGGCTGCTGGCTTACTGGGCTTTTGGCCTAGCAGGCTGGCGGCCTCCCCAGGTTTTATAAAACTGATTTATTATTTATTTATTTTAAACAAAATCCTTTGCAAATATCTTTTAGAGAACTAAAAGTTTCAAGAGGACTGGGGTTTTAATTTGAAATAAAGAGAGGGGATATTTATAAAACGAAGATATGCTTTTAGAAAATAGTTTTAGGCAAACATATGCATGATGGCATTATGATGCTCAAATGCAATGTGGCATGATGACATGATCATGTAGTCATGATGATGCACAAAATAAAAACAACACGCGATTTTTTAGTAGTGGTTTTACCCGGGTGCTACAATTGGGTTGAATCTTGCATAGTTCTTAGGGGAAACTTTCCCGGTGTTGATTACTCCTTGTAGTTGATGCTATTGAGTGAACCATTGAATTATCGTTTATGTTCAGATTGTTACATATCATTATATCATCTCTTATCTTAATCCATATGATGTCTTGTGAGTAGTTCGTTTAGTTCTTGAGGATGTTAGCTTTGCGACAAGTAAATAACGAAGAACGATAATAAAATCGCAGCAAGGGGGACACAGATTTAACGTGGAAAACCCTCTCCAAGAAAGAGAGGGGAAAAACCACGGGCGCTAGCCAGCGAAACTTCACTATAACGGAGAGTGTTTACACAACGCCGGGGATTTCACAGATGCAACTTATCCCAGCCAGCGGCTTACAAGAAGTATATATAGCGGTGGTAACCTAGGTCATCAACGAGACGTACCGCGGGGGGCTGTCGCCCCCCGCACCCCTCCGGCGACGGGCCTCGCTCCGCTCCGTCAGAAGTTGGCCTCTACTTTGTAGAATTTGGATCAACATATAACAAACTCCACCTTGAGACAAATTCCTTCTTGTAGGATCAACAGTAATCATCTCCCTGAACAAACAAAGAAAACACCTTCGGCGCCAACAGCCACTTGGGCTAAGCAGTTATACCAACTAAGCTTGAGCATAGCTCAAACTTAGCAACAGGAACAGGCTTTGTCATCATATCAGCAGGATTATCATGAGTGCTTATCTTGCATACCTTTAGTGTACCTTGTGCAACAACATCACGAACATAATGGTACTTGATGTCAATGTGCTTTGTTCTCTCATGGAACATTTTATCCTTAGTAAGGTAAATAGCACTTTGACTGTCACAGAACAGGTTAATGCAAGAATCATCCTGACAAAGCTCAGCATACAAACCTTTCAACCAAACAGACTCTTTGCAAGCTTCAGCAACAACCATATATTCTGCTTCGGTTGTAGATAGAGCAACAACTGGTTGCAGCGTTGCCTTCCAACTCACGGCACATCCACCTACCGTGAACACATAACCTATGAGGGACCTCCTCTTATCCAAGTCGGCAGCAAAATCTGAATCCACATAGCCTGCGAGTCCCTCATCAGTCTTGCCAAACTTCAAGCAAGCGTTGGATGTGCCACGTAGGTACCTGAAAATCCACTGAACAACTTTCCAATGTTCTTTACCAGGATTAGCCATGTAACGACTCACAAAACTCATAGCATATGATAAATCAGGGCAAGAGCAAACCATGGCATACATCAAGGAACCAACAACACTAGAATAAGGAACTCGAAACATGTATTCAATATCTTCATCAGAACTAGGACATTGCAATGCTGACAATTTAAAGTGAGGAGCAATAGGAGTACTAACAGACTTTGCATCATGCATATTAAAATGTTGAAGAACTTTCTCACTCGTAACTTTGCTGACTAAGAAACAACAACCTAGATTTTCTGTCCCATTTAATTTCCATACCTAGGATTTTCTTAGCAGCACCAAGATCTTTCATCTCAAATTCACTACTTAGGTGTGCCTTCAAAGTAGTGATTTCTTTCATGCTCTTGGCAGCAATTAACATATCATCAACATATAACAGCAAGTAAATAGGTGATCCATTAACAAACTTTATGTAAACACAGCTATCAAACTGAGACCTTTTAAAAACCTTGTGAGATCATAAATGAATAAAACCTTTTGTACCACTGTCTTGGAGATTGCTTCAAACCATAAAGGGACCTCTTCAATTTGCACACAAAATCCTCTTTTCCAGGAACTATGAACCCTTCAGGTTGGTCCATGTAAATCTCCTCCTCCAGTTCACTATGCAGAAAAGCAGTTTTTACATCTAGCTGCTCAAGCTCAAGATCATGCATAGCAACAATACCAAAGAAGGCACGGATAGAACTATGCTTCACAACCGGAGAGAAAACATCATTATAATCAATACCTGGAATCTGGCTGAAACCTTTTGCTACTAACCTTGCCTTAAACCTTGGAGGCTCATTAGGAGACAAACCTTCCTTTCTCTTGTATATCCACTTACAGCGGACGGCCTTCTTCTGTTTAGGCAAGCACACAACTTCCCATGTGCCATTCTTATCAAGCGATTGCATCTCTTCTTGCATAGCAGAAACCCACTTCTCACAGTCAACGGATGCAACAGCCTCATTGTATGTAGCAAGTTCAATATCATGCTCCACCTGTTCAGCACAACTCAAAGCATAATGAGCAATATTACACTCTTCAATTAAACGACGAGGTGGAACAATGTTACGCCTCGGTCTATCAGTAGCAATAGATTCCTGTGGCTGCTGCAAAACAGTAGGTGAGTGCTGAACACCATCATCATCAATATTTTCCTCATGAGTATCATCAACGCCAAGATTATTATCAGCAGATTTCTGCAGGTGCTCCACCTGCACACGAACTTCCTCCTCTCCCATAGCAACATGAGAGGGATCTAATGGCAAGCTGTCATGATACATAACAGATTCATTGAAAACAACATTCCTACTCAACAAAATCTTTTTAGTTTCAGGATTCCATAATTTATATGCCTTAACTCCTGAACCATAACCAAGGAACATGCACTTAACAGCTCTAGGCTCTAACTTTCCATTATCAACATGAGCATAAGCAGCGCAACCAAAAAATCTCAACTGTGAATAATCAGTAGGCGAACCTGACCATACCTCAATGGGAGTTTTCTTCTCAAGTGGAATAGAAGGTGACCTGTTTATGAGGTAACACGTTGTGTTGGCTGCTTCAGCCCAGAAACGTCTATGCATACCTGCATTGGACAACATACAACGAGCCCTCGAGATGATGGTTTTGTTCATGCGCTCAGCCACGCCATTCTGCTAAGGAGTGTAAGGGATGGTGTGGTGCCTGATCATACCATCATTACTGCAAAACTCCTCAAACTCATTAGAACAGAATTCCATACCATTGTCAGTACGTAGTACCTTTACCTTCTTTTCAGTTTGCTTTTCTACCATAACTTTCTACTTCTTAAAATCATCAAAAACATCAGATTTATGTTTCAGAAAATATGGCCACACTTTTCTTGAGTAGTCATCAATGATAGTAAGCATGTAATTAGCACCACCAATAGATGTCTTACGGGAAGGCCCCCAAACATCAGCATGCACATAATCTAAAATGCCTTTGGTGGTATGAACGGAAGCATTGAATTTAACTCTTTTGTGCTTACCAAAAACGCAGTGCTCACAGAACTCAAACTTATCCAAGTTGCAACCAGCAATCAGCTCTCTCTTAACCAATTCTGCCATGCCATGTTCACTCATATGCCCAAGACGCATATGCCACAGATTTGTTTTACCACAATCATCAGAATCATTAGAAGTAACAGCAGCAACAATACCAGGCAAAGTGCTACCTCTAAGAACATATAACTTAGCAGAATTCATATCACCAATCATGTGAATAAGAGAGCCTTTCGATACCTTTAACAATCTACGCCCACCAGCGTACTTGTATCCATCAACGTCCATGGTACTCAGGGAGATCAGATTTCTGGCCATGGTTGGTATGTGCTTCACCTCAGTCAACGTACGTGTCACGCCATCATGTGTCTTGATCTTAACAGATCCAACTCCGACAATATGGCATGGGTTGTCATTCCCCACACGTACAAAATCTCCAGTCTACACAGACTCATATGAACTGAACCAATCTTTGTTACATCAAATATGAAACGAACATGCAGTATCAAGTATCCATTCATCATCACGAGAAGCACAAGCAGCAAAAACGGATAAACATTCACCGTCAGAACTATCAACAGAAACAACAACAGCCTTACCATTACCTTGATCCTTATCTTTCGGTTGGTCAGTACCGTTCCTTTTCTCCTTATTCTGCAGCTTCCAACAATCATCAATAACATGATTAGATTTCTTACAATACCTGCAGAACTTGTCATTTCCCTTGGACTTCGAACGACCTCTGCCGTCTTTTCTCTTATCTCGATTGCCATGGTTGTTAAATCTCTGCTCAGTCCTGCCACGAACCTGAAAAGCTTCAGCCTTGGAAGACGCCCCATCTGCATGCACCATAGATTTCATCTTTTCCCTCTGTTTGAGGGCATCTTGCACTTCATCAAGGGTTATCTTATCATGGCTCAACAGCATTGTATCACGAAAGTGAGTATAAGAACTAGGCAGCAAGCATAAGAGTAAAAGGGCTAGATCCTCATCATCATATTTTACTTCCATGGATTGCAAGTCAGAAATAATCTCTCTGAAAAGAGATAAGTGATTCATTACCGATCCACCTTCCTGCAATCTATGCGAGAACAACTTCATCTTCACATGCATCTTACTGGTTAGATCCTTTGATATGCAGATCGATTCCAGTTTCCCCCAAAGGGCAGCAGCAGATTTCTCTGTCAAGACTTCCTACAAAATATTATTGGATAGATGAAGTTGAATCATAGACAAAGCCTTACGGTCCTTCCACTTCTCTTCGTCAAACCAGCTCTTAGCATCCTTTTCCCCGAATCCATCCAACGCATCATCCAGATCCGAAGTTTGGGCGAGAATCGCCCGCATCTTCACCTGCCACAAGCAGAATCTTGTGGAGTAGTCCAGCTGCGTTATATCGAACTTCAATGACGACATGTCGCAAACCCTAGATTAGAACCTGGAGCTCTAATACCACTTGTTAGCTTTGCGACAAGTAAATAACAAAGAACGAAAATAAAATCGCAGCAAGGGGGACACAGATTTAACGTGGAAAACCCTCTCCAACAAAGAGAGGGGGAAAACCACGGGCGCCAGCCAGCGAAACTTCACTATAACGGAGAGTGTTTACACAATGCCGGGGATTTCACAGATGCAACTTATCCCAACCGGCGGCTTACAAGAAGTATATATAGCGGTGGTAACCTAGGTCATCAACGAGCCGTACCGCTGGGGGCTGTCGCCCCCCGCACCCCTCTGGCGACGGGCCTCGCTCCGCTCCGTCAGAAGTTGGCCTCTACTTTGTAGAATTCGGATAAACATATAACAGAGGACATGGGAGAAGTTGGCCTCTACGTTGAATGTACTCGCAAACCACCTTAAGATAACAATAATAACAAGAGGATATGCATTATGGCTGTGGTAGTAGGAGGGCTCCAAGAGAGGTTCTTTCAGCAAATAGTTTCTCTTGTAGATTTATCATCTACATATCTTTGTTGAAAACTTTTGTAAACCATTTTGGAAACCTTTTTGAAAAGTTTTGGAAAACATTAGGACTGGGCTACCCATTTGTTCCCGTCTTCAGGTTGTCCCACGACCAAACTCCTTTCTCCTCCTTCTGACCATCCCATGGTCAAAACCTTTCTCCTTTACGACCATCCCATGGTCAAAACATTTCCAAAGCCATTGTTTTTCAGAAATCCTTTTTGAAAACAAAACCAACACCGCTCTATAGCAACCTTCCCAACCGTCCATGACCGTGGACACGGCTATTTGAATAGATTTACACTCTGCAAAGGTTGTACACTTTACCCACACCATCCGGGTACACTACCCCTATCTACACCGATCTGGGTCGAGTAACCGATCAAGATTCTCCAGATGCCCACTCCAATATAAGTGCCTACCATATGAGTGTTACTCTCCTCAAAACCGGGACGTCGGGTACCGAGGGCCAACCAGAGTGCTCTTTACACTTCCCAAGTGTGCGCTTTCAATGAGGGGCTCATAGTAACGCGTGGAGGCCCGCAGACCCTTCGTTCCTTCTCTCGGTCGATGTTTTACATGGACTCTGCAAGAGAAGGCCCACCCTCCAGGGATTTTTATCCCCTGTAGTCGTTGCGAGGCAGCTTATACCAGAATAAACAAACATCAAATCCAGCCCTATCCCACTCTAGAGTAATGTGGTTGCACAGGGTTAAGTTGTTATAGCTAAACTGCAAAGAACTGGGTGCGTTTTTGTAAACCTTTTTCCTCCAAATTTCCTTCAGCATTTTCTAAAACAAAACCTCACCAAGGTTTGATCATAAAACATTTGGTAAAACTTTTCCGGGGTCATCCCATCCTATAGCTTTGCTTCGGCTAAATCAGGGTCTCCAAAGGGGTATGGTGTGTTACACCATCTACCATACTAGGGACAAATAGGTATCATCGAGAGGGTTGTACTTAGTAGTACCATTGAGTAATGGTTTGGAGGAGCCAAACCACTACCAGATATACATCATATAGTGAAACAATGCAGTTTTCATAAAATAGTAAGTAAAACATGCATGAGTAAAAGAGTAGGACAAGGCTTATGAGCAAGAAGGTGGCTTGCCTCAGATCAGCAATATGGCATAATTTTCCCTGGACTTCTTCTTAGAAAACCATAATAACCAATAAAAACCATCTTCTTCTGCTCTCCGATATAATCACAATTATCGTCGATAGGGAACACATGCAAACAAACAAAAGGGCACAATCAATACAAGGCATACAATCACCAATACCACTCAGCAAACAAGCAATTGAGTAATCTCCAATTAAGGTTCAAAAGTTTTAGAGAGGATTGGATTTAGGAGGTTGAGATGGCCTTGGACAAGGGGGTGAACACCCCTTAGGGTTTATTGTCGAGGAACTACCTAAGAGGGGGTTTTCGACCAAGGACATATTCTGTATGATACCATTGTATCAAAATGATATCAACAGATAGGTATTGACAAAATGAAACCAACAAAAGTGGTTTCACTATTTTATCACTTACCAAAGATTTATAGTGATTTTTATAGTGAATAAGACTAGTTTTAGGAAATAATTCACCAGGAAGGTTCTGGAGTTTCAAAAATTATTTCCTTGGATGGTTAGGTAGGGACTAATGTACTTGTTCACTTAGAGTTGGAATCATGCCAAAATAATTACCAGAATGCCCTCAGGAAATTCCCAAATGCAGTTCGGTAGACAACTTGGATTTTTCACCAAATTAAATCTATAGAAGATTTTGATTTGATTCCATAGGCACAGGGTAGGCATTTAGAATACCTTTCTGTAGGAATTGGATTCACTCTTTTTGGAGTTGCCAATTGCCCTTAGTGATTTTTCTACTGGGGCAACCCTAGGCAGATATGATTAAATCACCAAAATTACACAGAGCCTCCATAAAATTTGATCTCCTGGATTTTGGGAGACCTTAGTGTAGCACATCACAGGGAGTTGGAATGAGGTCAAAACATCTCATGGTTTGGTCTAGGGAATTTTCTAAAGTCAGAACAGAGTTGTTTTTGCTATTTTTTCTAAGGGCAAAATAATGTTGACCTTGGCATATGACCTATGCTAGATGACAGGTATATCAAATACCTTCCAGTAGAGCTTTGATTCCTCCCAAATGGATATGTAAAACTCTCTAAGGCATTTATTTAGTTTAATTTCCACAAAATAATAAAAATTAATTTTGACCACATGTTGCCTCTATATGCTTGAGAAAACATCTGGGTACTACCAGAAACTTAAATCCTGGCATTTGGATCTTGTTTACATTTTCAAACGGATTTAATTAAACTGGTACATTTCTGGAGCTGGAATTAAAAGAAAAAGAAAAGGGCAGACGGGTAACTTGGCTGGATTCTGGGGGTGCTGAGTCGCGCAGAGGCAGGCCGGAGGGGCTGGGTCGGCCCATCCAGCGGGGCAACACACGGGAGGCCATGCTTGAACCTGGCAAGCGGGGCCCGACGGTTAGAGACAGCGGCGGCGCGAAGGGGTAAGGAGGCCTGGTGGCTGTCCGATTAAATGGAGACGGATGACTCTCCACTGTCATCCTCAGACGAACGGGAGCCGCCGCGCAGAAACCCTAGGGGCGGCAGGGCTCGTCGAGGGAGCTTACCAGGGGCTCAGGAGGCGACGAGGAGCAGC
The DNA here is from genome assembly GCA_910589775.1 of Avena eriantha. Taxonomy (NCBI): domain Eukaryota; kingdom Viridiplantae; phylum Streptophyta; class Magnoliopsida; order Poales; family Poaceae; genus Avena; species Avena eriantha. The sequence goes on from OU342743.1 coordinate 541,008,095, forward strand.
GGAGATGAAGCAGTGCTTGACGGCGAGCAGATCGAGGGGCAACACGGTCGGGTTCCTCGCCGGGATCTGGCTCGTGCGAAGACGACAGAGGAGAGCTCGTCGGTGCGGCTCGAGGGGATTGACCTGGGCCAAAATAAGCGCACGGTTAGGTAGAGGGGGAAGAGGGGATCTCTGTATAGTGACATGCAGAGGAGGAGGAGCATGGGAGAGGGAGCCTTGCTCGAATTTCTGAGAGAGGTCGAGAGCTCTCTCTCTCTTCTTCTCGGGCAGGAAAAGGCAGGGGAGGAAGAGAGGGGACTTTGGGGAGGTAAGTGGAGAGGAAAGGGGGCAAATGAGCCAGTGAGGGGGAGCTGGGGTAGCCTCTGGCCTATTTAAACTGAGTTGGGATCTCAAGAGGGGAAATGTCCATTTTGGACATGGAGGAGGGGTGGAGCTGGCTTGGGATTGGTCAAGGAGGGCGGTGGAGGGGTGGTGTGAGTCATCTGGTCAGCAGGGACAGCGGGGATGAGGTAGTGCTGATGTTGGTTGGCCACAAGGGGGTTGTCTCTCTCTCTCTCTACTCTTCCAAGGGGTAAAGGACAAGTAGATGTGTGATGGGGGGTACTGTAGTGCTACAATGGTGACAACCAGGAGGGTCATGGTGGCTGGATAGGAGGGCTTTACAAGCTTTGGTGATGGTTTTATATTGATTTAGCTCAATAATAGCTAGGTTTGCCAAATTGAGGGAAAAGGTGCTTGTGAAGGAAGTTCAATTTTTTTCATTGGACAAGGGGTGGAAGATGGTACTGGTAGATAGATGAGGTCAAGGTAGGTATCCAGGAATTATTTGGGATTTTTCAGAGGATTTTAAATCCACTTACAAACATTTATTCAAATAGTGCAGAAGTAGTTTCTAGAAGATCATTTGATAATTTTACATTTAACCTTGTTGGATTTTGATTTGGGATGGTCCCAATTGTGAATACACACTTAGGGGAATTTTCCCAAGATTTATTGGAAGATAAAAGTATTTAAAACAATTAATATTCCATTTCAGCCATTTAAGAAATAGGGCAAGAAGAATTATTGAAACTCTTCAAAAATATTTATTTTTGAAGTGGGATGATAGGGTATAATATATGGATCTCAATTTATCTAAAAGTTGGGGAAGTGTTTTTGCAAAAACCAAACTTTCCTTTGGGAAAGGAGTTTTGGAGATTTTGACTATTCAAGAGATTTATTAGATTTGGAGCCATAATAATTATGGATAATATTTGATAAATCTTGATGATCAAGGTAGATGATGTAGTCAAGGTGTAGCAAGCATTTGCAACCTTGGGAATCGGAGATCCAACTTGAATTAGATGGAAAACAAGGAGTTGTGGATCTAAGGTGATGTTATTTTTATACCACCAAAACCTTGTTGGATCTTGGAGCTCAGATCTCACCTTGATGCAAGGGATAGATGGATATCTAGACCAAGTTATATAGATGATCATGGCTGAAGGATTTTGGGTTGATTACATTGAGGTGGTCTAGAAGTGATGGCAAACTTTGTTGAAAATAAGGCTGCCATACCAGATGAGTCATCATGCCTTATAAACCATGTGAGTTTAAGAAGCACAAGGATCCACTTGGAACAAGTGAAGTAGATATTGATAGACCTATATGAGTAGAACACAACCATGCAAATAGTTGGTCCATAGAAGGTTGGATGATGGTGTGAGCTTCTGTCAAAGTAGGCATGATGACTAGATTTGCAGGAATAGTTATTTTCTTTCCTGCAAAACCATCAAGAACAAGTAGGTTGGAGGATGATATAACCAAGGACAAGAGTGGTCCTTGGTAGTCCTTAGGATGGTTAACAAGATGGTTCAGATGCACTTTCAAAAATGCACAAGGGTTGAGAAAGGGAGGCATTCAAACAGGTGATGTTTGAAATAGTTTTCTAGACTGCCAAATTTGGCAGATTTACGGTTTTTGACTAGAATGGGGGTGGTGATTATTTTGATGGGTTGCAAGGTACCAAAGCATCATCAAGTGGATGATGTTGAAGTGTAGATTGACTACAAAGGATCCATGCTTGATATTGGTCTTCATTGACTTGGTAACTTCTAGAATGGATCACTGCAGAATTGATCTGGTTAAGGGTTTTAGATGATCTCCTGGTGGCTAGAGATTAGATCCAGATTGTATTCTTGCTTAGGGTTTGTTGGTTTTAAAGTATCTTGATCCTAGTGGATGAGCTCCTAGAGTAGCTCATACAACTTTTAAGCAATCAAGTCGAATAGCCGATCAAGGCAACTCATCTTACAAACAAAACAGCTAGTACAAGGGTTACCATCAAGCTTAGCTTGAGATAAGGATGGGCAATTTGGAAAGGTTGGAGTTTGAGTAAGGTAAGAGTCCTTGGTATCCCTACCAAGAGTAGAATTCAAAAGCTTTAAAAAGAGGTTTTGGGAAACCTAGAGATAAGATTAGTTGAAGGTCTGTCTTGAAAACATAAGGAGATTATAATAGGTTGCTCTCCATAGTTTGGGGAAATAGAAGCTACTTAAAAGGGTGGGGGTCGTAAAGGTATCTTGGCTCAGGTTTTGAAATGCCAGAACATTTGAAAATATATAAAATGAGCCAGGACAGTTTTGTTAAATAGTTTTTGTCAACTGATGTTGAGGTAAGGAGTATATCTTCTAATACACATTCATAAGTATAAACATTGTCAAACAACAGGCAAACACTTCATCACTAAACAAGAAAAAGTTTTTGTTCCCCCTGATTTTTGCATTCTGGACAACTAATCAGGATTGCTGAAAGTGGGATGTTACAGGCAGATGTTATATACCTTTCCCCCTTAAAAGAATCTTGTCCCGAGATTCAGGAGAGCATGGTTAGGGGATTTTGAGTCAAGGTTAGCGCTACTGGTTTCAAGCGTGTTATCTTATGGACTCTATCTTTGGAAGTGGTTACCGTGTCGTTGAAGTTGAGCTTCAGTCTTCTAGGATGCATGGAGAGTTGAGCAGAATCTAGTCCTGATTGCGAGGGATGACCTTCTTTTCCTTCTGGATTCTATATCTCGAGGGCTTAGACTGGGCAGACTATCTCGATGCTGAACTTCACGGAGTACACACCGGAGGATAGAATCTACGGTTGGGAGTACCTCGCTCTAAGGGTCCACAACTCTTCCTTAGGGTCGTAGCGTATCCTAATTAATGATGTTAGGATCGGGACTCCTGAGTTTGCTTCTGGCGAAGAGTTACTCTATTTTTGTGGGAAAGACGCAGTCTTTCCCCCTTAGGATTTGACTAGGATAGCACGGGGATAGCACATTCCTTTCTTCTTGGAGTCATAGAATCTTTAGTTAGTTTTGCTTCTGATGTCTCACGGGTTGTTGTTTGGTGAGAAGGCTTCAAATTTGGCGGTCTTTCTGAAGTATCCTCGGGTAGATAGTCTTCTAAAGATTGAATGGGAAGACGCAGTCTTTCCACATTGGAGCTTCACTAAGTTGCTTTAGGAGTGATGCGAATCTTCTGTCTGGGAATGCTGCCCAGTGGTTAGCGGAAAGTTGTCTTCTTTCTGGGTCTTGATTGGAGTCTTCGAGTGACGCCCTATTCTCGCAAACCTTGGTGGGGGTGGTTTCCTAACGCAGCCTTTAAGGGGTTAGCTCAAGGTAAATTAGTGGTTTATGACTCTTCTTGCTAGTAGTTAGTCAGGGTTGAAGCAGTTAGCGTCGGGTAAGCGGTCTTCATTGGCATTTCTCGCGTGGCTTCTTCTTGATAGCGGAGTGGGCTCATTGTCTTCACGCTTCCTAATCATCTGACTTCGGGGTTGGTTCTGACCTTCTAGGGAGGATCATTCCGTTAGTTTGGGTAGGGTCGACTAGAGTAGTTAGTCTCTTGAGGCGGTCAGGAGCTCTAATACACTAAAGTTTAGTGTGGTTAGGTCTTCACTTCTTGTCTTGGTTGACTTATCAGGTGGTTTCTTGTGGATGTTGAGGATCCTTCGGTGATCAACTTCCAGCTTCAACGGGATTCTTGCTAAGGTTGGCCGATGAACGTTGGCGCGTAGTATTAATGATGAGTCTTGAGAAGAGAGTTGGACGAGGTATGCCATCCTGTCGGGAGTAGTCTTCGAGTGATTCTTAATGGACAAGGTCGGACTTCTGGTTCTAGCGATGCTTTTCCTCTCATATACTCTCGAGGTTAGTCTGGGTCTCATTACCGACAGCTAGCACATGGGCTTCCTGAGTTACTAGGTGGGTTATCGCTCCTCGAATCATATTTTTAAGGAGGTCATAGCAAACCATAGCATATGACAAGGCGAACAGAGCGAGGGGATCGCAATGTCCTCGGCAAACAACACACATCAAGCAACACAGTATGCACTTAGGTAAGCAAACACAGTCAACGCTAGGGACCAAGGAGTTAACTACTCGCGATGTAGGGGAATCCTATTATCAAGACTATTGACCCTAGATATCGTCTTTCTTCGGGTCGGAGTCACTATCTTGCCAATAAATCCTTCGTCGTATGTTGGATGCTTCTTTATAGTGCGACACCCGATGTCTTCTGATGGTGAGGATTTCGTTGGTAGATCGATATTGTAGTCTCCTTGTGCTTGTTGGTAGTTGCTTATCTTCATCTTGTTCTCATTGTGTTCACTGGGTTCTAGATCCAAGTTATTTTTAAAATCCGTAGGTTTGAAGTTTGGACGAGAGTTAGAGGAAACCATTTTCGAAAGCATTTACTTAGAGTAAGAGAAGAAGTAGAACTTTTTGAAACTCATTGAGAAACTAGTTTTCGAAAGCCGGTGTTTTCAAGATAGGTTCCTGTCTAGCGACCAGGCTAACTAAGGTTCTCCTACAGTCAGGATGGCTCTGATACCAAGTCTGTGGGCCCCGAATTAATCCTCCGAGAGTCCCTGTTATGCATACAACCGCGATCCCATGATCAGTTAGTCGTGGCACATAACCGACAAGTATCAAAGTAAACATCCAATACATAATGAATACCTGTCATACCTTATTTGCCATTATGGCTACATCAATCAACATCAGCGGAATTTCATCAAGCGTAGTGCCCGATCCATGCCTTAACCTACAGGCAACTGACTGGGAGAATGTCCTAGCTTGCATAGTCGTCCACTTCACTTCTTCTTGATATCTGACCAAGTTAATAGCCAGGGACAATGCTAGTGAGTACTTTGAATTTACTCGCAAACCACCTTAAGATAACAATAATAACAAGAGGATATGCATTATGGCTGTGGTAGTAGGAGGGCTTCAAGAGAGGTTCTTTTAGCAAATAGTTTCTCTTATAGATATAGCATCTACATATCTTTGTTGAAAACTTTTGTAAACCATTTTGGAAACCTTTTTGAAAAGTTTTGGAAAACATTAGGACTGGGGTACCCATTTGTTCCCGTCTTCAGGTCGTCCGACGACCAAACTCCTTTCATTCCTTTCTGACCATCCCATAGTCAAAACAGGTATCCTTTCCGACCATCCCATGGTCAAAACATTTCAAAGCCATTGCTTTTCAGAAATCCTTTTTGAAAACAAAACCAGCACCGCTCTACAGCAACCTTCCCAACCGTCCATGATCGCGGACACGGCTATTCGAATAGATTTACATTGTGCAGAGGTCGTACACTTTACCCACACCATCCGGGTACACTACCCTGATCTACACCGATCGTGGGTCGAGTAAGCGATCAAGACTCTCCGGATGCCCACTCCAATATAAGTGCCTACCCTATGAGTGTTAATCCCCTCAAAACCGGGCCGTCGGGTACCGAGGACCAACCGGAGCGCTTTTTCCACTTTTAGAGTGTGCGCTTTCAATGAGGGGCTCATAGTAACGTGTGGAGGCCAGTAGACCCTTCATTCCTTCTCTAGGTTGATGTCCCACATGGACCTTTACCGGAGAAATCCCACCCTCCAGGGATCGCCATCCCCTGTAGTAGTTATGAGGCAGTTATACCAGAATAGACAACCCTCAAATCCAGCCCTGTCCCATTCCAGAGTAATGTGGTTGCACAGGGTTAATTGTTCTAGCAAAACTACAAAGAACCGGGTGCGTTTTTGTAAACCTTTTTCCTCCACCTTTCCTTCAGCATTTTGTAAAACAAAACCTTTTATTTCTCAACATCTCTTGGGAGGTCCCACCTCACCAAGGTTTTATCATAAAACATTTGGTAAAACTTTTTCCTGGGTCTTCCCATCCTCTAGCTTTGCTTCGGCTAAAACAGGGTTTCCAAAAGGGTTATGGTGATATACACCATCTATTCTACTAGGGACAAGTAGGTGTCACCAAGGGGGTTGTACTTAATAGTACAAAAGTGTAATAGTTCGGAGGAGCCAAACCACTACCATATATAAATCAACATATAATAAAACAATGCAGTTTCATAAATAGTAGATAAAGCATGCATAAGTAAAATAGTAGGACAAGGCTTATGAGCAACAAGGTGGCTTGCCTGAGATCAGCAATATGGCATAATGTCCCTGGACTTCTTCTTTATAAACCAAGAATACCAAACCAATAATAATAAGATCTCTTCTTCTCGGCGTCAATACAAGCGCAACTATCGTCGTCATTGAGTATACATGCAAACAAACGAGTCCACAATCAAACAAGGCATTCAAGCATCAAAACCATATAGCAAGCAAATGAAAATACAAGTTTACAAATCAGTAGTGGTGTTGAGAAAATGGATTAGAAGGATTGGGAGCATGTCTTGGAACAATTGAAGGAAACCATATGGGTTTCATAGTCTAGAAACTAGGGATGAGAGGGTTTTGGACCAAAGACTTATTATATAAGATACCATTGTAAAAAAACATGATACCAATAGATAGGTATTGATAAAATGAAGCCCACAAAAGTGGTTTCACTATTTTATCACTTACCAAAGATTTATAGTGATTTTTATAGTGAATAAGACTCTAGTTTTAGGAAATAATTCACCAAAAACTTTTTGGAGCTCTAAAAATTATTTCCTTGGATAGTTTTGTAGTATGTGATGTATTGAATCACTAAGAGTTAGAATCATGCCAAAATAATTACTACAATGCCCTCAGGAAAATCCCAAAGGCAGTTATGTGGGCTTTTTGTCTTTTTCACCAAATTAAAACTATAGAAGCTTTTGAGTTTATTCCAAGGGCACATGGTAGTCATTTATAATACCTTTCTGTAGAAATTGGAATGAACCTTTTTGGAGTTGTGGAACTACTGTGATGATTTATCTGGTGATAACACTATGGGAACAAATTTTTAAATTCTTAAAATTCCTCAGAAGCTCAATAATTCTTGATCTCCTGGACTGTGGTAGTATTGAGTTAACACATCACAGAGAGTTGTAATGAGGTCAAAACAACTCATGGTTTGGCCTAGGGAATTTTCTAAAGTCATAGGCAAGGTGGTTTTGTTATTTATGCTAAAGGTAGACCAGAGCTCCACTTGACATGGGACCAATTCTAGCTAACAGGCATTTTAGATACCAAACTTTTGCAGTTGGATTTACTCTATTTGGTGGTGTGGAACTCCTTTGAAGATTTATTGATTGAAAAAGGTACTATCTAGGAGATAAATCTACAGAAAAATATACAGAGGTTATATGGCCAAACTGTTGGTACTGCATGTTTGGGAAAACATGTGAGAACAAGTATAAATTTGTATATGTCCAGAATGGAGTGATTTCCATTTTATTAAGCAATTAAACTAACTAGCTAGAAGCAGATCTGAAAGGAACTTAATAAAAGAAAAGGAAGAAATATTCCCTGCGGGCCAGATCTGAGGGAACCAGGCCACCTAGGGCCAGGCCGCCCAGGGCCAGGCCATCCCAACTACACCAGCGGGGCCGCACGTGCTGCCGAATTCAAACGGCCTAGGACGGGCCCGCCGGTCAGCACCTAACTGTGCTGAAGCGGTACGGGCTGCTGCCAGCCGTTCGATCAAGTTTGGATCGACGGCGGGTGTGCGTCGTCTACCCCAGGCGGCGGCGGCGAGTCAACCCTAGGTGGGCTCGGGGCGGCACGGTGGGGCTTACTAGGAGGGCGGAGAGGAGCCGGGGAGGGCGGAGGTGAAGCGGCCCGCGACGGTGGTCCCAGCGATGGGCGGAAAGCTGGGCTTCAACGTCGGGAGGTCGTTCACACGGTGGTGGCTGAAGGTGGCTTCGTTGGAACTCGCCGGCGCGGCCGGTCAAGGTGGTCCTAGGCAAAAATAAAGGTACGGTCAGACAGAGGAGGAGGAGGAGGAGGGGATCACCACAGAGTGACTTGCAGAGGGAGTGGAGCAGCGAGGAGAGCTCTAGGCTCAATTCTTCGAGGAGGCTGAAGCTTTTCCTCCTCCCTCTCACGGGAAGCAGAGAGGAGGGGAGAGGCTGGGGAGCTCGGGGGTGATAGATCAGGCATAGGGGAGCCTTGTGAGGCCACATGCATGTGGAGGAGAGCTCAGGAGAGGGCACCTCGAGCTCGAGATCATCAATGGCCGAGAGGAGTTTTCTCTCTTCTCCTGGCCAGTACAGAGCAAGGGAGAGGAAGTGGAGCTAGGGGTGGTGAGTGGGGAGACTTGGGGACGAATGAGGGCGAAGGGAGGCGCTGGGGTGGCCTCGAGATATTTATTTGAGGGGAGATGGGTTCATGGTGAACCTTGTCCACCTAGTGCCAGGGAGGTGAGGGGAGGGCTTTGGTTGGTGATACATTGCAAATGTATCTATAATTTTTGATGTTCCATGCTTGGTTTTATCCACTTTCTTGTGTTTTGTTCCAGCTTTGGAGTACTTTTCATATGATTTCTTGGACTAACCTATTAACAAGAGCCACAGTGCCAGCTGCCTGTTTTCTACTGTTTTTGGTTCCAGGAAAGTCAGAAAATGAATATTCTCGGAATTGGACGGGACAAAAGCCAAAGTGCCTATTTTTCCAGAAGTGATCAAGTGCCAGAATACGAGACAGAGAAGGGCCAGGGAGCCACCACACCACCTAGCCGCGCGGCCAGGCCTGGCCCACACCAGGGGGTGGTGTGGCCGCTTCCGACACCCCCTCGGCCTCTCCTTCCGCCTATATAATGCCCTCAGGACGAAAACCCTACGTACCCAATCAAAAATCCACGAAAGAGTCTGTAGCCACCGTCATCTCCATCCCTAGATCGGGAGGGATCTGAAGCTCTTCCCGGCACCCTGCCGAAGAGGGGAATTCACCCTCAAGGCTTTCTTCATCACCATGCAAGCCTCCGGTGTGATGCGTGAGTAGTTCATCCTTGGACTACGGATCCATGTAGTAGCTAGATGGCTGGTTTCTCCTCCTTTGTGCTTTCATGTTTAGATCTTGTGAGCTCCGTTCATGATCAAGATCATCTATTTGTAATTCATACATGTTGTGTTTGCGGGGATCCGATGGATATTGAGATGCTATTTCAGATTGATTATTGATTCTATCATGTCTTTGTTATTTGAGATCTTGCATGCTTTCCGTTGTTAGTAACTATCTTGGCCAAGTAGATGCTAGCAACTGCAAGAGTTAGTATTTATGCTCGATAGTGGGTTCATGCCTCTGGTAATCTGGGGAAGTGACAGAAATCTCTAAGGTACTAGATGTGTTGTTGCTACTAGGGAGAAAACAACAATCCTTTGTTCATAGAACAATCGTATTGTTCACTTTACACGCAGTTCGTAAAGCAATAATCTGTTGCTTGCAACTTAATACTGGAGGGGGTTCAGATGATAACCTGAAGGTGGATTATTAGTCATAGATGCAGTTGGATGGCGGTCTATGTATTATGTTGTAATGCCCAATCAAGTCTCAGAGGAGTCAAGATGATTAGTATATGCATGTATTGCTTTCTCGGTGTTTGTCAATTGCCCCGCTGTAATTTGTTCACCTAGCATGTTATCTATCTTAAGGAGAGCCACCTCTAGTGAACTATGGATCCCGGTCCTTTTCTTTACATACAATCTACAACTGTTTACTTCTTTGTGTTTACTTCTGCAAACTTTTACTTCTTTCCATTCGATACGCTTTGTTTTCCGCAAAACACAGTGAGATTGACAACCTCATCGTAAGTTGGGGACAAAGTTTTGTGGTTGTGTTGTGCAGGTCTCCACATTACTACTAGCACCGGTAGTGCGCCCTGCCAAAGCTCAGCTAGTAACACCTTTGAGGTGTTTCCTTGCTCCTACTGGTTCGATTAAACCTTGGTTTCATAACTGAGGGAAACTTGCTGCTATGCTCATCATACCTTCCTCTTGGGGTTCCCAACGAGCTCTACATCAACACAGCCATCAAGCAATTTTCTGGGCTTGTGCATTGAGCCATCAAGCATTTTTCTGGTGCCGTTGCCGGGGAGTCAAGGACATCTTCACAAGGGGAGTCCCTCATAACCAATCTCTTTACTTTGTTGTTTTTGTTTTGCTTAGTTTCTTTTTGCTTTGTTTGCTTGTTTTGTTCTTCAGAAAACACACAAAAAATTAGTTCCTTTCTTAAGTTGCCTTTATGACTAGCTCTGCTCCAATCACTATTTCATTATGGATAGCTCACTCAGTTTCCTATTTGGGAACAGTTTTATGACTGCTAAGGTAAGAGATGAACCACCGCCTGCTAGAACCTCCATGGAAGAAGAAATTGCTGAACCTGAAAGCTCATTAGATGAAAAAGAGGAGGAGAGTGATGGACAAAAGGAGGAAGAATGTATCTACCCATTCCTACCTTCTAATGAGAGTAACTCTTTATCCCTTACATTATTTGATTGTCCCCCATGCTTATCAAAGGAGGGTGAATGTTATGTTCCGGAGGATTCTTTTGAAAATATTTATAATAAAGCTCTAGTGCTTGTAGATCATGAAAAGCATGCCTTATGTGATAGTTATATTGTTGAGTTTATTCATGAGGCTACTGAAAATTATTATGAGAGAGGAAAATATGGTTGTAGAAGTTTGTATGGTAATGAAACACCTCTCTATGTGCTGAAAGTTTTGAAGTTACTTTTGTTTTATCTTCCTATGCCTGTCACTTTGTTCTTTGTGCATTTATTTGCATACAAGATTCCTATGCATAGGAAGTAGGTTAGACTTAAATGTGTTTTGAATTTGCTTCTCGATGCTCTCTTTTACTTCAATTCATATTTCCTATGAGAGCATCTTCTCAAATTCTTATGCCTAACTTAAAGGCGTTAAAGAAAAGTACTTGTTGGGAGATAACCCAAGAGTTTTAGTTGAGTCTTGTAAGTTATTACCTCTGTAATAACCTCTCCTTATCCTTTTTATTTGCTTTTTGTGCCAAGAGTAACCTCTAATGAGAGAGAAGTAATGATTAGGAAAGTTGTTGTCCCGAAACAGATTTTTGTGCTTCACCATCAAAATTCGTGAGAAAGCTCTGAATGTCGGATTGAGGCGTGATTTTTTGTGCTTCTGACCCAGGTTATTCTATAACTTTAGTTAGTTCAACACTTTTTGATTTGAGCAACATAAAGTCTTCGAAAAAATTCGTCTTTACCTGCTGGTCTGTTTTGACAGATTTCTGCCATTTTCTGCATTTGCTTCTTGTTGGTTCCTTCTTGAGTTCTTTTGGGGAATTGAGCTTTTTGAGGGAAGTGCTACAGTAGCTAGTGTTCTAATGGAAGTTTATTTGGTGTTATAACTGAACCTTGAGACTTATTTTATCTTAAGTGCGCTAATGTTGCTAATGAGATTGTGTGAAGTTTTGTATTTAGGAAAAATTTCAGGTGTATGGAAGGAATGAGTACTGAGATGAAGGATGGAATAAAGCTCAAGCTTGGGGATGCCATGCGTGTCACCCTAAGAAATATCCAAGAAGTACAAGCGTCAAAGCTTGGGGATCCCCAAGGCATCCCCTTCTTCATCAATAAAAATTCTAGGTTTCTTCCAAACGCTTCATTTTTATTGTTTCATGCACAGTTGTGTTTTTCTTGGAGCGTCTTCTTTTTCTTTTTCGTTTTGGTTTTTCGTTTGCTTGGTTTGCTTAGTTTTCTGAATAAATTGGTCGGGCCCCCTCTTTCATACTTTGGTTTGCAAATAGTTTGGTTTGGTTTGGAAAAGAGTAGGAAAGTTCATACTTATGTGGTAAAAAGAGCTTGTTTTTGACTGTGGCCTATGCTTTGTCATGCCATGTGAAAGGATTATTTTCTCTCCATATGTTTTTGGTGTTGATGACAACTCCTTTTGTGGTTTAACCATTTGTCCGAGTTTCAGGTTATCTTCGGACGTGTTCGTGGATGGTGTCTCTCAAGGAAGAGCTTGCAGTCGATAGCTTTTATTTTTCACTTTCTCTTATTTACATTATAGGATACCATACTATCAAGAGGGAGTCCATTTAGGAAGGTTGTGGGAAATCAATATTTTATGCACAGACCATATATGCACATCCACAGCCATCCCAGTTTTCGAGTGAGAGAGAGTTTTCTGAGCTGTTGGAGGGGTTTCTGCCCTGATCGGTAGTACCGGCCAGGCGGCGGTAGTACCGCCCAGGGGTTTTCCTAGGGCTGTTCGAGCGGTACTTCCGATCGAAGATCCGGACCTATTTCCGATGAAGCGTATTTGGGCTCAGTAAGACTTCTGTCTAACTTTGCCTATTTGTCGGAAATAGCGTCGGATCTTGGACCGGTAGTACCGACCTGACCAGCTCCTACCCTCTTGAGCGGTAGTACCGCTCCCTCACCGGTAGTACCGGCCAGCTTCAGGGACCGGTAGTTCTGGGTCCAGTTCCGGTCATATTTCCGACGCTGGGCAGTGCGGGTCAGATAACCTTCTGCCTCGCACTGCCTATTTGGCGGAAATAAGGGCGGAACTTGGACCGGTACTACCGGCCAGCCCTTTTGGGTCCACCGACAGTCGTATGACCGTTACGTGGCATGGGCTGGTCTGATGGTGGGTCGCTCTCCGGTACTACCGGTAAGTCACCGGTAGTACCAACGGCGTCGGGACAGGACTTTTTCTGCCCGTTTGAAGGGGTGCTATTTAAAGCCCCCTTCTTCCTCCTCCAACCTTATCTCTTTGTTCTCTCTCTCCACCATTTTCACAAGAGCTTGACTTTGCTAGATCTCTCTCCCTACCCACTCAAATCTCTTGATCTTTTGAGGATTGGGAGAGGTGACCTAGATCTACACCTCCACCAAAGGAATTTTGATTTCCCCCACTCATCCTTCGTGGATTTCATTTCTTGGGTTCTTGGAACCCTAGACGGTGTAGGGCATTCTCGGAGTTGGGGCATTTGTTGTAAAGCTCCGGGGTGTCGTTGAGGGCCTTCAATTGAGTTGTGAAGCCTCCCCTCAACCTCGTTGTAAAGGTTTTCGGTTGGCGCCTTCAAGGTCACCGGTTAGTGGATTGTGAGGCCACCTTTGTGGTGGTGCTCACCGGAGAAGAAGGTGAGGCCTTTGTGGCGCTCGGGAGACCTTGTGTGGCCCCGACACCTCTCCAACATAGACGTAGCTTCCTTGGAAGTGAACTACGGGAATTATATCTTCGTGTCCCCTTTCCGGTTCTTTCGCTCCGCTCCTTTACTTCTTGTATTTACTCTCTTGTTTTCTTTTGTGCTTCTTGTCATTTAGGGTGTTCACGTAGTTGCATCTCTAGTGAACCTTGCGTTGTGCTTAAGCCTTAAAAGTGGGATAAAATATTAAAAATTGGTAGTCTCCTATTCACCCCCCTTCCCTCTAGTCGACCTAAGTTGGGCCTTTAAATTGGTATCAGAGCCTCGGCTCTTACTTCGGGCTTAACGTCCTAAGAGACTATGGCCGGCGAAGAGGGAAGTGTGGGTGCAGCCCCCAAGAACTTGGCCTCCATGGATGACCTCAATCGGTTGGAGACATCCATGATGCCAAGTTTGAGGAAATGATGACTCTTTTGCAATCCCTTAAGCCTACCCCCATGCTAGAAACCCCTCATGCTGCATCTCTTGAGGCGGAAGCCCCCTCCACTCCCGTGCAAGTGGTTGCCCCCGGGGTGATTCCCGCGGCAGCCCCAAAACACTTGGGTCTAGGCTTTGTGGCTCAAACCACCAAGCTCCCAAGCGAGAGCTCCGAGGGGCTAGGTGACTCCTCCTCTAAAGAGGGAGTCAAGGATTACTCGGCGGTTCCACCACCGTTCAAATATACGCCGGATCCTCCTATTCCCATGCCACACATCATACCTCAAGGAGCACCTCCCATACTAGATACTTCTAACTTCGCCAATTGGCAATATCTAATGCAATCTCATATCTCCAGCTCCTCTATTGAGTTGATGAGGATTGTGGAGGAAGGCTTGTCTCCATATGATGCTAAGAAGTTAACTCGGGCCGAGGTCGTGGACAAGCAACTCAATGCCACCGCCTTGGGTATGATTCAAAAGGCGTTGACCCCGAAGGACTTTGCTCACATTCGCCAATTCACCACCGCCAAAGAAGCTTGGGATCATATCACCGAGTTGTATATTGGAAATGCGAGCATTAAAATCTCGAAGTTTGATGAAGCCAACAATGAGTCCGATGGCTTTGCAATGCAAGATGATGAGACACCCGAAGACATGTATCGTCGGTTCAAGGTTCTTTGTTGTACCTTGAGGGACCTTGGAGCTACCTATGTTGATGACAAGTTTATGAAGAGGAAGTTTGTCCAAGCTCTTCTTCCCTTCGAGAAACAAAAACTCAACTCTATCAAGGGGAGAAGCAACTACCATACCATGTCCTCTCAAGAGGTGCTGAGTGAAGCCATTGCCATGACCATTGCCAAGAAGAATGCGAAGTCAGCTCGTGCTCGTGCCTATGGGTCTCAAAAGCTGAACCTTGCCTTGAAAGCTCAAGTGGTGGAAGTTGATGAAGATGACAACTCAAGTGAGTGGTCTCAAGAGGACATCAAATATGCTTTCAATGAGCATTTGGCTCTAGCATCAAGGGCATTTTGGAACAAACCGGGCATGAAGTCAAGGTCAAGGGACAACCCAAGATTCAACTCAACCATGAAGACTCCAAAGACTAGATCTTGTTACAATTGCAACGACAAGAGTCACTTTGTAGCTCAATGCCCCTTCGAGAATAGAGAAGACAATGGAGGTCGCCTCATTCGCAAGAACAAGCCAAGACCTCCTCATCCTTTGAACAAGAACTTCCACAACAAGAACTCACCTAACAAGGAAAGGGCAATGGTGGTCCATGAAGAGTACTTTTCGGGCGATGATGATGATGTTGAGAATGAAGGTCAAGGTGGAGAGATCGTGGGGGTTGCCGCTATTGCTACTTCATCTACTCCATGAGTGTCTCTCTTCGACTCCCCTAACGAGAACATCACCAACCGCAACCAAAAGTGTCTCATGGCTAAGGCCACCGAGGTAACTCCCGCTTCCAAGTCCTCTCCAAATGAACTTCCCTTGCATGATCTAGATGGTTTAGAGGTTAAGAAAGAGATGGTGAGCATGTGTGAATCCATGGAGCATCTAGATGATGATACTAGGATGTGCTTTGAAACACTTGTAAACCAACTTGACCATGCTAGGGAAATGCTAGATGAGAAAGAGGAAGTTATTGACATGTTAGGTAGAAATGAGAGAGAGGCCGCCGATGAGATTGCCTCTCTATCCCAATCTCTTGAAGATGAACATAACATGAGAATAGCTCTTGAGGAAAGTGTGGCTAAACTTGTTGATGACCATAATGGCTTTATAGCGCAACTTGTTAAATAATGAGATCATGCTATTGCTTCATTGAATGTCCTTAAAAATGAAAAGGGTGAGTTTGGTGTTGGTCATGAATGCCTCAAGGATTTTGAGAAACTCAAGAAGGAACATCATGCCTTGGAGAGTAAATTCTCAAGTATCTTTGAGGCTCATAAGCAACTCCAAACGCAAATAAAATATGAACATTCAAAGTCTTCCGCTACGCCTATTGTGAATTTGTCTTGTTCGTCTAACCCTTGTTGCAAGCATGAGGATCTTGTTAAGGAGAACAAGACATTGAAAGATCAACTTGCAAAAGTGCAAGCTACTATCAAGAGGAAGAACAAGAGAAGGAACAAGAAAAGGAAGAAGAGCAAGAACCTTGCTCTAGTATCCTCTCATGATTCTATCCTTGTGCAAAGTGATAACTTTGCCGGGAAGAATAACCCTTCCTACATTCTTTGCAAATCCTTTGATGGTCATGTTTATGCTAAGTATATTGGAACATCATACACTCATGATTATCATTGGAACATTTGGGTACCTAAGACCTTTGTGACTAACAAAATGGGACCCATTGCAAAATGGGTACCTAAAACCAAAGCTTGATTTTCTTGTAGGAATTTGCTTCCGGAGGTGCAAAATGGGTGCTTGATAGTGGAGCTACAAGCCATATGACCGGAAGCAAGTCTATCATGTCGGAGATTAGGCCAAATTTTGCCAATACTTTAGTCTCCTATGGTGATAAAACAAGCTCTCAGGTATTGGGTTTTGGTAAGGTGGTAGTTGCCCCGGATGTATCCTTGGTAAATGTCATGCTTGTCAAAACCCTTGGCTACAATCTTCTTTCCATTCGTGCTCTTGCTATCATGGGTCTTTCATCTTTCTTTAGTGAGCATTCGGTGGTCCTCATGTGGAGCAAGTCTCTCATGGTGGCTTTCGTTGGATACGTAGAGAATGACTTATATGTAGTGGATTTCTCCGGAAAGCCATCTACACATGCTATATGTCTCTATGCGAAAGCCGACGTGGGCTGGTTGTGGCATCGCCGCCTAGCCCACGTTAACATGAAGGCTTTGCAAAGTCTCTACACGGGGGGCCACGTCCTTGGACTAAAAGACATTTCCTTTGCCAAAGATCGTGTGTGCAGGGCATGTATAGAAGGGAAGACGCATGAGAAGCCCCACAAGATTCTCAATCAAATCACCACTGAGCGGTGCCTGGAGCTTCTTCACATGGATCTTTTTGGGCCTCCATCTCATGATAGTCTTGGTGGTAAGAAGTACTGTTTGGTGATTGTTGACGACTTTTCACGTTACACTTGGGTCTACTTCTTCAAGTTTAAGAGTGAGACTCAACAAACCGTCATCGACTTTGCAAATCAAGTGCAACGGCAACTCAATTCCACCATCCTCACCATTAGAAGTGACAATGGCACCGAATTCAAGAACTACACTTTGGATGAGTTCCTTAGTGATGAGGGGATCAAAAAGCAATACTCTACCCCTTATACTCCTCAACAAAATGGTGTTGCCGAAAGGAAGAACCGTACCTTGATGGATGCGGCCCGGACCATGATGGCGGAATTCAAGTCGCCATATAACTTTTGGGCCGAAGCCATTTCTACCGCTTGTCATGCAACCAATCGCCTCTATTTACGCAAGAAGAAGAACAAGACTCCATATGAGCTTTTCACCGGTCACAAGCCAAATGTCAAGTACTTCCGAGTGTTTGGTTGTAGATGCTTCCTCCTCAAGAAAGGTGTCCGCTTGTCAAAGTTTGAATCTAGGGCTCAAGAAGGGATCTTTGTTGGGTACTCAAATCAGTCCCATGCCTATCGAGTCTACAACAAAGCAACGGGAAGGGTTGAAGAATCTAGCAATGTCGAGTTTGATGAAGATCACGAGTCTCTTATGCGGCAAGATGGTATTCGTGATCCAAGTGATGAAATTCCTCCCCAAGCCATAAGAAGAATGGGTGTGGGTTTCTTCCACCCCATTGAGGATCCCCTTGTGGCCGAAGGAGAAGGACCAAGCTCCACTCAAGCGGAGCCTTCACTCTCCAAAGACCTTCTTGCTCCTCAAGGTCAACTTAATGCTTCTCAAGCTTCGTCAAGCTTCTCTCAAGATCTTCATGCTCATGACTCTTCAAGTCCAAGTCTACCTCAAGTTGATCAAGCTCAAGTTGATCAAGCTCCTCCCCTCCATGTTGTTGAAGCTCCTCATGTAAATGACTCTCAGGGTCAAGTTGAAGATTGTCAAGTTGACAATGACCAAGGCCAAGCAAGTGTCTCTCCGCCAAATGATGATGTCTCTCCCTCGGTTGATGTTGATGAAGATAGTGATCAAGTTCATTCATATTGTCAAGGAGGGCTCTCGAATCGTGGTGATGATCAAGTGGTTGCTCAAGAATCTCATCTTGAGACCCAAGCTCGTCGTCAAGCATACCGCCTCGCCCATCTCATCAAAGACTATGGTGAAACTTATGCTCCCGTTGCTCGTCTAGAATCCAATCGCATGCTTCTTGCCTTTGCTACCCATCATAATTTCAAGTTGCAACAAATGGATGTCAAGAGTGCTTTCCATAATGGTCCTTTAAAAGAAGTGGTGTTTGTCAAGCAACCTCCGGGCTTTGAGGACCCCCTCTTCCCAGACCATGTCTACAAACTCAATAAGGCATTATATGGTCTCAAGCAAGCCCCTCGTGCTTGGTATGAGTGCCTTAGAGAGCTCTTGTTAGACCGTGGTTTTGAAGTAGGCCTCATTGATCCCACTCTTTTTACTAAGAAAGTTGGAGGAAACTTGTTCATTTGCCAAATCTATGTTGATGACATTATTTTTGGGTCTACTAACAAAGCTTTCAATGAGGATTTTGCTAAGCTCATGACCGACCGCTTTGAGATGTCTATGATGGGGGAGTTGGAATTCTTTCTTGGCTTCGAAGTCAAACAATTGAAGAGAGGGAATTTTATCAACCAAGCCAAATATGTCCAAGATATGCTCAAGAAGTTCAACCTTGATCAAGTAAATGGAGTCAAAACTCCCATGCCCACAAAGGTTAATCTTGATCTTGATCCCAAGGGTAAGGATGTGGATCAAAAGCTTTACCGCTCGATGATTGGTTCTCTACTCTATCTTTGTGCTTCTCGACCGGATATTATGTTGAGTGTGGGTATCTGTGCAAGATTTCAAGCCGCGCCAAAGGAAAGCCACATGGTGGCGGTCAAGAGAATCTTTCGATATTTGGTTCATACCCCTAACTTTGGGCTGTGGTACCCAAAGGGGGCCAACTTTGATCTCATTGGTTACACTGATTCAGATTGGGCAGGAGATAAAGTGGAGAGAAAGTCTACTTCCGGTGCTTGTCAATTTCTTGGGAGGTCCTTGGTGTGTTGGTCCTCGAAGAAGCAAAACTGCCTGTCTTTGTCCACTGCCGAAGCTGAGTACATCTTCGCCGCGAGTTGTTGTCTCAATTACTATGGATGAAGCAAACCTTGAAGGATCTTGGACTCTCTTTTGACAAGGTACCACTTTTGTGTGACAATGAAAGTGCTATTGCTATTGCTCACAACCCAGTTCAACACAACAAGACCAAGCACATTGAGATTCGTCATCATTTCATTCGGGATCATGTTGCTAGAGGGGACATTTCTTTGGAGTATGTTCCTACCAAGGCCAATCTTGCGGATCTTTTCACGAAGCCTCTTGATGAAGCAAGGTTCCGGGAGTTGAGGCATGAACTAAATATCATTGATTCAAGCAACGTGACTTGAGTATCTTGCGCACATACCCGGGTCTCAAAGGATATCTTGTTTGGAAGTACGCATGGTTTTAGGGGGAGTGTGGTTCCTCCAATGAACCACCACTCCTCCTATTATGCACACATTAATGTATTCATTCTCTATGGTCTCTCAAGGAGACAATTTGAGCTTAAATGATGAGTTTTGGTAATGAACCCAAGATACATCTTCGCGGTTTCAAGCCAAGTATACTCATATATGGTGGCCTAGGCCACCGACTTTCTGCTTTTTGACTCGCAATCGTTGCTTTGAGTTTATTCTTTTGGGTGGTTCTGGTTCTTTTCAGTTTTTGCTCAAGGTCGTTTTTCTTTGCCAATTATAATCTGGAGTTTGCTTTCTAGGAATCGTCGGTAGTTCCGGTCTAAACCGATACTACCGGTCAGGGCTAATTTTTCTCTGAGAAATTACGCCTTGATCGGCGGTATCTTCTCCCAGAACTACCGATGTCGTCGGTAGTTCCGCCCTCTTGCCGGTACTACCGGTGAAAGGGGCTCCCGTTAAGTGACGAGCCAAGGGGGGCACGGGGTCATCTTCCCCACTTGCCTCCCCTTGACCCCATCTCAACACCCCAAGTTCTCAAGGAGCACTCCACGGTGAAGCTGCCGGCCACACCGATTCCTGCCGTCCCTCATCAGATCGGCTCCGTGGGATTCTTCCCATCCTCGATTCCCCACCATGGACCCTGGTATTTGCTCCTCTCGTGCTCCAATCATGGAGATCTAGTCACTTTTGTGCTTGAGTAGGACGTGCCATGTCTAGGGCTATTCTTTGGCTAGAACTTCAATGGGGAGTCTTGGTAGGGATAGGATTCTACTTTAGATTGTTTTGCCTCAGTACATAGGCTAGATGTCATCGATTTGTGCATCGAGTTTCATCAAATCTGGATTTGGACCCAGTTTTTGAACTGCCCTGTTCGTGCCCTGATCGGTACTACCGGTGCGGATTCGCCGGTACTACCGGCGTGGTCCTCCCACCGGTACTACCGGTGATGCAACGGTAGTACCGCCCAGGGGCAGGGCATGACCGGAACTTCCGGTGCATCCCATGCGACCGGTAGTTCCGGCCGCCAGGCGGAACTTCCGATGCACCAATTTCTGATATCTGTCTCTGTACCGTGTCAATTCAGTCTAGCTGCTTTCGTTTTTCTTCGACCTTGTGCAATTATTCTCTAGTTCCTCCTTTCTATTTGCTTTTCTCTTAGGGCAAGGGGGTTCCCGTGGCAGATCCAAGCGGTCTCGTGCTCCTTCTCGTGGACCATCAGAGATTGATGAAGATGATCTTGAGGTTGTGTGCCCTCCTAGTCAGACTGCTCGTCAGAGGGCTGCAGCTGAGCGTCGTGCTGCTGCTGCGGAAGGCAAGAGGCCTGCTCTAGCAAGTCAGAAGAAGACCACCTCTAGGCCAGATTCTAGCAAGAAGAAGATTTCCTCCGGGCCGCAGCTTGCCTATGAGGAGTTTCGCGAGATTGATCCCTACGCTGTTCCTCGTGACCGCCTGGCTCGAGATCCTTTCTTCCACACAGTGCGTCAATAGGAGATCTATTCTGAGGTTTATGCTACTAAGAAGAAGAATGTGTGTGCTCCGCAGAAATACATCAACATTGCAAAGATGGAGAGCAACCCTGAATACTTTGGTGAAGCTCTTGATATGTGCAGGAGGTTTGGGCTCATCAAGCTGATGCAACATCGTGAGAACTTTGATGAGAGGGCCATTGCTCAGTTTTACTCCACTCTCTACTTTGATACCGACCCTGATGATCGAACCATGAAGTGGATGACCCAAAACCACTATCTGTTTGCTAAGTGGTCTGAGTTTGCCGCCCTTCTTGGCTACCCTATTCAGGAAGGCGGCCGTCGTGCCAATGGGTGGTGGGTGCATAGGGGGAAGGCCTCCGAGCCAGAAGTTCTTGAGCCTCTTTGCATTGAGGGCCGTGGCGTTGCTGGAAACGTTGCCCATCTCCTTCCCACCTATGACATCATGCGCAAGGTCTATCAGAACACCATTGCTCCCAAGGCAGGTAACTTTGATCAGCTTCACGCCTTCCAGATTGATCTCATGTTTCAGACTTACCGCCATAGAAACTCTCATGAGCCCCTTGATGTTATGGATTACATCTTTGAGGAAATCTGGTCCGCTATGATTGAGAAGAGGTCTTGTCCATATGCTCCGTACATCCAGACTCTTATCAATGCCAAGTGGAGGGACGCAACTGGCTCTATCTACCCTCATGATGTTCTCACTATTCATGAGGAGAAGACTCTCCGTGTGATGAAGCACAAGCCACCCCGCTCTCAGGCTGGAGACGACGTTGCTGCTGGTAGGACTGCTTCGGATGCTAGTGATGGGGACCGTGCTAAGGCTTCTCCTCCACCCCGACTTGTGAGGCAGCCCTCTTGGGCTAAAAAGCTGCTGAAGAAGGTGAAGAAGACTTTCTGCTTCATTCAGGACCGTGAGTATCAGTCCTATGTTGCTCAGAGGCACAGTGTCCGTCGAGAGAAGGCCATCATGAGGAAGCTTGATCTTCCTGTGTCTCCTGAGTCTAGCTCCGTCACCGTGCCCAAGGATGAGTGGATCAACACGCATTGCAAATGGACTGATAGTGATGATGATGAGCCAGAGATCTCCAGTCAGTCCCTCCCGCTTGGAACAATGCCTCCTGGGACCCCGAGCCGCCTCCTCCGTTCGTTGGTGGGGCGCGTAGTTTGGTTTCTTTGTCCCTTTTTGGCGTCTTGATGCCAAAGGGGGAGAACATGCTCCGTTAGGATCTCGGGATTTGCATGGGTTGTGTCGCGAGCTCGCTTTTTCTTTGATCTTTTTATGCTCGTGCACACTTTATTCCATTTATAATGGTTGTGCACCTCCGTTATTGTCTGTGGACCTCTTGTATCTTGTGTGGTTGCTACCTTGTTGGTGAATCTATGTGGTAAGGTATCTCTGTGGTATTCTCCTAAGGTTTTGTGGTGGGCTATTCTTGATTGTCAAATATTTGTCTCACCACAATTGTGTTGGTGCAAGGTATGAGCTCCACTCTTTTCTCGGTTGGGAGAGCTCCCTCCCATGCTTCAGGGGAGGCTCTTTCACTTTTAGTTGTATTGCCTCTTTGTGCAAATCTTGTGGAATTGTCATCAAGCACCAAAAAGGGGGAGGTTGAAAGGATTATTTTCTCTCCATATGTTTTTGGTGTTGATGACAACTCCTTTTGTGGTTTAACTGTTTGTCCGAGTTTCAGGTTATCTTCGGACATGTTCGTGGATGGTGTCTCTCAAGGAAGAGCTTGCAGTCGATAGCTTTTATTTTTCACTTTCTCTTGTTTACGTTATAGGATACCGTACTATCAAGAGGGAGTCCATCTAGGAAGGTTGTGGGAAATCAATATTTCATGCACAGACCATATATGCACATCCACAGCCATCCTAGTTTTCGAGTGAGAGAGAGTTTTCTGAGATGTTGGAGGGGTTTCTGCCCTGACCGGTAGTACCGGCCAGGCGGCGGTAGTACCGCCCAGGGGTTTTCCTAGGGCTGTTCGAGCGGTACTTCCGATCGAAGATCCGGTCCTATTTCCGATGAAGCGTATTTGGGCTCAGTAAGACTTCTGTCTAACTTTGCCTATTTGTCGGAAATAGCGTCGGATCTTGGACCGTTAGTACCGACCTGACCAGCTCCTACCCTCTTGAGCGGTAGTACCGCTCCCTCACCGGTAGTACCGGCCAGCTTCAGGGACCGGTAGTTTCGGGTCCAGTTCCGGTCATATTTCCGACGCTGGGCAGTGCGGGTCAGATAACCTTCTACCTCGCACTGCCTATTTGGCGGAAATAAGGGCGGAACTTGGACCGGTACTACCGGCCAGCCCTTTTGGGTCCACCGACAGTCGTATGACCGTTACGTGGCATGGGCTGGTCCGGTGGTGGGTCGCTCGCCGGTACTACCGGTAAGTCACCGGTAGTACCGACGGCGTCGGGCCAGGACTTTTTCTGCCCGTTTGAAGGGGTGCTATTTAAAGCCCCCTTCTTCCTCCTCCAACCTTATCTCTTTGTTCTCTCTCTACCATTTTCACAAGAGCTTGACTTTGCTAGATCTCTCTCCCTACCCACTCAAATCTCTTGATCTTTTGAGGATTGGGAGAGGTGACCTAGATCTACACCTCCACCAAAGGAATTTTGATTTCCCCCACTCATCCTTCATGGATTTCATTTCTTGGGTTCTTGGAACCCTAGACGGTGTAGGGCATCCTCGGAGCTGGGGCATTTGTTGTAAAGCTCCGGGGTGTCGTTGAGGGCCTTCAATTGAGTTGTGAAGCCTCCCCTCAACCTCGTTGTAAAGGTTTTCGGTTGGCGCCTTCAAGGTCACCGGTTAGTGGATTGTGAGGCCACCTTTGTGGTGGTGCTCACCGGAGAAGAAGGTGAGGCCTTTGTGGCGCTCGGGAGACCTTGTGTGGCCCCGACACCTCTCCAACATAGATGTAGCTTCCTTGGAAGTGAACTACGGGAATTACATCTTCGTGTCCCCTTGCCGGTTCTTTCGCTCCGCCCCTTTACTTCTTGCATTTAGTCTCTTGTTTTCTTTTGTGCTTCTTGTAATTTAGGGTGTTCACGTAGTTGCATCTCTAGTGAACCTTACGTTGTGCTTAAGCCTTAAAAGTGGGATAAAATATTAAAAATTGGTAGTCTCCTATTCACCCCCCCTCTAGTCGACCTAAGTTGGGCCTTTCACCATGCTTGATATTGTTTTGGCTTTATGCTTAGTATTATTTGTTGTAGCATGACTTGTTATAAACAATTGAGATTGCTTAATGTGCCTTGGATGAATCATGCGTTGTTTTAGCATATTAAAGCATAGTATAGTGGTATTCTCCTTTGATGCTTTATTTGGGTTGACTTGGCGCATGCGCACACCATGTTATGACTATCCAAAGTCACCATAGCCTTTATGATCCTTTAGTTTTCAACTTGTAGTATCACTTTATGCTTTGATCAATGATGTTTTGTCGCTTTGCATGATTATGTCCATTATTGCTCTCTTAGTTTGTCGCTCCCAGTCTTTTGCTAGCCTCCACAACAAAGTATGAGTTCCACTCATGCATCCAACTCCCTAAACCAAGTTATTCCAAAGAGTCCACCATACCTACCTACTAGCTTATGCTATTCCAAGTACATTCATGCTTTTGTTTACCTTCCACTTGTTATGAGAAAACTAGTGATTAAAGCTCTCACGAACTTGATGGCACACTTTACTTTACTTGCCTTTAATAAACTTGAACCATTGTGTCTTCTATGTTGTATATGCTTGCACTTATTTGTCAGGAATTAGCAAAACCATGCTTTCATGGGGAATGCTTTCAACATTGCACTTGGTACTTGGACCTAGTTGATATCATGCTCTTTTGTATATGGATGTCGTCGGTGTGAAATGAAAGGGGAGCTTGTAAGTCCATGGAGTTATGTATATGTGTTAGAGAAACGCCTGGGCCGCTGGTCTAATCCGTGCTGACATGGTGGAAACCTGCAGCGTAACCATAATGAGCTGTCTATGAAGCATTCTTCTTATAAAAAAAGAGTCCTATATTGAGAAAAAAGAGGAAAGAAAAAAAGAGATACTATGAAAAAAGGAAAGAGAGAAAAAAGCACCATATTCCCATGGTAAATAAGAAGAATGCTGACATGCTCGTTGTCTGCTTCACTTGTCATTTTGATATGGGGATTCTTCTGTATCATCGGGCAAGGGGTACCTCGTTGGCGGTTCTCTATGATACACATGTACTTACGATGACAAGAACTTACCGGTGACTAAACTTGAGTAGCATGAGGAGCGGCCCTCGTATACAAGGGACATGAGATTTCTGACTTATACTTCATCTTGCATGTACACCATAGTTTGTTCACTTTAACCTTAATCACTTCAAGATGCTTATGATAGGGGCAATGACAGCTGAAAGCTACAAGTACCATAATTTTTGGAAGCTCTTTATGAGACTTGAATCCCTACTTCCTTTTACAAAATGCTTTTCTTCCACCATTACATTGAGTCTCCACCGTCTATCTTTATGCACCTACTTTGAGAGCATAGTGGCCATTCTTAGTTCTATGTGCATTGTCCCAAGACTAGTTGATTGATGCAAAACTTGATATTGCTTGTTTTAAACTATTGTATCTAGTCACTCTTATGAACTTTGAAGGTGTCCTATGCATTTATATTTGCTACTCTATTGAGGGACAAGCTGAATACTATTATGCTATGTTTTCTTTATGTGAAACAAACAAATGTCTTGCAAAGCATTTTCATGAATCTTTTGTTTGTGCCTTTTCATGTTGCATCATAGTTTCTTTGCTTATTGTTAGAACTTTGTCTTTCATGTTATGATTGAAGTACTATGATCCCAGCTTTGAATGTTTTGCAAATACTTTGATCAAGTCTTTGATGGTGCATGTCACCTCAAAAATTATTCTTTCTTTTTATCACTTACCTACTCGAGGACGAGCAGGAGTTAAGCTTGGGGATGTTGATACATTGCAAATGTATCTATAATTTTTGATGTTCCATGCTTGGTTTTATCCACTTTCTTGTGTTTTGTTCCAGCTTTGGAGTAGTTTTCATATGATTTCTTGGACTAACCTATTAACAAGAGCCACAGTGCCAGCTGCCTGTTTTCTGCTGTTTTTGGTTCCAGGAAAGTCAGAAAATGAATATTCTCGGAATTGGACGGGACAAAAGCCAAAGTGCCTATTTTTCCGGAAGTGATCAAGTGCCATAATACGAGACAGAGAAGGGCCAGGGAGCCACCACACCACATGGGCGCGTGGCCAGGCCTAGCCCGCGCCAGGGGGTGGTGTGGCCGCTCCCGGCACCCCCTCGGCCTCTCTTTCTGCCTATATATCGCCCTCGGGACAAAAACCCTAAGTCCCCGATCAAAAATCCACGAAAGAGTCTGTAGCCACCGTCATCTCCATCCCTAGATCGGGAGGGATCTGAAGCTCTTCCCGGCACCCTGCCGGAGAGGGGAATTCACCTTCGAGGCTTTCTTCATCACCATGCAAGCCTCCGGTGTGATGCGTGAGTAGTTCATCCTTGGACTACGGATCCATGTAGTAGCTAGATGGCTGGTTTCTCCTCCTTTGTGCTTTCATGTTTAGATCTTGTGAGCTCCGTTCATGATCAAGATCATCTATTTGTAATTCATACATGTTGTGTTTGCGGGGATCCGATGGATATTGAGATGTTATTTCAGATTGATTATTGATTCTATCATGTCTTTGTTATTTGAGATCTTGCATGCTTTCCGTTGTTAGTAGCTATCTTGGCCAAGTAGATGCTAGCAACTCCAATAGTTAGTATTTATGCTCGATAGTGGGTTCATGCCTCTGGTAATCTGGGGAAGTGACAGAAATCTCTAAGGTACTAGATGTGCTGTTGCTACTAGGGAGAAAACAACAATCCTTTGTTCATAGAACAATCGTATTGTTTACATTACACGCAATTCGTAAAGCAATAATCTGTTGCTTGCAACTTAATACTGGAGGGGGTTTAGATGATAACCTGAAGGTGGATTATTAGTCATAGATGTAGTTGGATGGCGGTCTATGTATTATGTTGTAATGCCCAATCAAGTCTCGGAGGAACAAGATGATTAGTATATGCATGTATTGCTTTCTCGGTGTTTGTCAATTGCCCCGCTGTAATTTGTTCACCCAGCATGTTATCTATCTTAAGGAGAGCCACCTCTAGTGAACTATGGATCCCGGTCCTTTTCTTTACATACAATCTACAATTGTTTACTTCTTTGTGTTTACTTTCTGCAAACTTTTACTTCTTTCCATTCGATACGTTTAATCCTTTGTTTTCCGCAAAACGCGGTGAGATTGACAACCTCATCATAAGTTGGGGACAAAGTTTTGTGGTTGTGTTGTGCAGGTCTCCACGTTAGTACTAGCACCGGTAGTGCGCCCTGCCAAAGCTCAGCTAGTAACACTTTTGAGGTGTTTCCCATCTCCTACTGGTTTGATTAAACCTTGGTTTCATAACTGAGGGAAACTTTCTATTGTGCTCATCATACCTTCCTCTTGGGGTTCCCAACGAGCTCTACATCGACACCGCCATCAAGCAATTTTCTGGGCACCGTGCATTGAGTCATCAGTTGGCTAAGGGGACGGTGGAGAGGTAGGAGGTGGGGCTCTGAGTCGAGCAATGAGTGGAGGGGAGGGTGGTGGCTACAGCTGTGAAGATTTTTCAAGATATGGCAATAATTTGATCTCTCTCCCTCTCACTTGCTCCAATAGATAAAGGACAAAAAGGGGTGCAATGCTATAGTAGCCTCGACCAGGTAGGAGTGTTGGTTGTTGTGGAGTAGATCTTGAGAAGTTTGAGAAGGGCTTTGATTTAACTTTGGGTCATGGTTTTGAATATCTCCATTTTTGGCCATCTGGATGATAATGAAGAACCTCATCAATTTTGATCTTGGAAAGCAGAGGTGAGGATGTTGGTAGGTGGATATGGTCCAGGTTCATATCCATGAATTATTTGGGAAATATTTGATGAGGTTTGGTCCACTTTATATCACCTATTCAAATAGGGCATGAATGGTTTTTAGGAATTTATTTGGTATTTCTGAATAGGGCAAGTTGATTTTTTTGATGTGAGATGGTCCCAAATGTTAATACACACTTAGGGGAATTTCCCCAAGATTTATTGGAAGATTAAAGTATTTAGAACAATTATTATTCCAATTCAGCCATTTAAGAAAATGGGCAAAAAGAAATAATAAAGCTCTTCAAAAATATTTATTTTTGAAGTGGGAAGATGGGATATGATATATGGGTCTCAATTGAGCCAAAAGTTGAGGAAGTGTTTTGGCAAAAACCAAACTTTCCTTTATGGAAGAAGTTTTGGAGGTTTTGTCTATTAAAGGGATTAATTAGATTTGGAGCCATAATAATTATGGATAATATTTGATATATCTTGATGATCAAGGTAGATGAGGTAGACAAGGTGTATCAAGCATTTGAAACCTTGGTATTGGAGAATTCAAGTTGATTTTGGTGAAAACTAGAGATTTAAGGATCTTGGGTAAGATTGTCTTCATGCCACCAAAACCTTGCTGGATCTTGGAGCTCCGGGCTCCCCTTGGGGCATGGGATACATGGATGGATAGACCAAGTGATTTATATTGCAATGGTGTAGAGGTTTGAGCTTGATCCTGCTTGAGCTCACCAAGACAGGCTTTCAAACTTTGAATAAATAAGCCCGCCAAAGCAGATTATCAACTAGCCTTCAAAACCTTGTGGGTTTAAGAAGCACAAAGATCCAATTGGAACAAGTGAAGTAGATATTGATAGACCTATATGAGTAGAACACAACCATGCAAGGAGTTTTTCCATAGAAGGTTGGATGATGGTGTGAGCTTTTGCCAAAGTAGGCATGATGACTAGATATGCAGGAATAGTTATTTTCTTGCCTGCAAAACCATCAAGAACAATTAGGTTGGAGGATGATCTAACCAAGGGAAAGAGTGGGCCTTGGTAGTCCTTAGGATGGTTAACAAGATGGTTCAGATGCTTTTTCAAAAATGCACAAGTGATGAGAAAAGGAGGCGTTCAAAAAGGTGATGTTGGAAATAGTTTTCCACATAGCCAAATTTGGCAGACTTATGGTTTTTTACTAGAATGTGGGGGGGCGATGATTTTGGTGGGTTGAAAGGTACCAAAGCATCATCAAGTGGCTGGTGTTGAAGTGTGGATGGAGTAGAAAGGATCCATGCTTGATATTGGTCTTCATTGACTTGGAAGCTTCTAGAAGGGATATCTTCAGAATTGATCTGGTTAAGGGTTTTAGATGATCACCTAGTAACTAGGGATCATATCCATATTTGTATTCTTTCTTAGGGTGTGATGATTTGGAAACATCTTGATCCTAGTGATGAGCTCCTAGAGTAGCTCATATTATCCCTAAGCAGACAAATCAAGCAGCATACCAAGGTAATTCATCAGACAGCAGATCAAAGCAACTCATCTTATAAACTAATCAACTACTACTAGGTTACCATCAAGCTTAGCTTGAGGTAAGGATGGGAAATTTTTAAAGGTTGGAGTTTGAGTAAGGTAAGAATCCTTGGTATCCCTACCAAGAGTAGAATTCAAAAGCTTTAGAAAGAGGTTTTGGGAAACCTAGAGACAAGAATAGTTGAAGGTTCTGTCTATAAAACATAAGGAGATTATAATAGGTTGTTCTCCATATTTTGATCAATAGAAGCTACTAAAAAAGTTTGCTTACAAAGGCTTCTTGGCTCAGGTTTTGAAATGCCAGAACATTTGAGAATATGGAAAATAAGCCAAGACAGATTTGGGAAGTAGCTTTTGTCAACTGTGTTAAGGTAAGGAGTATATCATCTAATACACTTTCATATGCATAAGCATATCCAAACAACAAGCAAACACTTCAGCATTAAACAATAAAAAGTTTTTGTTCCCCCTGATTTTTGCATTCTGGACAACTAATCAAGGTTGCTGAAATTGGGATGTTACAAAGATTCAATGGTTTGATATTTAAGTTGTGGTGTATTTCTTCTAGTGGTGTCATGTGAACGTCGACTACATGACACTTCACCTATATGGGCCTAGGGGAATGCATTGTGTATTTGGCTACTAATCGTAGGGGTTGCCGGAGTCACAGAAACCTGAACCCTCGTTAGGAAACCTTTGCACAAGGGATGTTAGGGTCTTAGAGTTTAAAGTTGTGGTTAGGTTTCTACCTTAATTACTTTCTTGTACTTGCGGATGCTTGCAAGGGGTATAATCACAAGTATGTATTAGTCCTAGGAAGGTCAGTACATTAGCACAGGTTCACCCACACAACACTTAGCAAACTAAAGAAGACTAATCAACTATATGAAGCGAAAGCACTTGACGATATTCCTGTGTGTCCTCAAGAATGTTTGGTCATCTTAAGTAATACAACCGGCTTGTCCTTTGCTAAGGAAAGGATTGGGTCACTTGCTGCGTCTATTATTATTGTCTTTTATTTACTCGCACTTTATTTATCTGCATTATCAAAAACCCCTAAAAATCTGTTTGCTAAGTATTTGTAGAGAATTCCTGATCCATACCACTAGCCAGCACCTTCTTCTCCTCGTTGGGTTCGACACTCTTACTTATGGAAAATACTGTGATACACCCCCTATACTTGTGGGTGATCAATAGCATACATTCTAAGGGGAGAACTCCCTGAGGACGTGATAGAAGCTTGACGAATCACCCGTCAATCAAAAGCCTTCAGGATCATCAAGGGAGAACTATATAAAAGAAGTATTTCGGGTGTATTACAGCGGTGTGTTACACCCGATAAAGGAAAAATTATACTCAAAGACATACATGGAGTATGTGGTCATCACGCCAGTAGCCAAGTAATTGCTGCCAAAGCATTCAGGGCAGGATTCTACTGGCTAACAATAGTACAATATGCAAAAGATATCGTAAGAACGTGTGAAGCATGTCAGCGATTTGCAACGAAACTTGGTGCACCTGTCGCCGAATTAAACCCCATACCTCTCGCTTGGCCTTTCACTCAATGGGGACTTAATATGGTGGGTAAACTTCACAAGTCATCACCAGGAGGAGACATCTTTCTGCTAGTAGCAGTCAACAAATTCACCAAATGGATTGAAGCCATGCATGTTACTAGCCATTAGAACTTCGGCTATGAATTTCATCAAATCAATAGTGTTCTGACTTGGGGTACCAAACATCATCATCACTGACAATGAAACTAACTTCACCTCCAATGAGTTCAAGGAGTACTGCCAGGATATGGGCATAAAAGTAAGCTATGCAATCAGTGGCTCACCTGCAAACCAATGGGCAGGTGGAAAAAGCCAATGGTCTCGTAACCGCTGGTATTAAGAAAAGGCTGCTAGCACCACTCGACAAAGGAAAAGGAGCATGGCTTGATGAGTTACCCTCAATTTTGTGGAGCCTGCGTACCACTCCAAATAATTTGACGCAAGAAACACCTTTCTTTCTGGTCCACGGCGCTGAAGTTGTTCTTCCAGTCAAAGTAACTCACGAGTCTCCACGGCTCGCTGATTATGATAAGGATCTAGGGAAGCACTCGAAGATGACGTTGACACACTTGATAAATCTCGTGATGTTGCCATACAAAGGGCCACCGTATATCAGCAAAACTTATGCAACTATCACACCTGACGATTGTGTCCTAGGTCCTTTGTCATAGGGGACCTAGTTCTTCGCCTCAAGCAAGATGGTCACCGTAAACTGGAGTCACCTTGGGAAGGGCCTTACATCATGACAGAATTTATCCCTGGTTGAGCATATCAGCTTCAAGACAAGAAGACAGGAGTCAAATGCCCCAATCCGTGGAACATCGCACAACTACGGTGTTCTTAGCTTAGAAATTATTTTTCTCGCAATTTAAATTACAATACGGCCTACGACCCAGCTTCTTAGCCACAATATTATTTAATAAGGCCAGTGGCGAGGCGAGTACGCCAAACCATGTATCTTCGCCTTTAGGTTTTAAATAAAAGATAAGTTCCCCAAACTCAAATTCCCCTTTTCTACATTGTCTCTTTACCCATAGCCAGGGGATTTATTGTTAAAAGTTTATCATAAGTAAAATATTTCGAAAAATCGAGAACATTGCTCTGGTGAAACTAACAAAAAGTTATGAACCTATGTCCCGATGCAGGCATCCGAACATAGCCTCGGGGGCTACTCCCATCAGAAGCACTGTCGTGCACCCGATAGAAAACTATATTACATATATAAGGTCAAATTTTGACCCAAAGAAACATTGTCCTGGCCTATGAGTATTACATCAATGTATCCTTAAAAGGTTACTCCCATCGGGAGTGTCTACAAAACATCATCCGAGAAAAATACAAAGCTGATAAACTTCAGCAATTCCAACAGCCAAACAAGGCAGTCGATACATTCATACAAAAATCTCGGATTGTGCCCGACGCGATAAAAATCCGAATATCGTGTTCACGACATGAAGGTAAGACCCCGGGATTCATCCTGTGTGGCCTGGTAATCACACGAGAATGCACTCTACTAGTAAACTATCCGTATAGACGATATGATGAAAAATCATGACGGATGCGTTGGGTACCCAATATAATAGAACTGGGATTCAGTATTCGATAAGACTTCAATGGCTCGAACTAAATTACACCAGCAAATTTCCGAGTTCAAGCCTGGGGACTTGAGTTTGATGTAGGTCTGTAGTGTTTTTTCCCAGGAGCAATTAACTGATTCCTGATCCATCAGATGCATCAGGCCTGTTGTACCAAATTCCTACAACTTAAATATAAAACAAATATAAAATCTCTCATAAAACTTCGGATCATAAATACTAAAAATATCTTTGAGACTCAACCCGAATCTACTATTTAGATGGAGTCTCAGGGGCTACTGACATGGGTATGATTACTCGGGTGCTTATGTTTGGTTACCCTAGCTACACGAAGGCTCACGACCCATGAAGACAAAAGAAGAAGGCCCAGGAAGCATCCGATAGAAGTCAAAGTTTTACTAGATAAGGAAATAGAAACCGACATTGTACTGTTGTTGTAATCATAGTCTGCAACCTATCCGCGTACGGCCTCGGGACCCAGCCTGTTATATGTAGGTTGGGAGGAGCCAGCTGAGAGGTACCGAAACACTCCACCGCGATCTATAACCTCATTCTCCACCAATAACCAGACGACTTCGACTTCCTTGTTTGTCTGATCAACCGACGAAATCCCTAGCGTTCTCTTTTCCACGAAACCCTAAGTCCATAACTATGGGCATTGCCGAGGTTACCCCTCATCACCAGCTATTTTCCAAACACTATCATTTAAGTTTATGGTTGAAGCATAGTTCATCATTAGTGTTTGGTTCCATTGCCCCTCATTACCTGATTCTTTTTGGCATTCTTGTTTTGGCATTTTTTTGCTTCTTTCCTCTTTTTTATATTTTTTCTTTGTCATTTTTTGCTTTTTTGATTGTTGCGAAGGCCTAGCCTCTGCATACTCTCTCTTCTCACCTTTTCATATCATATAAATACTTGGAGGGCTTTTTCCCTTATCTTAGCAGTGATACCCCTTCTATGGAGGGTTTTTGCCCTCATCTTTTAGCGCATGCATCCTCTTATTGCTTTTTGGGAAGGGGTACTCTATGCCCATTGAGTCCGGTCACCCCATGACTAACTTCTTCATGTCACTCATACCCATAACTATTGGGTTCGCAACATAGAAAACAAAAAATTGCTATGATGGGAACTATCGCCAAGATCTATCTATTAGATACAAGCAATGGGTGGATATACATCCATAGAGAACTTACCCTTGAAGACAACAAAGCTTTGTTAACGAGATGGAACTCGTGGATGATGTAGTCGTACACTTGCCGATCTCAAGGTCGTGATGAAGTCCAGCAGGTCCGGCTCCAGCACGTCCATCAGATCCAGCTCCAACAAGTCTAGCACCACCAAGTCCAGCACCGCAAAGCAGCGGTGCATCCGTGATCGCACACACGTCCGGTACCCCGACAACCTCCGTCCCTCGCTCCAGCAAAGAAGCGGAAGCAGCAACTCCTTTCCAGATAAAGCCACCGGGAACATGTATTTCGCTAATCCGAGACCATGGGGAATAACTAGAGGAGGAGAGAGATCCTTCACGAGGAGGTGTGTTGTGAGAGGAGGAGAGGGGGGCTTTTATAGGGGAGAGGGGGCACCCAAGGGCCATGGCATGGCAGCCATGGTGGTTCCCCACCTCCACATTCATGTGGGTGGAGCTCCCACTCCCATAAAAAGCCTCCACTCAAAATTCCACTCACACATGCATTAAATTTCCACCAAATTTAATGCAAGCTCTCATTAAATAAAACTATTTTATTTATTTTATTCAGATTTTGTCAATTACATTAATTAACAAACATTCACATAAAACCCCCTGCAACATTTCAATATCACATGCAGAACCAGTTTCTGCAATTTCACCCGAAACAATTCTGGTTTCCATCGAAATGATTCCAGCGCTTTCTTAAATCTTTATCTGAAACATATTTGCTCCAAATGGTGTTAGTATCCCTTAAGTGTGTCACCCTACGGTTCGTGAATAATGCAGACATGATCGAGACCCCTCTCCGATCAATAATCAGTAGCGGGACCTGGAGATCCGTACTGACTCCCACATATTCAACGATGACTCTTGTGATCGTGTGAACCTTTAATGTTGTAACTAAATCCCTTTGTCTCGCGATATATTACATGTCCGAGATTTGATCATTGGCATCCAAATACCTAGTTTGATCTCGTTACCGACATGCACTCTTTTCTCGTTCCCGTGATATAACATTCTAGTGATCACATCACTAGCTTGCAAGCTATTTCAATGTGATATCACCGAGAGGGCCCAGAGTATATCTATCCGTTATCGGGATGGACAAATCCCACTCTTAATCCATGAGCCTCAACATAACACCTTTTTAGCACTGAACCCACCTTTATAGTCACGCTGTTACGGTGTGACGTTTGATGTTATTAAGATACTCTTCCGGTGTTAGCAATTAACATGATCTCATGGTCTAAGGACTAAGATTAGTTCATATGATGTTACAGAAATATAAACATAATGACTTTGATCTTAATGCTATACTTTGGATGAATGTTCATCACATCATTCCACCAATGTTGTGACCTCGTTATTAACAACATCCAGTGTCCATGATCAGGAAACCTTGATCATCTTGTTAATCAACGAGCTAGTCTATAAGAGAGGCATAACTAGGAACCTTTTATTTGTTTATTAAACACACATGTATTGATGTTTCCAATCAATACAATTATAGCATGCAAAATAAACATTTATCATAAACAAGGAATAAGATAATAACCACTTTATTATTGCCTCCCAGGCATATTCCCTTCAGTCTCCCACTTGCACTAGAGTCAATAATCTAGTTTGAAAACTTTGCGTATTGAACACCTATGGCTTTCTGGTGTTGCATATACGCTATTTCTAGTGGTTAACATAATCTCCGGATCTGACAGTTTCAGGTCCGTGTATTTGCATGTCTTTGCGTCTCTACGCATCACTTATTCTCAAATGAGATGGCATTGTATAAATTTGGTCCTTTGGTGAGACCTTTAGTTTGTTTGGGCTAAAATATGTTTATATTATTGTCATACAATATATCTTCATAGTATTATCCCACTTTGAACCACACCTAGTTTGATAACAAACTACTTAACACAAATGCCCTCCTTTGCTGCTACTATAGCAGCCATATACTTAGCCTTTTGTTGTAGTATCCGTCACAATGTCTCAACTTTGGAACTCATCCAAATCCATCATGGAACATCCTTTCCATTACATTGTGCCACCCATAGTCTAAATTGAGATAAATTTAATTTGTATCTTGTGACAAAACTAATATCAATGTAAAACTTTACAATGAACTACCTTTAACTATTTTTCACTTATACATGATATATTCTTAGTTCTTCCAAAGCTCATAAGAATATCTTTACTATCATCCAATGATCATCTTATGAATCATTCTGGTATGTGATCATAACATTTAGAGCATAGGACATATCTGGATATATACATATCATGGTATAATCGATCAAAAATCTTCATGTGATTTTACTCACCAAGTGTTGAAACACTTAAATCTTGATACAATCCTTTCCATGCAGCAAGAACCTTTCTTGTTGTTTACATATTGAACCCTTTCAATATCTCATATATGTATGTTTGGCATAACCATATTAGCGCCTCAATCTATCCATATAGACATTGATGCCAAATATTCGGTTTTGCCCAAGTCTTTCATCGAAATCCTATTTGAATGAAATTCTTAACTTGTGTCAATAAAAGATACATCATTTCCAATCAAAAATCTGTACTCTGCATAATGTATTGGAAATTTGTCTCAGCGCTCCCACTTAATTTCTTGCAAATGCAAGCATCTTCATCATCTTCGATGAAATTAAACTCCTTTAACATTTTCACCATGGTGAAGATTCCAACACCGCTATTCTCACTTCAACTATTAAAGTTTGCATGCCCTTTTAGCACCCTTTGAATTAACAAAACCCTTCGTACTGTGTCATGTACATGTCATAGGTAACCATTCTATTAGAAGAACCTTGTTTTGTTTATTCAACTACCATATACCAAATTATATGTAGTAGTTGCTACATTAATCTGTCAAGACTAAATATCGCTATCAAAGATCAAATCTTGTCATAGTCAACTCCTTGAACATTGCCATAAACTTATTTCCGACATGTCGACTATTTCATAGATGTTAAACATCCATGTCTATTTCTTTATAGATACAAACACGACTGATAGGCTTCACGCCTTTCCGAGGGTCTTCCAAGTTCAGAAACTTGATTTCTCGTGTATGGATACTATCATGGATTCTATGACTTCTAGTCATTTTATGGAGTTAGGGCCCATCATCACTTCTTTGCATGCAGTCGGTTCATCATTGTCAAAACAATAACGACTTTTGTTTCAAATCTTACTATTTGATTCTTACCGACCCACATGGTTCAATAGGAACTCTAATCTCTAAGATCACACCTTTTGTAATCACGGGAGCCATGAGCATTGTGGCCACCGCCAGGACACTTTCTAGCGTTGCGCTCTTAGCACATATAGCTAAGGTTCAACAACCTTATCAAAGTTCTATTGTCCTCCCACTTAACTTTTCACGAAAAATTCCTTCTCAAGAAACTTGACGTTCCAAGCGATCAAACTCTTTTGTCCTCGGTGTTATGGAAAAATTCCCAACAAATTCTTTGGTATAACCTACAAAGACGTGCTTATCCGACTTTGGTTGTAAACATTTTACTTATGCATAGCATACCAAAATTTAAGAAAAGACAATTCAGGTTTTATCCCAAACCATAACTCATATGGTGTCATTTCAATGGATCACGATGGTGCTCTTTTTAGTGTAAAAGCGGTAGTCTCTAAAGCTTTAATCCTTAAAACATAATGGCAGTTTTATAAATAAGACCTTTGATCTTACCATGTCAAACAAGGTTTGATTTGATTTCTCGAACATACCATACTCATGTGGTTTATCAGGAAATGCAAATTCATCGAACAATTCCTGAAATCTTAGGTGTTTTGCTAAAATTGTAACTCAAATATCTTCCTTTATGATCAAATCATAAATTCTTTTATTTTCTTTTTACAATGATTTTTCACTTCATCTTGAAAGTCTTTGAACAATTTTCAAACGTTTCATAATTATTCCTTATTAAGTAAATATGTAGATATATATTCACTCAAATTTCTGGAGAAAGCATATGAAGAAAAAAGATCCATCGCATATGGCTACACATAATGGACTATATACATCAACATGCATAATATCCAATAAGTTAATCATCTGTTCCTCTTTGGCCTATGGACGGAGTTTCAATTATCTCGAGGAAAGTTTCACAAGCATCAATTGATCAAAATCAAAAGACTCCAAAATTCCATCATCATGGAGTTTCTTCATGTTTACTTTCCAATATAATTCAAATAGTGATGTCACTTCATAAGTGATCTTCCAATCATTTGTCTTACGACATTTTAGCAATAATGTTTATGGATGTGATTTCTCCAACTAGACTTGTAAAAGTTCATCTATCCTTTATGGAATACGGTAATTATTTGAACAACTATTGTTCTCGTAATACCGGAACAAAATAACAATTATTATAATAAATCTTGAAGGCTAGGTTTGACGACAACGAAACCATGATAACACTTTATTTGCTTTTGATGAACATCATCACTTATTCTCTTGCCAGATACTTAGGTCGTTGCAGTTCATGAATTGTGTTGTTCTGTATGACACTTCACACCAACCAATTCGGTATCCAATGCCGGTATCCAATACCTCAAAACCACATTGTTTAACAAGCAAGGAATACAGCCATAACATGTATATCTTCTATATACCTAAGTTGGACATCTCCAACCTTTTCTTTTCTGCCAAATAGTTTATAGATTCTCTTTCAACAATTCCTTTTCTTTTAAAAGAATCTATCAACATCAATAGTGTTGTCATTCACATGACACATAGTACAAAGTGTATATTGTCAAATACTAATACCTTTGGACTTGCACTTTGAAGTGGATCACCATCATCAAATGTTTGGTGTTCTTTCAAAAAAACATTCTTTAGTAATCTATTAGTGTAGTAAACATTTTACTTACATATTATATTCATCCTTATCATGACAACTTTCATGATCAAGCTACTATAGCCTATAAGGAAGAATCACGAGTATAATGTTAGTTCCCAAAACCTTTTGGGAGATCCGGATGCCTAGCATCTCCATCCTTCACAAATTCTCATACAATATGAGAAGATGTATTTTGCTAAATTATACTCTATCATAATGCAACCAAAAACATTGTTTCAGATATCACAATATCTTTCACACATGATGGTTTCTGAAACAATTTTCAGCTCCTAGATAATCTTGATATTAAAACAACTTTTGAATATCAATAATCATGGAGGAAAACATGATACTTTAGATACTAACATTGGAATTCTTACTCTTTATTTAATACTACTTATTAAACTTCATGGAGTAAATAGAGTTTGCTGAAAGTTTGCAATAGGACTTCTAAACTTTAAATTGACATTCAAAACAATATGATACCGGTTCGTAAAGTAAATATCTTGAATTCTATAGTTCTATTATCTCAATTAAAACTAAGCATAAGGTAGTGAACATATGCCAATGACTACAACAAATTATGAAAATTCACTTCGATTTAGTTTATGACAAATTGAGTTCGACTAATCCAAATTAGAAATGAACTCCCACTCAAAAATAACATCCCTCGTGCCTTTTTGGTGATTACATGAACCAAATCCACTACACCAAGTCTGGTCATCACGTGAGTCGGTGTAGCTTCAAAGGCAAGCATCAATATGGTCATCACATCAACTATATGACTCATGCTTAACCTTTCGGTCCGTGTTTCGAGGCCATGTATGTACATGCTAGGCTCGCCAAGTAAGAACCTTAGTACTCGCGTGTGTAAAACTGTCTTACACCCGTTGTATGAAAGTGTAGAGTTGAGTACACCCAATCATCACGTGATGTCTCGAAACACGATCCGTAGAATGGTGCATACTTAAGGAAGAACACATTTTATCTTGATATTTAAATGAGGGATCATCTTATAATGCTACTAAAATGCCAAACTAACAAAATAAGATGCAAACATCATATGTGTAAAGTAGAATGATATGGTCCATGCATTTGATCACCATCATGTGCATCGTGGTATGATCTCTATCATTCCTTTGTGTGCAAGGCCAAGGTCTATGGAACTTACACATTAAGTGTGTTGTAAGAGTATCTATCATACATCTACTTACAACATTACCATATCATCACACTAGCCCAGCAACAATCTAAACTAGACGCCTCTAATTTATCCATTGCAAGTTTTACGTGGCTTAGGGCTTTCGGAGATAGAACTGGTCTTACCTACGAACATGGAACCACAACGAGGATAACCAAGTTATTAGCAACTTGTTGTAAATCAGATATGGACTATAGTAGGAGAGACAGACACCCGCCAGCCACTTATGCAAAACTAGTTGCATGTCAGTCGTGGAACCGGTCTCATGTGCGATGACATGTAAGGTTGGTCCAGGCCGCTTCATCCCACTATGCCACCAATATCCAAAATACATAGAAGATGAAATAACATGATCATCATCGCCCACATATAAACATATGTGTACTGCCCGTGCAAAGCACCTACGCATAGATCAGACTCTGATACCACTGTTGGGTTCGCAGCATAGAAAACAAAAAATTTCCTACGATGGGAACTATCGCCAAGATCTATCTATTAGATACAAGCAACGGGTGGATATACATCCATAGAGAACTTACCTTCGAAGACAACAAAGCTTTGTTAACGAGATGGAACTCGTGGATGATGTAGTCGTACACTTGCCGATATCAAGATCGTGATGAAGTTCAGCAGGTCTGGCTCCAGCACGTCCATCAGATCCAGCTCTAGCAAGTCCAGCACCACCAAGTCCAGCACCGGAAAGCAGCGGTGCATCCGTTATCGCACACACGTCTAGTACCCCGACAACCTCCATCCCTCGCTCTAGCGGAAGCAGCAACTCCTTTCTAGATAAAGCCACCGGGAACATGTATCTCGCTAATCCGGGACCATGGGGAATAACTAGAGGGGAGATAGATCCTTCACGAGGAGGTGTGTTGTGAGAGGAGGAGAGGGGGGCTTTTATAGGGGAGAGGGGGCACTCAAGGGCCATGGCATGGTAGCCATGGTGGTGCCCCCACCTCCACATTCATGTGGGTGGAGCTCCCACTCCCATAAAAAGCCTCCACTCAAAATTCCACTCACACATGCATTAAATTTCCACCAAATTTAATGCAAGCTCTCATTAAATAAAACTATTTTATTTATTTTATTCAGATTTTGTCAATTACATTAATTAACAAACATTCACATAAAACCCCCTGCAACATTTCAATATCACATGCAGAACCAGTTTCTGCAATTTCACCCGAAACAATTCCGGTTTCCATCGAAATGATTCCAGCGCTTTCTTAAATCTTTATCTGAAACATATTTGCTCCAAATGGTGTCAGTATCCCTTAAGTGTGTCACCCTACGGTTCGTGAATAATGCAGACATGATCGAGACCCCTCTTCGATCAATAATCAGCAGCGGGACCTGGAGATCCGTACTGACTCCCACATATTCAACAATGACTCTTGTGATCGTGTGAACCTTTAACGTTGTAACTAAATCCCTTTGTCTCGTGATATATTACATGTCTGAGATTCGATCATTGGCATCCAAATACCTAGTTTGATCTTGTTACCTACATGCACTCTTTTCTCATTCCCGTGATATAACATTCTAGTGATCACATCACTTGCTTGCAAGCTATTTCAATGTGATATCACCGAGAGGGCCCAGAGTATATCTATCCGTCATCGGGGTGGACAAATCCCACTCTTGATCCATGAGCCTCAACATAACACCTTCGTAGCACTGAACCCACATTTATAGTCACCATGTTACGGTGTGACGTTTGATGTTATCAAGATACTTTTTCGGTGTTAGCAATTAACATGATCTCATGGTCTAAGGACTAAGATTACTTCGTATGATGTTATAGCAATATAAACATAATGACTTTGATAGTAATTCTATACTTTGGATGAATGTTCATCACATCATTCCACCAATGTTGTGACCTCGTTATTAACAACATCCAATGTCCATGATCAAGAAACCTTGATCATCTTGTTAATCAATGAGCTAGTCTATAAGAGAGGCATAACTAGGAACCTTTTATTTGTTTATTAAACACACATGTATTTCCGTTTCCAATCAATACAATTATAGCATGCAAAATAAACATTTATCATAAACAAGGAATAAGATAATAACCACTTTATTATTTCCTCTCGGGCCTATTCCCTTCAATAACAATAGTATTTGGAAAGCAAATAATGTCTCACACATGATAGTATATTTTGGGATATAGCTTGAGCTATTTGGGTAGGTGTTTCCTGTACAAATACTAAGTTTGTTTTGATAAAGGAGATTATTTCAATATGGTGGGGCTAGCAATGGTAACCATTTGACCTTTTACAACAATGCGAAGTGACCATAGTACTAAGTCATCTCTAGAAGACAATATAAACATTGAGCATCATTTACATTGAATATAAGAACTAATACAAGATGATACCCTTATAAGACATCACTCCTTAAAACATATGAACATTCCAACTTAAAGCAATAACATGCATAGTTTGGTTTTTTCCCCCTTTTTTCTACTTCAAGCAAGACATTCAACCAAGCATGACATTCATTCAAACATAACATTCATTCATGGTATAGTTTATTTCAGTAGCTATTTCCTAAGCATGCAAAATTGGTGGTCCTATTTATTTCCAAACATATCAATCAAAACTAAACATAACACTAAACAAAGATGCTCCAAGTTTCTATGATTATTCTATGTTGCTCAAAAAAAAGTTTAGAAGTTTGCAAACCGAGAGTTTAATAGGTCTAGTGGGGTGCCTTGGAAAACCCCAATCTTATGGTTTTCACTATTCTTGGATATCTCTTGGTGTGGTATTCCTCTATTCCCTATCAAAAGACTTCAACACAAAACTTTCTCCCATTTCTTTTCTATGGGGTGATATTAGTGGGCATGATGATATCAAGCTAGCTGTGAGAAAATGTCCAAATAAAAGTTTGTTTCAAATGTCCAGAGAGTTACTTAAGTGGCTAAGATCCATAATATATCAAAATACTC
Organism: Avena eriantha; assembly: GCA_910589775.1. Classification (NCBI taxonomy): domain Eukaryota; kingdom Viridiplantae; phylum Streptophyta; class Magnoliopsida; order Poales; family Poaceae; genus Avena; species Avena eriantha. The sequence continues at coordinate 541,050,860 of OU342743.1, forward strand.
AAAAAGAATCAAATCAAAATCCAAAGAGACCACTCTTGCAACAAAAGATAGATTCTATCCAGAAAAACAATAGCCGCAGAACGCTTTTATTACGCCCACTTAAACATGTAAGGAATTTTTTCCAATTTTTTGGGCTTATATAGGATGAAAAGTTGCAGCTACAGTATAAATTTAGAGCAATTGGAGTTACAAAAAAATCAGAGTTTTTTTTACTAAAAAGAGTTCGTGCAGGAATTTTCTACTCCATATGTTTTGTCAACTTTAAAACATCCAAATGGGTTCAACTTGGTACTTTATTGAGTCTAGAAATAAACCAAAAGAAAACTTTCTTGCTATATCAAGATTGCAAAAAGGAAATCCAAAAAAAACAAACCGGGTTGCCTCCCGCAAAGTGCTTTCTTTATAGCCATATAGTTAGGCTTACTTGTTTCAAGTGATGTGAAGATCATGTGGTAGCTTGTACCTTGGTCTACCTCCTTCTTTTCTGGGAAGTGTTTCATACATTTCTTATGTGGGAACTGAAACTTCACATTTCCTTCGTTTAAATCAATGGCTGCACTTGTAGTTATCAAAAAAGGTCTTTCAAAAATTATAGGGCTAGAGGTTTTTCTCCCCATCTATATCTTCTTACAAAGCAAACCTCCACTAAGAGTCATTTATGATATCTATTTGCACATGCACACTATCCACATCATCGTATATTCACAGCCGTCCAATCGGCTTGCTCAGTCCACTAACAGCCTTTAGATTTGAACATTGAGAGACTGATACGTTGCAAACGTATCTATAATTTTTGATGTTCCATGCTTGTTTTATCTACTTTCTTATGTTTTGTCCACACTTTGGAGTATTTATATACACTTTCTTGGACTAACCTATTAAGAAGATACCATAGTGCTAGTTGCCTGTTTTCTTCTGTTTTTGGTTCTAGAAAAGTCAGAAAATGAATATTCTCGAAATTGGACCGGACAAAAGCCAAAGTCGATATTTACCGGAAGACTCAAACAGCCAGAACACGAGACGGAGAGGGGCCACAGGGTGGACACACCACCCCTAGGCGTGGGTCCCCCTGGCCGCGCCAGGGCATGTGTGGGCCCCTTGGCCGGCCACCAACCTTGCCCCTTAGCCTATAAAATCCTCCCGAGGCAAAAACCCTAAATCGAACAGCCTCCAGCCATGAAAATTTCCGCAGCGCCACCGCCACCGAAGGGGAGATTCGGGGGACAGAAAGTCTCTGTTCCGGCACCCTTCCGGTACGGGGAAGTGCCCCCGGATCCATCTCCATCAATCTCCACCGCCATCTCCATCACCGTTGCTGATTCCCATGATGAGGAGGGAGTAGTTCTCTCTCGAGGCTAAGGGTTCTACCGGTAGCTATGTGTTCATCTCTCTCTATGCATGATCATATTGTGATCATGAGCTTTGTAATCAAGTAGATCTACCTTGTTACTCAAGTGCTTTAATAGATCTCTGCTCTCCCCATGTGTGTGAAAGTGACAGCATGCACACCATGGTGGCACTTAGGCTAGAGATTACAAATACTTGTTATGAGTTATATTTGGAGTTGGAAGTCTCTATGAAATTGTGGTGTTTGTTTGAACCATCTAGTGCTCAAGGTGATAGTGTGGGGTTATCTAGATGGGGAGAGCAAACTTTGAGGTGTGCTGTTATAGCCCTACCATGGATTAGAGTGTCCAACCGGAGAGTAGTTCAGAGTAGTATCATAAAGAGATAATATTTATATGAGAGTGTTCACTAGTGAAAGTATGATCCCTAGGCCTTGTTTCTAAACATTGAAACACCGTTTACAACTAGATTTGTTACATGTTTGCTTGCTTCCATCTTTATTTCAGTTTGCCTTTAGTATCTTCCATGCCATCAAGCTATTTTCTAGAACCGTTACCACTTATAATCATCCATACCACTTGTATTTCACTATCTCTTCGCTGAACTAGTGCACCTATACACCTGACAAGTGTATTGGATGTGTTGGGGACACAAGAGACTTCTTGTATCTTGATTGCAGGATTGCTTGAGAGGGAATACCTTTGACCACTTCCTCCCTGAGTTCGATAAACCTTGGGTGATCCACTTCAGGGAAACTTGCTGCTGTTCTACAAACCTCTGCACTTGGAGGCCCAACAACTGTCTACAAGAATAGAAGTGCGTAGACATCAAGCTATTTTCTGGCGCCGTTGCCGGGGAGGTAAGGTAAAAGGTACTCACATCCTCCGGTGTGAGTGCTCGAAGTTATTTCCTTTAGATTATGCAATTTTGTCTTTTTTTCTTGTTTTTATTTTCACTAGTTAGGCTTAATGGAAAACAACAACAAAATTATAGAGCTTTAGAGTATTTATCTTGAGTTAGGACATGAAGTGTTTGCAGGCAAAATTAAAAAACCTATGGAACTTTATTTGCATGCTAAGAGCAATGTTGTTGGTATGAATTCTTTGGACACCATTATTGCTAATGCTATGGAAAAGTCTAAGCTTGGGGAAGCTAGTTTTTATGGAAATGATCTTTTTAGATCCCCAGCTTTGGAAGATAGCTATTCTGTTGCTTATGATGATACCAAACCTCCAATATATGATGATTACAATGATGAATATAATATTTTCATTCCACCTACTATTGAGGAGAAAATTAATTATGATTACAATATGCCTCCTATATTTGATGATTATGGTGATGAGAATAATAATGATAGCTATTTTGTTGAATTTGCTCCCACCACAATTAATAAGAATGACTATGCTTATGTGGAGAGTAATAATTATTATATGCATGTGGCTCATGATAAGAATGTTTTATGTGATAGTTATATTGTTAATTTTATTCATGATGCTACTGAAAGTTATTATGAGAGAGGGAAACATGGTTTTATGCATCTCAATAATATTAGGTTCCCCCCTCTTTATGTTGAAAGTCTTGAAGTTGCACTTGTTTTGCTTTCCTATGCTTGTTTCTTTGTGCTTTCATGACTTGTTTCTTTACAAGATTCCTATGCATAGGAAGTGGGTTAGACTTAAATGTGTTTTGAATTTTCTTCTTGATGCTCTCTTTTACTTCAATTCATATTTATTATGTGAGCATCTTCTCAAACTATCAAGCCTAACTTAAAGGCGTTAAAGAAAAGTACTTATTGGGAGATAACCCAAAAGTTTTAGATGAGTCTTGGAAGTTATTACCTCTGTAATAACCACTCCTTATCCTTTTTATTTGCTTTTTGTGCCAAGAGTAACCTCTAATGAGAGATAAGTAATGATTGGGAAAGTTGTTATCCCGAAACAGATTTATGTGCTTCACCGTAAAAATTCGTGTAAAATATCTGTATGTCGTTTTGAGGCGTGATTTTTTTGCTTCTGACCTAGGTTGTTATCTAACTTTAGTTAGTTCAATGCTTTTTTATTTGAGCAACAAAAGGTCTTCGAAAAAATTGGTTTTTACCTGCTGGTCTGTTTTGACAGATTTCTGCCATTATTTGCATTTGCTTCTTGTTGGTTCCTTTTTGAGTTCTTTTGGGGAATTGAGCTTTTTGAGGGAAGTGCTACAGTAGCTTGTGTTTTAATGGAAGTTTTATTGGTGTTAAAACTGAACCTAAAGATTTATTATCTTGAGTGCACTAATGTTGCTAACAAAGATTGTGTGAAGTTTTGTATGAAGGAAAAATTTCAGGTGTATGGAGAGAATGATGTAATGAGATGAAGAATGGACAAAAGCTCAAGATTGGGGATGCCACCCCGTGTCACCCCAAGAAATATTCAAGAGGTACAAGCGTCAAAGCATGGGGATGCCCAAGGCATCCCCTTCTTTATCAATAAAAATCTCAAGTCTTTCTAGACACTTCATTTTTATTGTTTCATGTACAGTTGTGTTGTTATTGGAGCGTCTTTGTCTTTGTTCTTAGTTTTATTTTGTTTGGTTTGCTTAAATAAGTTGGTTGGACCCCCTCATTCATGCATTATTTTTCAAATAGTTTGGTTTGGATTGGAAAAGAGTAGGAAAAGTTCATGCTTAAGTGGTAAAAGGAGCTTGTTTTTTACTATGGCCTATGCTTTGTCATGCCATGCTTGATATTGTTTTGGCTTTATGCTTAGTGATCTTTTCTGTACCATGACATGTTATAAACAATTGAGATTGCTTAATGTGCCTTGGAAGAATCATGCGTTATTTTAGCATATTATTGTGGTATTCTCCTTTGATGCTTTATTTGGGTTGACTTGGCGCATGCTCACACCATGTTATGACTATCCCAAGTTACCATAGCCTTTGTGATCTTTAGTTTTCGACTTGTAGTAATCACTTTATGCTTTGATTAATGATGTTTTATCGCTCTGCATGATTATGGCCATTATTGCTCTCTTAGTTGGTCACTCCCAGTCTTTTGCTAGCCTCCATAACCAAGTATGAGTTCCACTCATGCATCCAACTCCAAATAAAACCAAGTTATTCCAAAGAGTCCACCATACCTACCTATTAGCATTTTCTATTCCAAGTGTATTCATATTTTTATCTACCTTCTGAATTAAACTTGTTATGAGAACTAGTGATTAAAGCTCTCATGAACTTGATGGCACACTTTACTTTTCTTGCCCTTAATAAACTTGAACCATTGTGTCGTTTATGTTGTATATGCTTGCACTTATATGTTGGGGATTAGCAGAACCATGCTGTCATGGGGAACGCTTTCAACATTGCACTTGTACTTTGTACCTGGTTGATATCATACTCTTTTGTCTATGGATGTCGTCGGTGTGAAATGAAAGGGGAGCTTGTAAGTCCATGGAGTTATGTGTGTGTGTTAGAGAAACGCCTGGGCCGCCGGTCTAATCCATGCCGTCATGGTGGAAACCTGCAGCGTAACCATAATGAGCTGTCTATGAAGCATTCTTCTTATAAAAAAGAGTCAGATATTGAGAAAAAGAGAAAAAAAAGAAAAAAAGAGATATGAGAAAAGAGGAAGGAGAGAAAGAAGCACCATTTTCCCATGGTAAATAAGAATATTGTTGAGATGCTCGTTGTCTGCTTGCCTTGTCATTTTGATATGGGGATTCTTCCATATCATTGGGCAAGGGGTACCCATTGGCGGTTCTCTATGATACACATGTACTTACTATGACAAGAACTTACCAGTAACTAAACTTGAGTAGCATGAGGAGCGACCCTCGTATTCAAGGGACATGAGATTTCCAACTTATACTTTGTCAAGCATATACTCCATAGTTTGTTCACTTTAACCTTAATCACTTCAAGATGCTTATGATAGGGGCAATGAGAGCTGAAAGCTAATAAGTACCATAATTTTTGGAAGCTCTTTATAAGACTTGAATCCCTGCTTCCTTCTATGAAGGCCTTTCTTCCACTTTTATGTTGAGTCTCCACCTTCTATGCACCTACTTTGAGAGCATAGTGGCCATTCTTAGTTCTATGTGCATTGTCCTAAGTCTTGTTGATTGATGCATAACTTTGATATTGCTTGTTTTAAACTATTTGTATCTAGTCACTCTTATGAACTTTGAAGGTGTCCTATGCAGTTATGTTTGCTACTCTATGAGGGACAAGCTGAATGCCACTATGCTATGTTTTCTTTATGTGAAACAAAAAAACGTCTTGCAAAGCATTGTTATTCATGAATCTTTTGTTTCTACATTTTCATGTTACAACATAGTTGTTATGTCTTATTGTTAGAACTTTATCTTTCATGTTGTGTTGAAGTACTATGATCCCAGCTATCAATGTTTTACAAATACTTTGATCAAGTTTATGATGGTGCATGTCACCTCAAAAATTATTCTTTCTTTTTATCACTTACCTACTCAAGGACGAGCAGGAGTTAAGCTTGGGGATGTTGAACGTTGCAAACATATCTATAATTTTTAATGTTTCATGATTGTTTTATATCTACTTCCTTATGTTTTGTCCACACTTTGGAGTATTTCTATACACTTTCTTGGACTAACCTATTAACAAGATGCCACAGTGCCAGTTGCCTGTTTTCTTCTGTTTTTGGTTCCAGAAAAGTCAGAAAATGAATACTCTCGGAATTGGACCGGACAAAAGCCAAAGTCGATATTTTACCAGAAGACTCATGGAGCCAGAAGACAAGACGGAGAGGGGCCATAGGGTGGCCACACCACCCCTAGGCGCGGGCCCCCCTGGCCGCGCCAGGGCATGGTGTGGGCCCCCTGGCCGGCCACCGACCTTGCCCCTTCGCCTATAAAATCCTCCCAAGGAAAAAACCCTAAATCGAATAACCTCTAGCCAGCTAAAGTTCCGCAGCGCCGCCGCCACCGAAGGGGAGATTTGGGGGAAAGAAAGTCTCTATTCCGGCACCCTGCCGAGACGGGGAAGTGCCCCCGGAGCCATCCCCATCGATCTCCACCGCCATCTCCATCACCGTTGCTGATTCCCATGATGAGGAGGGAGTAGTTCTCTCTCGAGGCTAAGGGTTCTACTGGTAGCTATGTGTTCATCTCTCTCTCTATGCATGATCATATTGTGATCATGAGCTTTGTAATCAAGTAGATCTACCTTGCTACTCAAATGCTTTAATAGATCTTTGCTCTTCCCATGTGTGTGAAAGTGACAGCGTGCACACCATGGTGGCAATTAAGCTAGAGATTACAAATACTTGTTATGAGTTATATTTGGAGTTGGAAGTCTCTGTGAAATTGTGGTGTTTGTTGGAACCATCTAGTGCTCAAGGTGACAGTGTGGGGTTATCTAGATGGGAAAAGCGGACTTTGAGGTGTGTTGTTATAGCCCTACCATGGATTAGAGTGTCCAACCGGAGAGTAGTTCAGAGTAGTATCATAAAGAGATAATATTTATATGAGAGTGTTCACTAGTGAAAGTATGATCCCTAAGCCTTGTTTCTAAACATTGAAACACCGTTTACAACTAGATCTGTTACATGTTTGCTTGCTTCCATCTTTATTTCAGTTTGCCTTTAGTCTCTTCCACGCCATCAAGCTATTTTCTAGCACCGTTACCACTTATAATTATCCATACCACTTGTATTTCACTATCTCTTTACCGAATTAGTGCACCTATACACCTGACAAGTGTATTGGGTGTGTTGGGGACATAAGAGACTTCTTGTATCTTAATTGCAGGATTGCTTGAGAGAGAATACCTTTGACCACTTCCTCCCTGAGTTCGATAAACCTTGGGTGATCCACTTAAGGGATCCCTTCCGTTTCACCTTGAGCTGCCAGGTAAGGACGTTCCATTAGCCATTAGTCAATACAAATAAATTTTGTTCCACTTCCAAACCCTCCCACGCTGATTCACACAACTCTCTATATTCGGTTGATATCTATTAATCCAGCAACCACTCCGCTCCCCCTCATACATGCTATAAATAGTGAATCAAATAAAATAGCCGAGCACTGCAATTTCTTCCACTCCAATACTCAATCGCCTCTCCTTCTTGCACTTTAGTATCTCCATAGCGTCACATTGTTGTCCCTGACAAGCACCAACATACTGGCCTTGGGTTTTCATTCTCCTGGATAAGCAGGTTGAGACAGCCGATATAATCTATAAATTTTATATTTCTGTACAAGCTCTGAAAATCTAACGAATGTTTGGTTGCCGCAGTTTGTGTCTGTTAGAGCAAAAATGGTGAGGGTAAGGCATCTTAGGGACATGATAACTTACAGTATGGTCTTTCACTGGATCCTTTAACACGTGCACGAGTAATCCACTGGCTGGTCACTCTCTCTGTATTCTTTGTACCCATGTTTAGAATTTCAGATTTTTTTTGGTGAGCTAATAAATGACAACTCTGTTTTGGTCCATGTATACAATGGTTTATTCTTCTCTATATATTGTTTCGAGAACCACTGAATGTGCATCATAGAGATGTTTACTACATGCCTGCTTTCTTGCAGGCTACGTGCTCAACAAAATGTCATAGCAAATTGTTGTATATCCTCGCCTCCTACGTGTTCCATAAATTTTTTTCATGTAAGATGACTGAATTCTTGGAAGATGTTCAATGGGGATGTCTCCTTCATTTAGTAATTTGAGGAAGTTTGCAGGTAAGAATATCTATTTTTCATTTATATTTAGAATATTATCGAGGACCACCACTACAGTCTATTTGAGATGATTATCTCTTGAAGTTGAATTTGTTTTCTAGTTCGAATGTGTGTATTGACTATATATGTCAGCTTCATTTGGCACCTAGCAACGAAGCAAGAGTAGAGGCATGTGTAAGACTGATGCATACAATGATCCATCACTAAGTATTTGACCAACTTTGTTAAGCCACAGTATTACTTTGTCTTCAGGACTTCATTGGTAACTTTCCAAGTGAGTATCAATCCAGTTAGTTTATGTTTATGTTTATGCACATACTTATTTTGCGTAGCTTTATGTTCAAAATGTTCTTTCCGTTTGAAAATGAGTGTTTTGTAGGTTGGTGCACATTTGGAAGTAAAACATAAAGTCAACAGGCTCCTTTAAATGCTATAATTTATAATATATCACAGATTCTTCATATATTATTGTCCTTAGATCAATACTGTACTTATTTTACTTTCCAAAAGGAATCCATGTTGAATCTTTTTTATAGTTGGAACAAAGTACATGGACCAGCTGCCAGTTTATCTTACAACTTTGAATAGGTAATGCATCTTCGGTTCTTTTTACCGACATTTTTCTTTGAGCAATTTTCCTTTTAATGTTCACCCCTTTAGGTCTCCTAAATCAAGAAGATTTCAAACTGGGTTGTTATGAACATTTAGAAACCGCGCTAATATAAAATCATGCATTGCTGGTACTTAAATCATTATTTTCGCAACTCCTATTTGCAGCATAGTAAATCAATCATCTTTGAAATATCGATCCTTTGGAGGTTTCCTGCAGTAATGATAGTCTATCTCAATATGCAGCCAGTCCATACCACCATATGTTACTAACTACTAGATCGTGAGTTTCAGCAATATATGTCCGTTTATGATCTTCATTTTTTAGTCTGTAGCTGCCTCATAAAAAAAGTCATTTGTCCAAATTCAATATTAATAATATCAATGCATTTGAACAACTTATTGTTGTATCATTTAAAATTCCAGTTAATTTTTACACTGTTTCACTCAATATTAATTTTGTCTTTGTACAAAGATATCACTGAGAATTCCAGTTATAATCCAACCGTAACGCGCGGGGTATTCTTCTAGTGTCCATTACAACAAAATTAACAGGCATAAAAGTCATATGTAACTCAACCATTGTATCATTTACTTTTTCTAAATCATGTTTAGTTGAGCCATCAGCAAGCAAAAGATCTATTGATCTATTGAGAAATTTTCCATGGGTTTTATTCTAGTAGATCATATAGTTCTTTTGATAACATAGAGACAATAGATCCTAATCTAGAATAGCATGATGGATCTCTTTGCCAATAGTGATTAATATCTTGGGGAGCTAAGCATCCTAAGTTTTGGTGGTATCATGGCTTCATCATTATATCTTTCTATCTTTTCTTTGATGACATAGTTTGCTATAACGGGGCCAAAACCTGCTTGATGAATATTAATAGATGGATCATTAGAAAACTTGTGCAAGACATTTTATAAGTTCATACAAGCTGCATTTGTCAAGGTCTAGTAGATGTTTTTTATTTCACTTAGCATTTTAACTTCTAGTATTTGTTTATCATTTGTGATTATTGGTGGCTCAAGCATAGTGGTTTCTTTCTCTTCTTTCATATATTCTATTTTTCTTCTTTTTACAAGTCTCTTTTTCACTTTCCACAGATGTTACCATGGATCAACCATGGACGAAACAAAAAGGATCAACAAAGGCAAGCAAAAGGCAAGCAAAACAAACAAAACCTAAAAAGGCTGGCCATGTTTTTACTCCTAAGTCCTAACCCTCTCTCCCTTTCCCTTCATCAAAGTCCGTTCTTTATCACCCTCACATGGATCACAGGTACAGCAAGCCAGCACAGAGAGAGATAGGAGCGCGGCATCAGCATCGCCGCGAGTCAAACCCTTCTCCACAGTCCACCCCCAGCGTGCTCGGTCCCCCACCTCACTCACTCGCGCCGTCCACTTTACTCCGCTCGCCCCATGCGCTGCCGCCGCCTCCGGTGACCCACCCCCATGGGCTGCGTCCACGGCCGCCCCGCCGCCGTCCCTACACCCGACCGCCCGCCTCCCCAACCGAAGCCCGACCAGGCGGCGCCGCAAGAGGGCGCTGGCACCCAGAAGGCCGGGCAGCCTGGCCCTGCCCCGGCCGCCGCCGCGGCGGCCGAGAAGCCGGCCCGGAAGGAGAGGCGGTCCCGGTCGTCCCGCTCCGTCGCCGAGACCCGCCTCGGCGGCAGCTTCGCCAACAGGGCGCGTGGGGAGCAGGTCGCTGCCGGCTGGCCAGCCTGGCTCTCCGCCGTCGCTGGCGAGGCCATTGACGGCTGGACCCCGCGCCGCGCTGACTCATTCGAGAAGATCGACAAGGTACGCGCGCGCCCCTTCCCCACGCCCGCTTCCTTGGCATTTTGCAGCCGCCATTGTTTTGACGCTGAAGACAGCTTTCGTCTTTTTGGGGGCAGATCGGGCAGGGCACGTACAGCAACGTGTACAAGGCGCGGGATACCCTGAGCGGCAAGATCGTGGCGCTCAAGAAGGTGCGCTTCGACAACCTCGAGCCCGAGAGCGTCCGCTTCATGGCCCGCGAGATCCTCATCCTCCGCCGCCTCGACCACCCCAGCGTCATCAAGATCGACGGCCTCGTCACCTCCCGCATGTCCTGCAGCCTCTACCTCGTCTTCGAGTACATGGAGCACGACCTCGCAGGGCTGGTCGCCAGTCCGGATATCAAGTTCACCGAGCCACAGGTCTCCAAGATCCCAATGCTGCTGCCTCTGGTGTCCCTATGATACTGTGCGATGAAATGTGGGCCTAATCGTGGTGTCTGTGGCTCGCTCATGTGCAGGTTAAGTGCTATATGAACCAGCTGCTGTCCGGGCTGGAGCATTGCCATGACCGCGGGGTGCTGCACCGTGATATCAAGGGGTCAAATCTGCTTTTGGATAACAATGGCATGTTGAAGATTGCAGACTTTGGTCTGGCATCTTTCTTCGATCCGAGCCGTAAGCAGCCAATGACAAGCAGGGTTGTGACACTATGGTACCGCCCACCAGAGTTGCTTTTGGGCGCCACCGATTACGGGGTGGGCGTGGACCTATGGAGTGCCGGATGTATTCTTGCCGAGTTGTTGGCTGGGAGGCCTATTATGCCAGGCCGGACAGAGGTTAGCAATAATATGCCAAGTTGTTTGAGGTATCAATATGTTAAAAGGATCAATATTAATTGCTTAGATCAAGCATTTGAGGAAACCAATGTTAAACTAAGCCCTGTGGTGAGTCTTGTATAAGCCAGCTCAGTTTGAGGAAACAAATGTTAAACCAATATTCTTCAACCAAGTGCCATGCTAGTATTGTGCTATTCTGCAGATCGAGAAAACTTTCTAGTTTGCCACTTCAGTTCCATCCATCCTATGGGAACTATGCGGGATTTTTTTTGCTTTTACCCCCTTTGGGGTGTCTTGCCTAGAGAAGGTTAAGTGAAAATAATTTCCACTTTTACATGCTTCTATATCTGGTTGATGGCATGGAATTCCGATGTAACCAAGTCATGCCACTACGCTAGCGTAGTAGTTGGTGAAATCAGTGAACATCTGATGTGGGCATAGAAGTTGATCTGCTTTGAAATCTTTTTTTTTTGCTGCATGTTTTGTGTGTTTAAGCATTCATTCCTATGCATCAACTGAGTTTAGTATGACCTCACACTGTTTATACACTTAATGTTGTTCAGCCTTCAGTCCAATCATTCCAGTGAACCGCTACTTTATTTATCTTCACATGTATTAATTGACCATGTCTGCCCATTTCAGGTGGAACAGCTGCACAAAATTTTTAAGCTGTGTGGCTCTCCCACAGAAGAATATTGGAAAAAGTCGAAGTTGCCTCATGCAACGATATTCAAGCCTCAGCAGCCATACAAAAGGCGAATAACAGATACATTCAAAGACTTTCCACAATCAGCACTGCGGTTGATTGAAACACTACTTGCAATTGATCCAGCTGATCGTTTAACAGCGTCTTCTGCATTAAGAAGTGATGTAAGCCAGCTCTCTTACTCATCGATGGAACTGGCAACTTAAAATTTGCATTTTGTTTGAACTCATTGTCTTCTTATAACTTGAATGTCGTATGAATTTATGTCTGTATATTAACATTCTTAGTATTTCCTGTTGGAAACTGGGGTTCCAGACCATAGTGTTTCCACTAGAGTATATTTATTTTGGCCAGTAGCTGTTGCAGATTTAGGTTCAAGAGGACAACTGAACAAGCACTTGTAATGGCCAGTAACATGATATTCTCATTTGGACCACAATGTCTTATCACAGCTGAAGCACATTAATCCTACATTTAGTGCATTCGTATGGTCCAAAATCCTGAATTGCACATATCTCAAAGCATTACTGTTAGTACCATATTGATGGGTGGCTGCAATTAGTCACTCTGTTTACTTTAATTGTGATTCTCAACTTTTGGGAGAGCATTGAAGCACCTTCCTGTGCCACCAGATATGATCACTGTAATAATCTAGGTTAGTGCAGCCATTGTGGAGATTCTACTTGTATCACCGTGTATGATCAAACTCCATTTCTTTTTATCTCAGTCTACTGTTTCTTGAATAACATTCAATATTGGATATGTGTTGATTATATGAGGTTATTTTACTAAACGAACATTCTCTGCTATTTGCACAGTTCTTTACAACTGAACCTTATGCATGCGAACCATCAAGTCTCCCAAAATATCCTCCAACCAAAGAAATGGATGCAAAACGAAGAGATGAAGAAGCCAGACGGTTTGTCACCTTGACACTCATTTTGTTAGCTAGCTATTTATTTGTGATTTGCTTTGCCCCTTGGCATCCCTTTCTGGGCATTTTTCATATGCCATTTTCGATTGGCCTGTTGACAAAATTTTGTGTATATATAAAATTCTTAGTACAAGATACTAGTGTAGGATCCATGGCTTGATTAAATGGAATAATTTTTCTGCTGGGAAACTCGGTTTAACATATTAGTGCTTATCGACTGTTGAAGGAACAAACTTAGATTCATAGGTATTAGATATTTGCATTAACATCTGACTAGTTCAAGCAATACAGTACATATCTCAAATGAATGGATTATAAAACTAAACTTTCAAAAAGAGAAGAAAGATGACAAAAGGGTCTGTCTGGTAAAGTAGGATTTAGGAGTAAAAAGTAGCAGTATTTCTTATCCCATACAGTATTATTGCACTTCAATCACTGATATAAGTCATAAATTTAAGCGCATACTCATATTTATGCTTAAAGTAGCACCAACGGTTATGCCAAGATTCCTGGATTTCTGTGGAATATGCTATGCAACCTTCATCATTGGGTTAAAATTTCAGTTTGTCTTATCGTCCTGGATCAGTTTTAAGTGTCCACTCATCAAATGCCCCTTTTATGCAAATAACCAAATTTCTTTATAATAATGTTTTTTGTTCATGCTCTCATATGAGTTGAGCGCTTGAATTCTGCCTACTTATTCATGGCATGATCAACAGCTCTAGAACTGCTGGTGGTAGGGCTAATGGTGATGGAGCTAGCAAGGCAAGGACACGCGATCGACCTAGAGGAGTACCAGCTCCAGAGGCAAATGCCGAGCTTCAAGTAAATATTGATGTATGTTCAATTAACTTGCTTTTTTTACTAATTCCGAATTATTTTATGTGTGTATCGATGTGTGTGTGAATTATTTCAAGTAAATGCCGAGCTTCAAGTTAGTTATCTGAGTTTTAAGTCGGAGTTCCTTATTGAGCTGAGGTGGTATTATCACTCGTTTAGCCTCAGTTTATTCACATGAGTAATAAGCCAGTTTTATTTCCTCATCCCAAGTATAATTCGTGATGAACTTCTTACAGGGAATGGTCCCAAAATGGTGTTAATGCTGCTAACTTGTGTCTATGTTTCTTTCGTACAGAAAAGAAGGTTAGTAAGTCATGCAAATGCGAAAAGCAAGAGTGAAAAGTTTCCTCCCCCGCATCAGGATGGTGCGGTCGGTTTCCCTTTGGGTTCTTCAAATCAAATGGACCCACTATATGAACCCCCAGATCCGACTTCCTTCAGCACTGTCTTTGCTCATGAGAAAAGCTCCGTACCTACTTGGTCCGGGCCATTGGTCAATTCTTCTGCAGTTGGGAACCAAAAGCGGAAACACAAGTCCCGCTCATCAAAACAACCAGCCACTGCCCGCGCTCGGTGACATCCCAAGAAGTGGTATTCCAAGAGAAAACGAGCCTTCAGTGTGGAGATATACTCTGGGGGTTGCCTACAGAATGTTGGCAAACAAGGCATATGAGGATAAATTAATTTGTTGCTTCATGAATTATTTTGATGCACTTTTTTCCATTGAACATCATTGTATAGACTGGAGAAGGAATTCAAGTAGTTACTTGTGTACATTAGGTTCTCCTTTTCTGTTCTTATAAGCAGGTGCATTGATGTTAGATTCATTTGAGTGGAAGCTTAGATCTCTAGCATTTCAGGACATTCCCTTCCATTGTAACATTTTTTTCCTTACAGTTGAACCTATATATAATCATTTCTCATCAATTCCGGTTGTAATTTTGAACTGGTGATTTGGTTGAAGAGTTCACGCGAGGACTTGCGTTTTCCCAGTTGTAAAATTTAGCTAGGAGGACTCTGTTTTGCGAGAAAGCTCAGAAGTCCATTTCTAAAGTTTATCGGAATTATTTATTCATGTGGCTTACTTCATCCACTTGAACATTGCTTAAAAATCAAGTGCCAATCTGGACTTTCCTGCAAGTTGCGTTTTGCATTTAAAATGTTATTCTTATTACGTAAACTAATGCACATCTGGTTACAAAATTAAATTCTCATCGATAAGAACGAGATTTTTTGCTTATCAGCAAAAGACAAGGAGGGTGACAGTAGTCTTGGCGTGCAGGGTTAATCATTATTAAGTTCCACGCACCAATGAGTAGTCAATGAGTATATCTAGACGTCCTTTAGTGTGTAGTTCCAAAACGTCTAGATACACTTATTTTACAAAAGTTAAAACATCTTATATTATGATAGTAAAAAAGTACCAAAACACCCACTCTCATGTGTGATTGACAAGGCCTGCGTGAGATGGAAAGGGGGCATACAATTTCTGTTATGAAATTGTACAAGCGAGACATGAACTTAAGACCTATGCTCTGATATCATCAAACGGTAGAACAGGAAATCCAGGCCGACAGAATCATGGTTGAGCAATCCAGCTGATTATTATACTCCTCTCAGCATAGATGTTACAAATTTGTTTAAATTTGCTATTATAGTGATTTATAGCAGGAGTAAAGTTCCGCCACCGTTGTAGGATTTAAACCTGGGTAAGCTGTCTTACCTCATATCTGTCAACTCACCACCTCACCCCACCTCTCTAAACATGCTCTGTGAGGACCCCTCCATGGCGTACTCGTCAGCAATACCACGACAGTTGGCACCCACCATGGGACAAGAGGCGCTTCGAGCTCTACACCGGGCGAAGTCCAATCTCTTCACGGAAATCAGCGACACTATGGTCTCACATAACATGTTTAGAGAGGTATTGCTGACGAGTACGCCAACGTTTCGATCATCCCCCCGGATGAGTTACGGATCCCGGCAAAGTTGAACCCCACCCGCTTCTCCATTGTTCCAACGGGGACATCCATCTCTTCATCGGCGAAACCGACTCGAGACCAAGCTCCCAGGAAGTCGGAAACGCATCAAGGCCCGCACGGACCGCCTCCGGGCAGGACATGTTCGTGAAAGGATCGGGCTTGGATCTCTCTCCGAAGTTTGCCAGCTCAGATTAGGAAAATCAAGGCCCATCCAAACCACCCTTGTGCAGGATATAATGGTGGAAGGACCCTGCAAATCCGCTTGGCTTCCCCAAGTGTTTGAGAAGTGGAGGTCGCACTTCGTGGGCATCGTCACCATCTTTGATCTGGCTTGCTGTGTCCAAAGGTCGGGGGAATCCCACGTGAGTACCTCGCTAAATAGATGAGGGTGAGGGAAACCTTGGAAGGAGACCGTACTGATGAACTAGTGTACCACTTCGTGGAGGGGCTTACGCTGGGAACCCTTCTCCGGCATACGCTCAGGAGGCGATAGGCCATCGGCTTACTTACCCTCAACGAGATAATCGCAACTGTTTACAGTTTCGTTGACGCCAATGAGGAAGCCGAGGCCGACATCACTGTCGCAGCCGGAAAAGCCAAGACTATCGACCATGTAGCCTCCACCTCCAACTCTACCATCGAAAATACCAACGCTAACTCCAACTCAGTGCTTGACGCACTTTACACCAACATCAACATGGATGGCGGCGGGTCGGAGCCCAACTCGGAGGAATACGATGCTGCCATGAGGGAACTCAAAAAGGAGTTCGAGAAGGAGGAGCATGCTGAGAAAGCCTTCACTACTGGTGGCCATTGGGAACATGATGGAAGAAGATCAGCAGAACTAGGGAGCCGGAAAAGCTCTATCAGCAGCGGCCGATGCCGGAGTTGCGGTGGCTAGGTACAGAAGTCATCGATCCTCCGGGTCCGGCTAAGGCCATGCCCCCTCCGGCTATCCCCCCGCAGCAGCCACAGGAACTCACCACCGGGCCCAGTGCTGCAAACCAAACAAACATATCGCCTCTGCCATCCATGTCAGCAGCCGGCAACCCCTTGGTCACTCCGGCTGACAAGGTGATATATGGCGAGCTCCTTGTCGAACTGCTAACGGTTGCCCATATCCGGAACGTTACACAACTTGATGAGAAGCGCCAGGAAATCCTCGCGAAGGACAAGTGCATCGTAGAGCAGGGCACGCAACTGAACAAGGATTTGGCCAAGGCATAGCAATCGATCAAGGCGGCATGAGAGATGGAGCTTAATATAAGCAGCTGATTTTAAAGCACAAGGCAAAGAAAGCTCTGTCTCATGTCATCGGCGATCCTGACGTTCAACACAACTTGGGGTGGGCTCCATCCAAACCGGAAAAAGCTACACCTACATTGATTCGGCTGGGAAGCTAGTCATGCCAACCCCCGCCCTCAATATTGTCGTCGCCAAGAAATTACTTGAACATGATAGATCACCTGAAGCGGTGGATCAGGTCTATGACCTTGTTTCCAAGGCTTGCAAACAACAGGAGAAGGCCACCACTCAGAGGCTGGAGTCGAACCCAGTGCTTTGCCAGTCTAGCATGAACAACCACCACAAACCAAGATCTCCTCGTTGAAGTATCCCACACAGGCTCCACGGAACGAAGGCGAAGGGATGCACACAACAGGACTGATGCTATCCCAATATCCTCCGGCAATAGAGACAAAGGCTCACCCCATCGCTCGCCACCACCCCCGCAGTCTCGGCATCGTGAGGATCCACAGCCATGCCACTGTACAAGCATGCTACCTCCTAGGTGCCTTAGGTCGACATTGTTATAAGAGATCAGGAGAGCAACCTCGGCATGATGGAGAGCGTTGAGGCAACGATCTACACATGAGCAAATCATACAAGGAAGCCCCGTGTCCGACAAGAAATCGTGACAGGCGTGATGATTCGCATGGAGGGAGTAGCAAGAAGGCTAACCCACCGCCACCGTCGCCACCCAGCAGCCACCATGGAGGAGGATCACGCAGGTCTCACAACTCATGCCACAACTCTCCTCCCCATGGAGGAGATCAGCACAAGCAACAACTGGAGTCGTACAATGCATGTTCACGCCTTGATAAGATACGTGAAGCCCGACAAGAGCCATACTTGGGGCCATGTTGTTTCGGACCAGTTATCCGGAGCACAACCTGCCCCAAGGGCCTCCGGATTGACAAGACTATCAAGCTCTATGATGGCACTACCAGGCCAGCCACGTGGTTGCAGGACTACCACGAAGCGATTGAAATCGTAGGGAAAAACCCCAATGTCACCGTCAAGTACCTCCCACTAATGCTCTCTAGTACCACCCAACAATGGATCGACGACTTGCTGAAGAAATCAATCTATAATTGGTTGGACATGCATGAAGCGTTCACCAAGAACTTCGAGGGTACGTACAAATGTCCCTGCACTGTCGGTGACCTACAGTGGTGTGTGCAAGAGAAGGACGAATCATATCGTTCCTACGTATACCATAGGCTTGATATGAAAAATTCATGCGCGGTAGTACACGACCAAACTGCTATGGCTGCCTTCATCGACGATCTAGAAAAGGGAACCCTATTCCAACATACGCTGAAGCGCACTCAAGACAAGGGAAAGCTTGACCTCAACTCAATGATTGCCAAGGCTAGCGAGTTTGCTGCTGTCGACGATGATGCTCGCGAGTCCCTACTTGCAGTGGCTATTCACACCCAGGCCAAGAAGAACCATAATAACAAGCAGAAGAATCCGCTAGGAGACAAGAAAGTAGTCGACATGGTCGCCATGACTTCCGCTGCCAGAGGCGAAGGCAGACAACGTGGTCATGGCTGGGGGGCTGGTCGTGGGCAACAGCGGAGTGACTCTACACCCGTAGTGCCCCGTATTCCCCACACGTACGAAGAATACCATGATATGTCGTATTTCATCCATCTTGATACAAACGGTAAAGCCACTCATACCAACCATCAGTGCAAGTTTATCAACGACCTCAAGGAAGACCCTAAGTCTGGCTACAAGCGAAGTCAGAAGAATAGACCCCGTGGAAAGGGCAAGAGAAGAAGAAGAAGGAAGAGTCCAATGATTCAGATGATATGTATGAAGACGTGGACCCCAAGCCCGTCGACAAAGGCGATGGCAAGGGTAAAAATCCCTTCAAAAGAAGGCTCTAGTTTACCACACTTTCTTTGGCACTCCCACCCTCATTCGGGCCCACAAAACCTCTCCGAGGATACTGATGACCACCCTCCCTACAGTTCCCCAGTACGTTAGGTGGTCAGAAATTCTAGTTACTCAGGACAGAGAAGATCACCTAGAGCTCATCCCAATAGAGAACCAGTATGCCATGGTCATCAATCGCCTGATTGACGGCAATGAGTTCACCAAGTGCCTTGTGGATAGTGGAAGCAACATCAACATTATGTACCTTGATACACTGCACAAGATGAACTTGACGGAGACCCAGCTAAGGCGGAGCAACACCGTATTCCATGGCATCATGTCTGGCCGGCAAGCTCAGTCCCTTGGCTGATCACCCTTCCGGTCGCCTTTGGCGATATCAACAATTACCACCAAGAGCGCATGGCCTTTGAAGTGGTGCCCTTAAAGAGCGTGTACCACGTCATATTTGGACGCGACATCTTCCTTCCTCGCCAGGCCATGTTTTGTCTACAACAAGATCAAGATACTCGGTTGAAACGACATCATCACTGTTGCCGGAAGCTTCACTAAGGCAAGGGAGTACGATCTAAGTGAAGCCGCCATCGTCGAAGCAGTCCTCTATGATGAAGAGTTCAAGGAGATCTAGCGCCAAGTCGATGCCTCGGAGATGCCGACTTCGAAGAAGCAGATTTTTGACTCCGAACTTGCCTTCAAGGCCACCACCAAGACCAAGCAGGTGGAACTTGTGGAAGGAGATTCCTCCAAGACCACCTCCATTGGCACAGACCTGGATCCAAATAGGAAAGCACGCTCGTCAAGTTCCTCCGCGAGAATAGGGACATCTTCACCTGGAAACCTGCCGACGTGAAGGGTGTACCTAGGGAACTTGTCGAGCACAGCTTAAACATCAATCCTAAAGCAAAACCGGTGAAACAACCTCTATGACGCTTCGGTGATGAAAAGTGATGGGCTATAGGAAAGGAGCTAGCTAGGTTACTTAAGGCTAGTTTTATCCGAGAAGTTATTCACACCCAGTGGGTGGACAATCCTATACTTGTCCCCAAAAAGGGAACCAAAGAATTAAGAATGTGTGTTGATTATCATGCCCGAAGGATCCGTTTTCTTTGCCTCGCATTGACCAAGTCATTGACTTGACGACTGGCTCGGAACTTCTATGTTTTCTCGATGCATACTCAGGATACCACCAAATCAAGATGCGAAAGTCAGACCAATTGGCCACTTCGTTCATCACACCTTACGGCACGTACTACTATGTCA
Source organism: Avena eriantha (assembly GCA_910589775.1). Lineage (NCBI taxonomy): Eukaryota > Viridiplantae > Streptophyta > Magnoliopsida > Poales > Poaceae > Avena > Avena eriantha. Next base: position 541,071,021 of record OU342743.1, read on the forward strand.
TGATGCCCTTCGGGTTGAAAAATGCTAGTGCTACATACCAGCGGATGATGCAGCATTGCCTACATGGCCAGATAGGTCGCAACCTACACGCTTATGTGGACGGCATCGCGGTGATGTCAAAGAAATCAAACAATCTCATCGCTGACCTACGGGAAACCTTTGACAACCTCCAGAAATACAACATGATGCTCAACCCCAAGAAGTGTCTCTCTGGGGTCCCAGTCGGCAAATTGTTGGGCTTCATCGTTTCACATCACAGAATCAAGGTCAACCCAGAGAAGATCAAGGCCATCCTCGACATCAAATGCCCAACATGCGTGAAGGACATCCAGCAACTCACATGCTGCATCGCAGCAGTAAGCCAGTTCATCGGCTGACTTGGAGAGAAGGCAATGCCGCTCTACAAGTTGCTCACGAAGGCGGTCAAATTCGTATAGATGGATGAGGCAGATGCAACACTTCATGAGTTGAAGAGAATACTCTCCTCTGCACCAATACTTGCACCATGGGAGTCAATTGAGCCAACGTTAGTATACATGGCGGCAACCAACTGGGTTATCAACATCATCATCGTGGTGGAGTGCAAGGAGCCAACGCACGAGCATGAAGTTCAGCGACCAATTTACTATGTAAGCGAGGTCTTGACGGAATCCAAGCAGCATTACCTGCACTACCAGAAACTAGCTTATGGAGTTTTCCTTGCTTCACGAAAGCTAATGCATTACTTCTAGGAGAACCCCATCACAGTGTGAGCAAATCCCCACTATTCGACATCATCAACAACAACGACGCTATAGGAAGGATGGCAAAGTGGGGCATCGAGCTTGCCGCCTTCGAAATCACCTACAAGAGGCGCGACGCTATCAAATCACAAGCATTGGAAGATTTCATTGCAGTTTGGACTGAACTGCTAGAAGACACTCCTGCGCCAGAGCCATAGTTTTGGGTCATGCATTTTGATGGATCCAAGTTACTCAATGGCTCGGGGGCTGGTGTATTACTACAATCACCAACATGGGAGAAGTTGCAGTATGTACTGTAGATCCACTTTGATGCTACCAACAACATGGCGGAATATGAAGCTCTCATTCACGGACTTCGTGTGGCCAAGGATATTGGCATCAAGCGCATAGGTTTTTGTGGAATTTTGACTTAGTTGCCCAGCAGGTGGCTGGCACCTGGAATGCACGGAACCCTATGATGGCATCATATTGAGACTAAGTAGACGAGATAGCTGATGTCTACGCACGCTTCTATTCTTGTAGACAGTGTTGGGCCTCCAAGTGCAGAGGTTTGTAGAACAACAACAAGTTTCCTTTAAGTGGATCACCCAAGGTTTATCGAACTCAGGGAGGAAGTGGTCAAAGGTATCCCTCTCAAGCAACCCTGCAATCAAGATACACGAAGTCTCTTGTGTCCCCAACACACCCAATACACTTGTCAGGTGTATAGGTGCACTAGTTCGGCGAAGAGATAGCAAAATACAAGTAATATGGATGATTATAAGTGGTAATTGCAATCCGAAATAATAGTGGCAGCAAGCAAACATGTAACGTAACTGATTGTAAATGGTGTTTCAATGCTTAGAAACAAGGCATAGGGATCATACTTTCACTAGTGGACACTCTCACATAAATATATTCTCTCCATGATGCTACCCTGAACTACTCTCTGGTTGGATGATGTAGGGCTATAACTACACACCTTAAAGTTCGCATTCCCCATCTAGATAACCCCTCACTATCACCTTGAGCGTTAAATGGTTCCAACAAACACCACAATCTCATAGAGACATCCAACTCAAATTATACCCATGATAAGTATTTATGTAATCTTAGCCAAAGTGCCACACGGTGTGCACACTGTCAGCTTCACACATGTGGGGATAAGCAGAGATTATTTAAAGCACTTGAGTAGCAGAATAGATCTAGATTACAAAGCTCATGATCTTAATAAGATCACGCATAGAGAGAGAGATGAATACATAGCTACTTGTAGAGCCCTTAGCCTCAAGAGAGAACTACTCCCTCCTTATCATGGGAGTCAGCAACGGTGATGGAGATGGCAGTGGAGTCGATGGAGATGGCTCTGAGGGCACTTCCCCGTCCCGGCAGGGTGCCAGAACAGAGACTTCTGTCCCCCGAATCTCCTCTTCAGTGGCAGCAGCGTTGCAGAACTTTTCGTGGAATTTTGATCTTGTAGTTAGGGTTTTTGTACCGGGAGGCTTTTATAGGCGGAAGGGCAAGATCGGTGGAGGCTCGAGGGGCCCACACCACCCCCTGGCGTGACCTGGGATGGCCCACGCCACCAGGTGGTGTGGCCACCTCGTGGCTCCTCTCTATCTCGTCTTCTAGCTTCGTGAGTCTTCTGGTAAAATATTGACTTTAGCTTTTGTTCGGTCCAATTCCGAGAATATTTATTTTCTAGCTTTTCTGAAACCAAAAACAGCAGAAAACAGGCAACTAGTACTGTGGCATCTTGTTAATAGGTTAGTTCTAGAAAATGTGTAAAAATACTCCAAAGTGTGGACAAAACATAAGAAAGTAGATACTAAACAAGCATTGAACATCCAAAATTATAGATACGTTTATGACATATCAATAGCCAAGTGCTTCGGCGGCTACAAAGTCAAGTACGTCAAAAAGGAGGACAATGAGGCAGAAGATCTGCTGTCTAAACTTGGTTCAGCTTGTCTACCAATTCCGCCTGGCGTTTTCTTGGAGAATCTACGGACACCATCCATGAAAGGCACAGACCCCGACAACCCGAATATGGTGGATTCATTTGTTAACTGAGTTATAGTGACCTCCCCGGCTTGGACGAAACCGTTCATGGACTATCTTCAAGATGGAACACTACCTTCCGACGAAGTCGAAAGCCGATAGATAGTATGTAGAGCAAAAGGCTATGTCATAATAGACGGCCAGCTATACAAAAGAAGTACCACAGGAGTATTCCGATGGTGTGCCTCCCATCAGCAAGGTATGGACATTGATACGTTGTAAACGTATCTATAATTTTGATGTTCCATGCTTGTTTTATATCTACTTTCTTATGTTTTGTCCATACTTTGGAGTATTTTTACACATTTTATGGAACTAACCTATTAACAAGATGCCACAGTGCCAGTTGCCTGTTTTCTGCTGTTTTTGGTTTTAGAAAAGCTAGTAAGGAAATATTCTCGGAATTGGACAGGACAAAAGCCAAAGTCAATATTTTACCCTAAGCAGCACGGAGTCCGGAGGGGAGACGAAGTGGCGCACCAGGGCGGCCACACCTGGTGGCGGCGCGACCTAGGGGGCACGCCACCAGGGGGTGTGGGCCCCCTGGTGCTCCACCAACCTTGCCCTTCCGTCTACAAAGCCTCCCGAGAAAAAAACCCTAACTACCCGATCAAAATTCCACAAACGAGTCTATAGCCGCCGTCATCTCCATCCCTAGATCGGGAGGGATATGAAGCTCTTCCCGGCACCCTGCCAGAGGGGAGAGATCACCCTGGAGGCCTTCTTCATCACCATGACTGCCTTCAGTGTGATGCGTGAGTAGTTCATGCCTGGACTACGGGTCCATGTAGTAGCTAGATGGTTGGTTCTCCTCCTTTGTGCTACCATGTTTAGATCTTGTGAGCTCCGTTCATGATCAAGATCATCTATTTGTAATCTTAAATGTTGTGTTTGCAGGGATCCGATGGATATTGAGATGCTATTTCACATTGATTATTGATTCTATCATGTCTATGTTATTTGTGATCTTGCATGATTTCCGTTGTTAGTAGCTATTTTGGCCAAGTAGATGCTAGCAACTCCAAGAGGGAGTATTTATGCTCGATAGTGGGTTCATGCCTCTAGTAATATGGGGAAGTGACTGGAATCTCTAAGGTACTAGATGTGTTGTTGCTACTAGGAAGAAAACAGCAATCCTTTGTCCATGGGGCAATTGTATTGTTTACTTTACACACTTTGCTTAATGCAATTATCTGTTGCTTGCAACTTAATACTAGAGGGGATTCAGATGATAACCTGAAGGTGGATTATTAGTCATAGATGCAGTTGGATTATAGTCTATGTATAATGTTGAAATTCCCAATCGAATCTCATAGGAGTCAAGATGATTAGTATATGCATGTATGCTTTCTTGGTGTCTGTCAATTGCCCCGCTGTAATTTGTTCACCCAACATGTCATCTATATTAAGGAGAATCACCTCTAGTGAACTATGGACCCCGGTCCATTCTTTAACCATCAATCTACCATCTCTTTACTATTTACTGTTTACTTTCTGCAAGCAATTGCTATCTTCCACACAATACGTTTAATCCTTTGTTTTCAGCAAAACCGGTGAGATTGACAACCTCACTATAAGTTGGGGCAAAGTTCTGTGGTTGTGTTGTGCAGGATTCCAAGTTGGAAACAACACCTTGGAGTTGTTTCCTTGCTCCTACTGGTTTGATAACCTTGGTTTCATAACTGAGGGAAAACTTGCTGATGTGCTCATCATACCTTCCTCTTGGGGTTCCCAACGAGCTCGAATATATTTTGAGCCATCAAGCCTTTTTTCTAGCGCTGTTGTCGGGGAGTCAAGGACATCTTCACAAGGGGAGTCCCTCACAACCAATCTCTTTACTTTGTTTTTTTGTTTTGCTTAGCTTATTTCTGCTTTGTTTGCTTGTTTCTTTTGTCAAAAACACAAAAAAATTAGTTGTACTAGTTTGTTTCCTTTATTAAAAACACAAAAATGAATACGCTTGAAAACACTAAGTTGTGTGACTTCACTAGCACCAACAACAATGATTTCAGGTGCACACCTATTGCTCCACCTGTTCCTGAAGCTACTTTCTTTGAAATTAAACCTACTTTTCTCAATCTTGTTATGACAGAACAATTTTTTGGTGTTGGTACTGAAGATGCTGGTGCTCACCTTAATAATTTTGTTGAACTCTGTGAGATGAAAAAACATAGGGATATATATGGAGATATTATTAAGCTTAGATTGTTTCCTTTCTCTTTGAGAGGAAAAGCTAAAGAATGGTTGCTATCCCTAATTAGAAATAGTATTGATTCTTGGACTAAATGCAAAGATGCTTTCATTGGAAAATACTATCCTCCTGCTAAGATTATATCTATGAGAAGTGAAATAATGGAATTTAAACAATCTGATAATGAACATGTTGCTCAAGCTTGGGAAAGAATGAAATCTTTGGTAAAGAATTGTACCACTCATGGACTGACTGCTTGGATGATTATCCAAACCTTTTATGTAGGACTGAATTATTCTTCAAGAAATCTGCTAGATTCAGCTGCTGGAGGTACCTTTATGACCATTACTTTGGGTGCTGCAACAAAGCTCCTTGAGAATATGATGGTTAACTATTCTGAATGGCACACTAAGAGAGCTCCACAAGGTAAGAAGGTAAATTCTATTGAAGAAACCTCCTCCTTCGGTGATAAAATTGATGTTATTATGTCTATGCTTGTTAATGGGAAAGCTCATATTGATCCAAATCATGTTCCCTTAGACTCTTTGGTTACTCAAGAAGAGCAAGTTGATGTGAACTTATTAGAAATAATAATTTTAGCAACAATGCCTACATGAATAATTTTGGTAATAATAATTATAGGCCATATCCTCCCAATAATGGTAATACTTATGGAAATTCCTACAACAATAATAGAAGTGCACCCTCTGAACTTGAAGCCATGCTTAAAGATTTTATTAGTAAACAAACTGCTTTCAATAAAACTATTGAGGAAAAACTCTCTAATGCTGAAAGAAATATATCATCTTTGTCTGAAGCACAATCCTCTTTGATTAATAAAATGGCTGCAAAACCTAAAACCATTGAAAACCCCTTTGCTTCTACTAATGCCATACAAGTTAGAATTGATGAAAATGTTAGACTGTTAGCTGAATTGCATGCTAAGTGGGAAAGAGAATATGAAATTGCTAGAAATAGTAGTATTTGTACTATCACCACCACTAATATTGATGCTAGCAAACCACATGAAGTCCCCATTCCTTCTGCAACAATGCCTAAAACAAATGGAACCTTTTCCAATAAAAATACTGAAATTCTTCAAAATATGGGAAACAATAGCTCTACTACCTTGGATGGTAATTATGATTTTGATCTTGATGGTTGCAATATCTCTGAAGTAATTATGTTCCTACAAAAGCTTGCTAAAAGTCCTAATGCTAGTGCTATGAATATGGCCTTTACAAAACACATTATTGATGCACTCATAAAAACTAAAGAAGAAAAGATGAAACATAAAGCTTCTATTCCTATGAAATTAGAAGATGGTTGGGAGCCCATCATTAATATGAAAGTGAATGATTTTGATCTCAAAGCTCTATGTGATCTTGATAGTAGTGTTTCTATTATGCCTAGAAAGATTTATGAAATGCTTGATTTGCCACCATTGGAAGATTGTTATTTAAATGTCCAACTTGATGATAATGCTAAAAACAAACTCATGGGGAGTATTAATGATGTTCTTATTATGGTTAACAATGCCTATGTCCCCGTTGATTTCTATGTTTTGGATGTTGAATGCAATGCTTCTTGTCCTATTATTTTGGGAAGACCTTTTCTTAGAACCGTTGGTGCTATTATTGATATGAAAGAAGGCACCATTAAATATCAATTCCCACTCAAGAAAGGTATAGAACACTTCCCTAAGAAGAGATATAAGATTCCTTTTGCCTCTCCTATTAAAATAAAATTTTCTCTTAATGCTTCTTCATTTGAGAATACTTGATTCTTGCTTCTTATGCCTAGCTCAAAGGCGTTAAAGAAAAGCACTTATTGGGAGATAACCCAAATTTTTAGTCAATAAATTTTTATTTTGTTGAGTCTTGGAAGTTATTGCCTCTGTAATAACCTCTCCTTATCCTTTTTGTGTGCTTTGTGTGACAAGAGTAACCTCTAATGAGAGAGAAGTAAGACTTGGGAAAGTTGCTGTCCCGAAACAGATTTTTGTGCTTCGCTGTAAAAATTCGTGAAAAATCTATGTATGTAGGATTGAGCTGTTATTATTTGTGCTTCTTGCCCAGGTTGTTATACAACTTTAGTTAGTTTAACACTTTTCTATTTGAGCAACAGAAGGTTTTTGAAAAAAATGGTTTTTACCTGCTGGTCTGTTTTGTCAGATTTCTGCCATTTTTTGCATTTGCCTCTTAAATCTCTTTCTCTTTGAGTTCTTGCCAATTTCTTGAACTTTTAAAAGGAAGTGCGACAATATCTTGTGTTTTAGTGGAAGTTTTACTTGTGTTGAAACTGAACCTATAGACTTATTATCTTAAATACACTAATGTTGCTAATGAAGATTGTGTGAAGTTTTGTATGAAGGAAATTTTAAAGTGTAGGGAATAATAATGTGATAAGATGAAGTATGGAAAAAATCTCAAGCTTGGGGATGCCACCCATGTCACCCCAATAAATATTCAAGAAGTACAAGTGTCAAATCTTGGGGATGCCCAAGACATCCCCTTCTTCATCAATAAAAATCTCAGGTTTCTTCCAAACACTTCATTTTTATTGTTTCATGCACAATTGTGTTGTTCTTGGAGCATCTTCGTTTTTGTTTTTAGTTTTCTTTTGCTTAGTTTGCTTGAATAAATTGGTTGGACCCCAGCATTCTTACATAGTTTCAAATAAGCTGATTTGGATTGGAAAAGAGTAGGAAAGTTCATGCTTATAAGTGATACAAAAAGGAGCTTGTTTTGACTGTCGCTTAGACTTTATCATGTCATGTTTTATATTGCGTTGACTTTATGCTTAGTGATTATTTTTGTAGCATGACTTGTTACAAACAATTGAGATTACTTAATGTGCCTTGAAAGAATCATGCGTTGTTTTAGCATATAAAAGCATAATATTATGGTATTCTCCTTTGATGCTTTATTTGGGTTGACTTGGCGCATGCTCACACATGTTAAGACTATCCAAGTCACCATAGCCTCTATGATCATTCAGTTTTCGACTTGTAATATCACTTTATGCTTTAATAAATAATGTTTTGTCGCTTTGCATGATTAGGGCCATTATTGCTCTCTTAGTTGGTCGCTCCTAGTCTTTTGCTAACCTCCACATGCACCAAGTATGAGTTCCACTAATGCATCCAACTCCAAATAAAACCAAGTTATTCCAAAGAGTCCACCATACCTACCTATTAGCATTATTGCTATTCCAAGTATATTCATGTTTTTATCTACCTTCCAAATTAAACTTGTTATGTGAAAGTTAGTGATTAAAGCTCTCACGAACTTGATGGTACACTTTACTTTCTTGCACTTAATAAACTTGAACCATTGTGCCCATCTATGTTGCGTATATGCTTGCGTTTTGTAAGTTGTGAATTAGCAGAACCATGTTACCATGGGGAACTCCTTCAGCATTGCACTTTATTTAGTTGATATCATGTTCTTTTGCTTATGGATCCCGGCAGTGTGAAATGAAAGGGGAGCTTGTAAGGCTCGTGGAGTTCGTATATGTGTTAGAGAAATTCCTGGGAGGCTAGTCTAAGCCATGCCTAATCATGGTGAAAACACGCAGCATAACCATAGTGAGCAATCTGTGAAGCATCCTCAATAAAAAACGTATCAAATAGGAAAGAAAAAACCCCTATGCAAATAGGAAATAAAAGGATCGCTGAGATGCTCATTGTCTGCTTGCCTTGTCATTTTGATGTGGGAAAGCTTTCGTATCATCGGGCAAGGGGTACCCCGTTGGCGGTTCTCTATGATACACATGTACTTACAATGACAAGAACTTACCTATGACTAAAGTTGAGTATCATGAGGAATGGTACTTGTAAGCAAGGGGCATGAGATTTTTAGCTTATAACTTGTCAAGCATATCCTCATATTTGCTCACTTTAACCTTAATCACCTAAAGATGCTTATGATAGGGGCAATGAGAGCTGAAAGCTAATAAGTACCATAATTTTTGGAAGCTCTTTATGACACTTGAATCCCTGCTTCCTTCTATGAAGGGCCTTTCTTTTACTTTTATGTTGAGTCTCCATCTTCTATCTTTATGCACCTATTGAGAGAGCATAGTGGTCATTCTTAGTTTAATGTGCATTGTCCCAAAACTTGTTGATTGATTCATAACTTTGATATTACTTGTTCTTAAACTATTTGTATCTAGTCACCCTTATGAACTTTGAAGGTATCCTATGCATTTATGTTTTGCTACACTATGAGGGACAAGCTGAATACCATTCTCATTATGTTTTCTATATGTGAAACAAACAAACGTCTTTCAAAGCATTATTATTCATGAATCTTTTGTTTGTACCTCTTCATGTTACAACATAGTTGCTATGTCCTATTGTTAGAACTATATCTTTCATGCTATGTTAAAGTACTATGATCCCAGCTATCAATGTTTTACAAATACCTTGATCAAGATTGTGATGGTGCATATCACCTCAAAAATTATTCTTTTTTATCACTTACCTACTCGAGGACGAGCAAGAGTTATATCTACTTTCAATATTGGGGATGTTGATACGTCATAAATGTATCTATATTTTTTGATGTTCCATGCTTGTTTTATATCTACTTTCTTATGTTTTGTCCACACTTTGGAGTATTTTTACACATTTTCTAGAACTAACCTATTAACAAGATGCCACAGTGCCAGTTGCCTGTTTTCTGCTGTTTTTGGTTTTCGAAAAGCTAGTAAGGAAATATTCTCGGAATTGGACACGACAAAACCCAAATTCAATATTTTAACCAAAGCAACACGGAGTTCGAAGGGGAGACGAAGTGGCGCACTAGAGCGGCAACACCTGGTGGCGGTGCTGCCTGGAGGGGCACGCCACCAGGGGCTGTGGGCCCCATGGTGCTCTACCGACCTTGCCATTTCGCCTATAAAAGCCTCCCGGGACGAAAACCCTAAGTACCCGATCAAAATTCCACGAAAGAGTCTGTAGCCGCCTTCATCTCCATCCCTAGATCGGGAGGGATCTGAAGATCTTCCTGGCACCCTACCGGAGGGGAGAGATCACCCTGGAGGCCTTCTTCATCACCATGACTGCCTCCGATGCGATATGTGAGTAGTTCATCCCTAGACTACAGGTCCATGTAGTAGCTAGATGGTTGGTTCGCCTACTTTGTGCTACCATGTTTAGATCTTGTGAGCTCCGTTCATGATCAAGATCATCTATTTGTAATCTTACATGTTGTGTTTGCGAGGATCTGATGGATATTGAGATACTATTTCAGATTGATTATTGATTCTATCATGTCTATGTTATTTGTGATCTTGCATGCTTTCCGTTGTTAGTAGCTATCTTAGCCAAGCAGACGCTAGAACCTCCAAGAGGGAGTATTTATGCTCGATAGTGGGTTCATGCCTCTAGTAATCTGGGGAAGTGACAGGAATCTCTAAGGTACTAGATGTGCTGTTTCTACTAGGGAGAAAACAACAATCCTTTGTCCATGGGGCAATCGTTTTGTTTACTTTACACACTTTGCTTAATGCAATTATCTGTTGCTTACAACTTAATACTGGAGGGGGTTCGGATGATAACCTAAAGGTGGATTATTAGTCATAGATGCAATTGGATTACGGTCTATGTATAATGTTGTAATGCCCAATCAAATCTCATAGTAGTCAAGATGATTAGTATATGCATGTATGCTTTCTCGGTGTCTGTCAATTGCCCCGCTGTAATTTGTTCACCCAACATGTCATCTATCTTAAGGAGAATCACCTCTAGTGAACTATGGACCCCGGTCCATTCTTTTACCATCAATCTACCATCTATTTACTATTTACTGTTTACTTTCTGCAAGCAATTACTATCTTCCACATAATACTTTAATCCTTTGTTTTCAGCAAAACCGGTGAGATTGACAACCTCACTATAAGTTGGGGCAAAGTTCTGTGGTTGTGTGATACGTCCATTTTGCATCACTATTCTATGTCAAAATTCACTGTTATTCATTGATATATTTCGTATTGAGAGGTGATACTTATGTTCTTTCATCTGTTTTTGCATGGTTGATGAGTTTTGGAGCATGGACCGCTGCAGTAAGGATTCAGATGGAAAAGGTGCTGTTTGGAGGCAAAATTCGCGAATATCAGAAAATCCGGGAAAATATATGGAAAATCCTATTTTTCCAAAAGACGAAGGAAGCCAGAAGGGGGATGGAGATGGGCCATAGGGGGGCCACACCACCCCCTGGTGCGGGCCAGCCTAGGCCGCGTGACCAGGTGGTGTGGCCGCCCTGGTCCACCCCTGGCACTCCTCTCTGGCGTATATTATCCTCCCGAAACCCTAAGACTTGGAAAGCGACCAGAGAAAGATTCCGCCGCCTCTACGGGGTGGGAAACACCAAGAGAGAAAGATCTCTCCGGCAGACAGATTTCTGCCGGGGGAATTCCTTCCCGGAGAGGGGAGATCGTTGCCATCAACACCACCATCAAGCTGGACTTCATCGGGATCATCATCATCATCACCACCATCATCACCATCAGTACCCTCATCACCATCTCCATATTGCTATAACAATTGAGTTGAATCTTGCATAGTTCATAGGGGAAACTTTCCCGGTGTTGATTACTATTTGTAGTTGATGCTATTGAGTGAACCATTGAATTATAGTTTATGTTCAGATTGTTATACATCATTATTCCATCTTTGATCATGATCCATATGATGTCTCGTGAGTAGTTCGTTTTTTTCTTGAGGACATGGGAGAAGTCATGTTGTTAGTAGTGGAGTTGTGTTGAGAAAGATTCAATGGTTTGATATATAAGTTGTGGTGTACTTCTTCTAGTGGTGTCATGTGAACGCCAACTACATGACACTTCACCTATAATGGCCTAGGGGAATGCATTGTGTATTTGGCTACTAATCGTAGGGGTTGACGGAGTGACAGAAACCTGAACCCCCGTTAGGAAACCATTGCGCAAGGGACGTAAGGGTCTTAGAGTTTAAAGCCATGGTTAGGTTTCTACCTTAATTACTTTCTTGTACTTACGGATGTTTGCAAGGGGTATAATCACAAGTATGTATTAGTCCTAGGAAGGTCGGTACATTAGTACAGGTTCACCCACACAACACTTAGCAAGCTAAAGAAGATTAATCAACTATATGAAGCGAAAGCACTTGACAGTCTTCCCATGTGTCCTCGAGAACGTTTGGTCATATTAAGTAATACAACCAGCTTTTCCTTTGCTGCATAAAGGATTGGGCCACTTGCTGCATTTATTCCTACTGTCTTTTTATTTACTTGCTTTATCGAAAACCCCTAAAAATCTGTTTGCTAAGTATTTGTAGAGAATTCCTGATCCATACCACTAGCCAGCACCTTCTTCTCCTCGTTGGGTTCGACACTCTTACTTATCGAAAATACTGTGATACACCCCCTATACTTCTGGGTCATCAAGACTATTTTCTGGCGCCGTTGCCGGGGAGTGAAGCATTATTGGAGAGTGGAACTGGTAAAGGAAACTTCTACTGTGAGTATTGTTTACTTCTGTTAGTTGCTTTATTTTCGTTATGGATAATTCGCTGAGTTTCTTATTTGGTAATGCTACTACCACTGCTAAGGTACTAGATAAGCCACCACCTGCTAGGAATGATGTTTTCAAAATACCTACAAGAATTATTGATCGTGTTATGGATAACTATTATGTTTGGGATGGAACTGTCCATCCCGGTGATCATTTACTCTTTAAACACGAATTATGCGGGTTATTCAAGTGTGCAGGTATTACTACAGATCAAGTTAAGAAGAAGTTATTGTCATTATCATTGAAAGAAAGAGCTGAGGAATGGTATAAGCTGCTGAAGAATGGTCAAGCTCTGGAATGGGAGGAAATAGTACCTCTCTTTTATTCGAAGTTTTATCCTCCTAGTGAGATTCATAAAGATCTGAATCAAATATACAATTTTGGCCTCTTGATGGAGAGAGTACAGCTCAAGCTTGGGGGATATTGAAGTTACTAATGCTCAAATGTCCCATTCATGAGCTCCCCAACAATATTATTATCAATAACTTTTATGCAAGGCTTTCTCTTCATGATAAGGATTTATTGGATGCTTCTTGTGCTGGATCATTCACTCGCATGGAAGAAGAAGCTAAGTGGGATCTTCTGGACCGTATTCAAGACAATGCTGAAGCTTGGGAGAATGACAAAGGTAGAAAGTCAGGTATAAATTATGATTATGAATGCATTGAATATTTTATGAGAACTGATGACTTTCAAAATATTAGTAATGCTTATGGTCTTGATTTGCAAGTTATTAAGAATTACTTTAGAGCTTTTGCTTCTTATATTGAAACTCCAAAAAGGGGATGGAATAAGTACCATGCACCTTATAAAGATATTGTTGACTGTGTTCCAGTTGGGAGCACTGAGTGTTGCACTATTGATCACATCTTACCTGAGCCTTATATCGAGAAGATTCCCTTCCCAGATAAGGTAAAGGATCATCCTATGATAACTAATGTAATCACTAAAAGTGAAAAGAGAACTGTAAAACCTGATGAACAAATAAATGTTGAACCTGTGGTAGCAATTTTGAAAGACCTTGTCACTAAAAGCATAGAAGATGGACACATAGTCTTTTGTGTGGATGCTTCTAATATTGTTTCACATCCCAATATAACTAAGAAAGCTAGTGTCCCTGTGGTTTCTGTTAGGATTGGTGACCATTGCTATTATGGTTTATGTCATATTGGTGAAAGTTCTAGTGCTATTCCTTATGAGCTTACAGAGAAATTATGCATGCAATCCGTCCCTGCGAATTGGAAGAGATTGATGTGGTTATTCACCTTGCTAATAGAGAGACCATCTCTCCAATTGGTATTGTACGAGACGTGGAAGTTCTTTGTGGTAAGATTAAGTATCCCGCTGATTTTCTAGTACTTGGTTCAGCTGCTAGTAAAACTTATCATATCATTTTTGGTAGACCTTTCTTGAGTACTTGTGGAGCTATTATAGATTGCAAGAGGGAAGAAAATCTTGACTAAGTTTGATGGGGAATCTTATGAGTTTAATTTTTCGAAATTTACTAAAGAACCTTGTGAAGAGGAAACCCATAATGAGGATTTTAGAGTTGAACAACTAGCTTCTATCTCTCTTGCTCCTAACAATGCTTTGCAGCAATTTATGGAAGATCATGAAAGTGAGATCTTCATGGAAGAAAGGAACGAGATTGACGAGATCCTCCGTTGTCAACCCAAGATGCTAAAGCATGACTTGCCTGTAGAAGACTTGGGTACCACGTTGCCACCTAAAAAGGATCCGGTCTTCGATCTAAAACCTCTCCCTGATGATCTTAAATATGCTTATATTGATGATAAAAAGATATATCCTGTTATTATTAGTGCTAAACTTTCAGGGAAGGAAGATGAAAGGTTATTGGAGGTTTTGAGGAAACACCGAGGAGCTATGGGCTATACTCTGGATGATTTAAAAGGGATTTCACCTACTATATGTCAGCATTCTATCAACATAGAACTAGATGCAAGGCCAGTAGTAGAACACCAATGACGTTTAAATCCTAGGATGAAGGAAGTGGTAAGGAATGAGGTATTGAAACTCCTTGATGCTGGTATTATTTACCCTATTGCTAACAGTGAATGGGTTAGTCCTGTCCATTGTGTTCCTAAAAAGGAGGTATTACCGTTGTTCCTAATGATAATGATGAGCTTATTCCTCAAAGAATAGTAGTAGGCTATAGGATGTGCATTGATTTTAGAAAAGTCAATAAAGTTACCAAGAAAGATCATTACCCGCTTCCTTTTATTGATCAAATGTTGGAAAGGTTGTCTAAAAAGACCCATTTTTGTTTTCTTGATGGTTATTCTGGTTTCTCTCAAGTTGCTGTTAAACAACAAGATCAAGAAAAAACAACTTTTACTTGCCCTTATGAAACTTATTCTTATAGACGTATGCCTTTTGGTTTATGTAATGCTCTTGCTACTTTTCAAAGGTGCATGTCTGCTATCTTCCATGGTTTTTGTGAGGAAATTGTAGAAGTGTTCATGGATGACTTTTCTGCCTATGGAACTTCTTTTGATAATTGTCTACACAACCTTGATAAAGTTTTGCAGAGATGTGAAGAAACTAATCTTGTTCTTAATTGGGAGAAATGCCACTTCATGGTTAATGAAGGGATTGTCCTCAGGCATAAAGTTTCTAAAAGAGGCATAGAAGTTGATAGAGCTAAGGTTGAGGCAATTGAGAAGATGCCATGTCCAAGAGACATCAAAGGTATTCGTAGTATCCTTGGTCATGCTAGTTTCTATAGAAGGTTTATTAAAGAATTTTCCAGGATATAAAAACCCCTCACTAATCTTCTTCAAAAAGATGTACCCTTCGTTTTTGATGGTGATTGTAAGGAAGCTTTTGAAACTCTTAAGAAGGCTTTAACTACAACCCCTATTGTTCAACCACCTGATTGGAGTTTACCCTTTGAAATAATGTGTGATGCTAGTGATTTTGCTGTAGGTGCTGTCCTTGGGCAACGAATTGATAAAAAGTTAAACGTTATTCATTATGCTAGTAAGACTCTAGACGCTGCTCAAAGGAATTATGCTACTACTGAAAAGGAATTTCTAGCTGTTGTTTTTGCTTGTGATAAGTTTAGGCCCTATATTGTAGACTCAAAAGTCACCATTCATACTGATCATGCTGCTATTAGATACCTTATGATGAAGAAGGACGCTAAGCCTAGGTTTATTAGATGGGTGCTGCTTTTACAAGAGTTTGATCTACATATAGTAGATAGGAAAGGTGCTGAAAACCCTGTAGCTGATAATTTATCTCGATTGGAAAACATCTCTTTTGACCCTATGCCTGTTAATGATAGTTTCCCAAATGAACAATTAGCCGCAGTAGGGGTAAGCTCGCGAGGGAGCCCTTGGTATGGTGATTATGCAAACTTTATTGTCTCCAAGTATTTGCCTCCAACTTTTACAGCTCAACAAAGGAGGAAGTTCTTCTATGCTTTGAGGCATTATTTTTGGGATGACCCACACTTATACAAAGAAGGAGTGGATGGTATTATGCGAAGATGTGTTCCAGAATATGAACAAAAGGAGATATTGCGTAAATGTCATGGTAGTGCTTATGGAGGACATCATGCAGGAGATAGAACTGAACAAAAGGTGCTACAATAAGGTTTCTACTGGCCTACCCTTTTTAAAGATGCAAGAAAATTTGTTTTATCTTGTGATGAATGTCAACGTGTTGGTAATATTTCTAGACGCAATGAAATGCCTATGAACTACTCTCTAGTTATTGAACCCTTTGATTGCTGGGGATTTGACTTTATGGGTCCTTTCCCTCCCTCGAAAGGTTATACTCATATTCTTGTTGCCGTTGATTATGTTACTAAGTGGGTAGAAGCCATTCCTACGAAGAGTGTGATACGTCCAAAACGTATCTACTTTCCCGAACACTTTTGCTATTGTTTCTCCTCTAAACTTGTGTGATTTGGATACAACTAACACGGACTGACGATGTTTTCAGCAGAATTGCCTTGGTGTCTACTTTTTGTGCAGAAAATCAACTATCAGGAAAAATCCCGGAAAATATGCAGAAAATCCTATTTCACCCGAAGACTACAGGAGCCAGAATACGAGATGGAGAAGAGCTAGGGGGTGGCCACACCACCTGGTGGCGCGGGCTAGGCCAGGTCGTGCCAGGGGGTGGTGTGGGCCCCCCAGGCACCCCCTCGGTCTCCCTCTTCGCCTATAAGAAGCCTTCTGACCTAAAAACTCAGGGGGGTTGACATTTCTCCAGAAGGAGTTCCGCCGCCACCACCAGATTCCACGAAACAGCACCAGAAACTCCGTTCTAGCACCCTGCCGAGAAGGGGAATTGGAGGAGATCATCGCCATCATCATAACCATCGCTTCTCCATCAACCATCCATGTTTCCCCCATCTATGAGTGAGTAATCCCCCACTGTAGGCTATGGGGATGGTAAGGATTGGATGAGATTGTTCATGTAATGGCATCAGATTGTTAGGGCATGGTGCCTAGTATCTTCTATTAGTGCTTTATGACTTTGTTGCGACTTGTTATGCTTAATGCTTGTCACTAGGGCCCGAGTGCCATGATTTCAGATCTAAACATGTTATTGATTCTCTATGATAGTATTGTTTTTGTTCTTATCCACAAGTTGTATACACATGTTGTTGTCCGGAACCAATGGCCCTGAAGTGACAGAAATCGGGATAACCGGAGGGAATGGCTTTGATGTTAGGATCACATGTGTTCACAGAGTGTTAATTATTTGCTCCGGTGCTCTATTAAAA
The DNA here is from genome assembly GCA_910589775.1 of Avena eriantha. Lineage (NCBI taxonomy): Eukaryota > Viridiplantae > Streptophyta > Magnoliopsida > Poales > Poaceae > Avena > Avena eriantha. The sequence goes on from OU342743.1 coordinate 541,088,311, forward strand.
GGAACACCTTAATTGCCAGTAGTTCCCTTGAGGCCCCGCTGCAAACGGGCTGGCAGGACAAAAGATGTTGTGCAAGTTCTCATTGCGAGCACGTATGACTATATATGGAACACATGCCTAGGATTATCTAGTACTTGGATGCTTTATCTTATTTATCTGCAATTGCCCTATGTTCTGATTGCTATGTGAATTGTCTTGTCCATGCAACGCCCGTCCATCCATCCCTATGCCTACCGCACTCGAATCCTACTGTTTGCTGCTATTGTTACTGCTGTCTTTACTTTACTGCTGCTACTACTTTGCTATTCCTACTACAAAACTGTTGCTACTGATAAACTGCTGTGAGCAAGATTGTTTCCAGGTGCAGCTGAATTGATAACTCAGTTGTTAAGGCTTATAAATATTCTTTGGCTCCCCTTGTGTCGAATCAATAAATTGGGTTTCACTTCCCTAAAAAATACTGCGATACACCCCCTATACTTGTGGGTAATCAAGACTATTTTCTGGCACCGTTGCCAGGGAGCATAGCTTTATTTATCAAGTTCACTTGGATTCTCTATTGTTCGCTGCTATCCATCCATCATGGGTAAGTCTCGTGATGGCAAGGTTCCTATTTTACCATCCACTACAAGAAGAGGTACGGTTCTGAACACCTCTATTGCTCTTGATTCACCGTCTGTTATAAGTAAGCTCGTTACACCACCACATACACATGCTACACACACTACTACTACTACTGAATCTGAAACTTCTGATGCTGCTTCTACTGTGTTGATAAGAGTGGTTCATTAGGCCCTTTCCTAGATGCCACGATTGCTAGAACTATAGCTGGAAATACCGAAACTCCTAATGAAGACACTACCACACCTGTTAGTTCACCTGAGTCTAGTGAAAGTTATGATATTGAAGATGGTTATGTTGAGATGACCGATGAATTTATTAAAGAATGTAAAAACACCCATGATAGGAGCGCTGCTAAGAGTCTCCTTGAGAGGCGTACTATTAGACCCAAATAGTCTCCTATTGCTAAGTTTGCTGCTTCTCCCATAAACATTATAGATGAAGATTATGATTTCTCTCTCGATCTATCTTACATAGCTATTGTCGAGAAAGAACCTTTTTGTGGGACTAAGAATGAAAGTGCGGTAGCACATATGAATGAACTTTCTACCATGAGTGGCTTGTTTTCTGATGATATTAAGATGCGTACTTACTTTGTTGCTATGATTTTCCCCTTTTCACTGAAAGGAGAAGCTAAAACTTGGTTTTGTAATTTACCTCCTGGATCTATTGAAAGCCCTGAGTGCTTGATTAGTACTTTCCTAGAGAAATATTTTCCTCCTAGTGCTAGACATGCTATTTTGCAGGAACTTTTTGATTTTAAACAGGGAGAAAAAGAGGTATTGCCTGAATCCTGGGCAAGGTTTTGTGCTTTGATTCATGCACAAGCTGGAAGTCCATTACCTAAGAATGCGCTTCTTGATATATTTTATAATGGACTAACTGAGGAATCTAGGACATACCTAGATAGTTGTGCTGATTGTGTTTTCAGGAATAGGACTCCTAAGGAAGCTGAGGAATTAATGGCTAAAATAAGTAAGAATTATGAAGATTGGACTCCTCCTAAACAAGCTATACCTGAAGTAATTGTACCTGAACTTACTATTCTGATGCCTATTCCAACATCAAAGAAGAGGGGAGTTATTGAATTAAATGATGAAGTGATGAAGGAAGCTAAGAAATGTCTTAAGGAGAAGGGAATTAAAGCTGCAGATGTCAAGAATTTACCTCCTATAGAAGAATTATGTAAGCCTATTCCCTACTCACCCACTATTGAGGTACACTCTCTCCAACACTTTGATGAAGGTGATATCCCTTACTATAAACCTCCTGATCAATGCTTAGAAGAATTCAATATCTTTATTGTTAAGCAAGATAATTTTAATAAAAGGGTGCAAAATCATCTAATGGAAAACACTAGAGATATTGTTGAGTTGAAAGATATTGTGGAAATAACCTCTAATGATGTTAAAATGATTGTTAAACACTTTGAAATGGTTCAAACTCAAATAGATCAACTCGTTAAAGTGCAAAATGACTTGCTAGTTAATGCTGCTAAAGAAAAACATGCTTATGAAATTAGAACTAGAAGTGGAGCTGCTACCCAGGATCCTCTATGTCCCGAGGGGCATCCCAAAAGAGTGGTTCTACTCATAAGAAAGGAAAAAGAAACATAATTTGTAGAACCCTCTGAACCTGCTATAGATCCTAATAGTATATCTATCTCTGATGCTGAAACTGAAAGTGGTAATGAAGAAAATTAAGTTCCTAATGAAGAAAAAGTTGAAGAAGAACCTGAAAACCACACTAAGAATACTAAATACACCAAAGAAGATTTTATTGCTAAGAAACATGGTAGTGAAAGAGAGCCTTGGGTCCAAAAACCTATGCCATTCCCTGATAAGAAACACAAGTGAAAGGAAGATGAACACTATCATAAGTTTTGTGAGTGGATGAAACCTTTATTCCTGCAAATTCCTTTAACTGATGCTATTAAATTGCCTCCTTAATCAAAGTATATGAAGGATATTGTCTCGAATAAAAGGAAGATCCCTAATGAAGATATTTATACTTTGCTTGCTAATTATTCCTTTAATGGTAAGGTTCCTAAGAAACTTGGAGACCCTGGGATTCCAACTATCCCTTGCTCTATTAAGAATAGTTATGTTAGAACTGCTTTGTGTGATTTGGGCGCTGGAGTTAGTGTTATGCCTTTCTCTCTCTATAAGAGGCTTCAACTAGAAAAATTAATACCAACTGATATATCTTTGCAAATGGCTGATAAATCTACCACTATTCCTGTTGGTATATGTGAGGATGTACCTGTTCAAGTGGCTCATAATTGCTTGATATTAACTGATTTTGTTGTGCTTGAAATGCCTGAAGATGATAATATGTCCATTATTCTTGGGAGACCTTTTCTTAATACTGCAGGAGCTGTTATTAATTGTAATCAAGGAAAGATGACTTTCAATGTTAATGACAAGGAACATACTGTCTATTTCCCCAAGAAGATTGAAAGAACATATGGTTTGAATTCAGTTGAACATGTTGAGGGCATTCAAGTTGGAGAAACATATTGTCCCATACCAAGAGAAAAAATTGAAACTATTATGATTGGGACCTTGCTACCAAGGTTGAGGTAACATAATCATTAGTGGAATACAAAGTTTTGTCTCATATGGAATTGTTGTGGTAGCAAGACATGATCAACCTTGTTAACAAGAGGATTTCATTGAACAAAACAATGTTTTCACTATGATTATTTCCGTTTACTTCTATTCTGTCCATTTTAGTTTTTGTTTTCGTTTAGTTTTCTTTGTTGTTAGTTGCTTGCATGTTAGAGTGTCTTAGAACTTCTGTAGTTCTAGCTTTGTTTTGTCCTTGCATCATTTTCCCCAAAAAACTATCTATTAGAAAATCATTCTTCTATTCCTAAAAATTGCCCAAAAATAAAGTGTCTCGAAAAATTCCAGAAAATTCATATTAAATTTTTACGTGAAAAAAGGGGCAGAGGAGTGCCTGGGAGGTACCAGGGGGACCCACCAGGCAGGCACACCACCTGGTGCCGTGGCCTGCCCTGGGTGGCGCCATGCCCTGGTGTGGGCCACCCCTGGCCCCCCACTAACTCTCTCACCTTCCACTTTCTTCTCTCTCCCGAGTAAGCTCCAGTTCATTGCTCAAAATCGTGTTCTTGCTGTGCTTGCTCTCGATTTTTTTGATCTCCTTGCTTAGCCCATCTTTCTTGCTGAAATTTGGAGCATTTGTTCCCTGGTATGTGACTCCTCTCCTTGTCCAAGTAGATTTGAGTTTAGTGGATTATATCTTGAGTATTTTGCTACTGCAGGTGACAGGTTTTGAGAGCTTGTAAGCTTGTTTGATGCTTAGAGATATAGTTTTGATGCATGTTTAGGCCTCTTACAAGTCCCTATGAGTAGAATCCTTCATTATATTCACTTTGCAATCACTTGTTTAATAGTTGTTGAAATTTCAGAATACCAAGCATGAACAACCATACCTTTGGAGAGATATTTGAGAATGATGCACCTAGGAGGTTGAGGCCCTCAAGATCGGCCTCTCAGTTTAGGCCATCATACAACGAAGATCTCATTGCAACTCGTATTGGTAATGAAAGGGATGATGGGGATGCTCACCCATCTACTTTTCCTTGTTTCACTTTCTTACAAGCTGCAGGGATTCTTGATGATTTCTTGCTACTGATTGAGAGGGTTGGTTTGACCTCATATATGCAAGATGAGAGTGAGCAATATGCTATGCTCACCAAAACTTTTGTTAAGAGCTTCACGTTTACTAACACATCCTATCAGTCGACTGTCTCTTTCAAAATTTATAATCTGCCCTTCACCATGCCTTTGGAGAGATTTTGCAGTATTGTAGGTGTAAGCATGATAGAGACCGTGAAGAAAATTCAAGGGCGACCCGCTGATTTGCTGGAGCTTTACCGAGGGGTGACCAATGATGATGACTGCGTGGCGCAACACGGAAAGATAAGAAATATCCAACTCCCTGCTCTTAGATACTTTGCATATTATCTTGCTACTAGCGTACTAGGTAGGGAGAACACAAGTAATATCTCCAACTATCATTTAGAATTCCTTGCTGCTGCGCTTAACAATGATACTCGATACAACCTAGGCTCGCTTATTGCTCGCCGCCTAGCTGCTAGGGGGCCTATCTATGGGGGCATCATTGCCTCGCGTATAGTCAATGCATTGGGACTTTTAGTAGATCCCAATGATACTGTACTGGCACCATAGAGGCTTGACCTTGTTGCTATGAAAACTCATCACCTTGTCACTGCTCTTCTGATTTGAATAGTCTAGTATATAGGATGCTTTTCACTAACGGGGATGAAAGGGACATCCTTTTGCCACAGCCTTCTTTGTTTAGTGTTCACAGAGTGTTAATGCTTTGCTCCGGTGCTCTATTAAAAGGAACACCTTAATTGCCAGTAGTTCCCTTGAGGCCCCGCTGCAAACGGGCTGGCAGGACAAAAGATGTTGTGCAAGTCCTCATTGCGAGCACGTATGACTATATATGGAACACATGCCTAGGATTATCTAGTACTTGGATGCTTTATCTTATTTATCTGCAATTGCCCTATGTTCTGATTGCTATGTGAATTGTCTTGTCCATGCAATGCCCGTTCATCCATCCCTATGCCTACCGCACTCGAATCCTACTGTTTGCTGCTATTGTTACTGCTGTCTTTACTTTACTACTGCTGCTACTTTGCTATTCCTACTACAAAACTGTTGCTACTGATAAACTACTGCGAGCAAGATTGTTTCCAGGTGCAGCTGAATTGACAACTCAGTTGTTAAGGCTTATAAATATTCTTTGGCTCCCCTTGTGTCGAATCAATAAATTGGGTTTCACTTCCCTCAAAAATACTGCGATACACCCCCTATACTTGTGGGTCATCAGAGTGGTGACCAGGAAACTTCTCTAAAAATGCTTAAGGATGTTATCTTCCCTAGGTTTGGAGTGCCTAGGTATCTCATGACTGATGGGGGTTCTCATTTCATTCATGGTGGTTTTAGAAAGACCCTTGCTAAATACGATGTTAATCATAGAATTGCTTCAGCCTATCATCCCCAAACTAGCGGGCAAGTAGAGTTATCAAATAGAGAAATTAAATCCATCTTGCAAAAGAATGTTAATAGATCTAGAAAAAAGTGGGCTAAAAAGTTGAATGATGCTTTATGGGCTTATAGAACTACCTACAAAAATCCCATGGGGATGTCTCCTTATAAAATGGTTTATGGGAAAGCTTGTCACCTACCTTTAGAATTAAAACACAAAGCTTACTTGGCAGTTAAAGACCTAAATAGAGATTGTAAGCTCGCTGGTGAGAAAAGATTATTTGACTTAAGTTCTTTAGATGAATGGAGGAGTGAAGCCTATGAAAATGCTAGACTCTTCAAGGAAAAAGTTAAAAGATGGCATGACAAGCGAATACTTAAGAGAGAATTTCATGTGGGTGAGAAAGTTCTATTGTATAGGTCTCGTCTCAGATTTTTTGCAGGAAAGCTACTGTCAAAATGAGAAGGACCTTTCATTATTGAAGAAGTATACCATTCAGGAGCAATAAAAATTTCTTCTATAAAAGATAATACTACACAAGTAGTGAATGGGCAGTGACTCAAACACTATATTGCTGGGGATTCTTATAATGAAGATGTTGATTCCTTTCAAGTTATAACTCCAGAAAAATTTATCAAGGACCAAATTCGGAGACCCGCAGAGTCCGTTTCCAAATAGGTAACAGTTTTGGTAAGAAAAGTTCCACGAAAATACAATCCAACTATACTTTTGCAGTTTTTAGTCAATAAGGGAAGCTACGAAGCGAAAAAGAGACGAAAACGGAGCCTTGGTGGCTCACACCACCCTGTGGCGCGGGCCCTCCCCTAGCCGTGCCACCAGGTGGTGAGTCCACCCCGGACTCCGCCTCCGACCCGTTTTCTCCCAGTAGCTTCCTTTCGTCATGAAACTTCGTAATATATAACCCCCGGATCCCTCGAGGTTTGTATATCATGTTTTCGTCGTGTTTTTGTTTCGATCTGTTTCTACCAAGAACTATCTTTGAAAAGCTTAGAAGCACAATGGTGTCCGCCAAGGATAAAGGAAAGGAGCCTATGGAGGAAGACCTCCAAGACCCCGGGCAGGAGAAGGAGATCAAGAGTGAAGATGAAGAGGAGACAAAACACACCGACACTACCATTGCAAGCATTGGAGTGGTGGCAAACCCTGCCAGGGCTATGTCAATTGGAGGAAAGCCTCCTCATCACCGTTCAGATCCTTGGTCACTTCCTCCATGCACCAAGAATCCTTTCCATACTCTTATCCATGAGCATCAATACCAGAATATGCCCAAGGGGAAATTACCCTCCAATTGGGATTTGCCTCGTTCTAGCTATGCAGGGAAAGAAGACTTCAAGGAGGTAGAGTGGGGGAAAATTGCAAGAGCTAGGATTCTCAACCCGAGGATACCACCACCACCAAAGGAGTAATTTGTCATCACGTTTGGCATCCCCTTGGTTTGTTCCAAGCTTGGGGCAGTGCCGCGGTATCACATCACTATCTTCTATCTTTTTACCTTATTAGTAGAGTCATATCATGAAAAGAGAAGTTATTATGTAGTATGGTTTGCATTATGGAAGTGTCCCCTCTCTCGTTGGATATGTATCCCTTTGTGTGAGTTGCCGTTATGGAATATTAAAGAGAAGTTCTATCATTTACTCTTTTGCATAGCTTATATTAGTTTTCAATTCATGGTTATATGATTGATCTTGTTGTTAGTATTGGTATCACTTTGGGATCATTGAGTTAATTTAGTTGGTTTTGGCAAACCTGGCTCGGTTAGTAGCAACACTATCTTTGAGAGTTGAATGAAAAAGATAGAAGTACTCTAAAGAGAAAAATAATTTCACCATCTTTCTTTCTTGATTTGCTCATAAGTCTAGTATTCCCTAGTTAAGATCTTTTGTGCTTCCAAGGAAGATTGCATGTTTGTCTTTATCACTTGTATGTTTGTTTGTTTCCTTCAACTCTTGTACTTGCTACCCAGCCTTGCTAGCCAAAAACCTGTACTGAGAGGGAATTCTTCTCGTGCATCCACTCCTTTAACCCAAAACCTTTGCCATTTGCGTCCACCATACCTACCTATTAGCATTATTGCTATTCCAAGTAAATTCTTGTTTTATCTATCTCCCAAATTAAACTTGTTATGTCAAAATTGGTGATTAAAGCTCTCACGAACTTGATGGCACACTTTACTTTCTTGAATTTAATAAACTTGAACCATCGTGCTCACCTATGTTGCGTATATGCTTGTGCTTTGTAAGTTGTGAATTAGCAGAACCATGATGTCACGTGGAACGCTTTCAACATTGCACTAGTACTTTGTACCTAGTTGATATCATGTTCTTTTGTATATGGATGTCATCGGTGTGAAATGAAAGGGGAGCTTGTAAGTCCATGGAGTTATGCATATGTGTTAGAGAAACGCCTGGGCCGCTGGTCTAATCCATGCTGACATGGTGGAAACCTACAGCGTAACCATAACGAGTATCTATGAAGCATTCTTCTTATGAAAAAGAGATAGAGTTTGAGAAAAAGAGAAAAGAAAAAAATAGATATTATGAAAAGAGGAAAGAGATAAAAAAGCACCATATTCCCATGGTAAATAAGAAGATTGCTAAGGTACTTGTTGTTTGCTTGCCTTGTCATTTTGATATGGGGATCCTTCCGTATCATCAGGCAAGGGGTACCCCGTTGGCGGTTCTCTATGATACACATATGCTTACGATGACAAGAACTTACTGGTGACTAAACTTGAGTAGCATGAGGAGCGGCCCTCGTATTCAAGGAACATGAGATTCTCAGCTTACAACGTGTCAATGTATATCCTCATATTTGACCACTTTAACATTAATCACCTAAAGATGCCTATGATAGGGGCAATGAGAGCTGAAAGCTAGTAAGTATCATAATTTTTGGGAGCTCTTCATGAGACTTGTAATCCCTGCTTCCCTCTTTGAAGGGCCTTTCTTTTAATTTGTAGTTGAGTCAGTAAACCTATTCCCTTCTATCTCAGCAAGTATTTTGAGTTGTTGTGTTTCATTCATTCATATGATGATTTATTCAATCATGTTATTTGTGTTCCTTGTTTTGCACTTTGCTCTTATCTTGATGTTTACTATTTTGAAAGCTATCATTGAAAACCAGTTATTTGTGAACTCCAGCAAATTATCAACTATTTTCGACCAAGAGCTAAGTTTGCCATTACCAATTATGATTTACTTTATGTATCTTTATTATGTTTCCTTTTCTTATTGCAAGTTGAGTTATATAATAGTGAGTTGTCTTCTATTATGATCTATGTATTAATGAATGTGATGCTTCTTGTCCGTATTCTTTTATTGACTCTTCACTCCATAAACCTGAGGCCATGTTTATTGAGCTCAGTTTCGCTTGGGGACAAGCGAAGTCTAAGCTTGGGGGAGTTGATACGTCCATTTTGCATCACTATTCTATGTCATAATTCACTGTTATTCATTGATATATTTCGTATTGAGAGGTGATACTTATGTTATTTCATCTGTTTTTGCATGGTTGATGACTTTTGGAGCATGGACCGCTGCAGTCAGGATTCTGATGGAAAAGGTGCTGTTTGGAGGCAAAATTCGCGAATATCAGAAATTCTGGGAAAATATATGGAAAATCCTATTTTTCCAGAAGACGAAGGAAGCCAGAAGGGGGGATGGAGATGGGCCACAGGGGGCCCACACCACCCCCTTGCGCGGGCCAGCCTAGGCCGCGCCACCAGGTGGTGTGGCCGCCCTGGTCCACCCCTAGCACTCCCCTCTGGCGTATATTATCCTCCTGAAACCCTAAGACTCGGAGAGCGACCATAGAAAGATTCCGCCGCCTCTGCGGGGCGGAAAACACCGAGAGAGAAAGATCTCTCCGGCAGACATATTTCTGCCGGGGGAATTCCTTCCCGGAGAGGGGAGATCATCGCCATCAACACCACCATCAAGCTGGACTTCATAGGGATCATCATCATCATCATCATCGCCACCATCATCACCATAAGCACCCTCATCACCATCTCCATATAGCTATAACAATTGAGTTGAATCTTGCATAGTTCATAGGGGAAACTTTCCCGGTGTTGATTACTATTTGTAGTTGATGCTATTGAGTGAACCATTGAATTATTGTTTATGTTAAGATTGTTATACATCATTATTCCATCTCTAATCATGATCCATATGATGTCTTGTGAGTAGTTCGTTTTGTTCTTGAGGACATGGGAGAAGTCATGTTGTTAGTAGTGGAGTTGTGGTGAGAAAGATTCAATGGTTTCATATATAAGTTGTGGTGTACTTCTTCTAGTGGTGTCATGTGAATATCGACTACATGACACTTCACCTATAAGGGCCTAGGGGAATGTATTGTGTATTTGGCTACTAATCGTAGGGGTTACCAGAGTGATAGAAACCTGAACCCCCGTTAGGAAACCATTGCACAAAGGACGTAAGGGTCTTAGAGTTTAAAGCTGTGGTTAGGTTTCTACCTTAATTACTTTCTTGTACTTACGGATGTTTGCAAGGGGTATAATCACAAGTATGTATTAGTCCTAGGAAGGTCGGTACATTAGCACAGGTTCACCCACACAACACTTAGCAAGATAAAGAAGATTAATCAACTATATGAAGCGAAAGCACTTGACAGTCTTCCCATGTGTCCTCGAGAACGTTTGGTCATCTTAAGTAATACAACCGGCTTGTCCTTTGCTGCATAAAGGATTGGGCCACTTGCTTCATTTATTCCTACTGTCTTTTATTTACTCGTACTTTATTTACTTGCTTTATCAAAAACCCCTAAAAATCCGTTTGCTAAGTATTTGCAGAGAATTCTTGATCCATACCACTAGCCAGCACCTGCTGCTCCTTGTTGGGTTCGACACTCTTACTTATCGAAAATACTGCGATACACCCCCTATACTTGGGGGTCATCATTGTGTTGTGAAGGATTCCAAGTTGGGAACAACATCTTCGAGTTGTTTCCTTACTCCTACTGGTTCGATAACCTTGGTTTCATAACTGAGGGAAAACTTGCTGCTGTGCTCATCATACCTTCCTCTTGGGGTTCCCAACGAGCTCGAATATATTTTGAGCCATCAGACATCCTTAGAGAGATACATCTCAAAGATTGCGGGAATCACGGCACTCCTCAATCGTTGGTCTCCAAAGCCTTTCGGCAAGGATTCTACAGGCTGAATGCCAAGGTGGACGCCGAAAAGCTGGTGCAGACTTGTGTTGGATGTCAGTTCTATGCAAGGCAACCACATGTTCTAGCTGAAGAATTGCGAATGATACTAGTACTTGGCCATTTGCAGTCTGGGGGCTTGGCATGGTTGGTCCGTTGCAAACGTCACCTTGTGGGTTTACACATCTGCTGCTTGCAGTTGATAAATTCACTAAATGGATTGAAGCTAAACCTATTAGAAAGCTCGATGGGCTAACAACCCTGAAATTTATCCAAGATCTAGTGGTGATATTTGGTATTCTGCATAGCATCATCACCGTCAATGGTAACAACTTATCACTCGGAGAAGTTGAGGAGTATTGTCACGAAAAGGGCATCCACATAGACCTAGCATCTGTGGCACGCCCACAGTCTAATGGACAAGTTGAGCGAGCCAATGGACTAATTCTGCAAGGAATCAAGCCACGCTTAGAGGCACCGCTACATAGAGCAGCAGGAGCCTGGGCGGAGGAATTACCATATGTGTTGTGGAGTTTATGAACAACACCCAACAGATCTACCGAGTTGGCCCCCTTCTTCATGGTTTATGGAGCAGAATAAGTTCTACCATATGACATCCTCCATGATGCACCGAGAGTCGTAGCCTATGACGAAGATGATGCTAAAGAATCTAGACACCTATCTGTGGACCTGCTAGAGGAAGAACACATCTTGGCATGCTAGAGATCCGTCATCTACCAGCAGAAGCTATGTAGCTACCATAGTCGTCGCGTTAGACATCACTCGTTTAAAGAGGGGGGGTCTAGTGCTTCGCCTCAAGAAGAAAAAGTCACATAAACTATCCTCGCCTTGGGAAGGACCGTTCGTCATAAGCAAAGAGCTGCTAAATGGTTCCTATTACCTCATTGATATTCGCGAGTTGAAAGATATGCCAACAGAATGCAAGCACAAGTGACGTGACCCCGATGATGACTATCCGGAGACTGACCGACCATGGAACATAGCACATCTACGTCCTTTTTACACTTAGCATATTTTATATTATCTAATAAGTATCTTATATGATCAATGAAATAAAGCATTTGGCTCACTCATATTTGTTGAGTCTTTTACCTCCTTTAGTGTTTATTTTTGGATCATATTTGTTGAGTCTTTTACCTCCTTTATGCACAAGTTTGCATTTGCACTTGTGAAAATTCTGCCTACGGCATTAGCTTTAGTTTTCTGGTCTACACGTTTTTTGTTGTTTTTATGTGGAGTCTAGTGTAGTGACATTTCGGCACTCAAAGCCGGCAATTTTGTTCTTAGGTTCTTGATAGTGTTATTAAGCATCATCACCTGAGAACATGATTCTGTGTTGTGAGTCTTCCGTCTCATGAAAGGTCAAGCATAAGAACCTGAATAATGGATAAGCCAACACTTGCTTAAAACATATATACATGCTGGATACGAATAAGTAGAAGGAGGCTTGTAGCAAGTTTTCCGCCTTACTTCAACATTGTTTTTCCGCATACACAAAAATTGCAGAGACACATTTAATACAACAAGTGTTTATGGCTCTACTGCAGGTGACTTTGATGCTGCATATCAGCAACAGGAGAAGCATGCTTGGAGAGATCGTCCAACTCAGAAGACCTAAGGGTAGAATCGTCCATCTCTTCGGCTAGCACGAAGATGTCCACCTTGACCATCTTGGAAACATTGGTATCATAGGTGGCAAGAGAGCTCCAAATAGCATTACCCTCAATTGTATTGCCCTCTTCATCAACTGCCGGCATACCAGAGGTAACCAAGTCCATGCCGGCTTCGTCATAGTGTGCCTTCACTAAGGACAAGGCCATCCTAGCACCGGCCCTAACACAAGATGCTTTCCACCTCTTTACTTTCTCGGGGGCTCGGCGGAGGATTTCTGAGTACTTGGCGATAGAATCTATCGCCTTTGATAGTGATGTCCAGAGGCTAAGCGATCTCCTTGGCTTGGGTGATTGAAGTATTGATGAAGTTGCCGGCAAGAATCATGCATTCCTTTGAATCTAGAGAACCTTCGCCCATGTTGGTTAAACCAATGGGAGTTGTGTTTCCATAGGAGGCAAAGGTCATGAGTACAACAGTGATATCCATTTTTCGACTTATAGAATTTGAGAAAGATGGAAGAAAGTTACCGAAGATGCTGGTTTCGGCTTGATGGTAGGTTTCCGCCAAGATGTCATGCCCCTTCTGAAGTTTCTTGTATGCCTCAAGGTCCCGAGCATTCTGCGTTGTGTTAGCTTGGTTTTGTTCCTTGAGGTGTTCAATATCCTTCTTTAGGCGCTCCATCTTGGTGTTAGTAGATTATTGTAGAACCTTCATTGCCTCTTCATGCCCTTTAACATCAGCAACCAGGTCTTTCTTCATGATCTTATTTTCATCATCCAGCTGTTGGATGTGCTTGGATTTCTCAGTGATGCCCTTGGCCTCGGCAATAGCATATGCAAGTCGGAACAAGTAAAGCATTATGAGTACTCGAAAGAAAAACGGCTACAAGTGATAGATCAGGGAGCTGTTGGAGGAAAACAAATGCTTGCTATTTTTGATCTGTTCGTTCAAAAAGGTTGTTTTACCGTTTTGAAGATCTAGCTCTTCTTGTAGCTTGGCACAATTTTTGTTGGCGGCCTTCCTCCGAGCATTTTCATTCTGCACAAAGTGAAATACTTAGTTTCTCTGGATCATCTAGCCGAAACTTTTTTAGTTTAAGCTAGAAGCTCGGGGGCTACAACATGACATTTTAAACCTATGTATGCTTTATCTTAGAGTATTTTCATTCTACCTAGAAACTCGGGGGCTACACTATCAAGTTCTAAACTTAGTTATTTTTGGAGCACTCAGGCCAATAACTGATGGTTTTCCGCCTAAGAGCTCGGGGCTACAGTGGGATATATTATAAAGTGAAATGTAAAGATCGAAGATTCATGATGCAAATAATCTTGAGATTGTTCGTCAAAATGGCCTATGCGTTGTCGAAGGTCCGGACATTGTTATAAATAGCATATGCTTGCTGAATAAGATTATCCAAGTTCAGCATCGGAGGAATCAGGGGCATGCTGGATGTAGTAGCTAGAGGCATGGATGAAGCTCTAGCCGTCTCCTATATTGTTATGGTAGTTGATGGCGTGGGAGTTGCCAGCTTGGTGACTACTGCTGCTGCTTCTACTTCTTCCACCAATTGCTTCCCTTTCTTGGTGCCATCCTTAGCCAGAGCTTCAGCCACTTAAGAGGAGGTATTCTTTTGCGTCACTTGGCCACTGGGGACAATGTCCATGTCGTCAGAACCTGAGACATCTGGTGTTAGATTGATGTCTATCTCCATGATGGATGTCTCAGGTACGACGGGGGGACGAGGTCCTAGCAGAGTGTGTTGCAGACTTGACGGCTGGAGTCGGGGTAACAACAACGGGCGAGGACTTGGCCATCATATCGTGAATATTCTTGGAACCTCCAGTATCTTTGGAGCTGCGCTTCAAAATAGCACCATATCTCTTCCTAAAACATATAATGTATAATTACAGGAATGAGAAGGTACAAGATGAAGTCGGAGAATGAAGGTACTTACACCATAGCAGGTGCCTTGGCTAAGGGGATGCTGGTGGACTTCTTCTTATCTGCCTCTAAGGCGTCGGTGGAGTTCTTGGAGACTCCACTCCCTGATTTCTTCTTCGTCTTGCCCTCGGTAGCAACGTCAAAGGTGGAGCTCTTCCGCTTCCGTGTTGCCAGAGCTTGATGATCCTTGGAGTTATCATCGTCGGACACAACTTGTACATCCTTTAGCTTTGGATCATATACCTGATCGGCCATATGTTCCTCGGACAAGGTCGCCAGCTGATGGAACAAGAACATGATAAAAGATTGATGCATTCAAGATGGAGGCCTTAGAGTATATGAACAAGCAATAAAGTAAACATAGCTACCTCTGGGCATTGGCCGCACTCATACATGTCATAGGCGATGATGAAGCCACGCTTCTTGTCCTTCACCTGACAAGATCCTTGAGCCGAAACTTGATAGAATCCTTGGAGAAGTTATCCTTGGAAATCCTCATGGGATCTTTCCTCTCCTTGGAATATTCATGCATAAGCTTGGTGCGGCGCTGCAGAGGTTGGATCCGCCTTTCAAACCAGCACATGGCTAGGTCCAAGCCGGTCAACCCTCCGTCTATCAACCACTATATCCGCCTTACGACGCTGTAGTTTTCATCGTCGGACGGAAGAATAACGGGGGATCTCCAGGTATTGGCCTCGATGGCGGATCCATTGACGAAGTCGGGCTGCATTTCTTTTTAGCCGACCAGAGGAATATCTGGGCCGTAGAAATATGATCGTTGCTAGTTCTTGCAAGATTCATGGCCAACAATGCCGGGGAACCGCCGGTTAGGATAGATCTTAAAGATAATGGTTGTGTAGTTCTAAAGTTCATCCTTGGAATCTATGGACTCTCTCTTCACAGTGAAGAAATAGATAAACAGATCTAACCTAGGCCTAATTCCTAGGTATCCTTCACACAAAGCTACAAATTTTCTAAGTACTGGGATGTTATTGGGAGAAAGGTTGTGAGTAAGAACCCGGAGTGTCACATGACCTCAAGGAAGAAGTTGGAGACTAGAAGGGAGAGGCCACATACCAGTTGCGCCTTGAGGTAAACCTTTCCTCTGACTTGCGGAGAGGGGATGACCTTGCCATCCGGCGCCCGCGCCGGCCGCCAGACCAGCCCCTCCGTCGAAGAGAGGTATCCCTCAGCGATAAGCTCCTTCAACTACTCGACGGAGAGATCAGATCCCCTCCACGCTCCTTTGTGGGAGTCAGCATCCTCCTCCACAGATTCAAACGCCGCCCGTTTTTGGTCGTCGTCGGTGGTCTCCACCACGGCGGAGAAAAGAACCACCATCCCCTCTGACGGAACCGTGACACACTTCGATGGCTCCATTGATGCCTCAGGGATCGCCATCGTCGATGGGATGCTGCTGTTGCTGGCCATTGGAGTGGATTGAGAGAGGAAGAGGAGGTGAAGTTTCTCGGCTAGGATTTTCTCGCTAGGAGCTCAAAAGGTCGCATGACGGAAACAAGACGACGCATGGGAAGAATGCAGGTAAAATAAATATCTTTGGCCGCAGTAAACATTTATAGCCCCTGGAGCCAACATTTCGTGCGCAGGAGATCTAACGGTAAAAGCGTTGAAGACATATGTGCAAATGTGCGCGGTAATTTCTCCACGTCCCCCATTTATCGCTTAACGTTTCATATTTCACGTGCGGTAGAATTGCTAATGATTAAACCACTGCCATATGTGAGTTTCGAGAAAGCGTGGGTTGTAGCCTATGTCATCCTACTGACTATTGTAGTGGAGCAGTCACATATGAAGATTCCATTGAAGGCGGACACTGCCCGACTCTGGAAGAGAAGACTTGGAGAATCTCCGACGTACATATTGAAGACGGAGAGGATTATAGGGTTCTTTGGTAGAACTTTGAGATATTGCTTGATAAATTGTCGGCACCACCTAGACGGAGCATTCAAGACCAAAAGGCAAGACGACGCAAGATCTCAAAGTCCTCCGGGGGCTAGTGCTGGAGATATGCTAAATGGATATCACCATTGCATGTCTCTAATCCGGATAACCTAGGTGGCCCAGAGTTGGTACCATGGCCCATGGCCTGTTGGGCGGCCCAGTTAGACATATCTAGAAGGAAAGCCCATACCGGAAGAAGGAAGGCTATGGTGCAGTTACGGACCAATCCGGAGCCTTGGAGTACAAGACACGAAGACTAGTTAGTATTAGTGTAGGACTTTGTAATCAGTCCAGCAAGGTCCTTTCCCTGTAACCCTAGGTTCTGGCGCCTTTATAAGCCAGACCCGTGGGAGCCTTTAGGGCCGATTCATAACACCTCGTACAGCGAGCCAATCTCTGTAACTTGGCGTATTGCTATTATAGTGATTTATAGCAAGAGTACAGTTCATCTACCGTTGTGGGACTTGAACCTGAGTTCACCGCCTTCCCCTACCTCTCTAAACACGCTCTGTGAGGACCTCTTCATGACTTACTCGTCGACAATACCATGACTGTCATTGCCCCTATTGCGGATGTTTCCCCCTTCGCTTGGCGTCTATCCATGTTTTAGACTTTGTGCTCTTTTGCTTCAGTTCGTCCGCCTTCGGGCCTTGGGTTGTAAAACGGTTATGCTGGTTCCCCTAGCCGTCGTACCTTTGGTTGTATCGCTACCTTGCTGTCCGTTGGGCTTTATTAATTTAAAGCTGGGTACCATCGTGTGTTATCTATATATATATGTATATCCAAATTTAGATAAATTCTCGATATCTATTTTGAGACAGAGGAATACAAAAATCAATAATAGACAAGCGGCTAACTGCAGGGTCAATGTAGCAACAATAGGGAGTCCGTAAGAAAGCTTCGTTTAGCTCAATGGGACAGATGATCCCATTATGGAAAAAACATTCTAAAATGCTTTAAAAATTTTAAAATATTTTTAAGTTAAAATGTCCATGTTTATGGCTTTTAAATGTTTTGAAACATTTTATGAAGAAAAAACATATGTAGTCTCAAAGGCAAAACCACAAAAAATGTCCGATGAAAATTCAATTTTGTGGCACCGATTTTTTATGACGGTCGCAAAGAATGTATTTTCCTATGAAAGTTTATGAATATGTTAGTTGTCCATCTGAGATGTTTTTAGTTTATTTTGATATTTTAAATGTGTGTTTTTACAATAAGAGCATCTTATCTTGCGAGGCCTTGTTCTTTTCCGAGTCCTTAACTTCTCCTCTTCCATGAGAAGCAAATTTGTCACATTTAGAATAGCCAGGGGCGAAGGCAGAAAAATTGTTTTGGGGGAGGGGGGAGGGCTAATCAAATATTTCTCCTATTACAAATTTTTAAGGGAAAAGAGAGGGCATAAACAAAATTTCTGCATGCCCCTGTCTCTGGATAACTTCTTATGTTTTTGCAGAATTTCTGAAATAGAATTTTGATGTCTTGTTCGAACAACTACTGACTGTTGACCAGATCCATGTGTGGCCGAACTGTCTTGGTTCCAAGAATCAGCATCCTTTTGTACGGCGAGCTTGAACGCAACTTGTGTAGGTAGGACTCAGGCCCGACGTACATACTACATGCACATAGATACATATACTAACCATTAGAGGTAAGAACCCAAACAATCACAAGCAAACATACATCGCAGTGTCCAATAATGCTCCTTTGTGGATCTTTTTTCCTTTTGACTTGGATGTCAATAAAGTCAGCAATAAACCATTAAGAAACATCCTTGGGATTTCAATCTTCCAAATTTAATAACTCACAGAGAATATATTCCAAAGTTTATTTAGATCAAAGAGGCCGTACACTTGGAAATCAATGTGCTCTTTGAGATCTTGTCAATGGAGCGGAGGTCACAGTACATGGACCTCATCCTTGATGCCAGGAGCCTTGGTCACCCGGCACGGCTAGGAGAGGCCCTCGATGCGTGGGACTCCACTACGAGGATCTCCGTCCATGCTATCGTCCTCGGGCCAGGGAGACAAATGAGAGGCACGGGGGTGAAGGGAGAATGGCACTGCTGCGGATCCAGGGGCCTAGCCGCTGGTTGGAGACACGAGCCGTAGGTCCTCTTCAATGGCGGCGGTAGAGCAGCGGGAGCCAACACGCCTCGAAGCCAAACCCTTCCATGTAGGCCCTCCGCACACGCATCCGCGAGATCCCCTAGAAACCCTTCCCTACAGGCCTCCCGGCGGCAGCGCTTACGCGAGCTAGGTGGACATTGTCGGTGTTGGGGAGGAGAGCGATAGAGGGAGTGCTGGAGGCAAGCAGAGATCAGCGATGGGATCGAGAGAGATGTTGTGGTTGCTGTGGTTCAGATGGGATCGGGAGTGATGGGGTGGGGTGGGGCGGAGATTCGAGGAGAAGGTTTCTTTTACGAGGACTAGGGTTGGATTGGATGGGCAGCCCGCCTGACGTAGACAAAAAATTTGGGCCAATTTTTTTATTACCGCGAGTGGACTGAGGGTCGATTCTGGAGCGTCGGATCGAGGAGTGGACAGTTAGGATTTGTTTCGCTGGGTGATCCGTGGTAGCCTCCGTTATGCAGTCTGATTGGCTAGACAAGAGTTTTTATGGCATAGTTTATTAAAACGGGGCGTTTTGTGAAACAACCACCAAATGAATTTTGAAAAATGTTACCACCCCATTTTTCTAAAATACTAGACCACCTTAAATGGACAATATCCCAACCGGTATATCTTAAACCTTTCCATCCATCCCTGGTGAAAAATAAAAATTCCTACCAAATCGGTAGAAAGTGGGTCCGATTTGAATTATAAGTACATGATCTAGTGCTCATTTTCAGGTTCACAATATGATGTTTCTTCAGAGATCCAATGCAAGTTTAGAGAGGCTCGTCCTCTATCTTCATGCCTATCGTTTTGACCATAGTTTGAAATAGGAAAATTTTAAAACGGGCATAAGAAATTGAAAAACGGTCCGAACAATATAAATCATTTGCATGGTGTCATATTATTGACATAGTTGCAAGGAAAAAATACTAAACTTAGCATATTGATTACATCTCGAAAAAACCTTTAGAGAAATGACCTATCATGTTCGAGGTTTCATGGCTTTCAAGCCAAACGACCAATGTTATGACCAGAATCGTGACATTAGGGATATTAAAACCGAGTCAAAAAGGAGGCCTCCCACGAACTGGACAGTTTTAGCCGTCCGATCGCACCCCCCACGTCATTCTGGCCGTTGGATGATCCTCAGCGTCCATGTGGGCCGAATTATCCCTTAGGGACGCTTCTCTGGACATCAAAAAGTCTTTCTATGCTTAATTAGGCTAGAATTAGGGATATTAAAACCGAGTCAAAAATGAGGCCTCCCACGAACTGGGCAGTTTTGGCCGTCCTCCCACGAACTGGGCAGTTTTGGCTGTCCGATCGCGCCTCCCATGTCATTCTGGCCGTTGGATGATCCTCAGCTCCCACGTGGGCCAAATTATCCCTTAGGGACGCTTCTCTGGACATCAAAAAGTCTTTCTGTGCTTAATTAGCCGTCCGATCGTCCCCCCCACGTCATTCTGGTCGTTGGATGATCCTCAGCTCCCACGTGGGCCGAATTATCCCTTAGGGACGCTTCTCTGGACATCAAAAAGTCTTTCTGTGCTTAATTAGGCTAGAATTAGGGATATTAAAACCGAATAAAAAAGGAGGCCTTCCACGAACTGGGCAGTTTTGGCCGTCCTCCCACGAACTGGGCAGTTTTGGTCGTTCGATCGCGCCCCCACGTTATTCTGGCCGTTGGATGATCCTCAGCTCCCACGTGGGCCAAATTATCCCTTAGGGACGCTTCTCTGGACATCAAAAAGTCTTTTTGTGCTTAATTAGGCTAGAATTAGAGATATTAAAATCGAGTCAAAAAGGAGGCCTCCCACGAACTGGGCAGTTTTGGCCGTCCGATCGCGCCTCCCACGTCATTCTGGCTGTTGGATGATCTCAACTCCCACGTGGGCCGAATTATCCCTTAGAGACGCTTCTCTAGACATCAAAAAGTCTTTCTGTGCTTAATTAGGCTAGAATGTCTATCTATTTCAGCCCACTCTACTCCACCTTTCGACAACCGGGTCTCCTCGTACGGAACCACCGGATTTGTTTTGAAGAGGACACATGCGGCAGTAGACTCCAATGGAAAACGGGTCTCCTTGCTCATCCGGAACCACCAGATTTTTTTTGAAGAGGACACACGATGCGGTGGCAGACTCCAATGTAAATTCGACCACCCAGACAAGACGCACACCTCCCGATCGATTGGACCACAAGCCGAAATCTAGAGTGGGCATGCAGCAGAATCCAATCGAGATTCGACCGACCGAGACCAGATGCACACCTCTCGATCTGTTCGAATGCAGGCCAGAATCTGGAGCGGCCATCGATCTCTCCTGCGGATGTGGTACAGATCCTGCCCTCGCCCCCCCATTTATGGCGATACGATGCGCCGGTCTGGGCAGTTTTGGCCATACGATCGCGCCCCCACGTCATTCTGGCCGTTGGATGATCCTCAGCTCCTGCGTATGCCGAATTATCCCTTAGGGACGCTTCTCTGGACATCAAAAAGTCTTTCTGTGCTTAATTGGGCTGGAATGTCTATCTATTTCGGCTCGCTCTACTCCACCTTTCGACAACCAAGTCTCCTTGTACGGAACCACCGGATTTTTTTTTGAAGAGGACACATGCGGCAGTAGACTCCAATTGAAAACGGGTCTCCTTGCTCATCCGGAACCACCAGATTTTTTTTGAAGAGGACACACGATGCGGTGGCAGACTCCAATGTAAATTCGACCACCCAGACAAGATGCACACATTCCGATCGATTGGACCGCAGGCGAAATCTAGAGCAGGCATGCAGTAGACTCCAATCGAGATTCGACTGACCGAGACCAGATGCACACCTCTCGATCCGTTCGAACGCAAGCCAGAATCTAGAGCGGCCATCGATCTCTCCTGCGGATGCGGTACAGATCCTGCCCTCGCCTCCCCATTCATGGTGATCTGATGCGCCAGTCATAATTGATCTTTATGACCGTGTTATTTTTTCAGTTCTTACAAATCCCTAATGGGAGCCATGGTGCACAAATTGATGGCGGCAAATGATTATGGTACGTTACTACATTGCCACTACACTGCCTACATGTCCTATATAATCTATTCCCTCAGTTTTTGCCCGTGCTACTCCCACTCAATAGCAGATTCCAGGTCTAATGGTGGTCTGATAGGTTCATTCTATTTCCAAACGAAATACCCATCTTCTTCAGATAACAATTGTCATATTTTATAAATCAGAAATATATGTCTCTGTCCAGGTCTAATGGTGGTTTGATAGGTCTAATGGTGGACTGATAGGTTGATTCTATTTCTGCTTGTTCTAGCTCAGCTGCTTACATTCTATTGCTTCCTGGTGATTGGTCGAATTTTCATCTGGTTGGTTTTGTTGGACTCGGTACTACCAATGGTTGCTGGACAGGTGAGTTCCTCAATTATATCACTAATTTCACTTAATAGTATACGCCTTATTATTATAAATGTTTGCCATTGCTATACTTATATCCATGTCACTTGCACCATTGTAAATTGTCTGAGGTCGATCGCGGTGATAGGGCGGGAAATCTGCTCTGAGCTCTGCGCCACTGCTGTTTGTTTCCATAGGGCTCGGATTTGGCCCGTTTGAGTTGATTTCTGCACCGTTTTGGCTGATTTCTACAGCATTAGACTGGTGTGCTTCTTGTGCAACTCAAAAGTACTGATTCTAAAATTATGACAGTATATATAAATTACTTCTTATTTGTGTGTGTCAGTGAAATAGTTAATCAAGGCATATCCAGAACAGTATCTTTGTTTCCATTTTGACGCTATCTTACTTTTTGGAAATCTTGGCATGTCTCTTTGGTTCTATGATGTAGTTAAGGATGTATTTTACAGTATTACACATGCGTCAATTCCTTTCCCACTATAATGATTCATGATTTTTGTATTCAGTTTCCTTCCCATCTTTGAAGTCATCATTCGTGAAAAAACAATCAGAATAGAAGAACAGTATTAAGGATTACAAAAATTAATGATTCTAAAAATAATTTGAACAATGTGGAACAGTCACATATCACACCTATTCTCTCTTTGTTGACTCTCCACGCTATCCTTCCAATAAACCACTAATAAACCTATGAAGAATTTTAGCTTAAAATGCAAATGAATTGTACATGCAAGTTGCTCTTATAAGAGCATACATTATGAAATATAGTCCAAATATGACTCGATACTTTGGAACATGTTATCGAATATATTTTTATCAATTCATAACAATCTATTCTCCTAATGGACGGGCGCGGCAACGCGCGCCTACATGATCTAGTAGTTTATGATAATATGCCCAT
Source organism: Avena eriantha (assembly GCA_910589775.1). Classification (NCBI taxonomy): domain Eukaryota; kingdom Viridiplantae; phylum Streptophyta; class Magnoliopsida; order Poales; family Poaceae; genus Avena; species Avena eriantha. The sequence continues at coordinate 541,111,136 of OU342743.1, forward strand.
ACTGTGCACTCATGTGCATCTTGTGACGGTGAACAATGTTGCAGGAGAAATTTTCCTTTTTGTCGCACGGAAAAACTATTTTCTATTTTTCGAGTGCCAAAATCGGAACGTTTTGTGAAGCAACATCAAATGTTCAATTAAAAAATGCTACCACCCCATTTAAAAAAATACTAGACCACCTCACATGAACAATTTCCCAACTGGAAATTTTAAAACCTTTTCGTCTACCCCTTATGAAAAAGAAAAATGTCTGCCAAATCGGCAGGAAGTGGATCCGGTTTGAATTAGAGGTACATGATCTGATACTCTTGATTTTTTTTGAAAATTCCATTGATGGCGGACCCTGCCTGACTCTGGAAGAGAAGACGTGGAGAATCTCCGGCGTACATGTTGAAGACGAAGAGGATTGTAGGGTTTTTTGGTAGCACTTCAAAATATTGCTTGATGAATTGCTGGCACCACCTAGACGAAGCATTCAAGACCAAAAGGCAAGACGATGCAAGATCTCAAAGTCCTCCGGGGGCTAGTGCCGGGGATATGCTAAATGGATAGCACCATTGCATGTCGCTAATCCGGATAACCTAGGTGGCCCAAAGTTTGTAGCATGTCCCATGGCCTGCTGGGCAGCCTAGTTAGACAGATCTAGAAGAAAGGCCCATGCCGAAAGAAGGAAGGCTATGAAGCAGTTACGGACCAATCCGGAGCCTTGGAGTACAAGACACAAAGACTAGTTAGTATTAATATAGGACTCTGTAATCAGTTCGACAAGGTCCTTTCCTTGTAACCCTAGGTTCGGGCGCCTTTATAAACTGGACCTGTGGGAGCCTTTAGGGGCACGATTCATAACACCTCGTACAGCGAGCCGATCTCTATAACTCGGCGTATTGCTATTATAGTGATTTATAATAGGAGTAGAGTTCTGCTACCATTGTGGGACTTGAATCTAGGTAAGCCGTGTTACCCCGTACCTGTCAACTCACCGCCTTCCCCCACCTCTCTAAACACGCTCTGTGAGGACCTCTCCATGAATTACTCATCAACAATACCACGACTGTCATTGCCCCTGTGCGGATGTTTCCCCCTTCGCGTTGGCTGCGTCTATGCATGTTTTAGACTCTGTGCTGTTTTGCTTTAGTTCGTCTGCCTTTAGGCCTTGGGTTGTAAAACTGTAATGCTGGTTCCCCTAGCCATTGTACCTTTGGTTGTATCGCTACCTTGCTGTCCGTTGGGCTTTATTAATTTAAAGTTGGGTACCATCGTGGATACATGTTATCTAAATATATATATGTATTCTAAATTTAGATAAATTCTCGACATCTATTTTGAAACAGAGGGAATACAAAAATCAATAATAGACAAGTGACTAACTGCAGGGTCAATGTAGCAACAATAGGGAGTCCTTAAGAAAGCTCCGTTTTAGCTCAATGGGGCAGATGATCCCAATATGAAAAAACATTCTAAAATGCTTTAAAAAATTTAAAAATATTTTGAAGTTAAAATGTACATATTTATGGCCTTTAAATGTCCTGAATCATTTTGTGAAGAAAAAACATATGTAGTCTGAAAGGCAAAAACACAAAAAATGTCTGATGAAAATTCAATTTTGTGGCACCGATTTTTTACGACGGTCAAAAAAATGTATTTTCCTATGAAAGTTTATTTGTGTAGACATATGTTAGTTGTCCATCTAAGATGTTTTTGGTTTATTTTGATATTTTAAATATATTTTTTTACAATAAGAGCATCTTATCGTGCGAGGCCTTGTTCTTTTCCGAGTCCTTAATTTCTCCTCTTCCATGAGAAGCAAAATTGTCTCATTTAGGATAGCCAGGGGCGAAGGCAGAAAAATTGGTGGGGAGAGGGGAGGGCTAATCAAATATTTCTCCTCTTACAAATTTTTAAGGGAGAGCCAAACTACTTAAATACAGGAACTTGAGGGAATTCTAGGTAAAAAAGAGAGGACATAAACAAAATTTCTGCATGTCCCTGTCTCTGGATAACTTCTTATGTTTTTGCAGAATTTCTGAAATAGAATTTTGATGTCTTGTTCGAACAACTACTGATTGTTGACCAGATCCATGTGTGGTCAAACTGTCTTGGTTCCAAGAATCAGCATCCTTTTGTACAGCGAGCTTGAACGCAACTTGTGTAGGAAGGACTTAGGCCTAGCGTACATACTACATGCACATAGATACATATACTAACCATTAGAGCTAAGAACCCAAACAATCACAAGCAAGCATACATCGCAATGTCCAATAATGCTCCTTTGTGGATCTTTTTTTTCTTTTGACTTGGATGTCAATAAAGTCAATAATAAACCATTAAGAAACGTCCCTAGGATTTCAATCTTCCAAATTTAATAACTCAGAAAGGATATATTCCAAAGTTTATTTGAATCAAAGAGGCCGTACACTTGGAAATCAATGTGCTCTTTGAGATCTTGTCAATAGAGCTTCAATGTAGTGTGATTAAGGCATAACCAATCTGTCACTTCCCTAGGCATCCTCCACCGATGTCCCCTCACCGCTCATGAAAGGACCGGTATGAGCAACTATGCGGGAGAGGGAGGGGGAGGGGTGAATAGGTGCTCACCATTTTTTCTATTTAAATTTAGGCTTGACACAGTTAAATTCACTAGATATGTAACTATGTGAATTTTTCTATATGACAATCAAACATACAAGCAAGTAAACTACGATATAATTAACTAAAGCTAACCGATAACAACAATGAATACACGTAGATGTACTCCTGAAGTTCCTTTCTTTTGATGGAAATTACCTCTTTGTTTGAGAGGGTGTGACACCACAAAAGCTACCGGCGCGATAAAAGCTAACCTTATTCTCCCGTGTGCGCACCACGAAGCTGAAAACCCATTCCACCACACGGTGGCCTTGGAGGAGGTGACCGAAACTTTCACAAACATGGATAGGGAAATATCCACAACTCAATTGGGGCTCCCAATGCGACCATAGAGCTTTACAACCAAGCTCAAGCTTTAGGGACGATGACATCCATCTAAGGTTCTAAGAACTTAGGAGCTGCAACCTGATGGGTGGTATCAAAATTTTATGAGCCAGTTAGATATTCATACTTGGCACACAACATGTTGACATGGTTGTTTGATCCCTCTAGGACATCTTTGTAAAGTTTCCGGTACATTCTTGTCATGGCCTTGGCTCTCCTAGCTCGGACCATTTTGCTTGTGACTAAGCTCTTCAATTTTGACATGACATGTTGGCAGTTAGCAAGGAACAACACAAATGTCATGATATATCATGTAGTATATATCTAAGAAACAACACCGAAAAGACAGTTCTACCCGGCTGCATCACAAATCAAACCACCCATGATAATACCACACTAACCACGAGGTGCAACAACTCATGCAGACGGTGCGGCGAAGCCCGCATGTTCTTCTAATATCATTAATTTCCGGTAGGGTTGCGAAGCGGCACCCGATCCGCCCCGCTTCGTAGGCAAAATTTGTTAGTCTAGTTAAAAAAATTTCATCAAAATCTCTTTAGTTTAAACTAAATTTTGTTTTCGCGGGCTCTCGTGGGTTGCTGCTTCGCAATGCTAATTTCTGGCCCACAGCTTTCAATCTAGAATTCGCATTGGTTGATTGGTTCATTTCGCTGGTCGAGCCCATCTTCTTCCACCATAACGTGACAACTTCCTTGACCAGACTCAAATCCCTATCAAATCCTGAACCCCGAGTCCCTGACGCGTTTGCGTCCAGGCGACGCGATGCGCGCTGGAGGACTACCGTGCGACCTGTCTCCCCTAGATCCGGCTTCCATCCGGTCTCCGCGTCGTCCTCCGGGATCCTGAGGTATATGCTTCTTCTCGTCTCTAACCCTAATCTTCTCCATTCAAAATAAATCAGTTCCACCATAACCGCAATCTCTTATAGCACGTGACCCTCAGTTGGCGTTCCGCCGTTCCTTTGCAGATTGAGTAAACCACACCTGCGGTCCTATTTCTTTCTACGCAACATCAAGTAGGTCCTAGTTCTTCAGAACTGAACATTGAGGTCCTAATTGTTTTTAAGTGATTCATCGCAGGTCCTTTTCTCGTCTGACCCGGGTTGACCAGTGCCACGTCAGTAGGGGGCATGGCGGGAGATTTTCCCGCGGCTGGTGGTTGGGATTTATGCAAATGAACCCTTATAAGCAGCCGGCTTCTAATCCCCAGCCCCTAGCTCTTCTTCCCAACCTCTATGCTCTCTCTCTTGTTGTCGATCCATCGCCATGTCCGTGTCCGCAAGTTCCGGCAATCGGCGGAGGCAGAGGCAAGTTTCTCCAGCAGTGTCAGCAGCTCCTCTACCACCAGGGACGTTGCCATTAGTGCCCTGTCCCTGTTGTCGATTTCGCAGGACGATCCGGCTTGCCTCTCAATTGCCAACTAATCCTGGATGTGTCTTCTACAAGTGCCCAAATCATCGTGTAAGTTTTGCTAGTTAGTTCATCTGAATTTTGTCAGCTCCCTTTGGGAAAGAGGAACATGTTAGCCGGTGAGGTCTAGGAAGAAGACGGGGCTATGTGCAAATATTCACCTCCAGCGGTTAGTCCTAGTGCCCCCCTGCCGATGTGGCACTGGTCAACCCGGGTCAGACGAGAAAAGGACCTGCGATGAATTACTTAAAAACAATTAGGACCTCAATGTTCAGTTCTGAAGAACTAGGACCTACTTGACGTTGCGCTAAAAGAAATAGGATCGCGGGTGCGGTTTACTCTTGCAGATTGGATCCCAACTATACAGGATGGACGAGAGTTTCAGGAATATGCTGCTAGCCGCGACGGATGCCAGTGTTCTCACCGAGGACCTCATCGTCGAGATCCTCTCTCGTCTGCCCTACATGTCTCTCTGCCGCTTTAAGTGTGTGTCCAAATCATGGCTCGCCCTCTGCTCTTGAACGCAGCGATTCCACAACGTGTAGGGCGTTCCAGGCTTATCTTGGCCGTCGATCCGGTTGGAGATTCGTGTCACTGCTATTTTGCAGAAAGCAACATGTACATTGTCCATTTTCTTCCCATATAGGGAGCGAAGGTGCACATGTACAGCTTGATGCCATCTCGTCCCCACCTAACCTTATCCGCCTACCCTCCCCTCCCATCGTCGGCGCCGCTCAGCTCACACCTCACCCCTCCACTAGCGTTGCTCTCAGCCGCTCTACCCTCCCCCGACGCCGGCAGATCCGACGACGACCTCGTGTGGATAGGGGATAGGGGACGGGGATCTTCATTGCGCATGTGCTAGCTCCTCTGGCTGGTCTCCTCCTGGCCACACACCTCTGCAGGTCGTGAAGGAAGACGAACGCCGTCACGCTGGCGCGCCGTTCAGGCCGTGACCCGAGGGAGTTCGCTACCGCCTGCTTGTTAATCAGCCGTGAAATCGTGTATTAGCTAGCATCTCTTTAGTCTGCGCTTGCCTTTTCTTTTTCTTGTGCCAAATTAGCTGGATCGGGGGTAGATTTGCTACTGCACCGCTCCCAGATTGGGTTTTTTTTTGCCCACTATTTTCTGTGACAACTCTGCCTCACCAATTGTTGAGATCAAGCTAGAATACGATCTATTTTATTTATCCGCCATGTACTGTTCTTCTTCTTTTGTTCAAGGAATCTCTCCATTCTTTCGTACTGGTTTGACTCAAGTATTTTCTAGTTCAGTCTGAATATTGTACCATGGAGGATCCTAGTTAAAAGATCTGATTAGCATTTTTGGTTGATACCCAAAACATAAACTATTATGTGGTGATCTTGTTAACGTACTGAAAAATCTTTACTTTTTAGACTCTATTTTTCCTAACACAATCTATTGGAAAATATAGGTCCTGACACGAGGATAATTTTAGTCCAAATCCAATCAACTTACATTCGTTATCTGCTCATTTCCTAATATCCTTGCTAATTCGTCTCCTAGGAAATCCTCTCGCATTGGCGGAGAAAATCGGGATTTGATGGGATAGCCGGAGGACACTAGAGCACGTTCACCGCAACGGCGAACTCGGTCTAAGGGCTAGCCTGGCAGCTTATGTAGTCCCGTAAGCACGCAGCCACACACAGGGTGTTGCATGCACCATCTCGTCCGGTGCCAACTGCTGTAGTCCCGTACGCACGCCGCTGCAGCAAGCAGCGGCGCGGGCACGGCCAGCTCCGGCCAGCAGCGGCGCGGGCACGGGCGAGCTCCGGCCAGCAGTGGTGCGGCCGAGCTCAGTCAATAGCAGGATTTTTTTCTTCCCCTCGTCACTTAGTTAGGCCTAACTTTTGCCACGTCTGACAAGTAGGTCCGAACACTCAGTAAATTGTTTAACACTATTAAAACCAGTTATTAGTGCTATGTGTCAACAACCAGCCCCTATATTAGTAGTTTACAGATAAAAAAGGCAAAGTCAATAGTTATGTGTCAGCTAGTTATGTGTCAGCGCTGCCGCAAATGTGGTAATTTCTTGTCATTTTCTCTAATCTCGAACTGTGTGTCCCGAGCAGCAGCATCCTGAGCTTTCTTCACGATGGCGGTGTTGGTGATGGTCGTGATGGCTTGCGTCTTGAATAACTGCTCCATGGCTGCAAGGAGATGTGCGCTATGCGGATCATCATCCTCACCCTCGACCTCCCTGGTTATGGGAAGGGGATCGAGGAGTCGGTACGGGAGGAGCGGACCCGAGAGGAGGAGCTAGGATCCCGCAGCGTTAGGCGATTGCACTGGTCATTTCAGTTGGGAGAAGGTGCATGCGACGATGGAGCGGCTTGGAGAGAAGGCACGTTCGCTGGAGAAAGCGCTAGCCACCTGAAAATTCCGGCAGCGAGGTGTTGTGGTGCACGACGGTCGACGCGGTGGCTCAATCCTCATTGAGCCATGCGCAGTGATCTATGTCAAAGAATTGAAAAGGAGATTGGTAAACAGAGATATACCCGGATCCTAGCGCACCTTTCTTTGATATTCGTATTCTGCACATGACACGTGCAACCAACAAATTGGTCAATACTTTAAATGTATTGGCAAACTACACCATAAAGGAAAAGACTTGGGATATCTCTACATCTACATACATAAGGCTAATAAGAGAATGCCTCGAGGTTTATTTGCCTAAAGCCAAATTTTCTAAGTTAAGGAAGAGGAGAGAATTTTTTCTATCCTACTTTGAAACCTTTTGATAAGTAATATATAGTCAAGAGGTTTGTATTGGAGTCCACTAGGCTATTATATTCAACCTGAAACATGTAGTCCACCATGCACCCAAAATCTCACCTAGGTCCGAGCCTACAGAATCCTCAGGGTGCAACTAACAAACTTAGAGTTTGTAAACATTTTCTTTCAAAAGATACAGGAAATCTTTCAGAGGCTCCATACTTTAGATGTTTAAATTGTTCTTTTCCGTGAATGGCCGATCGATCAGAATATTTACTCTTGAGAGTTTGTGTACTTTTACCCGTAATCCACGATCAAATATTTTCACAAACGAGATCACGCTGAAGCGTTTCTTTAGTAGCCCATCTATCTTTTGGATCCTCTCGTGCCAAAAATTCTTCCAATGATGGTAACCAGATGAGTTTTCCCACTAAGTACTAGGCTAAGACAAAGCCCATATTATATTATGGTTGTATTGGAAACTTCTGACTTCTACAACGTGGCAAACTTCTTTGATTCCTTGATGATAGTCCTCAGGTTGCAATCCTTATAGATGCTCCTGAAATACTACTCCGTCCAGAAGAAAAACTTAGTTTTATTTTGAAGTAGACTTGAGAATAAAAGTTGCTCTCAAAAGAGATTTTATACTTAGAAAATTTCTTTCTTTGAATCCCACATCGATATGCCCTGGAGGAAATAATAAATAAAATATTTTTTATATTTCTGTTTCATAACTAAGTTTTGTGTTATAATTGTGTTTGTTCTGGATATTGAGTATTTGGAGAAAATATACATGTATAGAATTATAAATGATATTTAGATATCCATATTCTCGTGTAATATTAGTTCATATGTTATTGATAGCCTCGGTTGCGTGACTATTAGGCAAATAAAAAGTGTTATAGGGGTTGTCGATGATATATGAGATCAGAGTTGTCAAGAGAACGAATGGCGATGGATAGACCCAACTTGTTGTACCATAAAACGCTTCGTCAAAATTGTTATTGGTAATTTCTCATAATAAGTATTATCATAACTAATAATCGGTTGGACCATAAGACTCATATGGACCTTGGATACGATAAGGATATGACAAGTACCTTCAAACATTACTTCGTGACTGGGTGATCATAACATCGGTCTTCATCCTTACCGGATAGTATGCTAGTGTTCTATATGGTGTGCTTATGGGAATTTCTATTCTTAGCAATGGAGAGATACACTTTGTGCCCACACATGTATATATTATGATGGTCTTCATCGTATGACCATACATGTGATTAAAGCGTCGATTGCATGAACGTCGATAATACGGAATGAGTAAAAGAGTACATGCCGGGTAACAAGGATAACCTAGTATTTCACCTCGGTTTATGTCGAGTATCAAAAAGCAATGTGACGTATATCGATAAGTAATACAAAAAGTTCACACGATAAATATCCTCGTGTTATAAGGTGGGGATCAATAAGTATATATAAAGATACATATGTTGATTATTGTCGCGGAATGAGTTCCGGACATGTCCACTCATATCCAAACCCATAGGGTCGCACACTTAAGAGTTTAGCGACATTTACAATGTGAGTGCGATAGTAAGAAATGTATGAAATGATTCTGAAGTTGTTCGGAGTGTCTCGGAAAATGACAGAGGTGTCTAGAATATCATCGAGAGTGTACAAAATTGTTCTGAACATATTGTGGAAGGTTTTGGAATGATCTAAAACATCTCAGAAACTTCGAAAGAGTGCGTAAGGTTCTGAAATATTTGGAAAGATCCAAAAGGGCCAAACCTTAGGGGAACCATGGGCCAACGGGGCGCATGGGCCCTCCTAGGCCGGCCGACAGTGGGGGTGGGGAAACCCTCCCCAATTAGGATTGGAGGGGGTCCAAGTTGAACCATAACCCCTCTCTTCGTGGCGGTTTGGTGAGAGTCCTACATGGACTCGACCCCCCTTGAGGCTGTGGGGTGACCGACCGACTACCCAATATATAAAGGGGCGGCGGCACGAGAGGCAACACTCACCCGCATGCCCCCTGCCCAAGCTATTGTCCTTGCCCCCGTCGTGCGCTGCCCTCCTCCCTGTTGTTGCTCGCCATTGACACCGGGAGGCTTCCCTACCTCTCCCTCTTCCCATATCATTTGTCATCTCATCATCACATAGAGAAGATCTACTTCATTGCAGAAGCCCTATCCGAGTTCTACCTCTAGTTAGATCTAATCTTGCTGGGACTACGGAAGTGCTGCCAGATCTTCATCGACACACTCCCACTTTGAACCGTGCACTTGATCGCACTTTGGAGTGATGTTGTTGATCTCGTGCGTGTGGATACCATGGAGGTGTTGTGCGTGCGGTACTAGATCGCCGGAGGCGTTCGTGGGGTAATACATCTCCTCGTGACTTGACAAGTCTCGTTGTAGGGATTGACACTCGTATTCATCAACCTCGTCATCGACAACTTCCACTAGATTGATTTACGAGGGTATGTTCCTTACCTCACTCCCGCATAATTGGTCCGGCTTATGCGCTAGTATTTTTTGCCGTAGTGCGTTCACCAACACAACTAACATTAATCATTTCTGGTCTATGGAGCAGAAATCATCCTTCCTAGTGATATCCTCCATGTGTCTGCGGGTTGCCGCCTATGTGGAAGAAGACATTGAATTGCCAAGACAAGATGTTGTTGACCTACTTTAGAAAGAACACCAGCTAGCCCAACAACGATCCTCCGTCTATCAGCGGAACCTGTGTCATTATCATAGCCGCAGGGTTAAGCATATCTCCTTTAAGGAAGTGGATCTAGTATTCCACCTTAAGAAGAATAAATCACGTAAGCTTTCCCCGTCTTGGGAAAGATGTTTTGGTGTTACCAAAGCGTTTCACAATAGTCCTATTACCTCTTTGATATTCGTGAGAAGGAAATGGACAAGGATAAGCGCAGACGAGACATTTTTGACAATTCAACTCGATGCTCGGGGGGCTTCACAACTTTGATTTAAAACAACTACTCTTGAGCATTAAGATGGATTTGTTTTGCAATCCAGCTTAATGCTCGGCTACATTATTTCAATTAACTGGCTACTTCAAGAGTTTTAAGCTATAATTTCTTAAAATCATAACTCTCAAGGACTACGGTATGATATATGAAAAAAATACAACAGACTCAAGAATTTACCTCAACAATAATCTTGATGGTCGTGGCGGCGAATTTTTAGCATAAAACCACCACTTTCATGTCAAATGTTGGGAAAACCACCACGGTTTGCCAGTTTCGTAAAATGTGACAACTTTTCTATAGATTTTTTGCAATTCATGCTAAACATCGATTTTCCGCGAATTGACGTTGTTCTGACATGGGGGCCCCCACGAGGAAGCTGGCGTGGCAAAGAGGAGATGCCTCCTGACCACCGTCGTTACACACTGTTAACGCCCATTGTGGGGCCCACTTTGCAGACGCGTGATTTAGTAGTCCTAGACCATTGATCACTCCTACTCCACTCCACTCACTCCACACCCGCTACCCACCACCACACAACCATCATTGTGGGCCATCCGTTCGTGCAAGCCGGCTGCCGTTCACTGTCGCCATGCCCAACTAGGATGATAGTGAATCCTCGAGCTCCTCCATTCTTGTGGTAAGCACTGTAGGTCGATTTGGATCGTCTGAACTGGGATTTTAGGGTTTGGGTTAGATACATCGATTTAGACCGATTAAACTCATTTTCTCTGCAACTTAGGACATTGTGGACATGGATTATGCTCCAGATACCTGGGATGACCCTTATTCCACGGTATGGAGGTGGATTGTCCAGAGGTTTGTCATGTGCACAAGCTCATCCCGCAAAAATGGTTGCCTCTGAAGGGACTAACATGGGCATATATTTTACATGTGCCAAATTAGGAATGTAAGTTTCAGCTTCTTTTCTCACTTTAGAGATTTATAGAGAATTCCTTTTGTGCACTGTTATTGATCAATTAGTTAGTCTCTCTTTTTGTATGTTCATAGAAATAGAAATAGATGTTACATAGAACCATCTTGTTTTCTTACTACACAGATTTATAGAGAATTCCTTCTTTTGATCTAGTTGTATAAGCACTATATCATTTGGATAGTAAAATAATTTTTATTAAACTTCACTGTATTGATTTAATTTTACAATGACATTTTCTATTTTGATCGTGTAATGTAGTAGGTCATGAACTATGGGTTTAGGGTTTAGGTGTATGTACAATGAATCCAATAGTGGTAGAATCAATCACATATATGACAATGAAATTTTGGTTAAGCAACTATCTGATGATAAGCACAAGATAGAGAAGAAACACTTTGTTCTCTTAGCTAAATGAGGCTCAGGTGTTGAAGAATGTCATGGATGAGCAGAAGCAGCTACTGAGGACTCAATCAGATGTAATGGAGGCAAATATTCAGAAAGGCGAAGCTGAAAAGAAAGTCCTTAAGGATGATTAAAAAAGCTTGAGTACATGCTATTTGACCTCTTCAATGGCAGTGATAGTCTCAAGCAGAAGGTGAAGGCAATCAGGGCAATTTGTGGTGATGAGTGAGTTGTAGTGGTAGCATGTTACAACTATTAGTTGATTCTTGTGTGTTGAACTACTATGGTGTAAGTGTGGTACTCATGTGCGGTTGGAACTATTTTTCAACAATTAGTGTTGTATGTGTTGTTGGATCTGTTGTTGAACCCTAATTGTGGTGAAACCTTTATTAGCTTAATTGTGTAGAAGTATTTGTGCTATTGTTGTTTTAATGAAATATTCCAAGAATTTCCTTATATTTTCCTTCTTTGTTTCCATGTTGTAGGTGGTTTGAAATGGTTTATTAGTGTTGTCGAGGGTTCTCGGCAACCTTTGAACACTTCTTAAAAAATGTCACATATATGGGTTGCCGAGAACCCTCGAGGGGTCTCGACAACCCTTTCTAGGTGGTTTCAAATGGACATAAATTTTAAGATAGATTGGAACACAAAGATCATTGACAAAGTCAAGATAGATATATTCTTAAGATGGTTTCGAATGTAGTATCAAACAAGAACGTAGTATTAATCAGGAAATAATCTTACACAACATGGTTTCAAACACACAAGAACATAGTCTTGCACAAATTGCATAGTTTCAGAAGCACAAACAAAGTGTCATAGTTTCAAACAGATAACAAGACATAGTTTCAAACAAACAGTCACTTCTTGGTTTTTTGAACCCCTTGTAGCTGTTGTGCTTCCCAGCATTGAGGTATCCCTTCATCTTGTTGGTTAGCTTGGGTTCTCAGCCACTAGTCCTTAGCATAGAGAAGGCTTGTGTAGCCCTTGGAGTTGTTGCTGTACTGCTTGTAGTTTCTTGTCTAACCCTTGGGGCTGCAAGTGTACTGCTTGCAGTTGGTGATGTAGACCTTGGAGCTGATGGTCTACTCCTTGCAGCTATTGGTGTAGCCCTTCGAGCAGCTGGTGTACTCCTTGCAGCTGGTGGTGTTGCAGTTGATGTAGTAGTTCTCGGAGCTGGTGGTGTTGTAGTTGAAGGGGCAACCTTTGTAGTGGTTGCAATTGTAGTGCTCTATGATGTAGAGAAATCCTCTAAGATGTTATCCCTACTTTCCTACAAACAACACAATCAAGATAAATGTGTCAGTAGCTGATTCCATTAATTGGTGATATGAAACAAAAGAAATAAGAGAAATATTTTCACTAGCTTGTGTTGTGCTTTTATTAGAGCTAGCTTAGGCCTCAGCTGAACTCCACATGATGTGTACCTATGGCTTGGCTGATGGAAGTTGCTACAAGTGATGGTTGTCATCCTAGAAGTATCTCTAGGTGTAGGTACCTCAAATGCACCATTTCTCCTCTTTGTTTGCTTTCTGCCATGATTTTCTTTGAACACAGGAGGATCTATATCTGGGTAAGGTGTCTTTGGCCAAGCATTAGAACCAGGTACAGGGAAGACCACATTCTTGTAGGTTTCCTTGTACATGTTTTTTGAAGAAATCATGCACATAGTCCTCTGGAAATTGTTTGAGCTTCATAATCATAGAGATGGCATGATTACAGGGAATCCCTATCACATCCCAATATCTGGAACCACATGTCCTAGATCTTATATCTACTGCATGTACTCCAGGCCCACTTGTGCCAACTTGCCACAGACCAAGGTAGCATTCTTAGGAGTGCATGTTGTTGAGAATCTTTTGGCTTCTTCTAATTTTTCAGAGTAGAAAGATGTGATCTCCTATCTTGTAGTATCTGCGTTGTCTCTTGTACCACTGTACTTGACCATCAACTTTTCAATTATATATGCCCTTAATCATAGACTGAATTGGCTTCCTCCTAACATATAATATCATCTTGTCGAAAACCTCACTTAGGTTCTTGATAGTGAGATCTGTTTTGTAGTTGGTGTCAAAAGCATACATGGCCCAAGCTTCAACAGGAATATGCATAAGCGAATTGTAAGCAAGCTCACAATCCCTCTTAATTGTTTCCATTACATCATCAAAGCCAGCCTTGGTGTATGAATAGCTAGCTTGAAATATTATCTTCCTAAGCTCTTCCCCACTAAACCCTGCCGATAACTTCGATCCGGATTCATGGATGTAGTATAATAGTTTTTTCCCTAGAATACCTAGGTTTAATCGAACATCAGAAATCATTGCTAAAAGGTAATAAAAAGGACACATCTACAAGACTTTGTTTGTTTGTTTACCTTAGTTGACCAGACCAATCTAGTTTACTTTATAATAGGTTTGAATTAATGGATGGAGATATGCGAAGGTTGAAGATCCACCTGCATCTGCACATCCAATGGGGTAAAAGATAATAATAAGCGTAGTCATGCATAATGTTTGTATCGAGATAATCTCTTGTGGGCAACATATCCTAATATTCTAGAGCCCCGTGATACAGCGGGCACAGCAATAGACTTTTAGTCCAACCGAGAGTACACCGAAGCCACAGGTTACAAAAGATTATTAAGTGCAAAACACAGATCAAAGCTTTAAGTGGTGATGTTGTTGTTGATCCTGAACAGGGCGCTAAGCGAAGACCGTACAACCCTTTCTGTCACTGAGGTTCCCATGAGATCGCTGCTAGCCAAGTATCTCACCTCAAGCCTTTATCAATATATGAGATCTTGGGTACCTACAAGTCCACAGATCGAGACAAGGGACGAAGAAACAAAAGATACAAATCACAATTCCAAACAAAATACAATTCTCCCATGATCTAGATGCACATAATTGCTACGAGGTTTCTCCCCAACCCGCAGCCCGTGAGGACTACTCACTCATAACAAATAGATCAAAGATACAAAACATCATGCAAATACTTAGATTGAAATCAAATATTCTTACAATGGTTGCCAAATCTCAAGGAGATCTAAAGTACAAAGCAATGGCTATGGCTAGTGGATGGATGGATGGGGGAAGTGATTGACAACGGATGAACAATGGTGTGGATCTCCTTTGGTGGTGTTGTGATGCAATCTGAGAATGGCGGCTCTCTGGCCGGTGGCTGGAGCCTCAAAATATATAGGCGTCTTCATGAAAGTTGTTGGGTTTGACGAGATGAAGCCGTCTCCACCTGGTACGGGCGTGCAGTACATGTGGACCGCGCCCGTACTAGTGGTCGTTAAGCTTGTTGACACCCTGGAATGCTTCTCTAATTACTTGGCCGTGTGTACTTCCTCAAAATCCTTCATTATTACTCCTTATTTTTCTTTAAAAGCCATGATTTCCTGCACAACATAAATCAAAGAAGGGATTTGCATATCTTTGCAATTATTAGTCATTATTGGCAAGAGTTGAGAGTTTATTTGGCAATTGCTTGACTAAAAACAACGTTCGAACACAGTGGAGATGGCAAAAATCCGAGCCATCAACTTCCCCAAAGATCAAACCTTGATCGTCCTCGAGTAAGAAGAACCAAAATAACTATAAGGAATTCAGCGTTTAAACTTTAAACAACGAGAATAAGAGTTCACTTACAGTCGGTAGTCGTATGTGCTCAACACTTCATTCATTTGCGAAGCTTATCAAAGTTAGAAAGATGACAAGAATACTATACAAGCTTCGGTAAGTCAAGATAATCAAAGTAAAGTTTAATATATGTTTAAGTAACTACAAGTGTAGCAATCAATCCAATTCCTCTAATTAGCTTTCAGATTGCCATGGAACATTAGGATGTTTAAAATAGCATAATTGAGTAAGAGAGTTTTATGACCCAAGTAGTATAATAATGAAGCGTCTTATTTACACCTACATCAATAAATCAAGTCTATCTAAAATACTTCTAATCCAATCATTGTCTTTCAATAAAAATTCGTAAAGTAGTAATGAGACCATGCCAAGGACTTGTTATGTGGATCCTCATAGATATCTTTTTTCTTTCTTTTGTTTTTCAAGGATCGCTGATTGTTTCTTTTGCAAGTGTTTGCACAACCATTGAGAGTACCAATACTTTTGCCCATACATTGACACGGATGGCACTTATGTCATCAACTCATAGCCAAAATCCGGGGTTATACCATAGATCATTCAAAAGCTAGCAGAGTTGTTGGCATCCCAAAGGTGTGCATTAGAGACATAGAACAAAGTTGTCTCACTTCTTTCTCTTTCTCTTTTTTGAGATAGTACCGCGGTTTGATCCACAAGGTTAGCTTTGGCATGCATCACAATTACCACTAGACTTTATTTCAATTAAACAACTCCTTTCATGAGTGTCGTCGAGACTATCAAAATATCTATGGGGTTAAGTATCATCAAGGGTATACTCTCAAGACAATCATTCATCAAACAAGTCGTAAATTTCAGACTTTTTCTTATTGTACTTGTTTGGCATTATAATTTCCAAGGCAAGACTCGGTTAACTAAAAGAACTAGAGAAAGAGCTTTAACAACTATTCATCATACCAATAAAAAGCCTTACTCTAACCATCTTAAATTACTTCCCACTAGTATGGCATCTTAGCAAATCAATCGACTAAGATAAACAATTCAAACTTCACAAGTGGGAGACATAGGACATACCTCTCATAAGTAACTTCATAATCCTCTTCCTTATTGGGATGTGTTCCTTCAAAACTCAAACACGATTACTCTCGAAATGATATTAAAGCAAAGAGGCAAAGTATGAATCCACGTTTACGAAAAAGGATAGACGGAAAAATCTTTTTGTATTTTTGAGGATAGGGTTTAAAGAATAGAAAAGAACTTGCGACCAAGCAAGTGTTTAAGAAAAGAAAAATAAAGGAAAACAAATAAACTGAAACAAGAACAAATTAAAAAGAAAAGGAAAAAGCAAAGTGTTGGAACAAGCCAACATGAGTGTTTCAAAGCTCCCAAGGAGCTGGAGTACAACCTCGTTATTATACAAATAAATTTACTGGGGGAACACATCCCCAAGCTTAGGCTTTCGCAAGCCCTTTTGTTGCTCATTATGGTGGCGGTGGATAGTCTCCCACGTTCCATTGGCTTCTCCAATCATGGAACTGGGTGGGAGGCTTGTAGTGGCATCTCAAAGGTTGATGGAGAGGTTGTTCATGTTTTGAATGTTTCCTTCGAGTGCATAGATATCTTCAGAGGTGGTGTAGTAGTTTGGTGGCTACACATCTTGTTCGGGTCCTCCTTGTTCAACTTCTTCATCTTCTCCTCCTCCCACGAGTATTTCTTGTTGGGGTAGATTAGCTTCAAACCTGCATATCATAATGCAAACGTCCATCCTCGATAGAGAATAAACCATTGTGCAAAGGAGGTGGGATCAAGTGATCCACTCTAGGTATATTGAAGAAATATCTACCATGATTTTTAGAAATCATACCACATGCTCTTAGAGTAGAAAGACCGAGGCGGTTACCTCCAGTCAACGGTTGGATGTTACCTAGGTTGATGCGAAGTGCGCGTGCAAGAACGGTCACAATTCCTCCTCCACATATGGGTCCTTGAGATTAAAGAGCCTGATACTTAAGGTAAAACACAAGAAGAGCGCCCAAATTTGGCATTAGGTTACAATTGATAAGGGCATCTTTTGCAATGATCAATATGTCCTCCTCATTAACTCTAGTAAACTCACCACTTGCCTGCAATATGTTAGCAATTACATAGAATAGATATCGAATAGCAGGATGATCAATTTGGTTCCCCTTGGATGTGTTTCCATGAATTCTCATTAAATTAAATATTGTAAAGGGGAAGAATCTAAAACAAAGGTAGTTGTGCATACATCAATGGTGTTGTTGGCAAACCCAAAGCATTGAGCCTATTGGCTGAGTGTCAAAGTATACTCACAGTTCATAAGGCGGAATTTAATTCGATCAACTCTGGGCCTTTGTTCCTCAGAACAACCATAAGGATCCACCGTTTGTGTCAAGGTGCTGAAAAACTCAAGCATCAAGCGGCGATATGTCACAACATCCTAAAAGACAAAATAACCAACATTGTTGCAAAGTAAATCGAAATCAGCACGAATGCCAAGTTGGTTCAGGATATAAGGACATCCCCACTTGGTGGACTTGATCTCTCGAATCTTGAGACGATCGAAATGGGTTAGATGGAACTCCTCAGTGAACTCGATGCCAAGTGATTTGGGGGTTAACATATCAACGGGTGGTGCAGAGGATTCTATAGCCATCTCACATGTACGACTCCTCATGTTCATCTAATAAATAAAAACAAAACAAAGTAAATAAAGATTGCTAATGATTTTTTTGGTCCAATAGAAACATAGCATAAGTGATTCTCTACACTAACTACAAAATAAAATCCGCTAAAAACAATGCTAGGCATACATAATATCAAGATTGAATCAAGAACAAGACCTATGTCTAGATTGACAATGATGAATGATTGAGTGAAGCTTTTGCACAAATAAGTTGGGGATCAGAGGAGAATCATACCTTAGATCGAGTGAGTGCGAAGAATTGAAGAAAGATTGATTAAATTTGAAGATCCAATGGAGGTGGTTTGAAGTTTGGAGGAAGAAGAAAGAGAAAAAATGATTTGGTGATTTTTAGGTTACCTCCTCGGGGGCTTATGGCGGCCGCGTTCATGGTACGAGCGGTCAGTACGGACGAAGCCCGCCCGTACCAGGTGACTTACCTTGGGAGCGACGGCTGCTCCCAGGCGGTGCACTCGGTACGGGTGCGTGGTACGGTCGTGCGCGCCTGTACTACTGGTTGTTAATGCTGCGGTGACTTCTGCTTAAAATTTGATATTTGCTCGGGGGTATGGTACGGGCGTGCGGTACGGGCGCGTCCGGCTGTACTTGTGGTCGTTATCGATATTGTTCCTTTCGGCAAACATCAATTTTTTAGCTTTCTTTGCCTTGAGGTGGTACGGTCCACTCCGGTCGTACCAGTGGTCGTTGTGAACACTGTGAACTACAAAACTCAATGAATTTGATTAGTAGCTCCGTGCGCCTTTGCACATCTTATCAAAGGGTTAGATGATAACAAAAATATTAAGTAATGATCCAACAATACTTCTTAGGCCATGTGTTAGTGACATAGGTACGACTACTCGGATGCTTATGATTTGCTACCCTATAATGGGTAAAAGTCTTACGGGACATGAAGATTTTAGATGATAGCCCAGGAAGCAGCGGACAAAGACTTTGATTGTATTAGGAAAGAGACTATGAACCGACATTGTGTTGGTATTGTAATTGCGCGTATGTAAAACCTATCCGCACACAGCTTTGAGACCCGACCTATTATATATAGGACAGGAGAAGCCCAAGCGAGGGTACCGAAAATCTCCCAAGCAACTTGTAATAGCGCGATTTCCCAATATTCAGGCGACTATGACTCAACTATTTTCCAGACATCCGACGAAATCCCCACCGTTCTCTTTTCCGTGAAACCCTAAGTCCTTCACCATGGACATTGCCGAGGTTACCCCTCGTCAGTTGGCACCGTCTGTGGGAAACCTGAACGCTGGAACCATGGATTCGGTGGACTGCTCACCACCAAGCATCAACCCGACAAAAGCAGATCCACACCCGCCCACCCCTGTATTGGTACCTGCCGATTTCAACGACGAATCCGATATGATCATCGGAAGCTTCTACTTCCAAGTAGAAGACCCGCAAGAATCACACCCTTCGGCCCTGATCACATCAGAACCGTCGGTGGAAAAACTTACATCTATGATGGTACCAGCATCATAAGTCGGATCCTCCATGGACGCCACAGCATAGATCGAAGCAGGCGAAGAAAACGCGCAAATTGAGACGGATCTGGGGGACCTTGATGGTCTTTAGGACAATCTCTCCTTCGGATCAGATCCGCAACTAACTCCACCACACAAAGCAAGCCTGACGAATACCGGACCCGAAGAAAGCAGCGAAAGCATTGACTTCAAAATTCGGATGGCAAAAATCTACCCAGAAAAAAACTGATGGACTTCACTGGTTCACCCGACAATGTCTCCCTCGGTTCAGACGATGATGTCACTAGTCCATATATCACTCAGCACCAATTATGCGTGATCATTGGAGACGCCTCGACCCAGCACGACTCCAACAGTAACCCAATTTTCAACCCCGATGATATCCTTTCAAGCCACAATGCAGGAAGTCACGGCAACGAAGGAAGCCAAGGAAACGGGAGAGACCCAACAGTCAACCGTGTAAATCGAGAATAAGAAGAACCACGTAGAGGCGAGAGCAAACTCTCAGCTTACCAGCCTGCGCATGGCAAAAACCAAGGACAACAATTTTGGGTGCGGTTCCAATGACAACGGACGCCACTCACGAAGATTTATTAGCATATCAATATTTACTCCATCACAAGAAGAGAGACCTACTAAAGATGCAAAGGCAACTCGACAAAAGGAAAAGACTAGCCGACGAATCTAGCCTACGATGGGTGCAGTTAAGCTCCACTCGAGGATCAAGGAGCGTAACAGGAGGAGCATCGCCAAGGAGAGGAACATCTCGGTTGAAAAATATCCCTGAAGCAGAGAGGAGCAAATTAATCCAAGACTTTGATCTATCATTCATGTCAATAGACCAGGCTGGAAACATCAAGGCAAAAATAGCCCAGGCAGCCATTGTGGCTGCACAAACATATCTAATCACAACTCAGCCCGCACCTAACGATCCTCATGCGGCCCTCCACCGCTCCTCCATGATAAATCTCGGCATGGTAGGACATATCTCGCGCAAGCAAAGCAAGGAACCACGCGGCAACTTGACAGATCCCTGCACCGTTGCAGCATCCCTTAGCAAGGAGGTCATACCCGACGATCACGATCGCCACATCGGGTCCACCTTTCAGAATTAGAGCCACAAAATGATGCAAGAAACGATATCACACAGCGAAGGATCGACCGATCCAAAGAAGAGCATAGCACCCGAAGATACCACGACGACAAAAGCGAGGAAGAGCAGGAACTATGCGGAGCCAGTTGCTTTACCCGACAGGTTCGCTAGACCTCGGTACCAAAATACTTTAAATTACCTCAAGATCGTCAAAATTACGATGGTCTCCAAGAACCCGAAGCTTGGCTGATAGATTATCTGGTAACCCCTCAAGTTACAAGGCGGCTCCAAAGCTACTACAATGCAAAGCTTGCAGCTGCACCTAACCGGCATGGCATGTTGCTGGCTAAGACAACTACCCGAAGATTCTATCAGAAGTTGGAATGATCTTGAGGACAAATTTATCAGGAACTTCTAGTCCACATTCAAGCGACCCGCGTCTCTAGAGAAATTGCGGGCCTACAAGCAAAAGCCAGGAGAATCAATACGGGCTTTCATCCAATGGTGGAACATCATAAAAAATTCGGCTGAAGCCATATCTTATGCAAGAGCAATCGACGCCTTCAACGATGGACTTCTTCGACAGGAATTTATTGAAGAACTAGGATGAACCAAGCCAAAGACAATTTCACAGCTGATGGACATAGCCAATTGTTGGGCTGATGGAGAGGATGCAGTACACAACAAAAGAGCCCGTTCACTGGAGACGACAAACCAACGGTGGGTATAGTACACGAAGTTACGTTGCTGCCAGTTTCTCTGGAGGGGACAACCGACGAAGTGACGATTACAACAACGGATGCCGTGGTAATAAGGACAACATTGGTGGAGGCCAGCCGCAGCAACGATACCAGCCGATGAATCG
This sequence comes from Avena eriantha, assembly GCA_910589775.1. Lineage (NCBI taxonomy): Eukaryota > Viridiplantae > Streptophyta > Magnoliopsida > Poales > Poaceae > Avena > Avena eriantha. The sequence continues at coordinate 541,132,396 of OU342743.1, forward strand.
AGACCCACCTATGTTAGCAGGATAAATGTTGGAAGGAACATGCAATATGCACTTCTACGTCGACTCGACAGGGAAAAGGCGATCAAATCACCTCCTAAAGGGCTACCGAACATTCTTAAAAATGCAAGAGCTATGCAACGCAAGTGCAACCGAAGCAACAAACCAAGGCTACGCTACCGCGCCTGGCTCTTTGGCTATCGGTGCACCACCGCCACCGCAGGGGCACCCGCGAGTAGGACAACCCCAAAACACAACACATCAAGACGACGAATATCCCAGGTCAAACAGAGCAATGTCAATGATCCAGAAGGGACGGCCCATCCAACAGAACATAGAAGTTGATCACTAGGCAAGTAAACATAGTAGTAACAAAGCCACCTCCTACACCTGACTATCTGCATTGGTCAGAACAAGAAATTACCTTCAGCAGAGCTGATCATCCACTACGGGTCCCTCGACCAGGCCAGTCAGCGCTAATAGTAGAAGCACAAATCAGCGGGTTCGACATGAGCAAGGTTTTCTTGGATGCAGGGAGCAACATCAACCTGGTCTACGCTAAAACTCTACATGCTATGAATTGGTCCATGACAAATCTAGTACCTACAGACAGAACTTTCCACGAGATAGTTCCGGGAAAAGCCGAAATTCCATTGGGCAAAGTCCACCTTGACGTAGTCTTCGGATCAAAGAATAACTTCAGATGCTGGCCATCTCTGTACCACGCGATCTCAGTCATGAAATGGCCATCTTAGTACCACGCGATCCTAGGACGACCAGCTTTCGCTAGGTTCATGGCAGTACCTCACTACGCACATCTGGTGTTAAAAATGCCAGCCCCCAACAGGGCCATAACAGTAAAAGGAAGCTTCAGTTGCTCGGACAGCTGTGATCGGGAATTCAACAAAATATTAGTATCTTTCGGGATGGAGACAGAACTTGGACAGCTGAAAATAGTGGATGAGGAAGCACTACATGAAGGGCACACCCACAAAAAGCAAACATCAAAAGAGCAAGTGCACAACGGTCCCGCAAAAGCAGCCTATGCGACCTCCACTATAGGTCTCGCATAGGAAGGCCCACTTGTCAAAAAGACGAGAGCACCACACATACCAACACGAAGCATGATGAAGAACCCCAAGAACATAAGCCGAAGTTTCTAAAGAAAATCTTCACTTGACGCACTTTATATTCAATAAAAGGCCAATGGCCAGGCGATCACGCCCTCGCGATGTATTTCCATTTATGATTATCAATGAATAAAGAAAGTATTTCACGAGATAAAATTTTTTGTGGCACACGAAAGCAGTTATGCAAACGAACATCAGTTTGTCAGATCCTCAACAAAAATACAATATACAATCAAAATCTCGTATAAAACATACGACCTTTTTTACAAGTATAAAGAAAGATCTATACAATATTTCTTCTCCTCTCTCCATAGGTCTTCTTGAACAGTCTTTATTAAAAACAAAATAAAACCAAAAACAAACTAACACAATATTAATACAATAGAAAATATAAAGAAAGAATTTTATTTCACATGGGTTGCCTCCCATGAAGCGGTTCTAGTTAAGGTCAATTAGCTTGACCTCGATGGCAATCACCTAGGTTTGTGAAGTGGAACACCCACTCCAAAGTAGTTTGCTTTCAAATTAATTACACCATCATCATCATTAGGCTTGGCCTTCTTTTTCCTAGGGAAGTGGACTACAAAAGGATCTCTAGATGGTAGCCCTATTCTCACATTCCCTTCATGTAAATTAATCAAAGCTTTAATAGTTCTTAGGAATGGCCTACCTAGAATTATAGATGCTATGGGATCTTCAGGCATGTCCACAATAACAAGATCAATAAGAGCAGGACTACCTTTAATTTCAACAACTATATTTTCTTTTATCCCAACAGCTTGTTTATAAGTTGAATCAGCTATATGGAGTCTCAATTCAGTTGTAACAAATGGCCCCAAGTTTAACTTATCAAATAGGCTTTTGGAAATCATTGAGACGCTTGCACCAAGATCACAAAGTGCGGATATCTCATTAACTCCCAACTTAATTTTAATAGTGGGCTCAAATATATCATCTAGCTTAGCTAGAAGCTTATCAGCTAGTCTTTTATACTCCATCTCTAAATCACAAACCTTAGATGCTACTTGTTGTATAAATTGTTGGTACATAGCATCATTACCTTGTTCTATACCTGGATTCTTAACGGTGATCATCTTCAATAGATATTCCACGGTATATTCCGGTGTCGGCGCGTTGCTATAATCTAGCTCTTCAGGTTTTTCATCATTGGTTACCACCCTCATCATTTTGAGGTCTTCTACCGGATATGGCTCGAGTTTTACAACAAACTTTGCTAGTATGAGAGCTTGGCTCTTGGCTACCTTACCCAGCCAAGCCTCCACAATCTTTGTTCTTTCCTGTAGAGCCTGCACATCATTTCTAATTGCAACGGTCTGGTTAGATAATCTTCATATACTACTTTCATGGTTCTCCGTAATCTTAAAAGCATATTATTTTGCTCGGTTTGAGCTTGTATAAATGTTCTAACGGTTTTCTCAAATGGAAGATTACCATGATTTGCTCCATTAGTATTACCATAATTATTATAAGGAGATCCTGTAGGATTAGCATGATATTTTTGAACATTAGAAGCATAATTATTTTCCCATGCATGATTAAAAGGAGTGTGAGCTATAAAATCAACATCATTAACATAAATAGTGATAGCATTAACTTGGGTATCTTCCTTACCCTTTACTAAGCTAAGCAACTCATCTACCTTAGATGTAAGCTCCTCATTTTTTACCTCGGTAATTGAATTTACTCTCTTCGAGGTTCTTTCCACATGCCACTGGGCATGGTTATTTTGCATATCATCAAGTAACTTCTTTCCAACACTCACATGCTTTCCCATGATCGTTCCTCCTGCTGCAATATCTAGCATAGACTTAGACATTGGGTTAAGACCATTATAAAGCAAATGTAATATAAGCTGATGGCTCGGTGTTGATGTAGAGCTCGTTGGGAACCCCAAGAGGAAGGTATGATGAGCACAACAGCAAGTTTCCCTCAGTTATGAAACCAAGGTTTAATCAAACCAGTAGGAGCAAGGAAACAACCCAAAGGTGTTGCTAGTTGAGCCTTGGCAGGGCGCACTACCGGTGCTTGTAGCAACGTGGAGACCTGCACAACACAACCATAGAACTCTATCCCCAACTTGCGATGAGGTTGTCAATATCACCGTGTTTTGTTGAAAACAAAGGATTAAACGTATCGAATGGAAGGAAGTAAAAGTTTGCAGAAAGTAAACACAAAGCAGTAAACAATTTATGGATTGTATGTAAAGAAAAGGACCGGGATCCATAGTTCACTAGAGGTGGCTCTCCTTAAGATAGATAACATGCTGGGTGAACAAATTACAGCGGGGCAATTGACAAACATCGAGAAAGCAATACATGCATATACTAATCATCTTGACTCCTTTGAGATTAGATTGGGCATTACAACATTATACATAGACCGCCATCCAACTGCATCTATGACTAATAATCCACCTTCAGGTTATCATCCGAACCCCCTCCAGTATTAAGTTGCAAGCAACAGATTATTGCTTTACGAATTGCGTGTAAAGTAAACAATACGATTGTTCTATGAACAAAGGATTGTTGTTTTCTCCCTAGTAGCAACAGCACATCTAGTACGTTAGAGATTTCTGTTACTTCCCCAGATTACCAGAGGCATGAACCCACTATCGAGCATAAATACTAACTCTTGGAGTTGCTAGCATCTACTTGGCCAAGATAGCTACTAACAACGGAAATCATGCAAGATCATAAATAACAAAGACATGATAGAATCAATAATCAATCTGAAATAGCATCTCAATATCCACCGGATCCCCGCAAACACAACATGCAGAATTACAAATAGATGATCTTGATCATGAACGGAGCTCACAAGATCTAGACATGATAGCACAAAGGAGGAGAACCAACCATCTAGCTACTACATGGATCCGTAGTCCAAGGATGAACTACTCACGCATCACACCGGAGGCTTGCATGGTGAGGAAGAAGGCCTCCAGGGTGAATTCCCCTCTCCGGCAGGGTGCCGGGAAGAGCTTCAGATCCCTCCCGATCTAGGGATGGATATACCGGTGGCTACAGACTCTTTCGTGGATTTTTGATCGGGTACTTAGGGTTTTCGTCCCGAGGGCATCTTATAGGTGGAAGGAGAGGCCGAGGGGGTGCTAGGGTCAGCCAAACCACCCCCTGGCGCGGGCTAGGCCTGGCCGGGCGTCCAGGTGGTGTGGCCGGCCCCCAGCCCTTCTCCGTCTCGTATTCTGGCATCTGATGACTTCCGAAAAAATAGGCACTTTGGCTTTTGTCCCGTCCAATTTCGAGAATATTCATTTTCTGACTTTCCTGGAACCAAAAACAGCAGAAAACAGGCAGCTGGCACTGTGGCTCTTGTTAATAGGTTAGTCCAAGAAATCATATGAAAAGTACTCCAAAGTGTGGACAAAACACAAGAAAGTGGATAAAACCAAGCATGGAACATCAAAAATTATAGATACATTTGCAATGTATCAACATCCCCAAGCTTAACTCCCGCTCGTCCTCGAGTAGGTAAGTAATAAAAAGAAAGAATAATTTCTGAGGTGACATGCACCATCAAAGATTTGATCTATTTGTAAAACATTCAAAGCTAGGATCATAGTACTTCATAGAAGTTTGTAAAACATTATAGACAAGGTTCTAGCAATAAGAAAGGGTTCTAGCAATAAGACAAGGTTCTAGCAATAAGACAAGGTTCTAGCAATAAAACATGAAAGACAAGGTTCTAGCAATAAAACATTCAAAGCTGGGATCATAGTACTTTGTGAGATTTGATCTATTTGTAAAACATGGAAGACAAGGTTCTAGCAATAAGACAAAGAAACTATGATGCAACATGAAAAGGCACAAACAAAAAGATTCATGAATAACAATGCTTTGCAAGACGTTTGTTTGTTTCACATAAAGAAAACATAGCATAATAGTATTCAGCTTGTCCCTCATAGAGTAGCAAATATAAATGCATAGGACACCTTCAAAGTTCATATGAGTGACTAGATACAAATAGTTTAAAGCAAGCAATATCAAGTTATGCATCAATCAACTAGTCTTGGAACAATGCACATAGAACTAAGAATGGCCACTATGCTCTCAGAGTAGGTGCATAAAGGTAGAAGGTGGAGACTCAATATAATGGTGGAAGAAAGGCCTTCATAGAAGGAAGTAGGGATTCAAGTCTCATAAAGAGCTTCCAAAAATTATGGTACTTATAGCTTTCAGCTCTCATTGCCCCTATCATAAGCCTCTTAAAGGTGATTAAGGTTAAAGTGAACAAACTATGGTGTACATGCTTGACGAAGTATAAGTCAGAAATCTCATGTCCCTTGTATACGAGGGCCGCTCCTCATGCTACTCAAGTTTAGTCACCGGTAAGTTCTTGTCATCGTAAGCACATGTGTATCATAGAGAACCGCCAACAGGATACCCCTTGCCCGATGATATAGAAGAATCCCCATATGAAAATGACAAGGCAAGCAGACAACGAGCATCTCAGCAATCTTCTTATTTACCATGGGAATATGGTGCTTTTTTCTCTCTCTTTCCTCTTTTCATAATCTCATTTTTTTTCTTTTTCTCTTTTTCTCAACATAGGACTCTTTTTTATAAGAAGAATGCTTCATAGACAGCTCATTATGGTTACGCTGCAGGTTTCCACCATGTCAGCATGGATTAGACCAGCGGCCCAGGCGTTTCTCTAACACATATACATAATTACATGGACTTACAAGCTCCCCTTTCATTTCACACCGACGACATCCATATACAAAAGAGCATGATATCAACTAGGTACAAGTACCAAGTGCAATGTTGAAAGCGTTCCCCATGAAAGCATGGTTCTGCTAATTCCCAACAAATAAGTGCAAGCATATACAACATAGACGACACAATGGTTCAAGTTTATTAAGGGCAAGAAAAGTAAAGTGTGCCATCAAGTTCGTGAGAGCTTTAATCACTAGTTTTCTCATAACAAGTTTAATTTGGAAGGTAAACAAAAGCATGAATATACTTGGAATAGCATAAGCTAGTAGGTAGGTATGGTGGACTCTTTGGAATAACTTGGTTTAAGGAGTTGGATGCATGAGTGGAACTCATACTTGGTTGTGGAGGCTAGCAAAAGACTGGGAGCGACAAACTGAGAGAGCAATAATGGCCATAATCATGCAGAGCGACAAAACATCATTGATCAAAGCATAAAGTGATACTACAAGTTGAAAACTAAAGGATCATAAAGGCTATGGTGACTTGAGATAGTCATAACATGGTGTGAGCATGCACCAAGTCAACCCAAATAAATCATCAAAGGAGAATACCACTATACTATGCTTTAATATGCTAAAACAAAGCATGATTCATCCAATTCACATTAAGCAATCTCAGTTGTTTATAACAAGTCATGCTACAACAAAGAATACTAAGCATAAAGCCAAAACAATATCAAGCATGGCATGACAAAGCATAGGCCACAGTCAAAAACAAGTTCTTTTTACCTCATAAGCATGAACTTTCCTACTCTTTTCCAATCCAAACCAAACTATTTGCAAACCAATGTATGGAAGAGGGGGTCCAACCAATTTATTCAGAAAACTAAGCAAACAAAAAACCAAAACGAAAACAAAAAAGAATACGCTCCAAGAACAACACAATTGTGCATGAAACAATAAAAATGAAGCGTTTGGAAGAAACCTGGGATTTTTATTGATGAAGAGGGGGATGCCTTGGGCATGCCCAAGATTTGACGCTTGTACTTCTTGGATATTTCTTGGGGTGACACGCGTGGCATCCCCAACCTTGAGCTTTAGTCCATCCTTCATCTCATTACTCATTCCTTCTATACACCTGAATTTTTCCCTTCATACAAAACTTCACACAATCTTTATTAGCAACATTAGTGCACTCAAGATAATAAGTCTTAAGGTTCAGTTCCAACACCAAATAAACTTCCATTAGAACACTATATACTGAAGCACTTCCCTCAAAAAGATCAATTCTCCAAAAGAACTCAAAAATGAACCAACAAGAAGCAAATGCAGAAAATGGCAGAAATCTGTCAAAACAGACCAGCAGGTAAAGACGAATTTTTTCGAAGACCTTATGTTGCTCAAATAAAAAAGTGTTGAACTAACTAAAGTTATATAACAACCTTGGGAAGAAGCACAAAAACTCACGCCTCAAAAATACGTTCAGAGATTTTACACGAATTTTTATGGTGAAGGACAGAAATCTGTTTCGGGACAGCAACTTTCCCAATCATTACTTCTCTCTCATTAGGGGTTACTCTTGGCACAAAAAAGCAAATAAAAAGGATAAGGAGCGGTTAGTAATAACTTCCAAGACTCATCTGAAACTTTTGGGTTATCTCCAAATAAGTACGTTTCTTTAACGCCTTTAAGTTAGGCATAAGAAGCAAGAAAAAGGATCAAGTGTTCTCAAATGAAGAAGCATTAAGATTAATACCAGAAATATCTTCAACAAGGCAAGGTATATCATGTAAATAAGTTCTAGAGGATCCTCTCTCAATGCTCTTAGGTTCACTATTTTCATCAAAAGGGTTTTCAGGAACAATCCAATAAAGATTATTTTCTATGGCTTCATGTATTGCTACTAGTTTAAAGGGTATTGGTATCTTAGGTTCCTCTCCATTAGGTTCGGTTTTGTTCATCTTTTCTCGTGTACCAACAACATCTACACATGAGCCTAGCATATTGAAACGTTCAAAGACTTTTCTAGCTTCCTTGGCAACATCATAGAACTCCTTAAACAAAGTTTCTAAAATAAAATCCCTCTTTTCAGGGTCCTCAATTTCTTTAAGCTTAAGAAACATTATTTGCATTAAGGGGTTGAGGTTAACAAACCTAGATTCTAACATGTGAATTAAAGAAGCTGCAGCAATCTCATAGTTTGGAGCAAGTTTGCAAGGGATCTATCCTTAGTATCTTCATGCTTGCTAACATGATTAAAGAATTCTTCAATATTATCTTTCCCAATTATAGGACCACTACCAATTGAAAGACCTTTCAGGGTGAATTTAGGGATCAACATGGTGAGCTAAGGAAGAAGCAACAACTAAAGGATACTTTTTTTGTGTTTTTTATAAAGAAAGCAAACTAGTAAAACTAATTTTTGTGTGTTTTTGATAACAAAGCAAACAAAACAAAAATAACAAAGTAAAGAGATTGGTTATGAGGGACTCCCCTTGTGAAGATGTCCTTGACTCCCTGGCAACGGCGCCAGAAAAATGCTTGATGGCTCAGTATTGATGTAGAGCTTGTTGGGAACCCCAAGATGAAGGTATGATGAGCACAGCATCAAGTTTCCCTCAGTTATGAAACCAAGGTTTAATCGAACCAGTAGGAGTAAGGAAACACCGTGTTTCTAGCTGAGACTTGGCAGGGCGGACTACCGGTGCTAGTAGCAACGTGGAGACCTACACAACACAACCACAGAACTCTGTCCCCAACTCGCGATGAGGTTGTCAATCTCACCGTGTTTTGCTGAAAACAAAGGATTAAACGTATCGAATGGAAGGAAGTAATAGTTTGCAGAAAGTAAACACAAAGCAGTAAACAGTTTATAGATTGTATGTAAAGAAAAGGACCGGGATCAATAGTTCACTAGAGGTGGCTCTCCTTAAGATAGATAATATGCTGGGTGAACAAATTACAGCGAGGCAATTGACAAACATCGAGAAAGCAATACATGCATATACTAATCATCTTGACTCCTTTGAGATTCGATTGGGCATTACAACATTATACATAGACCGCCATCCAACTGCATCTATGACTAATAATCCACCTTCAGGTTATCATCCGAACCCCCTCCAGTATTAAGTTGCAAGCAATAGATTATTGCTTTACTAATTGCATGTAAAATAAACAATACGATTGTTCTATGAACAAAGGATTATTGTTTTTTCCCTAGTAGCAACAACACATCTAGTACCTTAGAGATTTCTGTCACTTCCCCAGATTACCAGAGGCATGAACCCACTATCGAGCATAAATACTAACTCTTGGAGTTGCTAGCATCTACTTGGCCAAGATAGCTACTAACAACGGAAAGCATGCAAGATCACAAATAACAAAGACATGATAGCATCAATAATCAATCTGAAATAGCATCTCAATATCCATCGGATCCCCACAAACACAACATGCAGAATTACAAATAGATGATCTTGATCATGAACGGAGCTCACAAGATCTAGACATGATAGCACAAAGGAGGAGAACCAGCCATCTAGCTACTACATGGATCCGTAGTCCAAGGATGAACTACTCACGCATCAAACCGGAGGCTTGCATGGTGATGAAGAAGGCCTCCAGGGTGAATTCCCCTCTGTGGCAGGGTGCCGGGAAGAGCTTCAGATCCCTCCTGATCTAGGGATGGAGATGACAGCGGCTACAGACTCTTTCGTGGATTGTTGATCGGGTACTTAGGGTTTTCGTTCCGAGGGCATATTATAGGGGGAAGGAGAGGCCGAGGGGGTGCTGGGGTCGGCCAGACCACCCCCTAGCGGGGGCCAGGCCTGGCCGCGTGGCCAGGTGGTGTGGCTGACCCCTAGCCCTTCTCTGTCTCGTATTCTGGCATCTGATGACTTCCGGAAAAATAGGCACTTTGGCTGTTGTCCCGTCCAATTCCGAGAATATTCATTTTCTGACTTTCCTGGAACCAAAAATAGCATAAAACAGGCAGCTGGCACTGTGGCTCTTGTTAATAGGTTAGTACAAGAAATCATATGAAAAGTACTCCAAAGTGTGGACAAAACACAAGAAAGTGGATAAAACCAAGCATGGAACATCAAAAATTATAGATACATTTGCAATGTATCATAAGCCACTCTTCCATCCCATGATTAGGATAGTTCATTACGTCTTCTTTCATCCCTTCCCATGCAAGAGCTAGTGGCTCATGGTCTTATTGTCTAAAACTTGTAATGTTGGATCTTAGCTGCATAGTCTTAGCCGGGAGGGGGGGGGGGGGATTAGTCATAAACAAATTAGTACATTTCTCCCAAGATTTAATAGTGCCCTTTGGTAGATCTAGCAACCAATCCTTAGCCTTTCCTATAAGAGAGAAAGGAAACAATCTTAGCTTAACAACATTTGGATCTACATCCTTAATACGCATCATGTCACAAATTTCAGTAAAAGTATTTAAGTGCAATCCTGAATCTTCAGTGGATGAATCCCCAAATTGGTTTTGTTGAACCAAACTTAAAAGGTTAGCTTTTATCTCATATATTTCCGCATCAAGTGCGGGCTGGGTGATGGTTGCACGAATAAAATCATAAGTGGGAGTATCATACTCCCCTAATCTCTTTTGAACCATGACTCTTATGTTTTTGGTAATTTTTTTAAGTAATGAAAACGAATAACAAGTAACTATTTTTTGGGGTTTTCAAATAGATAACAAGAATTAAACTACAACTAATAATAAAACTTAAAACAAAGTCTCTAATGACCTCACCAGGATAGCAAAATTGCTTCCTCGGCAACGCCGCTAGAAATATGCTTGATACATTCGATCCAGATTCATGGATGTAGTATAATAGCTTTTTCCCAAGAAGACCTAGGTTTAATCGAACCTTAGAAAGCACTGCTAAAAGGTAGTAAAAAGGACACATCTACAAAACTTTGTTTGTTCGTTTTACCTTAGTTGACCGGACCAATCTAGTTTACTTTATAATGGGTTTGAACTAATTGATGGAGATATGCTAGGGTTGAAGATCCATCTGCAGCTGCACATCAAATGGGATAAAAGATAATAATAAGCATAGTTATGTATAATGTTTGTATTGAGATAATCTCTTGTGGGAAACACATCCTAATCTTCTAGAGTCCCCGTGATGCAGTGGGCATAGCAATAGAATTTTAATCCAACCGAGAGTACAACGAAGCCACGGTTAACGATTATTAAGTGCAAAACTCAGATCAAAGCTTTAAGTGGTGATGTTGTTGTTGATCCCGAATGGAGCGCTAAGCGAAGACCATACTGCCCTTTCTGTCACTAAAGTTCCTATGAGATCGCCGCTAGCCAAGTATCTCACCTCAAGCCTTTATTAATCTATGGGATCTTGGGTACCTACAAGTCCAGATCGAGACAAGAGACGAAGAAACAAAAGATACAAATCACAATTCCAAACAAAATACAATTATCCCATGCTCTAGATGCACATAATTGCTGTGAGGTTTCTCCCCAACCCACAGCCCGTGAGGAGTACTCACTCATAACAAATAGATCAGAGATAGAAAACATCATGCAAATACTTAGATTGAAATCAAATATTATTACAATGGTCGCCAAATCACAAGGAGATCTAAAGTACAAAGCAATGGCTATGGCTAGTGGATGGATGGATGGGGGAAGTGATGAACAATGGATGAGTGATACATTGCAAATGTATCTATAATTTTTGATGTTCCATGCTTGGTTTTATCCACTTTCTTGTGTTTTGTTCAAACTTTGGAGCACTTTTCATATGATTTCTTGGACTAACCTATTAACAAGAGCCACAGTGCCAGCTGCCTGTTTTCTGCTATTTTTGGTTCCAGGAAAGTCAGAAAATGAATATTCTCGGAATTGGACGGGACAAAAGCCAAACTGCCTATTTTTTCGGAAGTGATCAAATGCAAGAATACGAGATGGAGAAGGGCCAGGGAGCCACCACACCACCTGGCCACGAGGCTAGGCCTGGACCACGCCAGGGGGTGGTGTGGCCGCTCCCGGCACCCCCTCAGCCTCTCCTTCTGACTATAAGATGCCCTCGGGACGTAAACCCTAAGTACCCGATCAAAAATCCACGAAAGAGTATGTAGCCGCCGTAATCTCCATCCCTAGATCGGGAGGGATCTGAAGCTCTTCCCGGCACCCTGCCGGAGAGGGGAATTCACCCTGGAGGCCTTCTTCATCACCATGCAAGCCTCCGGTGTGATGCGTGAGTAGTTCATCCTTGGACTACAGATCCATGTAGTAGCCAGATGGCTGGTTCTCCTCCTTTGTCCTTTCATGTTTAGATCTTGTGAGCTCTGTTCATGATCAAGATCATCTATTTGTAATTCATACATGTTGTGTTTGCGGGGATCCGATGGATATTGAGATGCTATTTCAGATTGATTATTGATTCTATCATGTCTTTGTTATTTGAGATCTTGCATGCTTTCCATTGTTATTAGCTATCTTGGCCAAGTAGATGCTAGCAACTCCAAGAGTTAGTATTTATGCTCGATAGTGGGTTCATGCCTCTGGTAATCTGGGGAAGTGACAGAAATCTCTAAGGTACTAGATGTGTTGTTGCTACTAGGGACAAAACGACAATCCTTTGTTCATAGAACAATCATATTGTTTACTTTACACGCAGTTCGTAAAGCAATAATCTGTTGCTTACAACTTAATACTGGAGGGGGTTCGGATGATAACCTGAAGGTGGATCATTAGTCATAGATGCAGTTGGATGGCGGTCTATGTATAATGTTGTAATGCGTAGTGAAGTCTCAAAGGAGTCAAGATGATTAGTATATGCATGTATTGCTTTCTCGGTGTTTGTCAATTGCCCCGCTCTAATTTGTTCACCCAGCATGTTATCTATCTTAAGGAGATCCACCTCCAGTGAACTATGGATCCCGGTCCTTTTTCTTTATATACAATCTACAAACTGTTTACTGCTTTGTGTTTACTTTCTGCAAACTTTTACTTGTTTCCATTCGATACGTTTAATCCTTTGTCTTCCGCAAAACACGGTGAGATTGACAACCTCATCGCAAGTTGGGGAAAAAGTTATGTGGTTGTGTTGTGCAGGTCTCCACGTTTCTACTAGCACCGGTAGTGCGCCCTACCAAAGCTCAGCTAGTAACACCTTTGGGGTGTTTCCTTCCTCCTACTGGTTCGATTAAACCTTGGTTTCATAACTGAGGGAAACTTGTTGTTGTGCTCATCATACCTTCCTCTTGGGGTTCCCAACGAGCTCTACATCAACACCGCCATCAAGCATTTTTCTGGGCGCCGTGCATTGAGCCATCAAGCATTTTTCTGGCGCCGTTGCCAGGGAGTCAAGGACATCTACACAAGGGGAGTCCCTCATAACCAATCTCTTTACTTTGTTGTTTTTGTTTTGCTTAGTTTCTTTTTGCTTTGTTTGCTTGTTTCTTTATCAAAAACACACACAAAATTAGTTTTATGAGTTTGCTTTCTTATTTTAAAAACACAAAAAAATTAGTTCCTATCCGAAGTTGTCACTATGTCTAGCCTTGCTCCAATCACTATGTCACCCAAGGATATGATTTTCACTTTTAAACAATGAATTGAGGAAAGGTTTAAGGAAGCTTGGTCTAGAATCTCCGATCTACATGAAAATACTGAGCCTAAAATGACTCAAAGCTTTTTCCTTAGCAGTTTTTACCTTGGAATTGCTTTTTTCTATAGATACGCTTTGGATGCTGTTGTGGGAGGAGATTTCCTCCATTGTAATGAGGATTATGCTATTAATGCTAGAAAGAAATTGATCCTCACTTACAACTTGCCTAGCCAAATTGATACTTCTTTCGCAAAAATATTTGCTAGGTTGGACACTCTTGAGGCTAGCATTACTAGATTAGAAAGTTGCTATAATATGCTTAGGAAGCATCACGATTATGTTCGAAAAAACTCTGAACCATCAAAGTGGTTCCCTACAGTAAAGATTGAGATGAACACTAAAACTTTTCAAGCTCGCTGTGATATCATGTCTGAATTTTGCCTTATGCCCAAAGATATTTATAAATCTCTGAATACTTGGGGGCTCATTGAAGGAGGAAAAGAAACATATCTTACTAATAATACTATCATATTACCTCTTGGAATAGCTGAAGGAGTGTTTACAAAGATTCTTGGGAAAACGATTTCTATTGATTATCTTGTTATTGAATGTGCAGGAAAAGGACAAATTACACTTGGAAGGTCCCTATTAGAACTCCTTGGAGCAATAATAGATGTGGGAAAGGGGATCATGCACCTTTCTTCTCCACCAAACAATCATATTTTCCCCAAGGTTAAGAATAAAAGTAAGAAAGGTAAGGGAAAGAAAGTTGGTTTTAATGTTTCTTCATTTGAGAACACTTGATTCTTTCTTTGCTTCTTATGCCTAACCTAAAGGCGTTAAAGAAAAGTACTTATTGGGAGATAACCCAAAAGTTTTAGATGAGTCTTGGAAGTTATTACCTCTGTAATAACCACTCCTTATCCTTTTTATTTGCTTTTTGTGCCAAGAGTAACCTCTAATGAGAGTGAAGTAATGATTGCGGAAGTTGTTGTCCCGAAATAGATTTCTATGTTTCACCGTAAAATTTCATGAGCAAGCTCTGTATGTCGGATTGAGCTGTAATTTTCTGTGATTCTGCCCCAGGTTGTTATATAACTTTCGTTAGTTCAACACCTTTTGATTTGAGCAACAAAAGGTTTTCGAAAAAATTCGTCTTTACCTGCTGGTCTGTTTTGACAGATTTCTGCAATTTTCTGCATTTGCTTCTTGTTGGTTCCTTCTTGAGTTCTTTTGGGGAATTGAGCTTTTTGAGGGAAGTGCTACAATAGCTAGTGTTCTAGTGGAAGTTTATTTGGTGTTAGAACTGAACCTTGAGACTTATTTATCTTAAGTGCACTAATGTTGCTAATGAGATTGTGTGAAGTTTTGTATGAGGGAAAATTTTCAGGTGTATGGAAGGAATGAGTAATGAGATGAAGGATGGACTAAAGCTCAAGCTTGGGGATGCCATGCGTGTCACCCCAAGAAATATCCAAGAAGTACATGCGTCAAAGCTTGGGGATGCCCAAGGCATCCCCTTCTTCATCAATAAAAATCCCAGGTTTCTTCCAAACGCTTCATTTTTATTGTTTAATGCACAGTTGTGTTTTTCTTGGCGTGTCTTCTTTTTTGTTTTCGTTTTGGTTTTTAGTTTGCTTGGTTTGCTTAGTTTGATGAATAAATTGGTTGGACCCCCTCTTTCATACATTTGGTTTGCAAATAGTTTGGTTTGGTTTGAAAAAGAGTAGGAAAGTTCATACTTATGTGGTAAAAAGAGCTTGTTTTTGACTGTGGCCTATGCTTTGTCATGCCATGCTTGATATTGTTTTGGCTTTATGCTTAGTATTCTTTGCTATATCATGACTTGTTATAAACAATTGAGATTTCTTAATGTGCCTTGGATGAATCATGTGTTGTTTTAGCATATTAAAGCATAGTATAGTGGTATTCTCCTTTGATGCTTTATTTGGGTTTACTTGGCGCATGCTCACACCATATTATGACTATCTCAAGTCACCATAGCCTTTATGATCCTTTAGTTTTCAAATTGTAGTATCACTTTATGCTTTGATCAATGATGTTTTGTCGCTCTGCATGATTATGGCCATTATTGCTCTCTTAGTTTGTCGCTCCCAGTCTTTTGCTAGCCTCCACAACAAAGTATGAGTTCCATTCTTGCATCCAACTCCCTAAACCAAGTTATTCCAAAGATTCCACCATACCTACCTACTAGCTTATGCTATTCCAAGTATATTCATGCTTTTGTTTACCTTCCACTTGTTATGAGAAAACTAGTGATTAAAGCTCTCACGAACTTGATGGCACACTTTACTTTACTTGCCCTTAATAAACTTGAACCATTGTGTCTTCTATGTTGTATATGCTTGCACTTATTTGTTGGGAATTAGCAGAACCATGCTTTCATGGGGAACGCTTTCAACATTGCACTTGGTACTTGTACCTAGTTGATATCATGCTCTTTTGTATATGGATGTCGTCGGTGTGAAATGAAAGGGGAGCTTGTAAGTCCATGGAGTTATGTATATGTGTTAGAGAAACGCCTGGGCCGCTGGTCTAATCCATGCTGACATGGTGGAAACCTGCAGCGTAACCATAATGAGCTATCTACGAAGCATTTTTCTTATAAAAAAAG
The DNA here is from genome assembly GCA_910589775.1 of Avena eriantha. Taxonomy (NCBI): domain Eukaryota; kingdom Viridiplantae; phylum Streptophyta; class Magnoliopsida; order Poales; family Poaceae; genus Avena; species Avena eriantha. The sequence goes on from OU342743.1 coordinate 541,148,449, forward strand.
AGTCCTATATTGAGAAAAAAAGAGAAAAAAAGAGATACTATGAAAAGAGGAAAGAGAGAAAAAAGCACCATATTCCCATGGTAAATAAGAAGAATGCTGAGATGCTCGTTGTCTGCTTGCCTTGTCATTTTGATATGGGGATTCTTCCATATCATCGGGCAAGGGGTACCCCGTTGGCGGTTCTCTATGATACACATGTACTTACGATGACAAGAACTTACCGGTGACTAAACTTGACTAGCATGAGGAGCGGCCCTCGTATACAAGGGACATGAGATTACTGACTTATACTTCGTCAAGCATGTACACCATAGTTTGTTCACTTTAACCTTAATCACTTCAAGATGCTTATGATAGGGGCAATGAGAGCTGAAAGCTATAAGTACCATAATTTTTGGAAGCTCTTTATGAGACTTGAATCCCTACTTCGTTTTACAAAAGGCTTTTCTTCCACCATTATATTGAGTCTCCACCTTCTATCTTTATGCACCTACTTTGAGAGCATAGTGGCCATTCTTAGTTCTATGTGCATTGTCCCAAGACTACTTGATTGATGCATAACTTGTTATTGCTTGTTTTAAACTATTGTATTTAGTCACTCTTATGAACTTTGAAGGTGTCCTATGCATTTATATTTGCTACTCTATTGAGGGACAAGCTGAATACTATTATGCTATGTTTTCTTTATGTGAAACAAAAAAACGTCTTGCAAAGCATTGTTATTCATGAATCTTTTGTTTATGTCTTTTCATGTTGCATCAGTTTCTTTGCTTATTGCTATAACTTTGTCTTTCATGTTATGATAGAAGTACTATGATCCCATCTTTGAATGTTTTGCAAATACTTTGATCAAGTCTTTGATGGTGCATGTCACCGCAAAAGTTATTCTTTCTTTTTATCACTTACCTACTCGAGGACGAGAAGGAGTTAAGCTTGGGGATGTTGATACATTGCAAATGTATCTATAATTTTTGATGTTCCATGCTTGGTTTTATCCACTTTCTTTTGTTTTGTTCCAACTTTGGAGTACTTTTCATATGATTTCTTCGACTAACCTATTAACAAGAGCCACCGTGCCAGCTGCCTGTTTTCTGCTGTTTTTGGTTCCAGGAAAGTCAGAAAATGAATATCCTCGGAATTGGATGGGACAAAAGCCAAAGTGCCTGTTTTTCCGGAAGGATCAAGTGCCAGAATACAAGACGGAGAAGGGCCAGGGAGCCACCACACCACCTGGCCACGTGGCCAGGCCTGGCCCGCGCCAGGGGGTGGTGTGGCCGCTCCCGGAACCCCCTCGGCCTCTCCTTCCGACTATAAGATGCCCTCGGGACGTAAACCCTAAGTACCCGATCAAAAATCCACGAAAGAGTCTGTAGCCGCCGTCATCTCCATCCCTAGATCGAGAGGGATCTGAAGCTCTTCCCGGCACCCTGCCGGAGAGGGGAATTTACCCTGGAGGCCTTCTTCATCACCATGCAAGCCTCCGGTGTGATGCGTGAGTAGTTCATCCTTGGACTACGGATCCATCTAGTAGCTAGATGGCTGGTTCTCCTCCTTTCTGCTTTCATGTTTAGATCTTGTGAGCTCCGTCCATGATCAAGATCATCTATTTGTAATTCATACATGTTGTGTTTGCGGGGATCTGATGGATATTGAGATGCTATTTCAGATTGATTATTGATTCTATCATGTCTTTGTTATTTGAGATCTTGCATGCTTTCCGTTGTTAGTAGCTATCTTGGCCAAGTAGATGCTAGCAACTCCAAAAGTTAGTGTTTATGCTCGATAGTGGGTTCATGCCTCTGGTAATCTGGGGAAGTGACAGAAATCTCTAAGGTACTAGATGTGCTGTTGCTACTAGGGAGAAAACAACAATCCTTTGTTCATAGAACAATCGTATTGTTTACTTTACACGCAGTTCGTAAAGCAATAATCTATTCCTTACAACTTAATACTGGAAGGGGTTCGGATGATAACCTGAAGGTGGATTATTAGTCATAGATGCAGCTGGATGGCGGTCTATGTATATTGTTGTAATGCCCAATCAAGTCTCAAAGGAGTCAAGATGATTAGTATATGCATGTATTGCTTTCTCGGTGTTTGTCAATTGCTCCGCTGTAATTTGTTCACCCAGCATGTTATCTATCTTAAGGAGAGCCATCTCTAGTGAACTATGGATCCTGGTCCTTTTTCTTTATATACAATCTACAAACTGTTTACTGCTTTGTGTTTACTTTCTGCAAACTTTTACTTCTTTCCATTCGATACGTTTAATCCTTTGTTTTCCGCAAAACGCGGTGAGATTGACAACCTCATCGCAAGTTGGGGACAAAGTTCTGTGGTTGTGTTGTGCAGGTCTCCACATTGCTACTAGCACCGGTAGTGCGCCCTGCCAAAGCTCAGCTAGTAACATCTTTGGGGTGTTTCCTTGCTCCTACTAGTTCGATTAAACCTTGGTTTCATAACTGAGGGAAACTTCCTGCTGTGCTCATCATACCTTCCTCTTGGGGTTCCCAACGAGCTCTACATCAACGCCGCCATCAATGAACAATGGTGTGGATCTCCTTTGGTGGTGTTGTGATGCAATTTGAGAATGGCGGCTCTCTGGCCAGCGGCTAGAGCCTCGAAATATATAGGCGTCTTCACGAAAGTTGTAGGGTTTGACGAGATGATGTCGTCACCACCTGGTACGGGCGGGCGGTAGGGGCGGACCGTGCCCGTACCAGTGGTCGTTAATCTTGCTGACACCCTTGAATGCTTCTCTAATTACTTGGCCGTGTGTACTTCCTCAAAATCTTTCATTATGACTCCTTATTTCGCTTTAAAAGCCCTGATTTCCTGCACAACATAAATCAAAGAAGGGATTTTCATATGTTGGCAATTATTAGTCATTAGTGGCAAGAATTGAGAGTTTCTTTAGCAATTGCTTGACCAAAAAACAACATTTAAACACAGTGGAAGATGGAAAAAATCTGAGCCATCACCTGCCGACTTAAAGTTGGCATATATATGCATTAGGAAAAACCGCTGAGGAGAGTTGGGGAACACATGAGCAACAACCTTGAGCAAACCCTGAATAAATAATCAATGAATAATGTGTTACAACAAAAATTTGCCACATATATATCACCAGTAAAAACACAAAGACGTACATAAATAATCACCTTTTACCTATCAGATATGATAGTGTAATTATCAAATTTCCTAGAGGTTTGATACGTCCAAAACGTATCTACTTTCCCGAACACTTCTGCTATTGTTTCTCCTCTAAACTTGTGTGATTTGGATGCAACTAACACAGACTGATGCTGTTTTCAGCATAATTGCATTGATGTCTACTTTTTGTACAGAAAATCAATTATCAGGAAAAATCCCGGAAAATATGCCAAAAATCCTATTTCACCAGAAGACTCCCGGAGCCAGAATACGAGACGGAGGGGGGCTGGGCCTAGGCCACACCACCTGGCCGTGCGAGCAAGCCCAGGCCGGGCCAGGGGGTGGTCTGGCCGCCCCAGACTGCCCCTCGGTCTCCCTCTTCGCCTATAAGTTGCCTTCTGACCTAAAAACTCAGGGGGGGTCGACGTTTTTCCAGAAGGAGTTCCGCTCCGCCGCCACCACCAGATTCCACGAAACAGCACCAAAAACTCCGTTCTGGCACCCTACCGGGATGGGGAATTAGAAGAGATCATCGCCATCATCATCACCATCGCTTCTCCATCGACCATCCATGTTTCCCCCATCTATGAGTGAGTAATCCCCCACTGTAGGCTATAGGGAAGGTAGGGATTGGATGAGATCGTTCATGTAATGGCATCAGATTGTTAGGGCATGGTGCCTAGTATCTTCTATTAGTGCTTTATGACTTGTTTGCGACTTGTTATGCTTAATGCTTGTCACTAGGGCCCGAGTGCCATGATTTCAGATCTGAACATGTTATTGATTCATTATGATAGTATTGATTTTGGTCTTATATACAAGTTGTATACACATGTTGTTGTCTGGAACCAATGGCCCCGAAGTGACAGAAATCGGGATAACCAGAGGGAATGGCTTTGATGTGAGGATCACATGTGTTCACGGAGTGTTAATGCTTTACTCTGGTGCTCTATTAAAAGGAGCACCTTAATTGCCAGTAGTTCCCTTGAGGCCCCGTTGCAAACGGGCTGGCAGGACAAAAGATGTTGTGCAAGTTCTCATTGCGAGCACATATGACTATATATGGAACACATGCCTAGGATTATCTAGTACTTGGATGCTTTATCTTATTTATCTACAATTTCCCTATGTTCTATTTGCTATGTGAATTGTCTTGTCCATGCAACGCCCATCCATCCATCCCTATGCCTACCGCACTCGAATCCCCCTGTTACTGCTATTGTTACTACTGTCCTTGCTTTACTACTGTTGTTACTTTACTATTCCTACTACAAAACTGTTGCTACTGATAAACTGCTGTGAGCAAGATTGTTTCCAGGTGCAGCTGAATTGATAACTCAGTTGTTAAGGCTTATAAATATTCTTTGGCTCCCTTGTGTCAAATAAATAAATTGGGTTTCACTTCCCTTGAAAATACTGCGATACACCCCCTATACTTGTGGGTCATCAAGACTATTTTCTGGCGCTGTTGCCGGGGAGCATAGCTTTATTTATCAAGTTCACTTGGATTCTCTATTGTTCGCTGCTATCCATCCATCATGGCAAGGTTCCTATTTTACCATCCACTACAAGAAGAGGTACGGTTCTGAACACCTCTATTGCTCTTGATTCACCGTCTGTTATAAGTAAGCTCGTTACACCACCACATACACATGCTACACACACTGCTACTACTGCTGAGTCTGAAACTTCTAATGCTTATGATGCTGCTTCTACTGTGTTTGAGAAGAGTGGTTCATTAGGTCCTTTCCTAGATGGTACGATTGCTAGAACTATAGCTGGAAATACCGAAACTCCTAATGAAGAGACTACCACACCTGTTAGTTCACCTGAGTCTAGTGAAAGTTATGATATTGAAGATGCTTCTGTTGAGATGAACGATGAATTTATTAAAGAATGTAAAAACACCCATGATAGGAGCGCTACTAACAGTCTCCTTGAGAGGCGTACTATTAGACCCAAATTGTCTCCTATTGCTAAGTTTGCTGCTTCTCCCATAAACATTATAGATGAAGATTATGATTTCTCTCTCGATCTATCTTACATAGCTATTATCGAGAAAGAACCTTTTTGTGGGACTAAGAATGAAAGTGCGGTAGCACATATGAATGAACTTTCTACCATGAGTGGCTTGTTTTCTGATGATATTAAGATGCGTACTTACTTTGTTGCTAAGATTTTACCCTTTTCACTGAAAGGAGAAGCTAAAACTTGCTTTAGTAATTTATCTCCTGGATCTATTGATAGCCTTAATTGCTTGATTAGTACTTTCCTGTGGAAATATTTTCCTCCTAGTGCTAGACATGCTATTTTGCAAGAACTTTTTGATTTTAAACAGGGAGAAAAAGAGGTATTGCCTGAATCTTGGGCAAGGTTTTGTGCTTTGATTCATGCACAAGATGGAAGTCCATTACCTAAGAATGAGCTTCTTGATATATTTTATAATGGACTAATCGAAGAATCTAGGACATACCCAGATAGTTGTGCTGATTGTGTTTTCAGGAATAGGACTCCTAAGGAAGCTGGGGAATTAATGGCTAAAATAAGTAAGAACTATGAAGATTGAACTCCTCCTAAACAAGCTATACCTGAAGTAATTGTACCTGAACCTACTATTCCGGTACCTATTCCAACATCAAAGAAGAGGGGAGTTATTGAATTAAATGATGAAGTGATGAAGAAAGCTAAGAAATGTCTTAAGGAGAAGGGAATTAAAGCTGCAGATGTCAAGAATTTACCTCCTATAGAAGAATTATGTAAGCCTATCCCCTACTCACCCACTATTGAGGTACACTCTCTCCAACACTTTGATGAAGGTGATATCCCTTACTCTAAACCTCCTGATCAATGCTTAGAAGAATTCAATATCTTTATTGTTAAGCAAGATAATTTTAATAAAAGGGTGCAAAATCATCTAATGGGAAACACTAGAGATATTGTTGAGTTAAAAGATATTGTGGAAAGAACCTCTAATGATGTTAAAATGATTGTTAAACACTTTCAAATGGTTCAAACTCAAATAGATCAACTCGTTAAAGTGCAAAACGACTTGCTAGTTAATGCTGCTAAAGAAAAACATGCTTATGAAATTAGAAATAGAAGTGGAGCTGCTACCGAGGATCCTCTATATCCTGAGGGGCATCCCAAAAGAATTGAGCAGGATTCTCAACAAGCTTAAAATAGTGGTTCTACTTGTAAGAAAAGGAAAAAGAAACATAAAACTGTTGTAGAACCCTCTAAACCTGCTATAGATCCTAATAGTATATCTATCTCTGATGCTGAAACTGAAAGTGGTAATGAAGAAAATGAAGTTCCTAATGAAGAAAAAGTTGAAGAAGATCCTGAAAACCACACTAAGAATACTAAATACACTAAAGAAGATTTTATTGCTAAGAAACATGGTAGTGAAAGAGAGCCTTGGGTCCAAAAACCTATGCCATTCCCTGATAAGAATCACCAAGTCAAAGGAGGATGAACATTATAATAACTTTTGTGAGTGGATGAAACCTTTATTCTTGCAAATTCCTTTGACTGATGCTATTAAATTGCGTCCTTACTCAAAGTATATGAAGGATATTGTCTCAAATAAAAGGAAGATCCCTAATGAAGAAATTTCTACTTTGCTTGCTAATTATTCCTTTAATGGTAAGGTTCCTAAGAAACTTGGAGACCCTGGGATTCCAACTATCCCTTGCTCTATTAAGAATAGTTATGTTAGAACTGCTTTGTGTGATTTGGGAGCTGGAGTTAGTGTTATGCCTTTATCTCTCTATAAGAGGCTTCAACTAGAAACATTGATACCAACTGATATATCTTTGCAAATGGCTGATAAATCTACCACTATTCCTGTTGGTATATATGACGATGTACCTGTTCAAGTGGCTCATAATTGCTTGATATTAACTGATTTTGTTGTGCTTGAAATGCCTGAAGATGATAATATGTCTATTATTCTTGGGAGACCTTTTCTTAATACTGCAGGAGCTATTATCAATTGTAATCAAGGAAAGGTGACTTTCAATGTGAATGACAAGGAACATACTATTTATTTCCCAAGAAGATTGAAAGGACTTATGGTTTGAATTCAATTGAACATGTTGAGGGCATTCAAGTTGGAGAAATATATTGTCCCATACCAAGAGAAAAATTTGAAACTATTATGATTGGGACTATTGCTATCAAGGTTGAGGTAACATAATCATTTGTGGAATACAAAGTTTTGTCTCATATGGAATTTTTTTGGTAACAAGACCTGATCAAACTTATTAACAAAAGGATTTCATTGAACAAAATGATGTTTTCACTATAATTATTTCCGTGTACTTCTATTCTACCCATTTTAGTTTTGTTTTCGTTTAGTTTTCTTTTTGTTGTTAGTTGCTGGCATGTTAGAGTGTGTTAGAACTTCTGTAGTTCTAGCCTTGTTTTGTCATTGCATCATATTTCAAAAAAAATCTGTCTGTCAGAAAATAATTCTTCTATTCCTGAAAAATTCCCAAAAATAAAGTGTCTCGAAAAATTCCAGAAAATTCATATTAAATTTTTGCGTGAAAAAAGGGGCAGAGGACTACCTGGGAGGTACCAGGGGGACCCACCAGGCAGGCACACCACCTGGTGGCGCGGCCTGCCCTTGGTGGCGCCATGCCCTGGTGTGGGACACCCCTGCCCCCACTAACTCTCTCACCTGCCACTTTCTTCTCTCTCCTGAGTAAGCTCCAGTTCATTGCTCAAAATCAAGTTCTTGATGTGCTTGCTCTCAGTTTTTTGATCTCCTTGCTCAGCCCATCTGTCTTGCTAGAATTTGGAGCATTTGTTCGCTGGTATGTGACTCCTCTACTCCAAATAGATTTGAGTTTAGTGGATTATATATTGAGTATTTTTCTACTGTAGGTGACTGGTTATGAGAGCTTGTAAGCTTTTTTGATGCTTAGAGATATAGTTTTGATGCATGTTTAGGCCTCTTACAAGTCCCTATGAGTAGAATCCTTCATTATATTTACTTTGCGATCACTTGTTTAATAGGTGTTTAAATTTCAGAATAGAAGATGAGTGAGCACCACCTAAACCAACATGAACTATGGGTGCCTGAGATCATGAAGGTCCACCGGGAGGAGGAAGTTTTTCCCTCCATTTATCCATGTTCTAAGTTCACGAGAGCTGCAGGAATTCTCCAAGATTTCCACACTTTGGTTTCTACTGCAGGGTTAGAGCACTTTTTGGAAGATGAACCTTGTCAATTTGTGAAGCTAACCATGTCTGTGGTGAAGGACTTCCAATTTATTCACTCTTTGCCTAACCCCATGTTCCATTACAAAATTTACAATATTGCTGTCGACCTTTCTCTTGATGATTTTTGTGCAGCTATTAAGGTACCTCAATGGGGATCATGTAGAAGGATTAAGGAGCGACCTAAACCACTCATGGATTTATACGCAGAAATTTGCCAAGGGAGCAGCTTCTCGAAGGAGAATGGAAAAATCCGTAACATTCACCTTCCCTCCATTCGTTACTTTGCCTACTTTGTTTTCAAGTGTGTTCTTGCTAGGAAAACTGCCAATAAGTTATCTTGTTATGATCTAGCATTTATCTGTGCTGCTCTTAAACGAGATAGGTCTTACAACTTAGGTGCTTTGATAGCTTTTCGTCTTGCTGCTAACCGTGAGAAAGGTGGAATTTGTGGAGGCCTAATCGCTTCTCGTTTACTAGCATTGCATGGTTTAGTGCCTCATCATCTAGACCTACAGTTCCCCATAGAAAGGCTTTATTTTAATTCCATGATACAACATAAATTTGTTTCCTCGTGGGCTAGTATGAGTGAGTTATCTTATGAAATAACCTTTCTCAAAGCTGGTTGGAGAAAGAGCAAGTCTGAGCGTCTTGTTCTTTTGCCTGCACCTGTTTTGTTTAACCTTGATAACAGGGAAGGATGGTCCCTCACTAAGGAGGAGCTTGACACGTACTTGGGAGAGCTCTCCCAATAGGAGCAGGACACTAGAAGGGAGGTCATGGATGATTTGGTCCAGCCCTCGAATGAGGGAGAGTCTTCATATTAGCAGCCTGCTTATGATTGGGGAGCTTCTTCTTCTTCCCACGGCCCAACTACGACCATTCTTATCATGATCCGCCTGCTTGGAACCCTTATTCGTACATGGATTGATACCCACTTAGTCCAAAAGCCTAAGCTTGGGGGCAGGTACGCCGACACCGCACTCACCTCCATATCATGTTGCGTCGGTACCTTCTATATTCATGTTTCGTTCTCTTTTTAGTTTTTGCTCTTTCTTTGCTTTTGCTTTCTAAAACAGAAAAATACCAAAAATATTTCGGTTGTTTCTCTTTGGTTTGCTTCTTCTTCTTCTTTTTGCCTTGGTTTTTTTTCCTTTTTTGCTTTGTTGAACTATTCGAAAAACCCAAAAAGATTTTACTTTGCTTGTTTTTCCTTTTTGGTTCTTGTTTTAAAAATCGAAAACAACAAAAATATTTGTCGTTCTTCTTTGGCTTTGTGAGTTTGTTGCAGGGTTCATCAGTCCTCAGTGGATATTGGTTTCATATTATTATTCAAGCCACACAAGTGAAGAGCAATAATGAGGATTAATGACAACTTGAGGCGTGGTAAGAGGCTGGTAACGAACTCTATTTGTTTTCATTTTTGTACATATACTCATCACTGTGGGCATGCTTAGTCCATTCATGTAGGGTGTATGTTATCTTTGGATGCTTAGTAGTTCTTGCTTTCTTATGATTATCTCCAGCTCACTAATAGTTTGTAGCATGTCTTATGAATGTTTGCTTGCATTATTCTATTCATAGCTTGGTATGACAACATGGTATCCTCCTATGAATGTTTCATTTGAATTGACTTGGCACATGCTGACGCATGCACATGACTGTAATAATCAGTTAAGCCTTGATGACTTATTTTGCCTTGAGGATCTTGAATCACTTTCATGCCATGATTAGTCCTGTTTTGTTTAAGCATGATTATGACAGCTATTGCTCTCTTGTTTGTCGCTCCCTTACTATTGCTAGCCTTCACTTTCACTTAGTATTTAACTCATGTTTCCAACTCCCTTAAACCAAATATTGCCAAAGTGTCCACCATACCTACCTATTAGCATCACTTGCTACTCCCGTGCATATTCATTATGCCTTGTTTTCTTCCGAATAAAATGTTTGCTTGTTATGACAAAGTTAGTTAGTAAAGCTCTCACGAACTTGATGGCACACTTTATTTTCCACGCTTAATAAACCTGAACCATTGTGACTGTCCATGAAAGTTATATGCTTGCAAATTATAGGTTGGGGATTAGCAGAACCGTGCTGTCATGGGGAACGGTTTCAACACTTGTAAATATATACACAGTTGATACCATGCTCTTTTGTTTGCTGATGTCGTCGGTGTGAAATAAAAGGGGAGCTTATAAGTCCATGGAGTTATGTGTGTGTGTTAGAGAAACGCCTAAGCCGCTGGTCTAATCCATGCCGACATGGTGGAAACTTGCAGCGTAACCATAATGATATCTATGATGCATTCTTCTTATAAAAAAGGGATATATAGCTAGTGAGAAAAAGAAAAAAAGAGATTTATGAAAAGTGGAAAGAGAGAAAAAGCACCATTTTCCCATGGTAAATAAGAAGATTGCTGAGATACTCATTGTCTGCTTGCCTTGTCATTTTGATATGGGGATTCTTCTGTATCATCGGGCAAGGGGTACCCTGTTGGCGATTCTCTATGATACACACATATTTACGATGACAAGAACTTACCGGTAACTAAAGTTGAGTAGCATGAGGAGCGGCCCTCGTACTCAAGGGACATGGGATTTTCAGTCTATAGTCTGTCAAGCATATAGCTCAGATTGGACCTCACTTTCACCTTAACCACATTAAAGATGCTTATGATAGGGGCAATGAGAGCTCAAAGCTAATGAGTACCATACTTCAAGAATTTGGAAGCCTTTCAAATTATTCAAATCCTTTTCCTTTACTTGTTGAGTCTCCATATACTCTTTGAGCACCTTCTTGAGAGCATAGTTGTCATTCTTTGTGCTTGTCTCATTACTTGATTATTTGTGTTATGACTTTGATGCTTGTATCTTTGATATCTTTACTTCTAGTCATCACTTGAACTTCATAGGTGCCTTGACATTCATAATCAAAGGCAAGCGAGATATCACTCTATCATACTTTTTTATGAGCATTGTAATGTTGCTTATGTTTATGCTTCGTGCTTCTTATTATTTTTGAGTTGGAATCTCTTCATAGCTTGGAATGACTATTAAATAGACTCAGTATCATACTCTTTATTATGAATTGCCTAAGTAGTTGATCACATGCTGAGAATATATACATCATATGAAGCAAATGTGTTCGTGAAAGTTCTTTTATCGCACTCAGTTTTCAACTGAATTGCTTGAGGACAAGCAATAAGCTAAGCTCGGGGGGAGTTGATACGTCCAAAACGTATCTACTGTCCCGAACACTTTTGCTATTGTTTCTCCTCTAAACTTGTATGATTTGGATGCAACTAACGCGGACTGATGCTGTTTTCAGCAGAATTGCATTGGTGTCTACTTTTTGTGCAGAAAATCAACTATTAGGAAAAATCCTGGAAAATATGCCAAAAATCCTATTTCACCAGAAGATTTCCGGAGCCAGAATACGAGACAGAGGTGGGCTGGGCCTAGGCCACACCACCTGGCTGTGCGGGCAAGCCCAGGCCGCGCCAGGGGGTGGTCTGGTGTAACATCCCAGTATTCTAATCCAAGGTTATTAAGATCCAAATCATCAAAATTAGGGTTAACAAAAACTATTTTATTTAAAATCATTAAAGCATTCATATGTGTGTGCATTTAAAATAGGAGTTGTTTTGAATTGCCATGATTAAGTGATCCATTTCTTGTAAGATGATTCTTAGGTGAAATAAACATCATCTAGATCATTCCCAAACAAATCCCAAAGAAAAACAAATCAAAATGAATAAAAGAAGAGAATGGTCATTTGTGCCATTTTAATCAACATGCCTACTTTGGCTATTCCTAGGACTCAATTCTTAGTAGAGACAAATTTGGATCTTTGCACCCCTTGCTAGTACATGTAAGGATGTACCAAGGCCCACTTTGTGATCTGCCAAAAACTTTCAAACACTAATTTTAAATGACATTTGAAAATTGAATCTAGTGTAGGTATCAAGATCACCCTATTTCAAAAACCACTCAAATGAGCTCAACTTTCAAAACCCAAGCAACCACAGAGGCTTAAGCATGTGTATAGCAAACCCACCAAAAATCTTTTCAAAATTCAAAACTAAATTTCTTGCGGCCATTTTCACAAACATTTGGCAGGCAGGATTTACACCTAGTATTAGCTCACTGTTTTCTACAGGGTTTTGCCACCCAAGTGACCTCCATTTACTCCCTCTGTCTCCCTTTGATCTAACCAAAGCCTAATCACCCCATCCCCTAGTCCCTAGCAGCAGTGCCATGCCACCCCGAGCACATGCTCACCGACCAAACTTGCCAAAGTAGCAGCAGACCGCCCCTCTCTCTCGCCATGTCTAGGAGCTAGACCAGACCGCACCGCCACCCTCTGTCCCCTCCCCGAGCAGAGCTAAGCCGTGGACCACCCGCAAAGCACCGCGCCTAGAGCGTCTGCACCATGCCGAGCATGTGCCAGAGCGCCGCGCCCGACAAGCATGCACACGCCACGCCTCGATCGCAGCCCACGCTCACCGCATCGCCACGACCCAAGGGACCACCCAGACATGCCTGTTTGCCGCCGTTTTACCCATAGCTACCGCACGCCGTGTAGAACGCCGCCTCGGCCGCTCAGAGCGTGAGCACCGCCCGACCGTTTGCCACCGCTCCTAGCCCCGCATTTAATCCATAGAGCACCACCAGGAGGCAGGCCACCGTCCCCTACCTCAAGCCATGCCGCTAGAATGCTGTGCAGCCCTCGCTGGAGTCGCCCGCCCATCCCTCTCGGTCGCCTCGTCGAGCTATAAATAGAGGCCACCCCGGCACAAACCACTCACACCATTCCACTCCCCTCTCCTCACTGGTCCTTCCCCACCTCTCACCAGAGCCACTCGAGCCTTGGTTTGCCAGAATTGCGCCGGAGGAGCCCGCTGCAGAGGACAAGAAGGCGCCGTCGATTACGTCCACCCCAGGAGCTGCCTCGACCACCCCTGAGCTCGCTGTCGTCAACCAGTTCGTTCGCCCGCCTCGCCGACGTTGCTGGAACCCTGGTATGCCCCCTGAGCACCCCCACGGAGCCGCAAGGGTTAGTCCTCGCCGGCGACCTGTCCGTCGTCGATGATGAGCCCCAGCTGTAGATCCTAGTTCTAATCTAACGGCCCACATCGCCCCATACTGCTTCGCGTGTAAAGAGCCACTGACCCGTGGACCCCGCATGTCAGCTATGCCCTGTGCCACGGAGTGCCACTGGGCCGACCCGTTAGCTTTCCCGTGCGACCCATTTAATTCAAATTAGGATTTTTCTATTTTAGTTTGAACCTAGTTTTGTCCCTTAGTTTGAAAATCAATGCAGAGAGATCGACAAATCCAAATGGAGTGATTACAACTTTGTTAGAAAGCTACTGAAAAGATCTACCCAAGCCCGTTAGATTTAATTCAATTAGAGTTAGAGATCTCTCCTAGTAAAAATAACAAGACAAAAGCTTTTGCACATTGAAACATTTTTGTAAAATAAACCATGATAGCTGATTCCTACTCTCAAAAATCACATTTAACCATGCCTATCTAAATATGTAATAATATTAGGGTTTACATGCAGTGACTTTGGACTAGTACCAAAATAATGCTATATAGGCATTTCTAGTCACTTAAAATCATTAAATAATGAACTTAAACCAAAGTAATTGTGATCCAACCTTTAAATAACATTCAAACATGTTAGAATATGTGGTGATGCCATGTGTCCACATGATCCCATATTTTAAGTGGTGAATATTAAATCTTAGTTATTCTTCAATGAGTAGAAATTACTTTTCTTAAATAAAAAGAATGAAACTAGTTAATAAAACTTGTGATGCTTGTGATGATAATAGATCATCAAATGTGTGCCTTAGAGTGCTAATTAGACTAGTTAAGTATTGTTTGGTGATTGTGTACCCCGTGTGTATTTATAGACGATAGTACCGACCAAGCTTTCGAGGGGGAGGAGTTCTATCAAGAGAAGGAAGAAAACTTCAACCACTGCACTGCACAAGGCAAGCCACCATTAACAATGCAAGCTAACACTTGCAAGTATAATGCTTAGCAAGCTAGAATTAAGCTAGATGATTGAGCAAAGATGCTTTAGGCATGCTTTGGTTATACCACTTTGACTATTATTTACCCCAAGTAGTATTTTCAAGATTTACTTCCTTTACTTTATCCAAAGTCTTTTACTTGTTTTGAAGGTAGCATAAAGAGTATAAATCTTGACCTATATAGTAACTTTAGATGTCATTCTATGGCATGAGATTGACCCCATCTTTCCACCATAGTGAACACTCTTAACTTAGTAGTTTAGAGTAGATAAAAACTTGAGTCACTCTAGATGGGAATAATTGGTGAAAATGAATTATGAAAACCTTGGAATGATGAGTCATTCTATTGAGATGATTTGACATGTGTTGAGAAACATAAATGGTTTAGGATGGTGAAAATGTTGAGGCATGAGCCTTAACCCTTTTATAAAACTGATGGTTGGATTCGGATGCGATACCATTCCAAATTCACCGTACAACCACAATACCTGAATTGGGTAAGGCTTAGCCGGAAGTTTATATGCATTAGTATTAGTTCCCTCGCGGGAGAGGTTTGAGATGAGGCTACCTCTCAATGTTGTCCACCTATGAAGTGCCCAAGATGATAGATGGTCATGGTTGGGAGGCCATGCTCATAGGAGAGGTTCTTATACTAGTGTGTGTAAAGGAAAGGTTATGTTTGATTATCTGCATACTAAGTATGATGATTCAGGGTTATCCCTGACAGATATATCGAATCTTGTGGTGAAAGTGTATTACCTCTGTAGAGTGTCAAACTATTCGAATAGCCGCGTCCGCGGTTAGGGACAGTTGGAATGGCCATACTGTTTCATTGTCAGATGTTTTCAAAATAACTTAAGAAATGAATGATGAGTCTTGACTTGACCACAACAGGGTTGTGTTTATGACACTAGCTTCCCAACTTAAGTGATTCTAGAACTTTATTTTATCTTTCTTTGCTTCTGAACTCAGCCTAGGTTTCAAACTTAACTTTATAGTTAAACTTAGAGTTAGCACTTTACTTTAGAACTATACTACTTGTTAGTGGTAGTTTGGGAGTACTTAAAGAGTACTCATGGATTTTGTCCCTGGCTATTCTCATGGCCAGACTATGAAGGAGACTACCAAGATGATGGCCAGCAGGACGGCTATGATAACTAGGACTATCTGCCTTCATTAGCATTGCCTGTGCCCCTGAAGATGGACCCCACCGCTACGCTTATCTTTTATTCCGCTGCTTGTTGTATTAAGACTGGATCATGAGATCCTTATTTGTGTAAGACCTTATATATGGTTTGTAATGGATGATGTATTGTGATATCAAATCTATTATGTCTCGCAAAAATGGTAATCCTGGGATTGCGATAAATGACATAACAGGCATCTGGGATTAAAAATCCGGGTGTTGACAAGTTGGTATCAGAGCCATCCTGACCATAGGAGACCCTAGTTAGAATGGACGTCCGAACAAAAACTTAGTTTCAAAACCAAAGTGAGTATTTATGAAAAACTATTTCCTCTCTTACCCTTGGGAATTCATTCTTTCTCAAAAAAATTCATGTTCCTCAAAATTCTTACATTACTACTTAAAATTTGACACACTGGATCACTTCACTAATTTCCTCATCCGTAATTCTTGTAGATGGAGACTCAGTTCAGCAAGTTCTACCAGTTGGGAAATGGAGGCCAGTTGATCTTCGAGAGGGACCTAGATTCACTGTCAAAGTTACTGGGACGCCCACATCCGGAGTTTCTTGGAGCTCAACTTCCAGGACCTCCAGGAGGAGATTTACAGTGGCTAGTCACAGCTGATCTTAGAGGAAGCATAGAAGCACCAACTTCTGGGAGAATCCAGTTCTTAGTGAGAGAGAACAACTGGCTAGATGGATTAGCCAGGGCAATGCATGAAGCTCTCGCATGTCTATGTGCCCTTAGCGTCAACCAAATCCAAGGAACCCGTTTTGCTCACTATGCAAGACGTGAATTCATGGGAATGCCGATGGAGATGCCCAGTCACCCAGAGCTAAAGCCTCAAGTGGAGAACCTTGACTTCCTGCTGTACGATCGCCAGAAGGAATTGGACAATGCTAGGGAGTTTGCCAACCACAACCATGCCATTGCCGCCCAGAAGGCCCAGAATTTCTCACTGCTAGTCAAGGACCGTCAGTCTCTTCGCCTCCAACACGAGAAGAAGGATCACACCATCGCTCGTCTTCGCAAGAAGGTGGCCGACCTCGAGAAGAGCGTCAAGGAGCAGGAAGTTTAGCTTGTAGCAAAGGAGGAAGAAGAGGAGGGTGAATACATCCAGGGAGACATGGATTCTTACCTCAGCAATGATGATGACTTTCTGGAGGAGGATGCCATGGACTTCTACAGTGACGATGAGGACTCCGACTTTATCGACGATGAGTAGATGCACTAGAGCACTGTCATAGCATGAGATGTATCGGTCCCACTGTATCGTAGCTTGCAGAATGGTCCTTCAAACCATCTGTTTTCCTTTGTTGTTGTGGTGCGTGTTTGTATTGTGTGCATGTTTGAGTGAATGAAATGGAGTAGTTGCAAAACCTGAGTCAAACTCAAAGTTTTAGCTTTGAAACCAAAACCATGAACCTTAGAACTTTCCCTCTTACCCCTTTATCTACCTCAATCTTCAGATGACTCGTGGAAACCAAGGAGGGAGCAGCTCGTTGCAAGACCAAATGCTGCAGATCTTGCAGAATCTCATCGCGGACAGAGAAACAAACAGGGCAGAACGCCAAGCTAATCTAGCAACACTGCAACAGATCGCCCAGATTGTTCTCAACAACCAAGGGCATGGAAATCAGGATCACCATGGATCCAAACTCAAAAACTTTCAGAATACCAATCCCCCATTCTTTAACCAAGCTGAAAACCCACTAGATGCTGATGACTGGTTACAGAAAATGGAAAATAACTTCAAAGTAGCAGGAGTTGATGACAATGAGAAAGTTCTCTTCGCCACCCACTATCTGGCGGGAGATGCAAGAGCTTGGTGGACTAGTATCTGTAACATGAACCATGGTCAAGTGATGACATGGGAAGCCTTCAAAACCAAGTTCAGCCGCACCCACATGCCGCAAGGTCTTCACCCGACTAACGGATGAGTTTCGCCACTTGAAGCAAGGAAGAATGACTGTGGTGGAATACCGTGACAGATTCCTGTCGCTGGCAAGGTACGCACCTGATGAGATCAACACAGAGGTCAAGAAGAAGGAGAGATTCTTGAACGGACTGCATGATGAAATGCAGACTGTCCTCATCAACATCCTCTTCGAGGATCTCAAAGAACTAGTCGACTCTGCCATTCAGATGGAAGGGAAGATTAATCAGGCAAATGACAACCACAAACGTCCTATGGTGCAGCAATCTGGATCCAGCAGTCACCAGAAGTACCGTCCCAACCCCTCACCAGGATATGCACCAAGGAACAATAGACCCCCAATGTCTTGCCCAAGCTACCCCAATCGTAGCGGAGGCAATGTGAAGTCCGGAGGAAACAATCACAACTCCGGCAATGCCAACAATTTAAACCGTGCACCTCCCAAGAACAACAACAACAACACTGCACCCAGAACTGGCAGCAATGATGTGCCTATCGCAGCAAAGGACAAGTCCAAGATCACTTGTTTCGAGTGTGGAGTGAAGGGTCACTATTCTAATGAGTGTCCCAAGAAGACTGCCGCCACTGCCAATGTGAATGCCCCAGCTCAACAGCAGCGTCATGTTCAACCAGGGAGAAGATTTGCCCCAGGGAACCCTCACAACCGCAACGGTCGTCTCTTCCACATGAACGCCGAAGAAGCCCAAGAAGCGCCACATGTAGTGCTGGGTATGTTTTCTCTCAACTCAGTTTTAGCAAGGGTATTGTTTGACTCGGGAGCATCGCATTCATTTGTCACCGACATGCACTAGTAAGATCCACCCAACCAACTTGAAGCATGTCATGATAGTTCAAATACCCGGTTGAACTACAAAAGCTAGAAAAATTTGCAAAGCTGTACCTATCAGAATACATGGTATAGATTTTTATGCCAACCTAATTGTACTTGGAACCAAAGGATTGGATGTAGTACTAGGTATGGACTGGATGTCAAGGCATAAAGGACTGATAGACCGTGCTAAGAAAGCCATCACCATGACTAGTAGCTCTAGAGTAACAGTAGAGCATATCTATGTAACCTTACCTCGTTAGTTAAAGTGCAACAAGAGTCTAGCCCTACCCACCATAGACCAAGTCAGAGTAGTCTGTGAATACCCCTGACGTATTCCCAGATGAATTGCCAGGTATGCCCTCGGATAGGGATATTGAGTTCATTATCGAACTAATCCCTAGAACCGGAACCATAGCCCAGAGACCCTATAGCATGAACCCCTTAGAGTTAGTGGAACTGAAGAAGCAGTTGGACGCCATGTTAGCAAAAGGCTTGATTCAACCAAGTGCATCGCCATGGAGATCACCAGTGTTATTCATCGACAAGAAAGATGGAGGCAACCGTTTGTGCATAGATTACAGAAAGTTGAATGACATCACCATCAAGAACAAGTACCCCTTGCCAAAGATAGAGGATCTATTTGATCAGTTTACCAGAGCCCAGGTATTCTCAAAGGTTGATCTTAGGACTGGTTATCACCAACTTAAGATTCATGCAACGGATATTCCAAAGACCTCCTTTACTACTCGCTATGGTTTATACGAGTATATGGTTATGTCTTTTGGATTAACCAATGCACCTGCTTATTTCATGAATCTCATGAATAAGATCTTTATGAATTTCCTAGATAAGTTTGTAGTTGTGTTTATCGACGATATCCTTATCTACTCCAAGTTAGAAGAAGAGCATGAGCAACATCTGAAAATTATCCTAGAAACCCTGAGAGAGCATTGGTTGTATGCCAAGTTCAGCAAGTGTGAGTTTTGGCTGAAAGAAGTAGGACTAGGACATATTGTGTCTGCCGGAGGAGTCTCTGTTGATCCTGCCAAGATCAAAGATGTCAAAGAATGGGAAGCTCCAACCACTCAAACCAAAGTCCGTGCATTTCTCGGATTAGCGGGATACTACCGCAAGTTCGTAGAAGGATTCTCGAGCATCGCCAGACCCATGACCCAATTGTTGAAAAAGGACAAGAAGTTTGAATGGACCGACAAATGTGAAGCCAGTTTTCAAGAACTGAAGAAGAGAATGATATCAACCCCAATATTGATCATGCCAGACATCAAGAAGTCGTTTGATGTATATTGTGATGCATCCAAGATTGGTCCCAGATGTGTGTTGATGTAAGAAGGCAAAGTCGTCGCTTATCCGTCTCGACAACTGAAGCAGCATGAGCAGAACTATCCGACCCATGATCTTGAGCTAGCAGCCGTAGTTTTTGCATTGAAGACATGGCGCCATTATATGACGGGTATGTTGGAGATATGCCCAAGAGGCAATGATAAAAGTGATTATTATTATATCTTTGTGTTTATGATGAATGTTTACATCCCATGCTATAATTGTATTATTAGGAAACACTAATACATGTGTGTTTTGTAAACATATAAGAGTCCCTAGTAAGCCTCTTGTTGAACTAGCTTGTTGATTAATTGATGATCGTGGTTTCCTGATCATGGAAATTAGGATGTGATTAATAACAAGGTTATATCATTAGGAGAATGATGTGATGGACACACACCCATAGTAAGCGTAGCATAAGATCAAGTCATTAAGTTCGTTTTGCTGTAAGCTTTCAAATACATAGTAACCTATTCCTTTGACCATGAGGTTATGTTAATCACCATCACCGGATGGATACTTTGATGACATCAAACGCTGTTTCGTAACTGGGTGGTTATAAAAGTGTCATTGGGTCTTCTGAAAGTATGTGTTGAAGCGCATGAACCAAGATTGGGATTTGTCCATCCATATGACGGATAGATATGCTCTAGGCCCTCTCGGTGGAATGTCATCTAGTTAGCTTGCAAGCATGTGACTAGGTCACAAGGGATGACATATCACGGAACGAGTAAAGAGTACTTATCAGTAACGAGGTAGAACTAGGTATGGACATACCGACGATCAAAACCTCGGATAAGTATAGTATCGCGAGACAAAGGGAATTAGTTTCGTATGTAAGTGGTTCAATCGATCGCGAAGTCATCGTTGAGTATGTGGGAGCCATTATGGATCTCCAGGTCCCGCTGATGGTTATTGATAGGAGATGGGTCTCTATCATGTCTACATATTCACGAACCGTAGGGTGACACACTTAAGGTTCGAAGTTGTTTTAAGTAGATATGGAATGTGCGTTGGAGACCGAATGTTGTTTGGAGTCTCGGATTGGATCCAGGACATCACGAGGAGATCCGGAATGGTCCGGAGAATAAGATTCATATATAGGAGATCATTTTATGAGACAGGAAATGTTCCGGAGTGTTTGTATGAGGATTCTAGAAGGTTTCGGAATGTTCCGGAAGGTTCTAGAAGATATCTTGGAGTTTGCTTGAAAATCAAGATAGGGATCAAGGAGTCCTGGTGGGTCAAGATACGGATTCGTGGGGGAGGAGGACTCCTCCCCCCACCTCCAATCCGCCGGCCATACAAGGGGAGGGGAGTCCTACAAGGACTCCCCCTCCCTAGGCGCCTCCCCTCTTTAAATAGAGGGGCAGGGGCGCCCCCTCCTTGCACGCTCTCATAACGTCCAATCTCTGCCGCCTCTCTCCTCCACCATCTTCTGCACAGGCATAGGCGAAGCCCTGCAGAATTCTCTACTCCACCACCACCACCACGCCGTCGTGTTGCTGGGGTTCCGTGGAGAAGATCTACTACCTCCGCTGCTCGCTGGAACGGGGAGAGGAAGGTCTGCTTCGACTCCGCACGTGTGACCGACTGCGGAAGCGCTGCCGATTCGTGGCGCCGAAAGGATCGTCTACTAGACCAACGGCGGAAGCGCTGTTGGAACGCGACGCCGGAAGGATCATCTACTTGACCGAGGGCGGAAGCGCTGCTGGAACACGACGCCGGAAGGATCATCCACACGATCTTGAGATCGACAAGTGATCGACTACATCAACCACGAGATCTAATCTCGTTAACGCTTTCGGATCTACGAGGGTTAGTTCCCATCTATCTCGTTGCTCATGTCTAATAGATTAGATCTTGGCTTTTATCTAGATTAGATCTAGGTTTTGTTCGTTCTTGCGGTAGAATTTTTTTGTTTTCCATGCTACGAACCCATCAGTGGTATCAGAGCCGTATCTATGCGTAGATCTGTTGCACTAGTAGAACACAATGGTTTTGTGGGCGTTGATGCTTTTGTTGTCGGTGTCTTAGCGTGTACTTTGCATCTTGCGGTATGGTGGGATGAAGCGGCTCGGGCTAACATTACATGTCATCGCACATGAGACTTGCTCCACGCTTGACGTGCAACTTGCATTGCACAAGTGGCTTTGCGGGTGTCTGTCTCTCCCACCATAGTTAAGATTCGATTTACAATGAGCATCTTGACAACACTTGTATCAACGTTGTGGTTCTTGTTCGTAGGTAAGATCGGTCTTATGCGAAAGCCCCAAACCACGTAAAACTTGCAAAGAAAATTAGAGGCGTCTAACTTGTTTTTGCAGGGGTTCTGTGATATGATATGGCCATCATGTGATTGTGATTGTATTTGATGTATGCAATGATCCTTGTTGTAATATGGCAACCGGCAGGAGCCTAATGGTTGTCTTTAATTCTGTTAAGACCTGCGTGTCTATTCATCTTGTAATAGCTTTATTCCAAGTAGTTGTAATAGTTGCTGGCGATGATGGACAACCGTGAAGCGGCGCCACTGACCTTGACGCATTGCTGGTGATGATGGAGATCTTGTTCGCGCTTTGGAGATGGAGATCAAAGGCGCAAGAAGAAAAGGCCATATCATATCACACTTATTATGAATTGCCTGTGATGTTAATCCTTTATGCATCTTGTATTGCTTAGATCGCGACGGTAGCATTATAAGATGATCCCTCTCACTAAATATCAAGTAATAAAGTGTTCACCCTTAGTTGGCACCTTTGCTAAGACTCGTCGTTTCGAAGCATCTCGTGATGATCGGATGTGATAGATTCTACGTGTGCATACAACGGGTGCAAGCCAGATTTGCACATGCGGAAACTAAGGTTGTCTTGACGAGCCTAGCATGTACAGACATGGTCTCGGAACACGGAATACCGAAAGGTAGAGCATGAGTCATATAATTGATATGATGAACATGAAGATTGTTCGCCGATGAAACTACATCTTCTCTCGTGAAGATCGGACTTGGTGTAGTGGACTTGGTTCGTGTAATCACTAAGACAATGTGAGGGATGTTGTTTTGAGAGGGAGTTCACCTAGTTAGTTTAATAATTAAATTTGAACTCAATTTGTCATAAACTTGGTCTAAACTACTTGCAAATTGTTGTAGATTATGGCGACCCCCTCCATCAATTTCAATGCATTCCTAGAGAAAGAAAAACTTAAGAACAATGGAAGCAATTTCATGGACTAGTTCCGTGGACTGAAGATCGTCCTCAGGGCTGGTCAGTTGACCTATGTGCTCGATGCACCGCTAGGTGACCCACCTGCAGATAATGCCACCGATGACGAAAAGAATGTTTTCGCCACTCGGAAGAATCATTACTCCACAATTCAGTGTGCCATCCTGTACGGTTTAGAAGCGGAGCTCCAACAGCGTTTTGAGCACCACGACCCGTTCGAGATCATTAAGGAGCTCAGGCTAATTTTTGAGACTCGCGCGGCCATGGAGAGCTATGAGGCCTCCGAAAAGTTCTTTAACTGTAAGATGGAAGAAGAAAGCTCCGTTAGCGAGCACGTACTCACCATGTATGGGTACGCAAAGAAGCTCCAAGAGTTGGGAATATCGATTCCTAATGAATTGGGTATTCACCGTCTCCTTCAATCACTGCCACCAAGTTACAAGAACTTTGTGATGAACTACAACATGCACTGCATGAACAAGACGTTGCCTGAACTGTCGTCCATGCTAAAAACTGCTGAAGTGGAGATCAAGAAGGAGCAACAAGTGTTGATGGTCAATAAGACCACCAATTTCAAGAAACGGGGCAAGCCTAAGAACAAGGGCAACTTCAAGAAGGACGGCAAGAAAGCTGCCGCACCTGCTAAGAAGCCCAAGGCTAGTCCTAAACCTGAAACTGAGTGCTTCTACTGCAAGGGTGCTGGTCACTGGAAGCGTAACTGCCCCAAGTACCTGGCGGATCTGAAGAACGACAACATCAAGAAGAAAGGTATATTTGATATATATGTTATAGATGTGTATCTTACTAGTAATCGTAGTAGTGCCTGGGTATTTGATACTGGTTCGGTTGCTCATATTTGTAACTCGAAACAGGAGCTACGGAATAAACGAAGACTGGCAAGAGACGAGGTGACGATGCACGTTGGAAATGGCTCCAAGGTTGATGTGATCGCCGTCGGCACGCTCCCTCTACATCTACCTTCGGGATTAGTTTTAAATTTAAATAATTGTTATTTGGTGCCTGCGTTAAGCATGAACATTATATCTGGATCCTGTTTATTGCGAGACGGTTACTCTTTTAAGTCTGAGAATAAAGGTTGTTCGATTTATATGAGTAATATCTTTTATGGTAATGCACCTGAGATGAATGGTTTATTCTTACTGAATCTCGATAGTAGTGATACACATGTTCACAACATAGATGCTAAACGAATTAAATTGAATGATAATTCTACATACATGTGGCACTGTCGTCTTGGTCACATTGGAGTGAAGCGTATGAAGAAACTCCATTCAGATGGACTTCTTGAATCACTTGATTTTGAATCACTTGAAAGATGCGAAGCATGTCTAATGGGAAAAATGACTAAGACTCCATTCTCTGGTACAATGGAGCGAGCTACAGACTTATTGGAAATAATACATACCGATGTGTGCGGTCCAATGAGTGTAGCATCGCGTGGTGGATATCGCTATGTTCTCACTTTCACGGATGACTTGAGTAGATATGGGTATGTCTACTTCATGAAACATAAGTCCGAAACTTTCGAGAAGTTTAAGGAATTTCAAAGTGAAGTAGAAAATCATCGTAACAAGAAGATTAAGTTTCTGCGTTCTAATCGCGGAGGTGAATATCTGAGTTATGAGTTTGGCATGCATTTGAAGAAATGTGGAATACTTTCACAGTTTACACCGCCGGGAACACCACAGCGTAATGGTGTGTCCGAACGTCGTAATCGAACTCTCTTAGATATGGTTCGGTCTATGATGTCTCTTACAGATTTACCGTCATCATTTTGGGGTTATGCATTAGAGACAGCCGCATTCACTTTAAATAGGGCACCATCTAAATCCGTTGAAACGACACCGTACGAATTGTGGTTTGGTAAGAAACCTAAGTTGTCGTTCCTTAAAGTTTGGGGTTGCGAAGCATATGTAAAGAAGTTACAACCTGATAAGCTAGAAGCCAAAGCGGAGAAATGCGTCTTCATAGGATACCCTAAAGAAACGATAGGGTATACCTTCTATCATAGATCCGAAGGCAAAGTTTTCGTTGCCAAGAATGGATCCTTTCTTGAGAAGGAGTTTCTCTTGAAGGAGGTGACTGGAAGGAAAGTAGAACTCGATGAGGTTATTGAACCTTCTCTCGGATTTGAGAATAGCGCAGCACCGGAAGATGTTTTTGTGCCGCCTGCACCAATTGGAGAGGAAGCTAATGATAATGATCATGAAACTTCAAACGAAGTTACTACTGAACCTTGCAGGTCAACGAGGGTTCGTACCACTCCTGATTGGTATGACTCTGCCTTGAACGTCATGTTGGTGGACAACGTTGATGACCCTGCGACGTATGAAGAAGCTATGGTGAGCCCAGATTCCGACAAATGGCTAGAAGCCATGAAATCCGAAATGGGATCCATGTACGAAAACCAAGTGTGGACTTTGGTGGACTTACCAGATGGCCGTAAGGCTGTCGAGAACAAATGGATTTTCAAGAGAAAAACAGATGCTGATGGTAATGTTACCGTCTATAAAGCTCGACTTGTCGCGAAAGGGTTCCGACAAATTCAAGAAGTTGACTATGATGAGACTTTCTCACCAGTAGCGAAGCTAAAGTCTGTAAGGATTTTGTTAGCAATTGCTGCACATTTCGATTATGAGATTTGGCAGATGGATGTCGAAACGGCGTTCCTTAATGGTGACATTGAGGAAGAGTTGTATATGGTACAACCCAAGGGTTTTGTTGATCCTAAAGATGCTGACAAGGTATGCAAGTTTCAGCGCTCCATTTATGGACTGAAGCAAGCATCCCGGAGTTGGAATCAACGTTTTGATAAAGTAATCAAAAACTTTGGATTTATACAAACTTATGGAGAAGCTTGTATTTACAAGAAAGTGAGTGGGAGCTCTGTAGCATTCCTAGTACTATATATAGATGACATATTGTTGATTGGGAATGATATAGAACTTCTTAATAGCGTCAAAACCTATTTGAATAATAGTTTTTCAATGAAGGATCTTGGCGAAGCGGCATATATTCTAGGCATTAAGATTTATAGAGATAGATCAAGACGCCTAATAGGGCTTTCACAAAGTACATACTTGGACAAAGTTCTAAAGAAGTTTAGAATGGAAGATAGCAAGAAAGGGTTCGTGCCCATGTTGTCAGGTAAGACCTTGAGTAAGACTCAAAGTCCAGCTATGGCAGAAGATAGAGAGAAAATGAATAATATTCCCTATGCCTCAGCCATAGGTTCTATCATGTATGCCATGCTGTGTACAAGACCGGATATAGCACATGCTGTTAGTTTGACTAGCAGATATCAAAGTGATCCTGGAATGGAGCGCTGGACAGCGGTCAAAAATATCCTAAAGTACCTAAATAGGACTAAGGATATGGTTCTTTCTTATGGAGGTGATGAACAGCTTGTTGTAAACGGTTACACCGATGCTAGTTGGAACACCGATCCAGATGACTCGAAGTCACAATCGGGATACGTATTTATTTTGAATGGTGCTGCAGTGAGCTGGAGGAGTGCGAAGCAAAGCGTTGTGGCGAAATCTTCAACTGAATCGGAATACATAGCTGCTTCGGAGGCTGCACAAGAAGCTGTTTGGATGAAGGAATTCATTACTGAACTCGGCGTGGTTCCCAGTGCGTTGGACCCGATGGCCATCTACTGTGACAACACAGGTGCCATAGCTAATGCGCAGGAGCCAAGGTCACATAGCAAGCTGAAGCACATCAAGCTACGTTTCCACGCTATTCGCGAGTATGTCCGAGATGGTGACATAAAGATTTGCAAAGTACACACTGATCTGAATGTGGCAGATCCGTTGACTAAACCTCTCCCTAGGGCAAAGCATGACCAACACCAGAACGCCATGGGTGTTCGGTATATTACTATGTAATCTAGATTATTGACTCTAGTGCAAGTGGGAGACTGTT
Source organism: Avena eriantha (assembly GCA_910589775.1). NCBI lineage: Eukaryota > Viridiplantae > Streptophyta > Magnoliopsida > Poales > Poaceae > Avena > Avena eriantha. The sequence continues at coordinate 541,175,343 of OU342743.1, forward strand.
GGAGATATGCCCAAGAGGCAATGATAAAAGTGATTATTATTATATCTTTGTGTTTATGATGAATGTTTACATCCCATGCTATAATTGTATTATTAGGAAACACTAATACATGTGTGTTTTGTAAACATATAAGAGTCCCTAGTAAGCCTCTTGTTGAACTAGCTTGTTGATTAATTGATGATCGTGGTTTCCTGATCATGGAAATTAGGATGTGATTAATAACAAGGTTATATCATTAGGAGAATGATGTGATGGACACACACCCATAGTAAGCGTAGCATAAGATCAAGTCATTAAGTTCGTTTTGCTGTAAGCTTTCAAATACATAGTAACCTATTCCTTCGACCATGAGGTTATGTTAATCACCATCACCGGATGGATACTTTGATGACATCAAACGCCGTTTCGTAACTGGGTGGTTATAAAAGTGTCATTGGGTATTCTGAAAGTATGTGTTGAAGCGCATGAACCAAGATTGGGATTTGTCCATCCATATGACGGATAGATATGCTCTAGGCCCTCTCGGTGGAATGTCATCTAGTTAGCTTGCAAGCATGTGACTAGGTCACAAGGGATGACATATCACGGAACGAGTAAAGAGTACTTATCAGTAACGAGGTAGAACTAGGTATGGAGATACCGACGATCAAAACCTCGGATAAGTATAGTATCGCGAGACAAAGGGAATTAGTTTCGTATGTAAGTGGTTCAATCGATCGCGAAGTCATCGTTGAGTATGTGGGAGCCATTATGGATCTCCAGGTCCCGCTGATGGTTATTGATAGGAGATGGGTCTCTATCATGTCTACATATTCACGAACCGTAGGGTGACACACTTAAGGTTCGAAGTTGTTTTAAGTAGATATGGAATGTGCATTGGAGACCGAATGTTGTTCGGAGTCTCGGATTGGATCCGGGACATCACGAGGAGATCCGGAATGGTCCGGAGAATAAGATTCATATATAGGAGATCATTTTATGAGACAGGAAATGTTCCGGAGTGTTTGTATGAGGATTCTAGAAGGTTTCGGAATGTTCCGGAAGGTCTAGAAGATATCTTGGAGTTTGCTTGAAAATCAAGATAGGGATCAAGGAGTCCTGGTGGGTCAAGATATGGATTCGTGGGGGAGGAGGACTCCTCCCCCCACCTCCAATCCGCCGGCCATACAAGGGGAGGGGAGTCCTACAAGGACTCCCCCTCCCTAGGCGCCTCCCCTCTTTAAATAGAGGGGCAGGGGCGCCCCCTCCTTGCACGCTCTCATAACGTCCAATCTCTGCCGCCTCTCTCCTCCACCATCTTCTGCACAGGCATAGGCGAAGCCCTGCAGAATTCTCTACTCCACCACCACCACGCCGTCGTGCTGCTGGCATTCCGTGGAGAAGATCTACTACCTCCGCTGCTCGCTGGAACGGGGAGAGGAAGGTCTGCTTCGACTCCGCACGTGTGACCGACTGCGGAAGCACTGCCGATTCATGGCGCCGGAAGGATCGTCTACTAGACCAAGGGCGGAAGCGCTGCTGGAACGCGACGCCGGAAGGATCATCTACTTGACCGAGGGCAGAAGCGCTGCTGGAACGCGACGCCGGAAGGATCATCCACACGATCTTGAGATCGGCAAGTGATCGACTACATCAACCACGAGATCTAATCTCGTTAACGCTTTCGGATCTACGAGGGTTAGTTCCCATCTATCTCGTTGCTCATGTCTAATAGATTAGATCTTGGATTTTATCTAGATTAGATCTAGGTTTTGTTCGTTCTTGCGGTAGAATTTTTTTGTTTTCCATGCTATGAACCCATCAGGGTATCACTGTGAGATTTACTCAGATCACAAGAGCTTAAAGTATATTTTCACTCAGAAGGAGCTGAATATGAGACAAAGGAGATGGATAGAGTTAATCAAGGATTATGACCTTGACATTCATTATCACCCCAGCAAAGCCAATGTGGTAGCGGATGCTCTTAGCAGATTGCCATGTAGGCTAAACACTATGATCAAGGAGAAGCAGCCAAGTTTGTATGAGGAGTTGGAGTAGTTCAGAACTGAATTGGTTAGCAAAGGATTCTTAGCTAGCATTGAAATTCAACCCACTTTGATTAGCCAAATCAAGGAAGCCCAGAAGGGAAATGAAAGTATCGACAGAATCAAACGTTGTATTGGTACAGGAAAGGTACCTGGATTCACGGAAGACGAAGAAGGAGTTCTATGGTACAAAGGACGTATCTGTGTGCCAATAGATTGGGAGCTGAAGCAAGTCATCATGCAGGAAGCTCATGATACTCTTTATTCTATCCACCCCGAAGGAACGAAGATGTATCAAGATTTCAAAGAGCAATTTTTGTGGCACAAGATGAAGAGAGAAATCGGAAGCTACATCACCAAGTGCGACATCTGTCAAAGAGTCAAAGCAGAGCATCAGAGACCTGCAGGACTGTTGCAACCATTGCAGATTCCGGAATGGAAATGGGATTCCGTCGGAATGGACTTTATCACCGATTTGCCTACTTCCAGTAGGGGAAATGACTCAATCTGGGTCATAGTTGATAGACTGTCCAAAGTAGCTCACTTCATACCTGTCAAGACTACCTACCAGAGTTCGAAGCTAGCAGAACTGTATATTGCTAGGATTTTTAGTCTTCATGGAACCCCCAAGACCATAGTATCAGATCGAGGAACCCAGTTTACCTCGAGATTTTGGCAGAAAGTTCAGGAAGGATTGGGAACCAAATTGAACTTCAGCACCGCTTATCACCCGCAAACCGATGGACAGACTGAGAGAGTCAACCAGATCCTAGAGGATATGTTAAGAGCTTGTGTGTTAGAGTATGGATCAAAATGGGAAGACTGCCTGCCTTTCACAGAATTCTCATATAACAACAGTTATCAAGCTAGTCTGCAAATGGCACCATTTGAATTCCTATACGGAAGAAAGTGTCACACCCCTTTGAATTGGTCGCAAGTAGGAGAGAGTTAGATCTTTGGACCCGACATTCTCCGAGAAGCCGAAGAGAAGGTTCACAAAGTCCGTGAGCACCTCAAGACCACCCAATCCAGACACAAGAGTTATGCTGACAAGAGAAGGAAAGACCTGACTTTCAATGTCGGAGATTTTGTATATCTCAAGGTTTCACCATTGAAAGGAACCCAATGCTTTAGTCTGAAAGGAAAGTTAGCCCCCAGATATATCGGGCCCTTCAAGATTCTGAACCGTCGAGGAGAAGTATCGTATCAACTGGAACTACCTGAAGAGATGCCAGCCATCCACAATGTGTTCCATATCTCGTTACTTCGCAAATGCCTAAAAGTGCCGGAGAAGACTGAAGTTTTCAAGAACATCATTCATAGAGCTGTTGAGATCAACAATGACCTGACCTATCGTGAAGTGCCCATCCGTATCTTGGAAGAAGCTTACAGAACCACCAGGACCAGAAGTATCAAGTTTCTCAATATTCACTGGAGCAACCATACCGAAGACGAAGCCACTTGGGAGCAAGAAAATTACATTAGGATAGCGTTCCTAGATCTCTTTAGTTCCTAGTTTTCTTGGTAAATATCGGGACAAGATTTTGTTTAAGGGGGGAAGGTTTGTAACATCCCAAAACTCTAATCCAAGGTTATTAAGATCCAAATCATCAACATTAGGGTTAACAAAAACTTTTCTATTTAAAATCATTAAAGCATTCATATGTGTGTGCATTTAAAATAGGAGTTGTTTTGAATTGCCATGATTAAGTGATCCATTGCTTGTAAAATGATTCTTAGGTGAAATAAACATCATCTAGATCATTCCCAAACAAATCCCAAAGAAAAACAAATCAAAATGAATAAAAGAAGAGAATGGTCATTTGTGCCATTTTAATCAACATGCCTACTTTGGCTATTCCCTAGGACCCAATTCTTAGCAGAGACAAATGTGGATCTTTGCACCCCTTGCTAGTACATGTAATGATGTACCAAGGCCCACTTTGTGATCTGCCAAAAACTTTCAAACACTAATTTTAAATGACATTTGAAAATTGAATCTAGTGTAGGTATCAAGATCACCCTATTTCAAAAACCACTCAAATGAGCTCAACTTTCAAAACCCAAGCAACCACAGAGGCTTAAGCATGTGTATAGCAAACCCACCAAAAATCTTTTCAAAATTCAAAACTAAATTTCTTGCGGCCATTTTCACAAACATTTGGCAGGCAGGATTTACACCTAGTATTAGCTCACTGTTTTCTACAGGGTTTTGCCACCCAAGTGACCTCCATTTACTCCCTCTGTCTCCCTTTGATCTAACCAAAGCCTAATCACCCCATCCCCTAGTCCCTAGCAGCAGTGCCATGCCACCCCGAGCACATGCTCACCGACCAAACTTGCCAAAGTAGCAGCAGACCACCCCTCTCTCCCGCCATGTCTAGGAGCTAGACCAGACTACACCGCCACCCTCTGTCCCCTCCCCGAGCAGAGCTAAGCTGTGGACCACCCGCAAAGCACCACGCCCAGAGCGTTTGTGCCATGCCGAGCACGCGCCAGAGCGCCGCGCCCAACAAGCGTGCACACGCCGCGCCTCGACCGCAGCCCGCGCTCACCACATCGCCACGACCCAGGGAACCACCCAGACCTGCCCGTTCGTCGGCGTTTGACCCACAACCACCGCACGCCGTGTCAAACGCCGCCTCGGCCGCTCAGAGCGTGAGCACCGCCCAACTGTTCGCCACCGCCCCTAGCCCCGGATTTAAGCCGTAGAGCACCTCCAGGAGGCAGGTCACCGTCCCCTAACTCAAGCCACGCTGCTAGCACGCTGTGCAGCCCTCCCGGAGTCGCTCGCCCATCCCTCTTGGTCACCTCGTCGAGCTATAAATAGAGGCCACCCCAGCACAAACCACTCACACCATTCCACTCCCCTCTCCTCACTGGTCCTTCCCCACCTCTCGCCGGAGCACCTCGAGCCTTGGTTCGCCGGAATTTTGCCAGAGGAGCCCGCTGTAGAGGAGGAGAAGGCGTCGTCGAGTTCGTCCACCCCAGGAGCTGCCTCGACCACCCCTGAGCTTGCCGTCATCCACCAGTTTGTTCGCCCGCCTTGCTGTCGTCGCTGGAGCCCTGGTATGCCCCCTGAGCACCCCCACCGAGCCGCTAGGATTAGACCTCGCCGGCGACCTATCCGTCGTCGATGATGAGCCCCAGCCGTAGATACTAGTTCTAATCTAACGGCCCACATCGCCCCGTACCGCTTCGCGTGTAAAGAGCCGGTGACCGGTGGACCCCTCCTGTCAGCTGTGCCCCGTGCCACGGAGTGCCACTAGGCTGGCCCATTAGCTTTCCCGCGCGACCCATTTAATTCAAATTAGGATTTTTCTATTTTAGTTTGAACCTAGTTCTATCCCTTAGTTTGAAAATCAATTCAGAGAGATCTACAAATCCAAATGGAGTGATTCCAATTTTGTTAGAAAGCTACTGAAAAGATCGACCCAAGCCAGCTGGATTTAATTCAATTAGAGTTAGATATCTCTCCTAGTAAAAACAACAAGATAGAAGCTTTTGCACATTCAAACATTTTTGTAAAATCAACCATGATAGATTTTGAGTTGATTCCAACTCTAAAAAATCACATTTAACCATGCCTATCTAAATATGTAATAATATTAGGGTTTACATGCAGTGACTTTGGACTAGTACCAAAATAATGCTATATAGGCATTTCTAGTCACTTTAAATCATTAAATAATGAACTTAAACCAAAGTAATTGTGATCCAACCTTTAAATCACATTCCCACATGTTAGAATATATGGTGATGACATGTGTCCACATGATCCCATATTTTAAGTGGTGAATATTAAATCTTAGTTATTTTTCAATGAGTAGAAATTACTTTTCTTAAATAAAAAGAATGAAACTAGTTAATAAAACTTGTGATGCTTGTGATGATAATAGACCATCAAATGTGTGCCTTAGAGTGCTAATTATACTAGTTAAGTATTGTTTGGTGACGGTGTACCCCGTGTGTATTTATAGACGATAGTACCGACCAAGCTTTCGAGGAGGAGGAGTTCTATCAAGAGAAGGAAGAAAACTTCAACCACTGCACTGCACAAGGCAAGCCACCATTAACAATGCAAGCTAACACTTGCAAGTATAATGCTTAGCAAGCTATAATTAAGCTAGATGATTGAGCAAAGATGCTTTAGGCATGCTTTGGTTATACCACTTTGACTATTATTTACCCCAAGTAGTATTTTCAAGCTTTACTTCCTTTACTTTATCCAAAGTCTTTTACTTGTTTTGAAGGTAGCATAAAGAGTATAAAACTTGACCTATATAGATAACTTTAGATGTCATTCTATGGCATGAGATTGACCCCATCTTTCCACCTTAGTGAACACTCTTAACTTAGTAGTTTAGAGTAGATAAAAACTTGAGTCACTCTAGATGGGAATAATTGGTGAAAATGAATTATGAAAACCTTGGAATGATGAATCATTTTATTGAGATGTTTTGACATGTGTTGAGAAACATAAATGGTTTAGGATGGTGAAAATGTTGAGGCATGAGCCTTAACCCTTTTATGAAACTGATGGTTGGATTCGGATGCGATACCATTCCTAATTTACCATACAACCACAAAACCTGAAATGGGTAAGGCTTAGCCGGAGTTTTATATGCATTAGTATTAGTTCCCTCGCGGGAGAGCTTTGAGCTGAGGCTACCTCTCAATGTTGTCCACCTATGCAGTGCCCACGATGACAGATGGTCATGGTTGGGAGGCCATGCTCGTAGGAGAGGTGCTTATACTAGGGTGTGTAAAGGAAAGGTTATGTTTGATTATCTGCATACTAAGTATGATGATTCAGGGTTATCCTTGACAGATGTATCGAATCTTGTGGTGAAAGTGTATTACCTCTGCAGAGTGTCAAACTATTCGAATAGCTACGTCCGCGGTTAGGGATAGTTGGAATGGCCATACTGTTTTGTTGTCAGATGTTTTCAAAATAACTTATGAAATGAATGATGAATCTTGACTTGACCATAACAGGATTGTGTTTATGACACTAGCTTCCCAACTTAAGTGATTCTAGAACTTTATTTTATCTTTCTTTGCTTCTGAACTTAGCCTAGGTTTCAAACTTAACTTTATAGTTAAACTTAGAGTTAACACTTTACTTTAGAACTATACTTCTTGTTAGTGGTAGTTTGCGAGTACGTAAAGAGTACTCATGGCTTTTGTCCCTGGCTATTCTCGTGGCCAGACTATGAAGGAGACTGCCAAGATGATGGCCAGCAGGACGGCTATGATAACAAAGACTATCTGCCTTCATCAGCATTGCCTGTGCCCCTAAAGATGGACCCCACCGCTACACTTATCTTTTATTCCGCTGCTTGTTGTATTAAGACTGGATCATGAGATCTTTATTTGTGTAAGACCTTATGTATGGTTTGTAATGGATGATGTACTGTGATATCAAATCTGTTATGTCTCGCAAAAATGGTAATCCTAGGATTGCGATGAATAACATAACAGGCATCTAGGATTAAAAATCCGGCTGTTGACATCTGGCCGCCCCAGACTGCCCCTCGGTCTCCCTCTTCACCTATAAGTTGCCTTCTGACCTATAAACCCAGGGGGGTTCGACGTTTTTCCAGAAGGAGTTCCGCTCCGCCGCCACCACCAGATTCCATGAAACAGCACCAGAAACTCCGTTCTGGCACCCTGCCGGGACGAGGAATTGGAGGAGATCATCGCCATCATCATCACCATCGCTTCTCCATCGACCATCCATGTTTCCCCCATCTACGAGTGAGTAATCCCCCACTGTAGGCTATGGGGATGGTAGGGATTGGATGAGATCGTTCATGTAATGGCATCAGATTGTTAGGGCATGGTGCCTAGTATCTTCTATTAGTGCTTTATATCTTTGTTGCAACTTGTTATGCTTAATGCTTGTCACTAGGGCCCGAGTGCCATGATTTCAGATCTGAACATGTTATTGATTCATTATGATGTGAGGAAAGGTTATGTTTGGTCTTATCCATTTAATAGTTGTATTTAAAGTCATGATCATCTCCACCATTAAGCATGTGCCAACCTTCCAATAACAGTGGAACAACAACGACGCGAAGCAGCACCTGAGCAAGCAACTATGACTCGCAAGGCCGACTATCTATCAAACAACAAGCAATAGGATGTGTCCAAGGCAATATAGGGGCTGCAAGGAATATAGATGGTGCACGGAAACTAAAGCATCACAATACGGATAGCAATAGATCAACAGGAGGAAGTAAAGACTATAAATGCAAAATAGGTAGAAAGGGGGAGATTGCTCGCCTGGGAAACACTATCGAAGATACATTATCCGAAGAACTTGTCGATACTCACATCAACTCAACGGCCTAATCCGCGAAGAACCAAAGCACTAAAAGAAACACCGGATGCAATATTTAATACTACGGCAGAAGATCGGGCATGATACATGTATGATGCATGACAAAGGTGCGATGCAACTAGGCAATATTAAGCAGAACCAGGGTCCGGACAATTAATTAGAAGGTTCAAGTTATTTAGGCACCCCGCAATCAAATGTTGTATTAACAAGGCAAAACATGGCATCCGTTTTCTACACAAATTAAATGGAGCCGATATAAGACTAGATTAGCCCTTATATAGTCTCCATATTTTAATTTAGGTGAATCATCGATATACCCCCAAACACCCACAAAATATGTATGCAAGTACGAATGATTGAATATGTAACAACTGTATAAATGGCATTTATAAAATAGGATTCTCGGAAAGGGGATCACACATTGGGGGGTTCGGATCCGGGGTCTCGGGGTTCGACGGGGATCGGTCTTCGGGTCCGGGAAGGATATCTTGAGTCCATGAAGGAGATCGACCTTCGGGTCCGGGGATCTTTGGGTCTCCGAGATCAGGGTCTTCGTGTGAAGGAGGTCTTGTCGAGGGTTCGTGTTGACGGTCTTGGAATCTGGTAAGAAGATCTTGGGATGTGGCATCAGATTGGTGCTGTGGACGAGACGATCCTATCGCCCCCAAAACTTGGTGTTGGTTTATGAGCTACCGTACTAGCAAGACATGTCCACACGGTCGACATCTCCACATCACAAGCATCACCAAAACACCAGTACCACACCTCTTCGCCTCACGAGTTGCAACCGTGTAGAAGCGCAGCAACAACGAGATATAGAGACCGGAGGTCAGGTCGCGGCAGACGGGGTCAAACTGGAGGGCCCGGTCTCTGGTCGGGGTGGAGCACAGGGAGGACGGAGACGGGGCCGACACCGGCGCTGCTCGCAGGAGGACGGCAGCCGAGGAGACCAGCATCAGGCGTGCGCGGCTCACAGACGAAGAGGCTCGGGGAGGAGGCGATAGGAGACGCAGGAGAAGGGGAGGCCGGTGATGGGCATCAGGCGCGGCCGGAGTAGGGACGACGGTGGCGACTCAAGGCGGGAGGGCCGAAGAGGAGAGGACCGGGAGAAGCGGTCACCAGGGACGAGGCCGGAGCGGGTTGAGGAAGGCCGACGAGCGCGCGCTGGGGAAGAGCCAGGCGTCAGAGGCAGAGGGCGCGCAGACGGGTGAGCTCGTGGATGCGCGGGATGGCGCGGCTCGACGAAGGCGGTGGCAGCCTAGCGCTCAGGGCGGAGTTCGGCGGCACGGAGGAAGCACAACTAGGGCGGAAGCCGGTGAGGCGAGGCCCAGCGGCGGACACCGGAGCTTGGTGAGGCCGGCGGCGCACGGTCCCTGGTGGCGGGCTCTGAGGAGGACGAGGTGGTGGGGTGAATCTCGAATGCTGGTGGCGGCGGGGAGCTCGGCTTGTAGGCCCTGGCGGTGGCGCCTGTTGGGATCGAGGATCGTGAGGTGGGGGCCGAACATGGGGATCGGGGACACGGATCACGAGCATGGTGGGGCCGGGTCCACGAGGAGATCCCGAGGAGGGAGGTTGTCGGCACGGGGTGGTGGGTTCGATCCTGTGGGGAGAGGATCACGTGGTGTGGCCAGGGAGAGCGACGTGAGGTGGGATTGATGGGTTGGGTTGATGGCGGGAGCGGGACGGTGTCGGTCGTGGTGTGTGCAATGCGGTCTAGGCTGGGTCGGGGTGCGATGCGGGGTGTAGCTAGGGTGTGGCGGCGGCTGGGTAGGTTAGGGTTAGGGTCAGGTCTAGGGTTCGGTTGCTAGGTCGTAGGTGGACTCCGGTTGGGCCAACGGGCCTAGCCGGTTGTCTGCCTCCCCAGTTTTTATAAAAATATGTTTTATTAACTACGTTATTTTAAATAGACTTTTGTAAATAATTTTTAGACAAATAAAAGATTCGAGAGACCGGGATTTATAGTTTGAAATGAAGAAGGGGTGTTTTAGAAACCAAAAATGGGCTTTTAGAAAATAGTTTTAGGAGAACAAATGCATGCAGACATGATGATACTCAAATGCAATGTGGCATGATGACATGAGCATGCAATCATGATGATGCACAAAACAAAAACAACACGCGATTTTCTAGTAGTGGTTTTAGCGGGGTGCTACATTAAATCCCCACTACGGCCCCAGCCTCTAAATCCCCCTTCACTCCTCTCCGTTTCCCCCTCAGACACCGCCACCAGAGAGCTCCCAGGATCTCCGAATTTGAGCTCGGACCGCAACAGCCACCGACGAACCCCGGCGATGATTCCGGTGAGAATTGACTACCCCGCGCCCTCCTTTTTGTCCTATAAGCTCTACAACCCTCAGGCGCACCGATTAACCCCCTTCGTTCGATTTCTACATGCCCAGGTTGTCGCCACGGTCGTCACCTGAGCTGCTTCTGCCGCCGCCGTTCACCGACAAAATCCGGTGAGACACAGGTTCCCGCCGCCCTCTTTTGGCCACCGCTAGCTGGTATAGGACCTAGTGCACCTCACAGACCCATTGTTTTGTCTGCTCGAGCCCAAGGACGATGCTACCATCTCGAGATGCGAGCTCCAACTTCGGCGTGAACTCTGGCGAGGAATCCAGGACGAAGCCGAGCGCCCCTCCCTCAACCGCGACCATCACCGACACCACCTCGACCGCCACAACCTCCGATAATGGTCCATGGTCCCCTACCCCTTTATAATCGCCGGAGCACCACCCACCCGATGTGCCACCGCCACGCACAGAGAGCCAGCATCTCCAGTTCTTGGCCACGTGCTGAGCACCATCCAATCCAGATCTAGCGGCTAGGATAGATCACTTAACGAAGCGGTATCATTTGATCAGATCCGCACGTTGTCACTTAAATCCAACGGCCCACATCCTCGATCCGACCGAAGTGGTACGGGCCAGTAGAATTAGGCCACGTGTCTCCCCTGATGGATTTAAAAGATTAAAATGGAATTTAGTGATTAAACTTAGAAATTCAATAACTTTTGATCCACAAATCATAAAAATACAAATTTGGTGTCCATGTATTCATAAAAATGAGAGCTTCCCTGTGGAGGCCTTATTTCACCCTTTAGCTTCTAAAAAAATGGAGTTCTAGGAAGAACCTTTTTAGGGGTATTTTGCCCATAAAAATTACTTCATAAATTATTTTTGAGTAATCCTTATGCCTTTAGACAGGGTATTTTAACCTATGTACTGTAGACTCTGATTATTAAAGAGTGTTGTTCATCTCATTGCATTTTGCATGCATTCATATTTTTATGGTACCTATATTGATTGTATTATTGTTGTTGGTTTTATTTTTATGTAGATTGTGTGGATTGTGAAGTTTGTTGCTGTGAGGATTTTACCTACTCCCCTAGCTACCAAGGCAAGTGATAATTCATCATATGTCCTATTATTTTCACTATTGCACTAGTGCTATTTTAGTAGATCTTTGCATGATAGTTTTATATATGCTACTATGTTATGGCTATCCTATAGAATATATCTTGGTAGTATTTTCCTAGTTAGGAGACATCGTGCTAGAGTGCTTAGACATGCTATTTAGAATTCGTGGGTGGAAATTCATATTAAGATAGTTTGGAAGTATATATCTTTTTGACTAGGAAAAACAACTAATGTTAATGAAACACCTGGGTGAAAATGGGACTTGTATAGATTATGTTGAGTGGTTACTCAGGGCCCATGTCTATGGTTTACCCTGGTGTATCACACTTGTGGCCGGCCACCCAGGAAAAGAGATTGGAGACATTCTTATCGCGAAGCTTCTAGTGCAGCCACATGGCATATGGGCTCTGCCTTGACCGACTAAGTTGCGAGAACTCGGCCAGACGGACAAAGGGTGGTAGTTATGATAGGATGGAATGCGTTCGTGGTGGTCTGAGGGATTGCTTCTAAAAAGTATCATCTCGATGCATGTCGAGTCTTGTGGGGAAAGTGCACCACCTCTCGAGATGGTAAACAAACTAAGTACTTAGCCGTGTCCCCGGTTATGGACAATTTCTGAGCGTCAAGACATTGAAGCAGTTCAAAAATCTCCTCATCCAATTTTCTCCAAGTTAAAATTTGTGGGAGAACAAGGGTAGAGGTTCATTGATGTCTATCAATGGTACCTTACTGTTTTTGAAAGGAAAACCTACTCTTCAAAAACTATAAGATAAAACCTTGCTTTTAGCAAAGTCAGCCAAAACCACACTTAGCCATATATTCATGTTGTTGTTGGACTTTACTAAGTAACTATAGTATCACTTGCCAATACAATTTTAACTGTATTAACTCTTTATGGCTGTAACTTATCATGTTGCAGGATACTCTGACGATGAGTAGGGTTACGGGTCTATACTCGACATGTTTGCTTGTGGCGCATGAAGACAAAAGACTATTATTATGCTATGTCTCGTGAACTTTGAATAATGTTAGCCTTGGGCTAAGTGAGTTGTAAGAACTATTATATTCCTGGATATGCAATGTAATAATGACCTTTGTATCTGTGTACTTCATCTTAAACTATGGGTGCTAGCATTTCGATCCAGGGAGTAGCACTGCAATTATAGGGATCTTTACCTTATTATGGTGAGATCTTACAAATCAGAGCCCTGTGTTCTGGTTCCTGGTCTCATGAAATGAGCTTTGATAGTAGTGTCCCGGGAGACTTTTTCGTAAGGCCTTGTTTGGCAAAAGTGTATCACCGAGTATTTGTGAGTATTTTCCCAAGTGGATTGGGCGAAAACACTCTTGTCACCCAGAGTACTATTTTACACCATAACCCTCTTTCTTTTCAATACTCCTCATAGATTTATCTGTTTGGAAGGGAGTGATATCTACAACTAAAAATTTGCATGGAATGTTTCCGAGTTCCCTTTTCTGCTGAGCCGCTGGAGCCGTGGGACGCGTTGACGTGGTGATCAGCAAAAACGCGAGGTAGGTGGCGGCCTATGGAGTGTTTCTTGGTGTTTTAGATTGGGCTTGGAAAATACTCTAGAAAACCTGCCAAAACTTGCGTGCCAAACGAGGCCTAATGTGTTCTCTAGGTAATTTGTACTGCGTTTATCTTCTGTTGTTGCCTGATTTGGGAAGGTTTTTCCCAAGTTTGTGATTTGATGTAACAGACTAAAAAGCTGTGTGCTTTCATTATTGAAAGTTGTGCTATGCCCTAGAGTTGGGGAAAAGAATCCGTTCAATCAGTTTTTCACATGCTCCTCCGTCCCAAATTTACCGATGCAGATTTGTTTAGATATGCATGTATCTAAGAGAATCTCTAGCAGATCTTTTAAAACGATCAATTAAAATAATCGTTAGTTTACGGTTTTGGTTAATAAAAGTGGACAGACCATACCCCTTATATCGGTCAAATCTGTAAAAGTTTTAACAGGGCACCATATTTGGAACCCCCGAATCTTTTCGTCCAAAACTGGAGATATATGGATTTGGGGGTTTAAGGTGCCCTATAAATCCCGCGCGAGTGTTCGGAATCAGTGCATGTCTTATGTTGCTCATCTCGGAACAGGCCAATTTTGGGCCAAATCGCCGGAGACTGCGACGGCGGCGGCCTTGGCGACCTGCGTGTCAACCTCGCTCACGGGGTTTGCCTCGCGGCCTGGGACAGGCTGCGCTTGAGCGGCTTCCTTGTGGCCTGGGTGTGGGTTGGGGTGATGGGGCCGCGACCTGCCCTCGCGTGGCGGTGGCTAGGCTGGTGGGTGGCGGCCGTGCGCGTCTAGGCGGCGGGGCTGAGCGGACAGGCGTGCGGTCGGGATGGCAGCGAGCGGAGCAAGGAGGGATTAGAGCTGAGAAATAAAAAGAACGGAATATGATTCGAATATTCCTTTTACAGTTTTTCTGCGGCTGCTATTCTGTCGCCTTTTTCGTACCGTAAAACAGCCTTTTCTTGGCCCGTATACATGTTTTACGGGCTGGTCGTATAAGGGGTCTGGTAGAATGCTCTAAGAGCAAGTGCAGCGTTGTGAAAATAGTGGGTCTAAGAAAGCTTAGATAAGTGTCTAACCGGTGAAGAGGAGTAGCTAAGAAAAAGATTTTTTGGACTATGTCTAGTACTCCCTCTGTTCCAAATTACCCCGCGCGCACACTTATCTAAGTGGACTAGTATTTTTTCATTTTTCATCCAAAAAATTCTTGAGATTTTTGGTATACATAGTATTCATACTATCTATTTCAAAAATTCCAGAATTTTTCTGAATAAAAAATGAGGAAGTACTAGACCACCTACATAAGCGTGGCGTCGGAGTAATTTGAAACAGAGGAAGTACTAGACACAGGTTCAGCTGAATAAAATTTAATTTCCACTCTAGTACTGAACACATGTCACCGGAGGACAGCAGTTTAGCTGGGAACGTGGAGTATTATCGGTCCCACGAGCTCGTGCTAGACTGTGTCTAAAAGCTAGAGAGGTTTTGTTTGGTTAGACTCTAGTCTAAGCTCCTTTGGTGGATAGATACGTACAGGTGATCGGAATATTTTATCGTCTGTTTGCCCCCAATTTTTAATCCGGTGACTGATTTTTAACATCGGATTAGAAAATGAACACAACGCGGAGCGTTCTTCTGCGCCGAATAAGTTGGGTGTATCTCCAATGTCTGCATATCCTACCGGCTTAGCACGGTGATGAAAAAAACAAGAGAGAAAACGAAATTTATATTTCCTCTGTTTCAAAATATAAGATGTTTTAGCTTTATGAAAGGAGTATATCTAGACCGCTTCTAGTGTCTAGGTTTATCTAAATTTAGAGGTGAACCTAGACACTAAAAGGGGTGTAGATACACTCTATTCACAAAGCTAAAACATCTTATATTTTAGAACGGAGGAAGTACCGGTCGAGAAAGGGGATAAAGCGGATGGAGGTTACAGCATAGTTATCTGAGAACAGTACACACTAATAATTGCTACTAGCAAAATATACTTAAGAAATTAACTAATTACCCCAGCGATCATCTCCAGGATTAGCTATACGGTCGAGATGACCGGGGGTAATCAAACTGAGGGGGCGCAGACGACGCAGGCGAGCAGCAGCATGGCCGACGACGCGGCGTCGTCCTCCTCGCTGAAGCAGCTGCGCTTGAACCGGCACGCGCCCTTGCCCTTGTTGCTCTGCAGCCGCAGTAGCAGCTCCTGCTGGTAATGCCGCCTTCCTCCGCTGCCTCTCTTGGCCGTCGGGTGGTCGTGCTGCCCGCCCCTCCGCGCGTACTGATCGGCCGGCCGTTGAACCATCCTCTAGCAGTAGTGCTGTTGCTCTCTGTTTCTGTTGCCCGAGTTTAATTGGAGGAGAGTGCGTGCCAAGAGAATTCAAATGGCAAGTGGGCGAGGAGAAATGGACATGCGGTGCGGCGCTATTTATGGAACGCGTCGCCCGTTGGGTGATATTGCAACATTGCCATGTGGTAGTGGTACCTATGAGAGAGAGAAGGGGGGCTTTATTTCGAATCCATTTGGAAGCTACTGCCGGCACCAAAGCGGCAGGTGCATGGTAGGGATTTGAAACCGGCCACGAGGGAGGCAGCAAAGAGTAGTTAGCTCATCGGCGTGCAAGAACGTGGTAGGGCATAGAGCAACAACGGTTCGTTCAACGGATCGGGTCGCATGTCATGTCGTTCATCATTTTACCTTGTTCTCGCCTGACCGCCGTACTGGTGGCGATTGATCTCAAACTGCACTGGAGGAGCACTTCCTTCAATAAGCTTGGCAAACACATTTGAACACTACAGCATGTTGATGTCATTGTGTGATCCTGCCATACTGAAGAAAGCATGCTAAATCCATATATCTTGGTATGCCACAGCCTCAAGCACCACACTGTATGATTCTTTGTGACCTTTGTACATGCCCTGGTGCACAAATGGACAGTTCTTCCAAGCCCAATGCATACAGTCAATACTTTCAAGCATTCCTGGAAAACCCCTTGCAGCATTCTGTTCCAAGATCCAAGCTGTGTCTTCTGCATCGGATGTTCTCAGGTATTTCTTCCCATACACTGCCATAATATCCCTACAAAATTTGTACATGTAGTCGATGGCTGTGGACTCCGTCATGCAGAGGTAGTCGTCCTGTGTGTCTCCAGCAACTCCATATGCAAGCATCCGGAGAGCAACTATGCATTTTTGGACTATAGAGAAACCAAGTGTGTCGATGGCATCTCTCTTTAGTTTGAAGTAGTTGTCGAACTCACTTAATTGCTCGACAATATTCATGAAAAGCTTTCGGAACATTCTGAAACAACGCCAAAATGTGACGTCACCGTGCAATGGGTCATTGACGAAGTAGTCGGTGTAGAGCATGCAGTAACCTTTCATCCTCTGCCTCAGTTTGCTCTTGCGCCGCCTAGGCTTAGAACCCCCAGCAGGCGGCTTCTCATCGGCACCGACGATCATGCCTAGGAGGGATTTGACAATCAAGAGATGATCATCGTCAGAGACGATGTCTCGAACGCCAGCAGCAACAACGACTTCATCGTCCATCAGAGCGACCAACATCTCTTCCTCGCTCGAATCCATGTCTTCGGCAAACCGTCGAACACCTCACGGGTAGGGCGGTTGTGTGGCAGGCTTGGGGATACCGGCGAGTGTGGGGCTAGGTAGGGAGTGAGTGTGGGCTGCTCAGGAGGGTTGGGGGCTATTCTCGGCGGCGGTTCTAGTGAGATGAACGGCAGACGGCGGTGAGGGTGGTAGCAGCGTCGAGTGGTGGTCGCTGGGGGAGGGTGGGTGGGTGAGAACACGGTATGTGGGCATATTTCGCAGGTGTGTGTCGACGACAAGGCCAACCTGCATTGTTCTCAGCTCCATCGGGCACCCCTGCTTGCCCCCCCTGGACTGGGTTCGGCCTGGGGGCGCTGGATGACTAAACGGGCCGTGCCGGCGCCAAAAAACATTTGGGGGCACGGCTGGGCGTCATTTTGGGCGCCATCACCTCCCATAGGCCTTTGGGGGGCCTCTAGGGAACCCGAGTGGAGATGCTCTAAGAGCATTGTCTATGTTCGAGCTATGCACATAGAGAAGGGGCTAACTAAGAGAATTTGTAGCGGGTCTCGCAAAAATCTCTGGCCCACAAAATAGCCGTTTTCAGGTTTTGCAAAAAGATCCGCACAGATTCTAAAAAAGCGCATGGCGTGGAAAATATTTTGGTGGAGCGCGATATTAGACCTTGTGCATGCGATATCACAAGATTTCCTCCAAGAAAATCCAGCTCCCCGATCATTGTGAAATATTGATGTGGCTAAAGCCGTTGAAGTATGATCCAAAATTTAATAAAGGAGGCTAATTTCTGACGAAGCAGAGCGAGGCCTGTTGTCAGAGGCTTGGGCCGAAGCGGAGCCCAATAGGGACACCTGGGAGTGCGGGGGACGAAGTCCCCCGCGGTACGGATTGTTGAAGATCTAGGTTTCCACCAATATATATACCTCTTGTAAGCCGCCGGCTGGGATACGTTGCATCGGTGAAAATCCCCGGCGTTGTGTAAACACTCCCCGTTATAGTGAAGTTTCTCTGGCTAGCGTCCGTGGTTTTTTACTCTCTTTGTTGGAAAGATTTTTCCACGTTAAATCTATGTCCCCTTGCTGCGATTTCTTTTTCGTTCTTTGTTATTTGCTTGTCGCGAATCTAATAGAAGTTTTAGCTTTGCACCCTTCCCTCCTCTACCGCCGCCAAAACTGTCGCCCTAGATTTGAGCCCGTCTGCACATATCACCACTCAAAAGGTTCCCCGTTGTTCGCCACTCCACCCCTCCCTCTCTGGGAGCTTGTGGATGGTCATTTCCTTCCACCCCCATCTCACAAGAGCCACCGCCATGGATCTGGCCGACCCTAGCACCCCCTCGGCCTCTCCTTCCGCATATAAGATGGCCTCGGGACGAAAACCCTAAGTACCCGATCAAAAATCCATGATAGAGTCTGTAGCCGCCGTCATCTCCATCCCTAGATCAGGAGGGATCTGAAGCTCTTCCTGGCACCCTGCCAGAGAGGGGAATTCACCTTGGAGGCCTTCTTCATCACCATGCAAGCCTCCGGTGTGATGCGTGAGTAGTTCATCCTTGGACTACGGATCCATGTAGTAGCTAGATGGCTGGTTCTCCTTCTTTGTGCTTTCATGTCTAGATCTTGTGAGCTCCATTCATGATCAAGATCATCTATTTGTAATTCTGCATGTTGTGTTTGCGGGGATCCGATGGATATTGAGATGTTATTTCAGATTGATTATTGATTCTATCATGTCTTTGTTATTTCTGATCTTGCATGCTTTTCGTTGTTAGTAGCTATCTTGGCCAAGTAGATGCTAGCAACTGCAAGAGTTAGTATTTATGCTCGATAGTGGGTTCGTGCCTCTGGTAATCTGGAAAATGACAGAAATCTCTAAGGTACTAGATGTGATGTTGCTACTAGGGAGAAAACAACAATCCTTTGTTCATAGAATAATCGTATTGTTTACATTACATGCAATTCGTAAAGCAATAATATGTTGCTTGCAACTTAATACTGGAGGGGGTTCGTATGATAACCTGAAGGTGGATTATTAGTCATAGATGCAGTTGGATGGCGGTCTATGTATAATGTTGTAATGCCCAATCGAATCTCAAAGGAGTCAAGATTATTATTATATGCATGTATTGCTTTCTCGATGTTTGTTAATTGCCCCACTGTAAATTGTTCACCCAGCATGTTATCTATCTTAAGGAGAGCCACCTCTAGTGAACTATGGATCCCGGTCCTTTTCTTTACATACAATCTATAAACTGTTTACTTCTTTGTGTTTACTTTCTGCAAACTATTACTTCCTTCCATTCGATAAGTTTAATACTTTGTTTTCAGCAAAACACGATGATATTGACAACCTCATCGCAAGTTGGGGACAAAGTTCTATGGTTGTGTTGTGTAGGTCTCCACGTTGCTACTAGCACCGGTAGTGCGTCCTGCCAAGGCTCAGCTAGAAACACCTTTGGGGTGTTTCCTTGCTCCTACTGGTTCGATTAAACCTTGGTTTCATAACTGAGGGAAACTTGCTGCTATGCTCATCATACCTTCCTCTTGGGGTTCCCAACAAGCTCTACATCAATACTGAGCCATCAAGCATTTTTCTGGCGCCGTTGCCAGGGAGTCAAGGACATCTTCACAAGGGGAGTCCCTCATAACCAATCTCTTTACTTTGTTATTTTTGTTTTGCTTAATTTATTTTTGCTTTGTTTGCTTGCTTTGTTATCAAAAACACAAAAAATAGCTTTACTAGTTTGCTTTCTTTATAAAAAACACAAAAAAGTCTCCTTTAGTTGTTGCCTCTTCCTTAGCTCACCATGTTGATCCCTAAATTCACCCTGAAAGGTCTTTCAATTGGTAGTGGTTCTATAATTGGGAAATATAATATTGAAGAATTATTTAATCATGTTAGTAAGCATGAAGATACTGAGGATAGATCCCTTGCAGAACTTGCTCTAAACTATGAGATTGCCGCATCTTCTTTAATTCACATGTTAGAAGCTAGGTTTGTTAACCTCAACCCCTTAATGCAAGTAATGTTTTTTAAGCTTAAAGAAATTGAGGACCCTGAAAAGAGGGATTTTATTCTAGAAACTTTGTTTAAGGAGTTCTATGATGTTGCCAAGGAAGCTAGGAAAGTCTTTGAACGTTTCAATATGCTAGGCTCATGTGAAGATATTGTTGGTACACGAGAAAAGATGAACAAAACCGAACCTAATGGGGAGGAACCTAAGATACCAATACCCTTTAAACTGATAGCAATACATGACGCCATAGAAAAGAATCTTGATTGGATTGTTCCTGAAAACCCTTTTCATGAAAATAGTGAACCTAAGAGCATTGGGAGAGGATCCTCTAGAACTTATTTGGATGATATACCTTGCCTTGTTGAAAATATTTCTGGTAATAATCTTAATGCTTCTTCATTTGAGAACACTTGATTCTTTCTTGCTTGTTATGCCTAACTTAAAGGCGTAAAGAAAAGTAATAACCGCTCCTTATCCTTTTTATTTTCTTTTTGTGCCAAGAGTAACCTCTAATGAGAGAGAAGTAATGATTGGGAAAGTTGTTGTCCCAAAACAGATTTTTTTGCTTCACCGTAAAAATTCGGGTAAAATATCTGAACGTCTTTTTGAGGCTTGCATTTGTGTGCTTCTGCCCCAGGTTGTTATCTAACTTTCGTTAGTTCAACACTTTTTGATTTGAGCAACAGAAGGTCTTCGAAAAAATTCGTCTTTACCTGCTGGTCTGTTTTGACAGATTTCTGCCATTTTCTGCATTTGCTTCTTATTGGTTCCTTTTTGAGTTCTTTTGGGGAATTGAGCTTTTTGAGGGAAGTGCTATAGTAGATAGTGTTCTAATGTAAGTTTATTTGGTATTAGAACTGAACCTTAAGACTTATTTATCTTGAGTGCACTAATATTGCTAATAAAGATTGTGTGAAGTTTTGTATGAAGGAAAAATTTCAGGTCTATGGAAGGAATGAGTAATGAGATGAAGGATGGACTAAAGCTCAAGCTTGGGGATTCCATGCGTATCACCCCAAGAAATATCCAAGAAGTACAAGCGTCAAAGCTTGGGGATGCCCAAGGCATCCCCCTCTTCATCAATAAAAATCCCAGGTTTCTTCTAAACGCTTCATTTTTATTGTTTCATGCACAGTTGTGTTGTTCTTGGAGCGTCTTATTTTTCGTTTTTGTTTTGGTTTTTCATTTGCTTGGTTTGCTTAGTTTTCTGAATAAATTGGTTGGAGCCCCTCTTTCATACATTGGTTTGCAAATAGTTTGGTTTGGTTTGGAAAAGAGTAGGAAAGTTCATACTTATGTGGTAAAAAGAGCTTGTTTTTGACTGTGGCCTATGCTTTGTCATGCCATGATTGATATTATTTTGGCTTTATGCTTAGTATTATTTGCTGTAGCATGACTTGTTATAAACAATTGAGATTTCTTAATGTGCCTTGGATGAATCATGCGTTTTTTTAGCATATTAAAGCATAGTATAGTGGTATTCTCCTTTGATGATTTATTTGGGTTGACTTGGTGCATGCTCACACCATGTTATGACTATCTCAAGTCACCATAGCCTTTATGATCCTTTAGTTTTCAAATTGTAGTATCACTTTATGCTTTGATCAATGATGTTTTGTCGCTCTGCATGATTATGGCCATTATTGCTCTCTTAGTTTGTCGCTCCCAGTCTTTTGCTAGCCTCTACAACCAAGTATGAGTTCCACTCATGCATCCAACTCCCTAAACCAAGTTATTCCAAAGAATCCACCATACCGACCTATTATCTTATGCTATTCCAAGTATATTCATGCTTTTGTTTACCTTCCAAATTAAACTTGTTATGAGAAAACTTGATTAAAGCTCTCATGAACTTGATGGCACACTTTACTTTTTTGCATCTAATAAACTTGAACCATTGGGTCTTTCTTTGTTGCGTATATGCTTGCACTTTATAAGTTGAAATTAGTAGAACCATGTATCATGGGGAACGCTTTCAATATTGCACTTGTACTTTGTACCCCGTTGATATCATGTTCTTTTTCTTATGGATCCCGGCGGTGTGAAATAAAAGTGGAACTTGTAAGATCATGGAGTTTGTATGTGTGTTAGAGAAACGCCTGGGCCGCTAGCCTAAGCCATGCCTAATCATGGTGGAAAATTGCAGCATCACCATAATGAGCACTCTATGAAGCATCCTCAATAAAAACCTATGCAAATAGCAAATAAAAAGATCGCTGCGATGCTCATTGTCTGCTTGCCTTGTCATTTTGATTATGGGATAGCTCCTGTATCATGTGCAAGGGGTACCCCGTTGGCGTTTCTTTATGATACATATGTACTTACAATGACAAGAGCTTACTCGTGACTAAAGTTGAGTAGCATGAGGTTCGGTCTTCGTAAATAAGGGGCATGAGATTTTGTTTTATAACTTGTCAAGCATATCCTCTTAGTTGTGTCACTTTAACCTTAATCACCTTAAAGATGCTTATGATAGGGCAATGAGAGCTGAAAGCTATAAGTACCATAATTTTTGGAAGCTCTTTATGAGACTTGAATCCCTACTTCCTTCTATGAAGGCCTTTCTTCCACCATTACATTGAGTCTCCACGTTCTAACTTTATGCACTTACTTTGAGAGCATAGTGGCCATTCTTAGTTCTATGTGCATTGTCCCAAGACTAGTTGATTGATGCATAACTTGATATTGCTTGTTTTAAACTATTTGTATCTAGTCACTCTTAGGAACTTTGAAGGTGTCCTATGCATTTATATTTGCTACTCTATGATGGACAAGCTGAATACTATTATGCTATGTTTTCTTTATGTGAAACAAACAAACGTCTTGCAAAGCATTGTTATTCATGAATCTTTTGTTTGTGCCTTTTCATGTTGCATCATAGTTGCTTTGTCTTATTGCTAGAACTTTGTCTTTCATGTTATGATTGAAGTACTATGATCCCAACTTTGAATGTTTTACAAATACTTTGATCAAGTCTTTGATGGTGCATGTCACCTAAAAAATTATTCTTTCTTTTTATCACTTACCTACTCGAGGACAAACAGGAGTTAAGCTTCGGGATTTTGAGACATTGCAAATGTATCTATAATTTTTGATGTTCCATGCTTGGTTTTATCCACTTTCTTGTGTTTTGTCCACACTTTTGAGTACTTTTCATATGATTTCTTGGACTAACCTATTAAAAAGAGCCACAGTGCCAGCTGCCTGTTTTCTGCTGTTTTTGGTTCCAGGAAAGTCAGAAAATGAATATTCTCGGAATTGGACAGGACAAAAGCCAAAGTGCCTATTTTTTCGGAAGTCATCAGATGCCAGAATACGAGACGGAGAAGGGCTAGGGGCCGGCCACACCACCTGGCCACGCGGCCAGGCCTGACCCTCTCCAGGGGTGGTCTGGCCGACCCCAGCACCCCATCGGCCTCTCCTTCTGCCTATAAGATGCCCTCGGGACGAAAACCCTAAGTACCCGATCAAAAATCCACGAAACAGTCTATAGTCGCCGTCATCTCCATCCCTAGATCGGGAGGGATCTGAAGCTCTTCCTAGCACCCTGCCGGAGAGGGGAATTCACCCTGGAGGCCTTCTTCATCACCATGCAAGCCTCCGGTGTGATGCGTGAGTAGTTCATCCTTGGACTACGGATCCATGTAGTAGCTTGATGGCTGGTTCTCCTCCTTTCTGCTTTCATGTCTAGATCTTGTGAGCTCCGTTCATGATCAAGATCATCTATTTGTAATTCTGCATGTTGTGTTTGCGGGGATCCGATGGATATTGAGATGTTATTTCATATTGATTATTGATTCTATCATGTCTTTGTTATTTGTGATCTTGCATGCTTTCCGTTGTTAGTAGCTATCTTGGCCAAGTAGATGCTAGCAACTGCAAGAGTTAGTATTTATGCTTGATAGTGGGTTCATGCCTCTGGTAATCTGGGAAAGTGACATAAATCTCTAAGGTACTAGATGTGAAGTTGCTACTAGGGAGAAAACAACAATCCTTTGTTCATAGAACAATCGTATTGTTTAAATTACACGCAATTCGTAAAGCAATAATCTGTTGCTTGCAACTTAATACTAGAGGGGGGGATTGGATGATAACCTGAAGGTGGATTATTAGTCATAGATGCAGTTGGGTGGCGGTCTATGTATAATGTTGTAATGGCCAATCGAATCTCAAAGGAGTCAAGATGATTAGTATATGCATGTATTGCTTTCTCGATGTTTGTCAATTACCCCGCTGTAATTTGTTCACCCAGCATGTTATTTATCTTAAGGAGAGCCACCTCTAGTTAACTATGGATCCCGGTCCTTTTCTTTACATACAATCTATAAACTGTTTATTGCTTTGTGTTTACTTTCTGCAAACTATTACTTCCTTCCATTCGATACGTGTAATCCTTTGTTTTTAGCAAAACATGGTGAGATTGACAACCTCATCGCAAGTTGGGGACAGAGTTCTGTGGTTGTGTTGTGCAGGTCTCCACGTTTCTACTAGCACCGATAGTGCGCCCTGCCAAGGCTCAGCTAGCAACACCTTTGGGGTGTTTCCTTGCTCCTACTGGTTCGATTAAACCTTGGTTGCATAACTGAGGGAAACTTGCTGCTATGATCATCATACCTTCCTCTTGGGGTTCCCAATAAGCTCTACATCAATACTGAGCCATCAAACCACGTCTAATTTCCCATCGTTTTTGTCGTTCTTTGCATCAACCGAGGAGGCCGCGACTATCAAAGTACACGTCTCTGGTAGCGATTTGACCCCTCTCTGACCCGAAGGTAATTCTGCAATTCCTTTCTTCTAATTTAAAAAACATTCACGAAATTCTTTGAACAAAGAAACCTTTGTATAGACGAGTTCATACTTGAGCATGTCCGTGCAATTTTTGCTCAAAGGCTTGTCCTCCTCAGACGATTCCGAGATAGGAGACTTCCTTTTCGATGGTGATGTCGAGAATCATCGTGTTGGCCGCCGCAAAGGAACCCGAGGATGACGAAAAAAAGAAACGTCAAGGCTTGACGGTTGGCCGTCTTTGCAATCCTTGGAATCAAACTCTTGGCCATGAGATTCTCACGAGAGATTACTTCATCGATGTTTGCACCTACTTGGCTCATCTTTTTCATAGGTGTTATCAAACGCGGATAGAGATATTTGTGTGCATTGCTGAAGCTTGCAAGGCAAACTCCCTTTAGAAATTGTGTTGGTATCTTTAGATTTAGTTCATATCAAAAGATATCAACTGGAATGAGAGTGATTGCGTGCAACATTCTGTCTGATTACACTGATGAGTGTCTTTGTATTGGAGAAGATACCACACTCGACTGTGTGCGGCGGTTTGCCAAGGTGATGGTCCGGGTTTTTGGTCTAGACTACCTCCGAGATCCCAATAAGGAGGACACAAAGAGGTTGATGACGATGAATGAAGCAAGAGGATGGCCGAGCATGCTTTAGAGTGTGAATTGCATACATTTGAGGTGGAAGAACTATCTGTGGCCTGGCACATGTAGTACACCAGTGTCATTGTGAATTGCATAAACTTGACATTGGTGTCATCACTCTTCTTCCAAAGAAAGAAAAAGCGGTTAAAATTCAGCAGTTTCGTCCTATTTGTCTCCTGAATGTTAGTTTCAATTTTTTTACTAAAGTGGCTACAAACCGTATCTCTGTGATTGCTCACAAGGTCATTAGTCAAACCCAAACAGCCTTTATGCCTGGAAGGCACATTCTCGAAGGGGTAGTAATTTTGCATGAGACCATTCATGAGCTTCATTCAAAAAAGTTAGATGGGGTTATTTTTAAAATTGATTTTGAAAAAGCCTATGATAAAGTCAAATGGCCTTTTTTGCAGCAAGCACTTCGGTTGAAGGGTTTTGACCCTTTATGGTGCTCGTGGATTTCAAAGTTTATTCAGGGGGAAGTGTTCGGATTAGAGTCAACGATGATATTGGACACTTTTTCTAGACTAAAAAGGGGGTTAGACATGGCGATCCGTTATCGCCCACGTTGTTTAACATTGTCGCTGATATTCTGGCAATACTTATAGCTAGGGCTAAGGAAGAAGGCTAGATTAGTGGTGTAATCCCTCACCTTGTGGGGGGTGGATTATCTATCTTACAATATGCGGACGATACAATTCTTTTTATAGAGCACGACCTTCTCAAGGCAGTAAATATGAAACTGATTTTGTGCATTTTTGAACAACTTTCGGGTCTCAAAATAAATTTCCACAAGAGTGAAATATACTGTTGTGGAAAGGCTAAGGTGCACGAGTAGGATTATAGAGAGATCTTTGGTTGCGAGTCTGGTACTTTGCCCTTTAGGTAGCTTGGGGTACCAATTCATTATCGAAAGCTTAGAAATTCTTAGTGGAATCCGGTTGAAAATAGGTTGGAAGGTAAACTGGGTTGTTGGCAAGGCAAGCTTTTGTCTTACAGAGATAGATTAGTGTTAATGAACTCGGTTTTAACAAGCATGCCTATGTTTATGTTGTCTTTTCTGGAAATACCAAAGGGTGTTAGGAAAAGACTAGATTTCTTTCGTTCAAGATTCTTTTGGCAAAGTGATGAATATAAAAATAAATACAGGTTGACTAGGTGGAACATTATTTGTAGACCCAAAGATCAAGGGTGATTGGGAATTGAGGTGCTAGAGCTTAAAAATAGATGTCTTCTGAGCAAGTGGCTTTATAAATTATTATCTGAGCAGGGGGTATGGCAAGAACTATTGCTTAATAAGTACTTGAGAAATAAAATGTTGGCTCAGGTCCAGACTAAACCGACTGACTCTCCTTTTTGGAAGGGTCTCATGCAGGTAAAGGATAGTTTCTTTGCCATAGGGACTTTTAGAGTGGGGGATGGTAATTTATTTTGGGAGGATGTATGGCTGGGAGAGGTTCCTTTAGCATTACAATATCCTACAATGTATAATATTGTTCATCGTAAAAACGTTTCTGTCCATGATGTCTTATCTCATAATCCTCTTAGTATTGGTTTCAGGAGAAACTTGACTGGGACAAAATGGGATGCATGATTGCCTCTTTGTCAGAGATTAATGCAAGTTCACTTAACAACTGCGCCTAACTCCTTCAAATGGAGTTTAACGGTAGATGGGAAATTTACGGTTAAATCTATGTACGAGGACCTAATGAATGATCATCAGAAACTCCCCACAAAATATCTTTGGAAGCTTAAGATTCCACTAAAAATTAAGATTTTTATGTGGTTCTTAAACAACAAAGTCTTGTTAACCAAAGATAATCTTTTACGTAGAAATTGGCGGGGTTGTAAAAAGTGTTGTTACTCTGATGATGAGGAAACTATTGAACATCTCTTTTTGTCATGCCCCTTTCCAAAAATTATTTGGCGGATTGTATTCTTTACTTATAATCTTCCTCCACCAACTAATATCACTAATATGTTTGGGAATTGGTTGAATGGGATGGATAAACCAAATAAAGCTAGCATACGTATATGTGTATCAGTTTTATGTTGCTCAATATAGAAATGTCGCAATGCTATTATTTTTAACAATGCTCGAGTTCAATCCTTTTTGCAGGTTATTATTATTGCGTCGCAGTGGATCCAACTCTGGGCCTTTTTGCTCCCAGAGTATCAACGGGATATGATGGCTTCTGGATGCAACCGTCTGGTGATGGTTGCATAGGATATTTACTATCTGGTTTCGTGACGGCATGCTAGCAGATTGAGAGATGTGTAGCTTGTGTTGGCATCTTTCTAGCAGTTGCTTTCCCTTTTTCATATGGTTGGTGCATGTATCAACCCTATATGATCCCTGAGATTTTTGTGTCATACTTTTGGTAATAAGTAAGAAAGCTGGCTGTGTGCATCCCTGGATGCAGAGGCCGGGGTATACCCCCATTTCGAAAAAAAATCGTGATCCATGTACTGTGATTGAAGCGGTGGCATTCTAGAACTTGTGGATTTGGTATTGCTATTTGTTTGTCAGGCTCCCTCAATAATGTTAATGTTTTGCAGAGTTCTCATATGTTTTCTCAGATTGCTAGTGGATAAGCTCCGGGTTGCAACTACACCGTCAATGTGCATGACTATAACATGGGGTATTTTTCTAGATGACGACATGTATCCTTCTTGGTCAATATTTTTGAAGACAATCCAAGCTCCTAAAACAAGGAAGGAGTCTGTGTTTTCCAAGCTTAAGAAGCATGCCAAAAATACAATAAGAGAGCTTCGGTGCTACAAGCTCGTTTTGCTATTGTTCGAAGTCCTGCCAAATATTGGAATAACAAACCGCTCTCAAATATCATGACAACATGTGTGATTATGCATAAAACGATCATTAAATATGAGAGAAATATGGAGATGGAATTTTTCTTCGACAATGTTGTTAGCCGTGTCAAACCTCAAACAACCCCCAGTTGGATCTAAACTTTTCATAATACTTACCAACGATAGAGCTATACATGCCCAACTTCGTAATAATCTGGTTGAGCATCAGTGACAGCTATATGGTGGGAGGTAGTCTCCAAATTTATTCACTTGTTTTTATTTGTATTTATGTGTGATTTGAACCTCATTTTTTTCATTCGAGATGATTTGTTATTTGTTTAATTATTTGGATTTGAACTATTATTATAATTTTAATAATTACTGTAATGTGTGATGCTAAAACATTGATAAGTTTGTTTTTTATTACTGTTATAGTGAGATTTCATCGTCCATAGTCATGAATATGAGCTAAATGCAATAAACTGTGGTGCTGGAACGGAACAGATCACGAAAACTCGTACCAAAGGTCGCAAGACAGTTTTGTGGTGGGATAAGGATCTGCCAGAAATGCTCTAACTAAGTGACTTTTTTTTAGGGATTAACGAGGTGACTATCTATCAACCACACAAACAAAGTCGATAAATCCTGAAAATTCAGCGCAAGATCATCCAGCAATCGCTGACAAAAACCAAATGATGGAGGCACATGGCCAGCACGTTAAGCGGTTAGGACCACCCATGTGGCTCACCTGATTAGGACACCAAAATTTAGTACTCCAGCTCTTGCTAGTATTCCACTTTCCAGAGATAAACCATGGCTGTGTGAGCTCTAGTAGTGATTATAAGATGCCTTTGTTGTCACGATGAACCAGTTTCACCCGCAATATCGGTACAGCAAATTATTGCGGGGAACTATGATGAACTCTCAGAGTAAGTAAACAAACTGTATTTTAGAGCATTTCTAGTCGAACTCGAAAAAACCTAAAGATGAGCAAAAGATTCTTATTAGTCATCTAAACGGCACCTAGTCGAACTCGCATCCTCCTTAGATGATCAAACTTTTCAAGAACCAGCAGCGGCGACTCGCAAAAATAGGCGGCCGCAACCTTGGTGAGCAAATATTCCCCTCTAGCCGTGCACACAACCTCCCTGCTGCGCCGCCCATCCCTACCGGCGTTCACACTGGCGACCACATGTTGCCTCCGTCGAGAGACTCAAACATCCCCCGCCCTCCTCGCCCACTCTGCCTCGCTCACTGGTGGCTGCCGTCCCCGGAATCGGGCCCAGAGCCACCACATCCTTTCCAATTTTTTCGCTAATTCAAGGTCTTTTTTTTTATCGCGGTGAGCTCAGTTCCTTAAGAAAAAACGGAGCCATCGGAGCATGAGAATTTCATAGATCGACTGCCGGAGACCTAGGCGTGGCGAGAAACGAGGGCCGCAATCTCTTTTCCGACAAGCAGTTTCCGATGGCGGAGATTATGTTGACTGTACTCCGCCGGTTACGATTCTCAACTCCTGCGCTCACGCGAGGTGTTCGACGAATTCACTAGGTGACTTTTTTGTATTTTCTATTTTTTTCAACTGAGGATGACCGAGATGATCTTTGACTATAGATGAAGAGGTTGCGGAAGATGATCTTCGATGACTCTTATTTGTGTTTTTATCATTCATTTGATTTCGAACAATTCTTAGTTGTGTTTTTACCATTCATTTGATTTCGAACAATTTGATTTATTACGTTTATTAATTCGGTTTGTAATATTGAATGATTTGGTTTATTATATTTATTAATTCTCTTTGTAATATTAAATATTTGCTTCAAACGATTTGGTTTACAACAAACAAAAATTTTCTCATCAAAATATAGGAGTTCCGATAGAAACTGCTTTCTTTAGGTGAAATGTGAGAAGTTGAAGGATATGGAGGCTTTTGCTTATTTAAATTATAGAAGTTCGGGTAGACATGCTCTTAGAATGCTCGACTTTGAGATCGAAAATCTAACCTTGTTATTCCCTACATAATTATCATATTCAAAAATTATTTATGCACGACCAGGCTTGTATGTACAGATCCAGGACTAAACATTTCAGTACAGGGTAAGCGAAGTTATTTTTTATTGTAAACATCTAGAACTAAACTATTCAAAAATTATAATATCCTAAACCAAAGTAATTAAGTGCATGTCATCTATGTTCGTATTTTTATGGCCAATCACTACAAAGAGGATAAAATGTGTTCGTCACCGTCGCGCTAGAATCTGACCTTTCCGTTCGGCGTCAGCTAGAGTGGAGTCGAACCTATGGAGGTCGTCGCCAAAAACCGTTGGCAAGTCCGGCGCAGCGCTGGAGCCGGCGGATCTTAGCTTCTCCTCCCTCGCCCGCATCTACGCGGGCTGGCGTGGCAACGGAGGGTGTCTTAAGGCGGCGGAGGACCAACGCGGCGGCGGGGCTCCCCGGAGCTGGCGTGATGGCGTGGCTGATTGGCCACGGGGAGATGCGAGTGGCTGGTGGAGCCCGTCCTCATGGCCTAGATTTGGGGCCGTTTGGGCCCCATTTGGGTCTGAGCGGACTATCCTGCGTGGTGGCATCTTCTCTGGTGGATGGTGAAGTGGGAACTCGTGCGGGGTTGGCGGTGTCAGTGGCGCCCCTACTGCAGTGCGGCGGCGGGGCTTTACGGGTCCACTCGGACTCGGCCGGGCCAAAGGGCCTGGTTTTCCCCTGCTGCTGCATCCGGTCGGCAGCTGTCTTCCGGCGATGGAGGTAGTTCCCTCCCACATGCTACTGCTCCGCCAACCTCGCCAAAGTTTTGTCTTTTTGGTTTACCGGTCTCGCAACATGGGTCATGGTGCGACGATGGTGATGACTGCAACAACGTGGTGGCGTGCGCTGGTGGGCGGCAAGCTTGGTGGAGCAATGTGGAGCGTCCGGGGGTCTGGTTCTATGGGGGGTCGGGAGAAATCCTTGCCGTCTTGGAACCGACGTGGTGACGCCTGCAGGTGTCGCCGTCCTTCCTGAAGGGCATCGGGTGTACCTCCGCCCACCCCCGTAGCGTACTAGGGGAAACCCTAGAACGCATTACAGGGGAAACCCTTGGACTAGTTCGGGCAGCAGCAGCGTCGTTGTCACTTCCCTTCTTGAAGGTGCTGCTTGGTATGCGATGCTCGGAGTGTTAGGAGCGAGGTAGAAATTCTCTGGATGGCGCAGCGGTGGCGAGTCATCTCCTTTTGCGTTGCACCGCCGGTGTTTGCATTGTTTTTCTCTTCTTTTTCTTTCTTGTTTCTTTTGGGCTGATGTTGTGATGTCTGCCCCAACAGTGATATCCCAGTTGTATCGGTGGTTTGCTATATTAATATAGCGGGGCGAAAGCCTGATTCGAGGAATAGAAAATACACTCATAATTTTTTTTGTTTATTGTGCTATTAGCTATCATATTAGGAGTTATCTTGGTTTTTAATGATTTGTGGGATTTTTCATTAAATCACATTATTTATTATCTAATCATGGGAGCCAAAAAAAACCTTCTACAAGTGTTTTTAACTTTCTGGAAGCTAAGGAACTCGAAAAGGGCTTGGTCAAAAATGTCGGTTATGAATTTTTTGTACGATTCAACAAGCTAAAATAGGATTCCGGGGGGGGGGGGGGCAACAAAACTGTCATGTCACCTTACGGGTCTGGAGCATCGAGCATTGGATGTCATCGATTTCACGGCCACCGTCTTCGTTTTTTCCATAAAAACCATCTATATATACCTTCGTGGATATTTTTCGCGACATATGGATGCGAAAGGATAAAACACATAAACAGAGAGGCGGTTGTCCGCCACCAGAGAAAGATTGGAGGGGAGGCGTTGCAGGAATCACCTTTGTACGCCTCTCCTCCTTCACCAATGCCCCCACCCCGCTCTCTATCATGATGTGGGATTAGTCAACCTCCTAGACTATGGGTTTGTGATAGTAATTTGATCTAATATCTCCATATATTATCATTTTAGCAATATTTATGAGCTACCATACATGATTACGTGCTATAGATGTAATTCCTATGTTGGATATTATTGTATGAGATGATACATGTTATGCGTTTACTATTGTGTTGAAACTTTTTTATATCTTATCATGCTCTAGAAACATATGATGATATCTATTGCAATGGTTTGATTATTGTAAGCCAAGAACTATTGTGGTAATTCCTTTATGAAGGATAGTTTTCATGATTCCTTGACAATCTCACTTCTAAAGATCAAAAGAGAGTTTATTTACTCGACAAAGGCTCGTGTCAACATGTTTGGATCAAAGATGGTGAATATGATGTTATCTAAGACTTTATTCATTGTGTGATCGTAAGATCGTACAAGGTTACAAGATGAATCTCGTCGGGTTTATAGATGCACTCGACGAGAGTATATGAAGCTAAGGTTTTAGACTACGAAAACTAGGGATTTGACGTGGGCGAGAATATATTTTCCGCTTCAGGTGAATGTCCATCGGTATCTATATATATGTCAATGGTGTAGGAGTCTCCATATGTCACGTTAGGCCTTCATGTTGTATTGCATGTTAAGTTATCCTCACGATGTCCCTCCAATCGCTTAAAAAAAGCCATCTACCACTACAAATTTTATGGTAGAAGGTTTTTCCGTGATTAATGAGTCTTCTACCATGTACAGGCATCCATGGTAAAAGTCGTGGCACAAAAATATGTACCACGGTTTTGAGAAATCCATGACAGATGATTCCCCATCCATTATTGAAATTGACAACGTGGTAGACGTGTTTCGCCAAACCGTCAACTGCTGATGTCATGTCAATTGACACGTGAAGAACAGTGTTAACTAGCTGGAATGGACGTCTTCTCTTCTGCCATAGTCATAAATCTATGGTAGATGGTAGACCCACCTAAGTCCTACTAAAGATTCGATAACACCATCTATTATCTCATCAAACCCTAGCGACATCAAAACGTGAAGTGTGTGACCCTACGAATTCAAAAACATGTGGAGATGATCGATACACCTCAATCAATAACCAATAGCGGGACCATGGATGGCCACAATGTCTCCAGTACATTCCACGAAGTTCTTTCATTGGTTAAACCATGATATCGAGGATTCAATTAATCTGGTATCTAATACCCTTTGTCTAGCGATATATTACTTACCCAAGATTCAATCGTCGGCATCGCTATACCTAATTCAATATCGTTACCAGTAAATTCTCTTTACTCGTTCCTTAATATAATATCCCCATGACTGAACACATTAGATGCATGCTTGTAAGATATTTAGGATGTTATATTGCCGAGAGGGCCCAGAGATATCTCTCCGTCCGTCACGTGGAGTGACAAATCTCAATCTTGATTAATGCAATCCGACAAGTATCATCAGAGATACCAGAAAGACAAATTTATGATAACCCAATAGATGATGAACACATGGATCCAAACTCGTGCTTGTTCTGCCGCTAGCGCTTCTCGGGATGTCACTCAAGAATGCATGGGGATACGGTTCAGGAATGAGCTCCAACGTGATCGCTTCGATAGGATCAAGAACCGAGAAGTGAAGGAAACCAAGTGGGCTTTCCCCATTATATTGAACCAACTCGGTATTTCTATTGACTTCAATTTACTTTGCAATAGAGCTGGCCTGCAAAACTTTGTGTACAATGATGTGCCTACTTATCGCTGGTTAACTATCGAATTTCTAAGTTCTTTGCAAAGCACTATTAAACTGTGGCAAGGAGAGGACACGATTTCTTTCCAACTTATGAACAACAACTTCACTTTAACACTAGATGAATGGTGTGCATGTTTTAATTTACAAAACAATGATGTTAATTCCTTACGCGCATCCTTTACTGGCTTAGACCCTTCCCCTGAAAAATATTACAATAGAATGAGTTTCACTACTAGAGTAAGAAAGGGGAAGAATATTCAACATCCTGCAATTCGCTATTTGTTCTATGTTATTGCTAACACCTTGCAGGCACGTAATGAGTTCACGAGACTCAATGAGGAGGACATCTTAGTCCTTACAGAGGATGCTTTCAACAACTGCAAATTGTCACCCAACTTGGGCGCAATACTTGTGCGCTATCTGGAGCACCAATCCTCTCAAAGCCAATGACCAATCACAGGTGGAGGCGTCATCACCGTGCTTTCCAATGCCCTAGGCATTGACCTAGGTGAGTTGCAACCTGTGCTAGGTGAGCGACGTATTGGTTTCTCTACTTTAAAAGCTTGTGGAATGCTCACTAGGAGAGGTGGTGTTTATTAATTGCATATTTCTAGAGCTGGGTGTATCTACCCCGCTCCTATGCCTAATGGTCTTTTCTCTATCGAGGAAGGATGTTTGCTATATGACTTGCAGGTTGAGAAACACCAACCTGAGGAGGACCAAGAAGAGAAGCAAGAAGTTCCTTATCAAGAGGAGCATCCATCAACCCAGTTTGCTACATACCAGGACTTCCAAGAACTTGGAGGGATAGTGGAGAGGATGCATAGCCTCTCTTTGAACCTCCGAGGAACAACTAGTAATTTATCAACTCAATTTGAAAACTGGAGTAACGACTTTTCCCGCCACCACAATGATTTGAAGGGCTTGCAAAGCCTAAGCTTGGGGAAGTTTCCTCATGTATCTTTATTTGGCGTTCATTTGCTTTTATTTATTTTGAGGTTATGTTTTTAATTCGAGTTTATAAGCACTCATGTTGGTTTCCCCAACACTTTATTTTCAGTTCTTTCTATTTGCTTTCAAGATTTTCTAGCCGAGCTTTGCCACCAATTTTCTATTCTTTAAATTCTCTCTCTTAAAAACAACAAAAATATTTCTCCATTTTTATTTATTTTCCCACTTTCTTTTCTTTACGCCTCGAGGTTCTCATGTATTTGCAGGAGAGGGATCAACTTCGAGTTTCCAAGAAACAAATAAAAAGGAAGAGAGAAGTGGAACCAAACATGAGAGGTATGCCTTATGACTCCCCACTTTTGAAGTTTGAGAAACCCATGCTAGTTAGTAGTAAATGTTGAGATATTATATTGATGGAGTGAGTCTTTGTATTGTAGTAAGATTTTGTTTGCATGGGTATTTAGTTGGGTACGTTTTGTTCCAGCTCTTGTAATTAATCAAGTCTTGCCTAAAATTTGCTAAACAATTGTAATAAGAAAAATTCTCACAATTGAAGGCTTGGGTGTTGTAGTGTTTAGTCTTGAAGGTTTATTTCTAGAGACACTTAACACCAATGAAAATGTTGATTGACTTGATAGCTCTCTTTAAAAGGATTTGTTCGATTGAATTAATGTTTAGAGGTTTTTGTGAGCATGCCAAAGTTTGACTTGTTAATCATAAGAATGATATAGCTTTATGCGTATCAAACTTCATGGGATGCCAATAACTCCGCTAGCCTACGAATGATCTTCATGGAGGAAACTCCTAGATTTCAGCTATGAGTTGATTAAACACATGTAGCAGCAATGCTATAGTGGGTAAGATTCTTGGTACTCCCGGATAGATGTGTTCATGATGGAATCACTCCTCTAGTTGTTATGAGTAATCATTATGCAAAAGAAACAAAAACCTTAGTGATGCCACGAGTGTCCATCACAGCCCGATAAACTAATATTTTTTTTGGCATGCTCTCAATTACTCAAGAACTGAAATTCTTGAAGGACAATGAATAGAAAAGCAGTGCTTGAAAAGTCTTGATTTATTGATGTGTGAGAATTGAGATACTCTAGTGTGTATGCTTTTCATTAAAACTCTCACACTCTCAATTTACATGATTATACTTTATTGTTAAAAGGCAAGCCTATGAGTTGATTACATGACATGGAATAAAGTTTACTCATTTGAATTATCCATGTTAACAATAATTTTTCTGCGCTATAAGGATGCATAAAACCCGTATGATATGCTTGCCATTACTCTATCTATGCTGAAGTTTTCAGATTAATGAAGTGGAGGTAACATGAGACTACCAATCATGAGTAAGATCATCATCTCTTTATTTCAATTTAAATGCCGAATACTTTTTGATTTTGGTTTTCTTGCTCAAGGACGATCAAGTTTAAGCTTGGGGAGGTTGATGGATCCGAAATATAGCCATCCACGTCCACATTTAAACTGGATATTATTCATATTTTTGATGAAATATGTCTCTAAACCCTACCACTAATGCCTAATAATCAAAGGGGTATGCAATCCTTTCTTTCTATTTTCCCTGCACAGATAATGACGTTTGATGATGGGAATCACTACATTAAAGTCAAATATACGAGATTTCCAACAACCAGAAGAAACCAGGAGTCATGAGTCAGAGGCAGACTCTTTAACGACCAACTATACGACCAGAATAAAATTCCAGCCATATAGTTCTAGTCGTATAGTTGCCATCAACACCGCTAGGTCAAATAGAACAACTTTTGTGAAGGGCCGCTATATAAAGAAGCCTCGGGCGACGAGAAAAGAGCATCTCGAGTCCCTGCCCCGGATCATCAGCCGCCTCCATATCTCCATCCACCACACCGAAGAGCCGCCGGAAGAATAGACTTAGATCTAATTCTCCAAAGCCCTTCTCCACCACCATAGCCATATTCCACCACTTGTAATAGTAGATCCCTTCTTTGATTGGTGACATTGTAAGACTATTTGCTATCAATCTCATGATTTCCATTACAATGTTTGTGATTGTTGATCTCATCTCTATGTGTGAGTAATTCTCCTTGGGCTAAGGGCTTTGGCCTAGCCATGTAGCTTTTGTGCATGTTATTTATCTTAGATGGATCATGTATTAGTTTGTATGACATGATGATTATTGTATCCTCTCTTGCCTCAATCTAAGGACTTGTCAGGTACCCAAGACCCCGAGGTTTGAGCCAGGTATGGGGAGTATGAGTAATGACTAATCTACAGTTTGGGAACCCTAGTCACAAAAGGGGTAGTATGGTTGTATGTGAGGGATTTACTTGGGATTAACGGTGACGTCACTATGCATATCATTAGTTCTCTTTCTTCTATGGATGATACTAGTAGGTTATGTCAACACCCGGATTTTTAATCCCAGATGCCTGTTATGTCATTCATCGCAATCCCAGGATTACCATTTTTGCGAGACATAACAGATTGGATATCATAGTACATCATCCATTACAAACCATACATAAGGTCTTACACAAATAAGGATCTCATGATCTAGTCTTAGTACAACAAGTACTGGAAATAAAAGATAAGCGTAGCGGTGGGGTCCATCTTCAGGGGCACATGCAATGCTGACGATGGCAGATAGTCCTAGTTATCATAGTCGTCCTACTGGCCATCATCTTGGTAGTCTCCTTCATAGTCTGGCCATGAGTGTAAGATCTCACCATAAAAAATTAAGATCCCTGTGATTGCAGTGCTAGTCCCTGGATCGAAAATGCTAGCACCCACAGTTTAAGATGAAGTACACAGAAACAAAGGTCATTATTACATCGCATATCCAGGAATATAATGGTTCTTACAACTCACTTAGCCCAAGGCTAAGACACTTAAAGTTCACATTACATAGCATAGTAATAATAGAGTCTTCAATCTTCATGTGCCATAGGCAAGCATGTCGAGTGTAGACCCGCAACCCTACTCATCATCAGAGTATCCTGCAACATAATAAGTTACAGCCACAAGGGTCAATACATTTGGAATTGTATTGGAAAGTGATACCATAGATACTTAGTATAATCCAACAACTACATGAATATGAGGCTAAGTGGGGTTATGGCTGGCTTTGCAAAAAGCTAATTTAACTTATAGTTTTTGAAGAGTAAGTTTTCTCATTCAAACTCTAAGGTACCAATGATAGACATCACTGAACCTCTACCCATGTTCACTCACAAGTTTTAACTTAGAGAAATTTGGATGAGGAGATTATTGAACTGTTTCACTGTCTTGAGGTTCAGAAGTTGTCCATAACCGGGGACACGGCTAAGTACTTAGTTTTACCCTCTCGAGAGGTGGTGCACTTTCCCCACAAGACTCAACATGCATCGAGACAAGACCTTTCCGAAGCAATCCCTCAGACCACCACGGACGCGTTCCATCCTACCACATCTACCACCTTCTGTCCGTCTGGCTGAGTTCTTGCAACTTAGTTGGTCAAGGCAGAGCCCATATTCCATGTGGCTGCACTAGAAGCTTCATGACAAGAATGTATCCAATCTCTTTGTTCCTGGGTGGCCATCCACAAGTGTGATACACCAGCTGACCATAGACATGGCCCCTGAGTAACCACTCAACATAATCCAAGCAAGTCCCATTCCACCTAGGTGATTCATTAATATTAGTTGTTTTCTTAGTCAAACAAAATAATATCTTTCCATACTATCTTATATGTGTATTCCACCCACGAATTCTAATAGCATGGCTAAGCACTCTAGTATACGAAGTCTTTTGACTAGGTGATACTACCAAGATATAGTCTATAGGATAGCATAGCATAGTAACATATAAATAATCCTACCATGCTAAGATCTACCAGAATAACACTAGTGCAATAGTGAAAATAATAGTACATAAGATGAAATATCACTTTCCTTGGTAGCTAGGGGAATAGGTACAATCCTCACAACAACAAACTTCACAATCCACACAATCTACACAAGATCAACACAACAACAATAATCCAATCAATAAAACATTACAAAAACATGAATGCATGCAAAATGCAATGATATGATCACAACTCTATAATTTACAGAGTCTACAGTACATATGGTAAAATACCTCATCTAAATGCATAAGAAATACCCCAAAACAATTTATAGAACAATTTTTATGAGCAAAATACTCCTAAAAAGGTTCTGCCTATAATTCCAATTTTTCAGAGGCAAAAGTGTGAAACAAGGCCTCCATAATAAAGAACTTATTTTTCTGAATCCATAGACACCAAATTTGCATTTTTCTGAATTGTGGAACAAAAGTTATGGATTTTCTAAGTTTAATACAAAATCTGTCTAATTTCTATTTAAACAGATAATCCTGGGAGACGTGGCGCAATCTGATTGGCCCGTACCTGTTCGGTCGGATCGA
Source organism: Avena eriantha (assembly GCA_910589775.1). Taxonomy (NCBI): domain Eukaryota; kingdom Viridiplantae; phylum Streptophyta; class Magnoliopsida; order Poales; family Poaceae; genus Avena; species Avena eriantha. The sequence continues at coordinate 541,214,537 of OU342743.1, forward strand.
CCACTGTGGGCCGTTGGATCTTAAGTGATGACAGACGGATCAGATTAGCCTGTACCGTTTCGTCCACGATCTAATCCTAGCCACAGACACAAGATCTAACGGTCCCTAGCGACCTGGCCGGAGATGGGCGGCGCTGACCAGCTGCGCGCGGCGGCGGAGCATCGCCGATGAGGTTCCGGCGATTCTACAAGGGCTGGGAGACCGTGGACACGTAGCAGAGGTCGAGGAGGTCATGGTGGTCTCGACGGAGGTCACTGCATCGCGGGAGGTGCTCTAGCCTGGCCTTGATCCCTCACCGGAGTTGAGTAGACGGCGGAGCTCGCGGCTCGGTGTCGGAGACGGCGACCTGGGGCTCGGACCAGACAGCAAAAGGGTCAGCGAGATGCGCAAGGATCTGCACGACCTAGCAAAGACCAAAAAGAGGCGGCGGGAACCCTACCTTCACCGGAAAAGACGATGGACGGCGGCGGCAGAGGGGTTCGCCGAAGTTGGACCGTGTCTTCGACCTAGTGCAAAAGAAAGCACGCGGCCGGGGTTAAAACACGCGCTAGGTCACGACAAGTATTACAGAGTAGAGAGGAGGGCACGGCATGGCCTAGGCTCACCGGAATTCTTGCCGGAGTTGCTTCGGGCGGCGGTGATTTGAGGTGGCAATTGGGGAGCCTGGGGGGCTCTCCAGGGGCAGTGTCTGGGGGAATCGGTCGGGGAGAAGGAGAGGGTTAAGAAGGGGCCGAAGCGGTGGCGAATTACTCGCGGAAACGCTCGCAATCACTCAGCAATGGAAACGGTAGAGGAGGTGGAGGGGGCGCCGGCCGTTCGCGTGGAAGACGATGAGGTGGCGTCGACGTGGCGTGGGGCCCAGAAGTCAGCGGGTGGGGGTTAGCTGAGGGAGGGGTGCGAAAAGACAGAGAAGGGGGGGGGAGTCCGGGTGGGCTGCTGGGCCGGATTGGGCCAAAAGGCCAAAAGCTGCTGCTGTTTAAAATCTTTTCCCTCCTTTTCTTTTTCTTTTGAATTATTTTCTAGGTTTTGTTTGAATTTAGCAAAAGTGCTCCAAAAAGTCTCAAAATTTCACCAAATTTTTGGAGGATAAATCTAACGCAAAGTAGTACATGCCATGATGATATGAATGCTAGATGAAGATTTCTAAAGAAAATTTTGGGATGTTACAATGAGAATAGCCAGGGACAAAAGCCATGAGTACTCTTTAAGTACTCACAAACTACCACTAACAAGTAGTATCATTCTAAGTTAAAGTGCTAACTCTATGTTTAACTATAAAATTAAGTTTGCAACCTAAGTTGAGTTCAGAAGCAAAGAAAGATAAAATAAAGTTCTAGAATCACTTAAGTTGGGAAGCTATTGTCATAAACACAACTCTATTGTGATCAAGTCAAAACTCATCATTCATTTCATAAGTCATTTTGAAAACATCTGACAACGAAACAGTATAGCCATTCCAACTATCCATAACCGCGGACACGGCTATTCAAATACTTTGACACTCTGCACAGGTGGTACACTTTCACCACAAGATTCGATACATCTGTCAGGGATAACCCTGAATCATCATACTTAGTATGAAGATAATCAAACATAACCTTTCCTTTACACACCCTAGTATAAGGACCTCTCCTATGAGCATGGCCTCCCAAACATGACCATCTGTCATCTTGGGTACTACATAGGTGGACAGCATTGAGAGGTAGCCTCAGCTCAAACCTCTCTCGCGAGGGAACTAATACTAATGCATATAAAATTCCGGCTAAGCCTTACCCAATTCAAGTAGTGTGGTTGTACGATAAATTTGGAATGGTATCGCATCCGAATCCAACCATCAGTTTTATAAAAGGGTTAAAGCTCATGCCTCAACATTTTCATCATCATAAACCATTTGTGTTTCTCAACACATGTCAAAACATCTCAGTAGAATGAATCATTCTAAGGTTTTCATAATTCATTTTCACCAAGTGCTCCCATCTATAGTGACTCAAGTTTTTATCTACTATAAACTACTAGGTTAAGAGTGTTCACTAAGGTGGAAAATATGAGATCAATCTCATGCCATAGAATGACATCTAAAGGATCCTATATAGGCCAAGTTTTATACTCTTTATGCGACCTTCTAAACAAGTAAATAACTTTGTTTAAAGTAAAGGAAGTAAAGCTTGGAAAATAATACTTGGGGTAATTACTAGTCAAGGTAGTGTAACTAAAGCATGCCTAAAGCATCTTTGCTAAACCATCTAGTTTAGTCCTAGCTTGCTAAGCATTATACTTGCAAGTGTTAGCTTGCATTGTTAATGGTGGCTTGCCTTGGTTGGTGCAGTGGTTGAAGTTTTCTTCTTCTTCTTCTTCTTATTAGAACTCCTCCTCCTCGTAGACTTGGTCTGTACTATCGTCTATAAATACATACGGAGTACACAATCATCAAACAATACTTAACTAGTCTAATTAGCACTCTAAGGCATATGGTTGATGATTTATTATCATCACAAGCATCACAAGTTTTATTCAATAGTTTCATCGCTTTATTTTAGAAAAGTAATTTCTACACATTGAAAAATTAACTAAGATTTAATATTCACCACTTCAAATATGGGATCATGTGGACACATGTCGTAACCACATATTCTAACACGTGGGAATGGGATTTAAGGGTTGGATCATAATTACTTTGGTTTAAGTTCATTATTTAATGATTTAAAGTGACTAGAAATGCCTATATAGCATTATTTTGGTACTAGTCCAAAGTCACTGCATGTAAACCTTAATATTATTACATCTTCAGATAGATATAGTGAAATGAGATTTTTGAGAGTTGGAATCAACTCAAAAGCTATCTTGGTTGATTTTATAAAAATGTTGCAAGGTGCAAATGCTTCTGTCTTATTATTTTTACTAGGAGAGATCTCTAACTCTGATTAAATTAAATCCAACGGGCTTGGGTAGATCTTTTCAGTAGCTTTCTAACAAAATTGGAATCACTCCATTTGGATTTGTAAATATCTCTGAATTGAATTTCAAACTCAGAGATAGAACTAGGTTTAAACTAAAAAGAAAAATCCTAATTCAAACTAACTGGGTTGCGCGGGAAAGCTAACGGGCTGACCCAGTGACACTCCGCGGCATGGGGCTCAGCTGACAAGGGGTCCACTGGTCAGCGGCTCATAAAGCGCGAAGCGGTACGGGGCGATATGGGTCGTTGGATTAGAACTGGGATCGACGGCTGGGGATCCTCGTCGACAACGAACAGGTCGCCGGCGAGCTCTAACCCTAGTGGCTCGGTGGGGGTGCATAGCGGGCGTACCAGGGCTCCAGCGACGATGGCGAGGCGGGCAAATGGACTGGTAGACGATGGCGAGCTCAGGGATGGTCGAGGCAGCTCCGGGGGTGGTCGCAATCAGCGGCGCCCTTCTCCTCTAGAGGCGGCCTGCTCCGGTGCGATTCCGGCAAACTGCTGCTCGCCTTGCTCCGGCTAGAGGTGTGGGACGGTCAGTGAGGTGAGGGGAGTTGAGTGGTGTGCTGCAAATGGCTGGGGGTGCCCTCCTTTTATAGGCTCGACGACGGGACAATGCGGCATGGCCAGGCGACGGTGGTGACATGGCTACGGGCTGCTATCGACATAGCTGCGAGCGGCGGTCGACGTGCGGTCTCCTGGTGGTGCTCTACGTGATCAATGCGGGACTAGGGGCGGTGGCATGTGGTTGGGCACACCTGGCACTCTGAGCGGCAGAGGCGGCGGTGTCCATGGCGAGCGGTGGCTGTGGTGCGTTGGGCGGCGAACGGGCATGTCCGGCGTGCTCCCTGGGTCATGGTAGAGCGGTGGGCACAGGCTGCGGTCGAGCGGTGGCTTGTGCATGCGTGTCGGGCGCGGCGCTCTGGCGCGTGCTTGACATGGTGCAGACAGGTAGTGCATGGAGTTTCCTCGGTGGTCCATGGTCTGGCTCGGCTTGGGGAGGGGACAGTGGGTGGCGGTGAGGTGTGAGCTAGCTTGTAGACAAGGTGAGAGAGAGGGGGACGGTCTGCTGCGGCGGTGACCAAGTTGGCCGTCGAGTTGGTGCTCGGGGTGGCTCGGCACTGTTGCTAAGGACAAGGGGGTGAGGTGCTAATGGTCTGGTTTGATCAAGGGGAGACAGAGGGAGTAAATGGGGATCAATTGACGGCAAAAACCTGTACAAAACAATGAGCTATGTTTAGACTTTGATTCTTGCCTGCCAAGTGTTTGTGAAAATGGCCGCAAGAAATAAACTTTGGAATTTTGAATAGATTTTTCGTGGGTGTGTTAGGCATAAGCTTGAGACTCTGTGGGTGCTTGGGTTTTGAAATTTGAGCTTGTTTGAGTGGTTTTTGAAATAGTGGGATCTTCCCATTTGAAATAAATTCAATTTTAAACTGCCATTTAAAATTAGTGTTTGAATGTTTTTAGCAGATCACAAAGTGGGCCTTGGTACCTCATTATGTGTACTAGCAAGGGGTGCAAAGATCCATAATAGTTTATGTTAGGTTTTGAGTACTAGGAATAGCCAAAGTAGGCATGGTAGTTAATTTGGCAAAAATGACCATTCACTTCTTATATTCATTTTGATTTTTTTTTCTTTGGGAAATGTTTGGGAAGGATTTAGATGATGTTTATTTCACCTAAGAATCATTTTACAAGCAATGGATCACAGAACCATGGCAATTCAAATCAACTCCTATTTTGAATGCACATACACATGAATGCTTTAATAATTTTAATTGGAAAAGTTTTTGTTAACCCCAATTTTGATGATTTGGATCTTAAGAACCTTGGATTAAAGTTTTGGGATGTTACAAACCTTCCCCCCTTAAACAAAATCTCGTCCCGAGATTTACAAAGAAAACTAGGAACTAAAGAGATCTGGGAACTCTGTCCTAATGTAATCTTCGCGCTCCCAAGTGGCTTCCTCCTCGGTATGGTTGCTCCACTGAATCTTGAGAAACTTGATACTCCTGGTCCTGGTGGTTCTGTAAGCTTCTTCTAAGATACAGATGGGCACTTCACGATATGTTAGGTCATTGTTGATCTCCACAGCTCTGTGATCGATGTTCTTGAAAACTTCAGTCTTCTTCAGCACTTCTAGGCATTTGCGAAGTAACGAGATATGGAACACATTGTGGATGGCTGACATCTCTTTAGGAAGTTCCAGTTGATACGATACTTCTCCTCGACGGTTCAGAATTTTGAAGGGCCCGATATATCTAGGGGCTAACTTTCCTTTTAGACTAAAGCATTGGGTTCCTTTCAATGGCGAAACCTTGAGATATACAAAATCTCTGACATTGAAAGTCAGGTCTCTCCTCCTCTTGTTAGCATAACTCTTCTGTATGGATTGGGCGGTCTTGAGGTGCTCACGGACTTTGTGAACCTTCTCTTCGGCTTCTCAGAGAATGTCGGGTCCAAAGATCTAACTCTCTCCTACTTGTGACCAATTCAAAGGGGTACGGCACTTTCTTCCGTATAGGAATTCAATTGGTGCCATCTGCAAACTAGCTTGATAACTGTTGTTATATGAGAATTCTGCGAAAGCTAGGCAGTCTTCCCATTTTGATCCGTACTCTAACACACAAGCTCTTAACATATCCTCTAGGATCTGGTGGACTCTCTCAGTCTGTCCATCAGTTTGCAGGTGATAAGATGTGCTGAAATTCAACTTGGTCCCCAATCCTTCCTGAACTTTCTGCCAAAATCTTGAGGTAAACTGGGTTCCTCGATCTGATACAATGGTCTTGGGGGTTCCATGCAGACTAACAATTCTAGCAATATATAGTTCTGCTAGCTTCGAACTCTAGTAGGTTGTCTTGACAGGGATAATATGAGCTACCTTGGACAGTCTATCAACTATGACCCAGATTGAGTCATTTCCCCTACTGGAAGTAGGCAACCCGGTGATAAAGTCCATTCCGATGGAATCCCAATTCCATTCCGGTATCTGCAATGGTTGCAACAGTCCTGCAGGTCTCTGATGCTCTGCTTTCACTCTTTGATAGATGTCACACTTGGCGATGTAGCTGCCGATTTCTCTCTTCATTTTGTGCCACCAAAATTGCTCCTTGAAATCTTGATACATCTTTGTTCCTCCGGGGTGGATAGAATAAAGAGTATCATGAGCTTCCTTCATGATATCTTGCTTCAGCTTCTGAATCTGCTGGCACACAGATACGTCCTTTGTACCACAGACCACCTTCTCCGTCTTCAGTGAATCCAGGTACCTTTCATGTACCAATACGATGTTTGATTCCGTTGATACTTTCATTCCCCTTCTGGGCTTCCTTGATTTGGCTGATCAACGTGGGTTGAGTTCAATGCTAACTAAGAATCCTTTGCTAACTAACTCAGCTCTGAGCTGCTCCAACTCTTTATACAAACTTGGTTGCTTCTCCTTGATCATGGTGTTTAGCCTACACGGCAATCTACTAAGAGCATCCGCTACCACATTGGCTTTCCCAGGGTGATAGTGAATGTTAAGGTCATAATCCTTGATTAACTTTATCCATCTCCTTTGACTCATATTCAGCTCCTTCTGAGTGAAAATATACTTCAAGCTCTTGTGATCTGAGTAAATCTCACAACGATTACCCATCAGATAATGACGCCATGTCTTCAATGCCAAAACTATGGCTGCTAGTTCAAGATCATGGGTCGGATAGTTCTGCTCATGCTGCTTCAGTTGTCGAGACAGATACGTGATGACTTTGCCTTCTTGCATTAATACACATCCGAGACCAATCTTGGATGCATCACAATATACATCAAACGGCTTCTTGATGTCTGGCATGATCAATATTGGGGCTGATATCAATCTCTTCTTTAGCTCCTGGAAACTGGCTTCACATTTGTCTGTCCATTCAAACTTCTTGTCCTTTTTCAACAATTGGGTCATGGGTCTGGCGATGCTCGAAAATCCTTCTACGAACTTGCGGTAATATCCCGCTAATCCGAGAAATGCACGGACTTGGGTTTGAGTGGTTGGGGCTTCCCATTCTTCGACATCTTTGATCTTGGCGGGATCAACAGAGAGTCCTCTGGCAGACACAATATGTCCTAGGAATCCTACTTCTTTCAGCCAAAACTCACACTTGCTGAACTTGGCATATAACTGATGCTCACTCAGGGTTTCTAGGATGATTCTCAGATGTTGCTCATGCTCTTCTTCTGACTTGGAGTAGATAAGGATGTCGTCGATAAACACAACTACAAACTTATCTAGGAAATTCATAAAGATCTTATTCATGGGATTCATGAAATAAGCAGGGGCATTGGTTAATCCAAAAGACATAACCGTATACTCGTATAAACCATAGCGAGTAGTAAAGGCGGTCTTCGGAATATCCGTTGCACGAATCTTAAGTTGGTGATAACTAGTCCTAAGATCAATCTTTGAGAATACCTGGGCTCCAGTCAACTGATCAAATAGATCCTCTATCTTTGGCAATGGGTACTTGTTCTTGATGGTGACGTCATTCAACTTTCTGTAATCTGTGCACAAACGGTTGCCTCCATCTTTCTTGTCGACGAATAACACTAGTGATCTCCTTGGCGAATCGCTTGGTTGAATCAAGCCTTTTTCTAACATGGCATCCAACTGCTTTTTTAGTTCCACTAACTCTGAGGGGTTCATGCTATAGGGTCTCTGGGCTATGGGTCCGGTTCCGGGGATTAGTTCGATAATGAACTCAATATCCCTATCCGGGGGCATATCTGGCACTTCATCTGGGAATACGTCGGGGTATTCACAAACTACTCTTACTTGGTCTATGGTGGGTAGGGCTAGGCTCTTGTTGCACTTGAATTGACGAGGTAAGGTTTCAGAGATATGCTCTACTATGACCCTAGAGCTACTGGTCATGGTGATAGCTTTCTTAGCACAGTCTATCAGTCCTTTATGCCTTGACATCCAGTCCATACCTAGTACTACTTCCAAACCTTTGGTTCCAAGTACAATTAGGTTGGTATAAAAATCAATCCCATGTATTCGGATAGGCACAACTTTGCAAATTTTTCTAGCTTTGGTTGTTGAACCAGGGATTTGAACTATCATGACATGCTTCAAGTTGGTTGGGTGAATCTTACTAGTGCATGCAAATTCTTCGGTGACAAATGAATGCGATGCTCCCGAATCAAACAATACTCTTGCTAAAACTGAGTTGATAGAAAACATACCCAACACTACATCAGGCGCTTCTTGGGATTCTTCTCCATTCATGTGGAAGAGACGACCGTTGCGGTTGTGAGGGTTCCCTAGACAAATCTTCTCCCTAGTTGAACACGACACTGCTGTTGAGCTAGGGCATTCACATTGGCAGTGGCTGCAGTCTTCTTGGGACACTCATTGGAATAGTGACCCTTCACTCCACACTCGAAACAAGAGATCTGGGACTTGTCCTTTGCTGCTACATGCACAGCAATGCTGCCAGTTCTGGGTGCAGTGTTGTTGTTGTTGTTGCTCTTGGGAGGTGCACGGTTGAAGTTGATGGCATTTCTAGAGTTGTGATTGTTGCCTCCGGACTTCACATTGCCTCCGCTACGGTTGGGGTAGCTTGGGCGAGACATTGGGGGTCGATTGTTCCTTGGTGCATATCCTGGTGAGGGGTTGGGACGGTACTTCTGGTGACTGCTGGATCTAGACTACTGCATCATACGACGCTTGCGGTTGTCATTTGCCTGGTTAATCTTCCCTTCCATCTGAATGGCAGAGTCGACTAGCTCTTCAAGATCCTGGAAACGGATGTTGACGAGGACAGTCTGCATCTCATCATGCAGTCCGTTCAGGAATCTCTCCTTCTTCTTAGCCTCCATGTTGATCTCATCCGGTGCATATCTGGCAAGTGATAGGAATCTATCACGGTACTCCACCACAGTCATTCTGCCTTGCTTCAAGTCGCGAAATTCATATCTCATCCTGTTGACTAGACCCTGCGGCACATGGGTGCGGCTGAACTTGACTTTGAATGCTTCCCATGTCATCACTTGACCATGGTTCATGTTGCGGATACTAGTCCACCAAGCTCTTGCATCTCCTGCTAGATAGTGGGTGGCGAAGAGAACTTTCTCGTTGTCATCAACTCCTGCAACTTCTAAGTTGTTTTCCATGGTCTGCAACCAGTCATCAACATCTAGTTGGTTTTTAGCTTGGTTAAAGATTGGGGGATTGGAGTTCTGAAAGTTTTTGAGTTTGGATCCATGGTGATCCTGGTTTCCATGTCCTTGGTTGTTTTGGGCCATCTGGGCTATCTGCTGCAATGTTGCTAAATTGGCTTGGCGCTCTGCCCTGCTTGCTTCATGGTCTACAACTAACATCTGCATAATATGCAGCATTGGGTCTTGCGATAAGCTGCTCCCCCCCTTGGTTTCCACGAGTCATCTGAAGATTGAGATAGATACAGGGATAAGATGGAAAGTTGTACGGTTCATGGTTTTGGTTTCAAAGCTAAAACTTTGAGTTTGACTCAGGTTTTGCACTAACCTAATTTCATTCATGCAAGCAAACACACGATACAACACACACCACAACAATCAATGGAAAATAGATGGTCTGAAGAACCATTCTGCAAGCTACGATACAGTGGGACCGATACATCTCATGCTACAACAGTGCTCTAGTGCATCTACTCATCGTCGATGAAGTCGGAGTCCTCATCGTCAGTGTAGAAGTCCACAGCATCCTCCTCCACAAAGTCATCATCATTGCTGAGGTAAGAATCCATGTCTCCCTAGATGTCTTCACCTTCCTCTTCTTCCTCCATTGCTGCAAGCTAAGCTTCCTGCTCCTTGATGGTCTTCTCGAGGTCGACCACCTTCTTGGGAAGACGGGCGATGGTGCGATCCTTCTTTGCATGCTGGCGGCAAAGAGACTGGCGATCTTGGACGAGCAGTGCGAAAGTCTGGGCCTTCTGGTCAGCAATGGAACGGTTTTGGTTGGCTAACTCTCTAGCATTGTCCAGTTCCTGCTGTCTGTCGTGTAGCAAGAAGTCAAGATTCTCCACTTGACGCCTCAACTCTGGTTGACTTGGCATCTCCATCGGCATTCCCATGAAGTCACGTCTTGCATAGTGGGCAAAATGGGTTCCTTGGATTTTGTTGACGCTGAGGGCACATAGACGTGCGAGAGCTTCATGCATTGCCCTGGCTAATCCATCTAGCCAGTTGTTCTCTCTCACGGAAAACTGGATTCTCTCGAACGTGGGTGCTTCGATGCTTCCTCTAAGATCAGCGGTGACTAGCCACTGTATGTCTCCTCCTGGGGGTCCTGGAAGTTGAGCTCCAAGAAACTCCGGATGTGGGCGTCCTAGTAACTCCGACAGTGAATCCAAATCCCTCTCGAAGATCAGCTGACCTCTGTTTCCCAACTGGTAGAACTTGTTGAACTGAGTATCCATCTACAAGAATGAAGGATGAGGAAGTTAGTGAAGTGATCAAGTGTGTCAAATTTTAAGTAGTAGTGTAAGAATTTTGAGGAACATGAATTTTTGAGAAAGAATGAATTTACAAGGATAAGAGAGGAGATAATTTTTCATAAATACTCACTTTGGTTTTGAAACTAAGTTTTTTGTTCGGACGTCCATTCTAACTAGGGTCTCCTATGGTCAGGATGGCTCTAATACCAACTTGTCAACACCCGGATTTTTAATCCCAGATGCCTGTTATGTCATTCATCGCAATCCCAGAATTACCATTTTTGCGAGACATAACAGATTGGATATCACAGTATATCATCCATTATAAACCATACATAAGGTCTTACACAAATAAGGATCTCATGATCCAGTCTTAGTACAACAAACAACGGAAATAAAAGATAAGCGTAGTGGTGGGGTCCATCTTCAGGGGCACAGGCAATGCTGATGAAGGCAGATAGTCCTAGGTATCATAGCCGTCCTACTGGCCATCATCTTGGTAGTCTCCTTCATAGTCTGGCCATGAGAAATATCCAGGGACAAAAGCCATGAGTACTCTTTAAGTACTCGCAAACTACCACTAACAAGTAGTATCATTCTAAGTTAAAGTGCTAACTCTATATTTAACTATAAAATTAAGTTTGAAACCTAAGCTGAGTTCAGAAGCAAAGAAAGATAAAATAAAGTTCTAGAATCACTTAAGTTGGGAAGCTATTGTCATAAACACAACTCTGTTGTGGTCAAGTCAAAACTCATCATTCATTTCATAAGTCATTTTGAAAACATTTTACAACGAAACAGTATGGCCATTCCAACTGTCCATAACCGCGGACGCGGCTATTCGAATAGTTTGACACTCTGCAGAGGTGGTACACTTTCACCACAAGATTCGATACATCTATCAGGGATAACCCTGAATCATCATACTTAGTATGCAGATAATCAACCATAACCTTTCCTTTACACACCCTAGTATAAGCACCTCTCCTATGAGCATGGCTTCCCAACCATGACCATCTGTCATCTTAGGCACTGCATAGGTGGAAAACATTGAGAGGTAGTCTTAGCTCAAACCTCTCCCACGAGGGAACTAATACTAATGCATATAAACTTCCAGCTAAGCCTTACCCAATTCAAGTAGTGTGGCTGTACGATAAATTTGGAATGGTATCGCATCCAAATCCAACCATCAGTTTTATAAAAGGGTTAAAGCTCATGCCTGAACATTTGCATCATCATAAACCATTTGTGTTTCTCAACACATGTCAAAACATCTCAGTAGAATGACTCCTCATTCTAAGGTTTTCATAATTCATTTTCACCAAGTGCTCCCATATAGTGACTCAAGTTTTTATCTACTATAAACTACTAGGTTAAGAGTGTTCACTAAGGTGGAAAATATGGGATCAATCTCATGCCATAGAATGACATCTAAAGGATCCTATATAGGCCAAGTTTTATACTCTTTATGCGACCTTCTAAACAACTAAATAACTTTGTGTAAAGTAAAGAAAGTAAAGCTTGGAAAATAATACTTGGGGTAATTACTAGTCAAGGTAGTGTAACTAAAGCATGCCTAAAGCATCTTTGCTAAACCATCTAGTTTAGTCCTAGCTTGCTAAGCATTATACTTGCAAGTGTTAGCTTGCATTGTTAATGGTGGCTTGCCTTGGTTGGTGTAGTGGTTGAAGTTTTCTTCTTCTTCTTCTTCTTCTTGGTAGAACTCCTCCTCCTTGTAGACTTGGTCTGTACTATCGTCTATAAATACATACGGAGTACACAATCACCAAACAATACTTAACTAGTCTAATTAGCACTCTAAGGCATATGGTTGATGATCTATTATCATCACAAGCATCACAAGTTTTATTCAATAGTTTCATCGCTTTATTTTAGAAAAGTAATTTCTACTCATTGAAAAATTAACTAAGATTTAATATTCACCACTTCAAATATGGGATCATGTGGACACATGTCGTAACCACATATTCTAACATGTGGGAATGGGATTTAAGGGTTGGATCATAATTACTTTGGTTTAAGTTCATTATTTAATGATTTAAAGTGACTAGAAATGCCTATATAGCATTATTTTGGTACTAGTCCAAAGTCACTGCATGTAAACCTTAATATTATTACATATTCAGATAGATATAGTGAAATGAGATTTTTGAGAGTTGGAATCAACTCAAAAGCTATCTTGGTTGATTTTATAAAAATGTTGCAAGGTGCAAATGCTTCTGTCTTATTATTTTTACTAGGAGAGATCTCTAACTCTGATTAAATTAAATCCAACGGGCTTGGGTAGATCTTTTCAGTAGCTTTCTAACAAAATTGGAATCACTCCATTTGGATTTGTAAATATCTCTGAATTGAATTTCAAACTCAGAGACAGAACTAGGTTTAAACTAAAAAGAAAAATCCTAATTCAAACTAACTCGGTTGCGCGGGAAAGCTAACGGGCCGACCCAGTGACACTCCGCGGCGCGGGGCTCAGCTGACAGGGGGTCCACTGGTCAGCGGCTCATAAAGCGCGAAGCGGTAGGGGGCGATATGGGTCGTTGGATTAGAACTGGGATCGACGACTGGGGATCCTCGTCGACAACGAACAGGTCGCCGACGAGCTCTAACCCTAGTGGCTCGATGGGGGTGCATAGCGGGCGTACCAGGGCTCCAGCGATGATGGCGAGGCGGGCAAACGGACTGGTAGACGATGGCGAGCTCAGGGACGGTCAAGGCAGCTCTAGGGGTGGTAGCAATCAGCGACGCCCTTCTCCTCCAGAGGCAGCCTGCTCCGGTGCGATTCCGGCGAACTGCTGCTCGCCTTGCTTCGGCTAGAGGTGTGGGACGGTCAGTGAGGTGAGGGGAGTTGAGTGGTGTGCTGCAAATGGCTGGGGGTGCCCTCCTTTTATAGGCTCGACGACGGGACAGCGCGGCATGGCCAGGCGACGGTGGTGACATGGCTACGGGCTGCTATCGACATGGCTGCGAGCGGCGGTCGACGTGCGGTCTCCTGGCGGTGCTCTACGTGATCAATGCGGGACTAGGGGCGGTGGCATGTGGTCGGGCACAGCTGGCGCTCTGAGCGGCAGAGGCGGCAGTGTCCATGGTTAGCGGTGGCTGTGGTGCGTTGGGCGGCGAACGGGCATGTCCGGCGTGCTCCCTGGGTCGTGGCAGAGCGGTGGGCGCGGGTTGCGGTCGAGCGGTGGCTTGTGCACGCGTGTCGGGCGCGGCGCTCTGGCGCGTGCTTGACATGGTGCAGACAGGCAGTGCACAGCGTTTCCTCGGTGGTCCATGGTCTGGCTCGGCTCGGGGAGGGGACAATGGGTGGCGGTGAGGTGTGAGCTAGCTTGTAGACAAGGTGAGAGAGAGGGGGACGGTCTGCTGCGGCGGTGACCAAGTTGGCCGTCGAGTTGGTGCTCGGGGTGGCTCGGCACTGTTGCTAAGGACAAGGGGGTGAGGTGCTAATGGTCTGGTTTGATCAAGGGGAGACAGAGGGAGTAAATGGGGATCAATTGACGGCAAAAACCTGTACAAAACAGTGAGCTATGTTTAGACTTTGATTCTTGCCTGCCAAGTGTTTGTGAAAATGGCCGCAAGAAATAAACTTTGGAATTTTGAATAGATTTTTCGTGGGTGTGTTAGGCATAAGCTTGAGACTCTGTGGGTGCTTGGGTTTTGAAATTTGAGCTTGTTTGAGTGGTTTTTGAAATAGTGGGATCTTCCCATATGAAATTGATTCAATTTTAAACTGCCATTTAAAATTAGTGTTTGAATGTTTTTAGCAGATTACAAAGTGGGCCTTGGTACCTCATTATGTGTACTAGCAAGGGGTGCAAAGATCCAGAATTGTTTATGTTAGGTTTTGAGTACTAGGAATAGCCAAAGTAGGCATGGTAGTTAATTTGGCAAAAATGACCATTCACTTCTTTTATTCATTTTGATTTGTTTTTCTTTGGGAAATGTTTGGGAATGATTTAGATGATGTTTATTTCACCTAAGAATCATTTTAAAAGAAGTGGATCACAGAACCATGGCAATTCAAATCAACTCCTATTTTAAATGCACATACACATGAATGCTTTAATAATTTTAATTGGAAAAGTTTTTGTTAACCCCAATTTTGATGATTTGGATCTTAATAACCTTGGATTAAAGTTTTGGGATGTTACAGGTTATTGCTATAAGCGGTTGCGGAGGCAATAGACATCATGGACGTACTGCCCACATATAATTTATCTTGCTCTAACAATTACATGCATACTTTATCTTTATCTTTTATCCCCATTGGATGTTTTGCACAGCTACAGGTGAAACCGAACGCCCTAGGCCCTCTCTCTCCATCATCGACAACAACAAAAATATGCAAACTCTTGGTACGATAAAAACACAAAAGGAATTCTAAAACTCCCGAAAGTCCATTAAAGTAACTTCACTACGCATCTACTTCCCGAGGATTCGATAACCTAGGTCTACTAGGGTAAAGGAGCTATACTACATCCGTAATCCAGCTCGAAGGTATAACGTACCCATGGAAGTCCTTGTGGAGCGGCTACACAAGCCCTCCGTGAAGATAATTCATGAACAAGCAAGCACAAAACCCCGGGGAGAGCCCTCGGCCTCAGCCATCGTATGTGAAGAGGTGGTTGTAGAACTGTGTTCCCTCGAAGATGGAGCCAGCATAGAACCCTGGGGAGAGTCGTTGGCGCAACCATTGTATGCAAAGCGATGGCCACGGAGCCGTGTGCCTTTGGGGGAAAAGCCAACACAAAACCCCGGGGCGATCCCTCGGCGCCGACCATCGTATGTGAAGTGATGGTTTTGGAGCCGTATGCTCTTGGGGACTGATGACTGCAACTGCATAGATCGATTATAGCTAGTTTTGAAATAAGAGTATTGAACCCACAATGAGCTATTTTGGTTAAGGTCTTTATGCCCCTCGTCACCATTTACCAAAGGATACTTGTAAGCTACCTTTGATTTTGAATAAAGGGTGTTTGAAAGGTTTTTGGTTGAATGCAAACAAGTAAATAAAAACAAGTAAAAGAAAGGACGTAACGATTGCATTGCGAATGGTGTTTGAACTCAATAGGGCTAAAGCATTCTCGGGGATGTAGGATAAACCTCTAGCATGTTGTAATTAATCATAATTAGGATAACCTATTTATTTTATCACGACATGTGTGGAGAGAGTTCCATAATACGATGTTCACCACGGCTCGTAGGTAGCTGATGTCTACGCACGTCTATTCTTGTAGACACTTGTTGGGCCTCCAAGTGCAGAGGTTTGTAGAACAGCAGCAAGTTTTCCTTAAGTGGATTACCCAAGGTTTATCGAACTAAGGGAGGAAGTGGTCAAAGGTATCCCTCTCAAACAACCCTGCAATAAAGATACAAGAAGTCTCTTGTGTCCCCAACACACCCAATACACTTCTCAGGTGTATAGGTGCACTAGTTCGGGGAAGAGATAGTGAAATACAAGTGGTATGGATAATTATAAGTGGTAACGGTGCCAGAAAATAGTTGCTGGCGCGTGGTTGACGTGAGAAGAGACTAAAGACAATCTGAAATAAAGATGGAAGCAAGCAAACATGTGATAGATCTAGTTGCAAACGGTGTACCAATGCTTAGAAACAAGACCTAGGGATCCTACTTTCACTAGTGAACACTCTCATATAAATATCTTCTCTTTATGATACTACTCCGAACTACTCTCCGGTTGGGCACTCTAATTCATGGTAGGGCTATAACAGCACACCACAAAGTAAGCCTTTCCCATGTAGATAACCCCACATTGTCACCTTGAGCACTAGATGGTTCCAACAAACACCACAATTTCATAAAGACATCCAACTCCAAATATAACTCATAACAAATATTTGTAATATCTAGCCTAAGTGCCACCATGGTGTGCACGCTGTCACTTTCACACACATGGGGAGAGCAGAGATCTATTAAAGCACTTGAGTAGCAAGGTAGATCTACTTGATTACAAAGCTTATGATCACAATATGATCATGCATAGAGAGAGAGAGATGAACACATAGCTACCGATAGAACCCTTAGCCTCGAGAGAGAACTACTCCCTCCTCATCATGGGAATCAGCAATGGCGATGGAGATGGTGGTGGAGATCGATGGAGATGGCTCCGGGGGCAATTCCCCATCCCGGCAGGGTGCCGGAACAGAGACTTTCTGTCCCCCGAATCTCCCCTTCAGTGGCGGTGGCGCTGCGGAACTTTTCGTGGCTAGAGGCTGGACGATTTAGGGTTTTTGCATCGAGAGGCATCTTATAGGCGAAGAGGCAAGGTCGGTGGGCGGCCAGGGGGCCCACACCACCAGGTGGCACGACCAGGGTGGACCCATGCCACCACATGGTGTGGCCGCCATGTGGCCCCTCTCTGTCTCGTCTTTTGGCTCCATGAGTCTTCTGGTAAAATATCGACTTTAACTTTTGTCCTGTCCAATTCCGAGAATATTCATTTTCTGACTTTCCTAGAACCAAAAACAGCAGAAAACAGGCAGCTGGCACTGTGGCTCTTGTTACTAGGTTAGTCCAAGAAAGTGTATGAAAAGTACTCCAAAGTTGGAACGAAACATAAGAAAGTAGATAAAACCAAGCATGGAACATCAAAAATTATGCATACGTTAGCAACGTATCAACATCCCCAAGCTTAACTCCTGCTCGTCCTCGAGCAGGTAAGTGATAAAAAGAAAGAATAATGTTTGAGGTGACATGCACCATCATAAACTTGATCAAAGTATTTGTAGAACATTGAAAGCTGGGTTCATAGTACTTCAATATAACATGAAAGATAAAGTTCTAACAATAAGACATAGCAACTATGTTGCAACATGAAAAGCCACAAACAAAAGATTCATGAATAACAATGCTTTGCAAGACGTTTGTTTGTTTCACATAAAGAAAACATAACATAGTGGCATTTAGCTTGTCCCTCATGGAGTAGCAAAACATAAATGTATAGGACACCTTCAAAGTTCATAAGGGTGACTAGATACAAATAGTTTAAAATAAGAAATATCAAAGCTATGCATCAATCAACAAGTCTTGGGGCAATGCACATAAATCTAAAAATGGCCACTATGCTCTCAAAGTAGGTGCATAAAGATAGAAGGTGGAGAGTCAACATAAAAGTAAAAGAAGGGCCTTCATAGAAGGAAGTAGAGATTCAGGTTTCATAAAGAGCTTCCAAAAATTATGGTACTTGTTAGCTTTTAGCTCTCATTGCCCCTATCATAAGCATCTTTAAGGTGATTAAGGTTAAAGTGACACAACTAAGAGGATATGCTTGACAAGTTATAAGCCGAAATCTCATGCCCCTTACTTGCGAAGACTGAATGTCATGCTACTCAACTTTAGTCACAAGTAAGCTCTTGTCATTGTAAGTACATATGTATCATAGAGAACCGCCAACGGGGTACCCCTTGCACATGATACATGAGCTATCCCACAATCAAAATGGCAAGGCAAGCAGACAATGAGCATCTCAGCGATCTTTTTATTTGCTATTTGCATAGGTTTTTATTGAGGATGCTTCATAGAGTGCTCATTATGGTTATGCTGCAAGTTTCCACCATGATTAGGCATGGCTTAGGCTAGCGGCCCAGGCGTTTCTCTAACACACATACAAACTCCATGATCTTACAAGTTCCACTTTTATTTCACACCGCCGAGATCCATAAGCAAAAGAACATGATATCAACGGGGTACAAAGTACAAGTGCAATGTTGAAAGCGTTCCCCATGATACATGGTTCTGCTAATTTCAACTTATAAAGCGCAAGCATATACGCAACAAATATGGACACAATGGTTCAAGTTTATTAAGTGCAAGAAAAGTAAAGTGTGCCATCAAGTTCGTGAGAGCTTTAATCACTAAATTTTATATAACAAGTTTAATTCGAAAGGTAGATAAAAACATGAATATACTTGGAATAGCAAATGCTAATAGGTAGGTATGGTGGACTCTTTGGAATAACTTGGTTTATTTGGAGTTGGATGCATGAGTGGAACTCATACTTGATATGGAGGCTAGCAAAAGACTAGGAGCGACCAACTAAAAGAGCAATAATGGCCATAATCATGCAAAGCAACAAAACATCATTAATTAAAGAATAAAGTGATATTACAAGTCGAAAACCAAAGGATCATAAAGGCCATAGTGACTTGGGATAGTCATAACATGGTGTGAGCATGTGCCAAGTCAACCCAAATAAATCATCAAAGGAGAATACCACAAAACTATGCTTTAATATGCTAAAACAACGCATGATTCTTCCAAGGCACATTAAGAAATCTCAATTGTTTATAACATGTCATGCTATAGAAAAAATCACTAAGCATAAAGCGAAAACAATATCAATCATGACATGACAAAGCGTAGGCCATAGTCAAAAACAAGCTCCTTTTTATCACCTAAGCATGAACTTTCCTACTCTTTTCCAATCCAAACCAACTTATTTGAAAGAACTAACAAAGATAATAATAAATAGAGATCAGTGAGCTTGTCTCACAAATCCAAAAGGGAGAACTAAAATGTTCTAAGCTGAAAGCACAAGAAAACTAAGGCTAAATCTAGTGCTAGCAAAAGAGAACACTCACAAAACAATAAGAATGAAAACTACAATGTTCTAGGCAATGAATAACAGTGTGCGTCTGTCTCCAAAAGAAGTGTGTTGGGATCCAACCAACTTATTGCAGCAAACTAAGAAAACAAAAACTAAGAACGAAAAATAAGACGCTCCAAGCAAATACAATTGTGCATGAAACAATAAAAATGAAGTGTTTGGAAGAAACCTGAGATTTTATTGATGAAAAGGGGAAGCCTTGGGCATCCCCAAGCTTTGACGCTTTTACTTCTTGGATATTTCTTGGGGTGAGATGGGTGGCATCCCCAAGCTTGAGCTTTAGTCCATTCTTCATCTCATTACATCATTCTTCCCATACACCTAAATTTTTTCCTTTATACAAAACTTCACACAATCTTTATTAGCAACATTAGTGCACTCAAGAGAATAAGTCTTTAGGTTCAGTTTTAACACTAATAAAACTTTCATTAAAACACAAGCTACTGTAGCACTTCCCTAAAAAAGCTCAATTCCCCAAAGAGAACTCAAAAAGGAACCAACATGAAGCAAATGCAAATAATGGCAGAAATCTGTCAAAACAGACCAACAGGTAAAAACCAATTTTTTCGAACATCTTCTGTTGCTCAAATCGAAAAGTTCTTAACTAACAAAAGTTATATAATAACCTGGGGCAGAAGCACAAAAAATCACAGCTCAAACAGACGTACATAGATTTTATACGAATTTTTACAGTGAAGAACAAATATCTGTTTCGGGACAGCAACTTTCCCAAGCATTACTTCTCTCTCATTAGAGGTTACTCTTGGCACAAAAAGCAAATAAAAAGGATAAGCAGCGGTTATTACAGAGGTAATAAATTCCAAGACTCAACTAAAACTTTTGGGTTATCTCCCAATAAGTACTTTTCTTTAACGCCTTTAAGTTTGGCATGATAGTTTGAGAAGATGCTCACATAAGAAATATGAATTGAAGTAAAAGAGAGCATAAAGAAGCAAAATCAAAGCACATTTAAGTCTAACCCACTTCCTATGCATAGGAGTATTGTAAAGAAATAAGTTATGAAAGCACAAGGCAACAAGCATAGGAAAGCAAAACAAGTGCAACTACAAAATTTTCAACATAAAGAGGGGAAACTTAATATTGTTGAGATACATAAAATCATATTTCCCTCTCTCATAATAACTTTCAGTAGCATCATGAATAAAATTAACAATATAACTATCACATAAATCATTCTTATCATGAGCCATATGCTTAAAATAATCATTACTCTCCACATAAGCATAGTCATTCTTATTAATCGTGGTAGGAGCAAAATTAGCAAAATAGCTATCATTATTATTCTCATCACCATAATCATCAAATATAGGAGGCATCTTCTAATCATAATTAATTTTCTCCTCAATAGTAGGTGGACTGAAAATAACATATTCATACAAACAACATTGCTATTAGCATGCAAATAAAGTTTCATAGGTTTTTTAATTTTCTCTTCAAACACTTCATGTCCTAACTCAAGATAAATACTATAAAGCTCTCTATTTTTGTTGTTGTTTTCCATTAAGCCTAACTAGTGAAAATAAAAACAAGAAACAACTTCGAGCACTCACACCGGAGGATGTGAGTACCTTTTACCTTACCTCCCCGACAACGGCGCTAGAAAATAGCTTGATGTCTACGCACGTCTATTCTTGTAGACAGTTGTTGGGCCTCCAAGTGCAGAGGTTTGTACAACAGCAAAAAGTTTCCCTTCAGTGGATTACCCAAGGTTTATCGAACTCAGGGAGGAAGAAGGTATCCCTCTCAAGAAACACCGCAATCAAGATACAAGAAGTCTCTTGTGTCCCCAACACACCCAATACACTTGTCAGGTGTATAGGTGCACTAGTTCGGCAAAGAGATAGTGAAATACAAGTGGTATGGATAATTATAAGTGGTAACGGTGCCAGAAAATAGTTGCTGGCGTGTGGTTGACGTGGGAAGAGACTAAAGACAATCTCAAATAAAGATGGAAGCAAGCAAACATGTGACAGATCTAGTTGCAAACGGTGTATCACTGCTCAAAACAAGGCCTAGGGATCATACTTTCACTAGTGAACACTCTCATATAAATATCGATACTACTCTGAACTACTCTCCGGTTGGACACTCTAATCCATGGTAGGGCTATAACAGCACACCTCAAAGTAAGCCTTTCCCATCTAGATAACCCCACACTATCACCTTGAGCACTAGATGGTTCCAACAAACACCACAATTTCATAAAGACATACAACTCCAAATATAACTCATAAAAAATATTTGTAATCTCTAGCCTAAGTGCCACCATGGTGTGCACACTGTCACTTTCACACACATGGGGAGAGCAGAGATCTATTAAAGCACTTGAGTAGCAAGGTAGATCTACTTGATTACAAAGCTCATGATCACAATATGATCATGCATAGAGAGAGATGAACACATAGCTACCGGTAGAACCCTTAGCCTCAAGAGAGAACTACTCCCTACTCATCCTGGGAATCAGCAATGGCGATGGAGATAGTGGTGGAGATCGATGGAGATGGCTCCAGGGGCACTTCCCCGTCCCGGCAGGGTGCCGGAACAGAGACTTTCTGTCCCCCGAATCTCCCCTTCGGTGGTAGTGGCGCTGTGGAACTTTTCGTGGCTGGAGGCTGGATGATTTAGGGTTTTTGCATCGGGAGGCATCTGATAGGCGAACATGCAAGGTTGGTGGGCGGCCAGGGGGCCCACACCACCAGGTGCCGCGGCCAGGGTGGACCCGCACCACCACATGGTGTGGTCGCCCTATGGCCCCTTTCCGTCTCGTCTTCTGGCTCCATGAGTCTTCCGATAAAATATCAACTTTGCCTTTTGTCCCGTCCAATTCCGAGAATATTCATTTTCTGACTTTCCTAGAACCAAAAACAGCAGAAAACAGGCAGCTGGCACTGTGGCTCTTGTTAATAGGTTAGTCCAAGAAAGTGTATAAAAAGTACTCCAAAGTTGGAACAAAACATAAGAAAGTAGATAAAACCAAGTATGGAACATCAAATTTTTTGGATACATTAGCAACGTATTAGTAGCCGCTCTTTTGAGCCAGGTCATGAGGTCATCCCTAAATAACCACTACGATGCCTTAGAGCAGCAACTCATAAAGACCACCACAATTAAGGGTTTGCCCATGGGTATCATAATTATCTTAGTGAATCTCTCTTTATTCCTCCTTGGACCATGTAGGTTATAAGCCAATGCTTGTAGTCACGAGTAACACTGGACATACTCCCATACACGTCCTTTGGATTTCACCCTCTCTTTAATCCCGAAGGCAAATGATATGTGGCAGAATACACATACCATCTAAAGAGAGAGATCAAACACAATATCATAAATCAATAGATCATGGACACAAGTAATATATCATCTTTGTTTCATTTCATAATAGTGCTAGGGTTTCTCCATATCCCCAAGAACAAAGGGAACTACTCACACATGTAAGCAATCAACGACATCATCATAATAAAATGGATGGATAAAAGTATGGCGATGAATCTAGTGCAAACCACAATTGAATCTAGAATTACAACAAGATCTATGTATGGAAGATGGGAGTACCAATGGTGATGGAGATGCAGTGGTTGGTGATGATGTGATGTCCTCCAATGATCCGTGAAGCACCAAGGATTATCCCTTCTTCAAGTTCCTCCTCCAGATCCCTCTCTATGTGTGGTATTTCGAGGCTGGAAGTTTCTGTGAATGTAGGATCTGCAACCCTTCTTTGTGAGGAGAGTGTATTTGACGAGGCGGATGTGCTGTAACACAGTAAGGGTGGGTGGTATTGGCAATCTCTGCCCGTTCTAGTGGTCGTTACGTGCTCTAGAGCTTCCATCCATGTTTGCCAATCTCCTAGGTGCAAGAATAAATCAATTAAATGACTTTTATCACCTATAAATACCATATTACTACATAATATGACAATTCAAATTGATATGTTCATAAGAGACTTAGTAATTCGGGGTCCTATTGAAACAAGGACAAAAGGTGCGTTCATGCGCGGTAAAATACTAAAAATATTACTCTGCTTATGCAAGACAAAAGGTAAATATGCTAAAATTTTGGACTCATTAACTTCCCGAAGCTAGACTCTTGGTCGTCCCCGAGCAAGGTGGTGGACTATGGACAAGGTCATCATGTTCATGAGGCACGAGTCCTTATAATAAATAAGGAAAAATTGAAACAAAGAGTACTACATCGGCTATAGAATTGCATCGTGAGTAATATCACACCCTTACACATCACATGATTTGGAGGCTTCCACACCTTTTGTATCAATATGTCATAAGAAGTTTTATGGAGTAATCATATTATAGAATCATCAAACTTGTGACCATAACATGCTATCAAGATTTTTTCCCATAACTAATCAATACGTCGTTGGTGTGGAAGGCCCTAAAATCATAACAGTGTTACAAGTATCATATCACTCATCCTAATTCATACATCTAATATAATAATCATGGATCAAAAATTACTTCAAAATATTATAAAGTATTGAAACACAATGGATAACTTTTTCCTTGAACCAGGAGGAATTTGAAGATGACACAACTAATGCAAATTATAGAATTAAAGACCCAACATGCATGCAAGAAAGTAAACATGCTAAAATTGGAAGATAGATTATAGGGTGTTATAGATCTCCCCAAGATTGGGATCAAATAATCTCTCACGATTATTCGATACTGTGGCACTCTTCAGTTCGGAGGCGCGGCGTTGGAATTACGATGGCTGGCGCGCAGCGTCTTGTTCGATGCCTCGAGGATCATAATGTGAACCCTGTGCTGCTCATTGCTTGTTTCCAGTTGAGCCACCAAAGCTTTATACATCTCTATTGTTTGTTTTTGTGCTTCCATATATCAAAGGCTAATGTCCAGGTTGGCTTCCAATCCTTTCATTATCTTCAAGCCCATCTGATCCAAATAACGGCGCAATAGTTCAATATCCTTAGAAGACCCTAGAGATTTTACCTCGATTTTCTTGATACATTAATCGAGCTTGTTTGGTGAGGTTTGGATCCCCGCATCCTACTTCTCTAGTTTCCCCAGGTAAGATTCCCCATCTTCATTTGTGTTGAGTTGGACTTCTTAGAAATCCCCGTCTTGACCTATCATGAGATTGAATCCTTTTTGTCCATCCTTCACTATTTTTGTTAGTTTGAATCTGTCTTCGACTCCTAGGTGATCACACCAGGCTTCTTTTTCCTTTCTTCCTTTGGCATTTTCCGTGACCTTTGAGAAAGAACCTTGATGGTCTTCTTTGACTTGAACTATGCTCCGTGGATGAGACATGCTAGCAGGATAGTTGGAGAGCGAGGAGCGACACGAGGGAGATCTGTTTTGATAAGAGAGGAAAAGATACCTTCTAGGAGGCTTATGAAGGGTTACAAATAGGGAAAACTCATGCTAGAGGAAAAAGTGTTGGACAAGAAAAGAATCCCAGCAAATTAGGAAGAAAAGGGAGAAAAAAAGAGTTAGATGCGGTAACGACCACTTGTACGGGCGGTGCGGCCGTGCTGCATGCTCATACCAGGGTTCTTACTAGAAATCACCCCGACCGAGATTGGTAAAACTATACCTACTAAGTGGTAAGGGCGGGTCCCACCCGTACTGACATGGGTATACCCTACATGTACTCGAGTTTGGTATATACGACCTGAATACAGCGGAAGCCCACGGCATCGTCAAGGCCCAAATGGAGAACTCGAGTAACTTACGGACTCTCGATTGCTTGCAGAACAAGAAGGAGCTAAAGATAGAAAGTTTAAAGAGAAAACCCTAACCTGTAACCGACTCGACCTGCTACCTGAGACCTAGCCTATCTATATAAAGGCTAGGAGGGGGCGGCGAGGAGGACACACACAACCCTAGTTTTCACAACCCTCGCCAGATTGCATCTGCGCACCATTGTAATCTTCGATTCCTCTGTTAATTCCACGAGCAGACAAGCATGAGTAGGGACCTCTATGAGGCCTGAACCTGGGTAAATCTTCGAGTCCCCTTTGTGCTTGTTTGTTAGCCGATTGATGCTTCCAGCGCTCCCTCCTTCTCCAAAACCCAAGTCCATAACAATGGGCATTGATGAGTTAAACCCTCGTAATGTCCGGGAAATTATTCCCAATTAGAATTGCCTATTAATTTAATTGTGTGCATCATCATGAGATCATGCATATTTTTGCCCTAAAATATTTTCACCAAAAGCCTATTTTCATTTCTAATTAGTCTCCTTCTTTAATTTCAAATTAAAACCCAGTCTATTCTGGATCTTTTATTTGTCTAAAAACTATTTACAAGATCCTTTTAAAATAAAATAAATAAATAATAAAATGTTTTAAAAACTAGGGGAGGTAGCCGGCCAGGCCAAAGGTCTAGCCAGCCGGCCTACTACCCCAACCTAGTATAAACCAGACCTAATCCTAACCCGAGACCAACACTGCCACCACTCGCCTGCGCCAGTACCCACACACAGCGGCACTCCACCTGACCCGACCTAGCCTGGACACGCACAAGTCCTACACGCACGCTCACGAGCGAGCGAGCCAGCACCCGTGCTCCCCGCCACCAGCGATGGCATTTTGCAGCCACCCCCTTCTTTTGTTTTTCTATGCGATCGGGTCCTCCCGAACCCAGATCGCGACCAACCCCATCGCTCCCCTCCTCGATCTGGGCTCTGCCTCGCTCCCTCTGCTCCGCCACCTGTAGCGTGACCCCAAGCCAAGTCTGCCTCCTCCTTGGTCATGGTAGCGCCGCCGACCTCGTCTCCTATCCCTCTATGGTGGTCGCCCTAGCTCACACGCCCCCTAGCCCGCGAGCGCCCCGTCGCCATATGCCAACCATCTTCGTCACCGGCCGTGCGACGCCGCAAGAGCCCGGCCACACCTTCCTTCGTGGCCCCTCTAACTAATAGGAAACAGCTTATAGATAGACAAAATATTTAGTGGCGCATATGTAAAACCATGCGCCACAGATATGTATCAGTGGCGCACTAGAAAAAATGCGCCACAGAAGTTTGGCACTTCAGTGGCGCACGAAACCAATTTGCGCCACAGAATCCCACATTTCGGTGGCGCATATTTTCGTGTGCGCCACAGAAAGTGATGTTTCTGTGGCGCATATAGGTGTATGCCAGAACAAGCAAAAATAGACCCCCCTGTGGATCGCCTTTTCAGTTCTGTAAAAAATAAACAAAAATGATAGAAACTTCAAAAAAATAATTCCTTTGAGTTGTAGTTAGATTTTAGGGTATAGATGTAGACAAAAATGAAAAATATGAATTTCGATGTATTTTGCAAAAATAGGTCATGGCACGGTAGAATGGCTCTAACTTTTGCGTACGATGTCAGAAAAAAATCTTTAACCTATCAAAATGATTGTCTCGAAATTCCCTACTTGAATTCAACCACCTATGTTTGTTCTCGATTTTACGGAATCCCCAAATTCGAAAAGAGTAAAAAGTTATTTAGGGTAGAAGATTTTTTACTGCAAAAAAATAAAAAAGGGGAAGAAACTTCTGTGACGCATTTCCCCCATATGCGCCACAGAAGCCTTGGGCGGGATTCGAAAATTTAATCCCACCGGCGCCCCTTCTCCTTATATTCCTCCACTTCTTCTCCTTCTTCTCCCCTTCTCCTCCACTTCTACTCCCCTCCATACTTCTCCCTCCACTTCTCCTCCCCTCCATACTTCTCCCCTTCTCCTCCACTTCTCCCTCCACTATTCCTCCCCTCCATACTTCTCTCCTTCTCCATCACTCTCATGCGACATCCAACTCCGGCCATGGCTACCTCGGTGACCTCCTCCACCTAGATGAGCTCCTCCTCCGGCGACCTCCAACACCACCGGGGACCTCCTCCTCCTCCTCCACCACCACCACCACCACCATCTCCGGCGGCCTCCTCCAACCATCTCTGGCGAGCCCTTCCTCCACCTCCGGCGGCCTCCTCCTACTACTACTCTGACTACCTCCGACGGCCTCCTTCTCCTCCGGCCATCACATCTGATCCACCTCTGGCGACCCCCCACCCCCGGCTAGATCTGCCTCGATTTTTTTTTTGAAATTTGAAAAAAACTTTTGTGGCGCATATTGGCCATATGCGCCATAGAAGTTTGAGATCTGGCTCGATTTTTTTTTGAATTTTGGAAAAAAACTTCTGTGGCGCATATTGGCCATATGCGCCACAGAAGATAGTTATTAGTGGCGAGGTATCAGTGGCGACTAAGATATGCGCCACAGATAGTGAAAAAAGGTGCGCCACTAATAAGTTGTTTCCTAGTAGTGCCTCCCGCAGGTCCACCATCCGCCTGGCTTCCTCGCTGCCGCCAGCATGCCCACGGGTCCCTGCCACCGCGCACCTGCCTGCCCTCGAGCTCGGCGCCGTACCGCTCCTCAAGCCCCGCATGACCTCGCCTCCTGATGCCCCTGCAACTCGAGCCCGTCTGAGTTAGCATCGCCCGCTCATCTTCGCCCATCGCGCGTCTACTCCCCCTCGCCTCCACCTCGCCACTCTCCCGCTCAATTGCGCCAGGCTGCCCCGACGTTAATGCCATGGTCCTCTACCCCACATGACATCGTTCCGAGTTCACCTGGACGTCCTCTGCCGAGCCTTTGGGTGTTGGCCATCTCGTGTGTGTGATGCAGGTACAGCCCCAGACGCCTACCTGCTCGCTCCTGGTACCCATGTGTGCATGTAGGAGCTCAAGCTAAAATTTGTTTTTCTCCCTTCAATCGATGCCCCCCCTAAAGTTTGGTGTTGACATAGTGCTGCAGCTCTTTAACCAAGCCAGTGAGATGTAGTTGGCGCCACCCACGACAAGATCTTCAATACATCCAGAGAATTGACATCGACTCCGAGGACCACCGTGATAATTCAAGTCCGTCATCGCCACCAAAACCAGAACCCTAAGCTCGAAGACACGGACCCGAAGATCTCCTTCATGGAACGCCAAGTTCCCCCTTCACGGAACCTGAAGACCGATCTCGTCCACCCGAACCATAGAACGCTAAGATCGTTGAGTCCCCTATGTGTGACCCCTTTTCGAGCCCCTATTTTTATAAATGATATGTACTTGTTGCATTAAATCATTCATCTCGCACGCATATCATTGTTGTTTGGGGGTATTTAGGCGATTCATCTAAATTAAATATGGAGATTATATGCGGACTTTTCTAGTCTTATCTTGGCTCCATTTAAATTTGCAGCGAACCTATGCCATGCTCTGCCTTGCTAATTCAACATTTAATTTGCAGGGTAGATAAACATCTTGAACCATCTATTTAATTGTCGGGATTCCGATCCCGCTTAATGTTGCTAAGCTAGTCCGCATATTGCCATGTAATGCATCATATCATAAATATGCCACATCTTCTCCGTAGCATTAAATATTGCATCAGGTGTTCTTTCTAGTGATTTGCTTCTTCACTGGATAGGACGACGAGTGGTTGCGAGTTGCGACAAGCCTTCGAATACCGACTTTGTCTCATAGGCGAGCATTCTCCCCCTTCTACCTATTTTGCATTTATAGTCTTTACTTCCTTCCTTTGATATATTACTATCCTTATTATCGATGCTCTAGTACTGTTTCCCTCATTTACTTACTCCACTATATTGCCTTGGTTATCCTATTGCCTTTGTTTGAGTAGCTAGCTTTGTCCTTGCGAGTCATAGCGCATGCTTAGGTCTGCTGCCCGCTCTCATACAGGTGAAGCGTGATATATGGTTATGGTTGATAACATGATAATTACATTGGTGATGCTGGTTATGGTTATGTTTTCACCTAATGATAAGGCCCCGGCAAGGACCACCTTTGGGAACTACTTGAGCCGACCTAGGACCCGTTCGTTCTACGATACTAGTTCTGAGTTGATCATGCTAACCAAACGTGGGGGCCCCTGGGATCCCTCCCTCAACTACCAACACTATCCGTTTATCTAGAGGGTCACAAAATTGGTTTTCCATTTGGTGCATACGCATAATATGTCCTCGAACATGGGTGAGTTGTTATGTCTTCGGACTTGGTTATGATCTGATTTGGTGGACAACCCGGGCATTGCATAAATAAAAGCGGTACATGCCGGCAGTTCAAGGGGAGCTCTACAAGTTATCTTCCAAGGCCGTTCAGTATAGTAGGCGCAAACGCTGTGCCTTCCTTGATAATGGTCGTACCTCTCGGTTGGTTTCCCAAAGTAGGTGATACCTCTGGATACGCGCCTAGTTATGGGACAGTTCTTGTTGTGAGATTTGGAAGGCACGCGTATTATGTTGCCTGAAGGATTGAACATGCGTTTGGGTATAGTAGTGCACCCCTACAGGGTAAATCTTTTCGAAAAGCCGTGTGTCCACGGTTATGGGCGCCTCAGGAGTACGGTGTCATGATTATAGACAACACCATTAATGTTTTGCCTCTAATAATATGATTAGTAATTAGCCTTATCAACTAAACACCTTCTTAACTAAAATTGCCACCGTGTGTGTTCCACAAGAGGACTTCTCGACTGGTCTTCGAGGGGGAAATCTTCGGATGGGTTATGCTTGGTGTTATATTATAGTTACTATATAGCGCTCTCTCACCTTGCTCTAATAGCCGAAGTTGTAGCGTGTCTCTATAAGTTAGATAGTGCAAGCTTTGCTGCCACTAAGCCCACCATAACTGTGTAGGAGAGGACCGCCGAATTCTAGCCTCGCCGTGTACTGGCCTCAGTACTAACCGCTCTCTTTTTCCTTTTCCCTTTGTCGGCACCCCTTTGGCTTTGACAGGTATGAGATCGACGACGTTAGCAAGGTTACCCTTCCGGCTTGGCCTGGGCAGGGTTTATGGACACCGCTTGGTTATTCTTCAGGACTCTTAGTCCAATTTGGTTCTTGTCCGTACTCAGATACTATTTCGCTTTCTTCGAGATTTGCATCTTTGAATTGTACCATTTGTATTCTTGAGTCGTTGTTGTATATACAAGTTCTTGTGGAATCTATTGTAAACTATTGTGATGTAACTACTTGTAAGCAAATCCCACCCACACGAAAGTGTTTGGTGGGCATCTTTGAATTGCTTCTATGCGGGTTTTGACGGGAAATGCTAAGATTTGCATAGACTCAATTCTGAGGCGTTACAAGTGGTATCAGAGCAAAGGTTTACGATACCCCACTGGTCTAGCATGTAGGATAACCTAGCTAACGGACAATTTCTAGTGTCTAAAACTATTTTGCAAAATCGGTTGGATAGATCTGATTAGCTCTGCTTTTATTTCGTACCCCTATTCTATTCTCTTCTTATATTTGCGTGTTTTAATCTTCTCTCTTACCCTTATTCAAGTACAGGATTTCTCGTGGTTAGGATTCCGTTGTACCTTAGGGTCTGCTTCCTTCCTTTTGTAACGATGGAGCTACATCTGGTTTTCATTATATCTGATCTCTCTTTAAATGTTTCTTGCTGTTCTGCAACTTCTGCGATGACATCACCTTTCTGAATCTTTGCCAATACCGATTATGAAGATCTTCAGTCTGAATTCCGAGAGTTGGGTTGCATGATTCTCCTATTCATGTACAGAGTAATGCTTTGGGTGCACGATGGATTGATCCCAATCCGACTACTCTTATCATTCGCTCTTATACATTGAATTGGTGGATTGGTGCGATTCTGATTCCTTTGGAAGTTAGAGGTGATCCCGTGACCTCTTTCTTTGCCTTTGTTTTCCCGGAGTGTTTCCTCGAAGGACATGTGCAACAACCTTTGTTGGTGGGTCGACAATTTTAAGACGAAGCAAGAATTCTTGTTAGTGGTGTCGCAACCATCTACCTGACGGAAGAAGATCTGATCATCAAACCTCCCTCTCCCCCCGGTGTCTTTGCTTGGATCTCGGGACGAGATCCTTTGTTAGTGGTGTCGAGTTGTAATGCCCGGGAAACTATTCCCAATTAGAATTGCCCGTTAATTTAATTTTGTGCATCATCATGACATCATGCATATTTTTGCCCTAAAATATTTGCACCAAAAGCCTATTTTGATTTCTAATTAGTCTCCTTCTTTAATTTCAAATTAAAACCCCAGTCTATTATAGATCTTTTATTTGTCTAAAAACTATTTACAAGAGACTTTTAAAATAAAATAAATAAATAATAAAATGTTTTAAAAACTAGGGGAGGCAGCCGGCCAGGCCAAAGGTTTAGCCAGCCGGCCTACTACCCCAACCTAGTATAAACCAGACCTAATCTTAACCTGATACCAACACCGCCACCACTTGCCTGCGCCAGTACCCGCACACAGCGGCACTCCACCTGACCCGACCTAGCCTGGACACGCACAAGTCCTACACGCACGCTCGCTCGCGAGCGAGCCAGTACACGTGCTCCCCGCCACCAGCGATGGCATTTTGCAGCCACCCCTTCTTTTGTTTTTCCAATGCGATCGGGTCCTCCCCAACCCAGATCGCTACCAACCCCATCGCTCCCCTCCTCGATCTAGGCTCTGCCTTGCTCCCTCTGCTCCGCCACCTGTAGCGCGGCCCCAGGCTAGGTCCGCCTCCTCCCTGGTCATGGTAGCGTCACCGACCTCGTCTCTTGTCCCTCTCTAGTGGTCGCCCTAGCTCACGCACCCCCGAGCCCGCGAGCGCCCCGCCGCCAGATACCAACCGTCTTTGCCACCGGCCGTGTGACGCCGCAGGAGCCCGGCTGCACCTTCCTTAGCGGCCCCTCCTCCCGCAGGTCCGCCATCCGCCCAGCTTCCTCGCTACCGCCAGCGTGCCTGCAGGTCCCTGCCGCCGCACGCCTGCCTGCCCTCGAGCTCGGTGCCATACCGCTCCTAAAGCCCTGCACAACCTCGCCTCCTGATGCCCCTGCAACTTGAGCCCGTCCGAGTCAGCATCCCCCGCTCATCTTCGCCCATCGCACGTGTGCTCCTCCTCGCCTCCACCTCGCCACTCTCCCGCTCAAGCTGTTGCGCCAGGCTGCCCCGACATCGATGCCATGGTCCTCTACCCCACATGACATCGTTCCGAGTCCACCTGGATGTCCTCTGCCGAGCCTTCGGCTATTGGCCACTTCGTGTGTGTGCTGCAGGTACAGCCCCAGACGCCTACCTGCTCGCTCCTGGTACCCATGTGTGCATGTAGGAGCTCAAGCTAACATTTGTTTTTCTCCCTTAAATCGATGGCCCCCCTGTAGTTTGGTGTTGACATAGTGCTGCAGCTCTTTAACCAAGCCAGTGAGATGTAGTTGGCGCCACCCACGACAAGATCTTCGACACATCTAGAGAATTGACATCGACTCTGAGGACCACCGTGATAATTCAAGTCCATCATCGCCACCGAAACCGGAACCCTAAGCTCGACGACACGGACCCGAATATCTCCTTCATGGAACGCCAAGTTCCCCCTTCACGGAACCCGAAGACCAATCTCGTCGACCCGAACCATAGAACGCCAAGATCGTCGAGTCCCCTATGTGTGACCCCTTTCCAAGCCCCTATTTTTATAAATGATATATACTTGTTACATTAAATCATTCATATCGCACACATATCATTGTTGTTTGGGGGTATTTAGGCGATTCATCTAAATTAAATATGGAGACTATATGTGGACTTTTCTAGTCTTATCTTGGATCCATTTAAATTTGCGTAGCGAACCTATGCCATGCTCTGCCTTGCTAATTCAACATTTAATTTGTAGGGTAGATAAACAGCTTGAACCATCTATTTAATTGTCAGGATTCTGATCCCGCTTAATGTTGCTAAGCTAGTCCGCATATTGCCATGCCATGCATCATATCATAAACATGTTGCATCTTCTCCGTAGCATTAAATATTGCATCGGGTGTTCTTTCTAGTGATTTGCTTCTTCACCGGATAGGACGACGAGTGGTTGCGAGTTGCGACAAGCCTTCGGATACCGACTTTGTCTCACAGGCGAGCATTCTCCCCCTTCTACCTATTGCCTTTGTTTGAGTAGCTAGCTTTGTCCTTGCGAGTCATAGTGCATGCTTAGGTCAGCTGCCCGCTCTCATACAGGTGAACCGCGATATATGGTTATGGTTGATAACATGATAATTACATTGGTGATGCTGGTTATGGTTATGTTTTCACCTAATGATAAGGCCCCGGCAGGGACCACCTTTGGGAACTGCTTGAGCCGACCTAGGACCCGTTCGTTCTACGATACTATGTCTGAGTTGATCGTGCTAACCAAACATGGGGGCCCCTGGGATCCCCCCTCAACTACCGGCACTATTCGTTTATCCAGAGGGTCACAAAATTGGTTTTCCATTTGGTGCATACGCATAATATGTCCTCAGACATGGGTGTGTTGTTATGTCTTCGGACTTGGTTATGATATGATTTGGTGGACATCTCGGGCATTGCATACATAAAAGCGGTACATGCCGGCGGTTCAAGGGGAGCTCTACAAGTTATCTTCCAGGGTCGTTCGGT
Organism: Avena eriantha; assembly: GCA_910589775.1. Classification (NCBI taxonomy): domain Eukaryota; kingdom Viridiplantae; phylum Streptophyta; class Magnoliopsida; order Poales; family Poaceae; genus Avena; species Avena eriantha. The sequence goes on from OU342743.1 coordinate 541,248,032, forward strand.
ATAGTAGGCGCAAACGCTATGCCTTCCTTGAGAATCGTCGTACCTCTCGATTGGTTCCCCAAAGTAGGTGATACCTCTGGATACGCGCGTAGTTATGGGACAGTTCTTGTTGTGAGATTTGGAAGGCACGCGTATTATGTTGCCTGAAGGATTGAACATGCGTTTGGCTACAGTAGTGCACCCCTACAGGGTAAATCTTTTCGAGAATCCGTGTGTCCACGGTTATGGGCGCCTCAGGAGTACGGTGTCATGATCATAGACAACGACATTAATGTTTTGCCTCTAATAATATGATTAGTAATTAGCCTTATCAACTAAACACCTTCTTAACTAAAATTGCCACCGTGTGTGTTCCGCAAGAGGACTTCTCGACTGGTCTTCGAGGGGGAAATCTTCGGATGGGTTATGCTTGGTGTTATATTATAGTTACTGTATAGCGCTCTCTCACCTTGCTCTAATAGCCGAAGTTGTAGCGTGTCTCTATAAGTAGATAGTGCAAGCTTTGCTGCCGCTGAGCCCACCATAGCTGTGTAGGCGAGGACCGTCGAATTCTAGCCTCGCCGTTTACTAGCCTCAGTACTGACCGCTCTCTTTTTCCTTTGCCCTTTGTCGGCACCCCTTTGGCTTTTACAGGTATGAGATCGATGATGTTAGCAAGGTTACCCTTCCGGCTTGGCCTGGGCAGGGTTTATGGACACCGCTTGGTTATTCTTCACGACTCTTAGTCCAATTTCGTTCTTGTCCGTACTCGTATACTATTTCGCTTTCTTTGAGATTTGCAGCTTTGAATTGTATCATTTATATTCTTGACTCGTTGAGTTGTTGTTGTATATACAAGTTCTTGTGGAATCCAAGGTAAACTACTGTGATGTAACTACTTGTAAGCAAATTCCACCCACACGAAAGTGTTTGGTGGGCGTCTTTGAATCGCTTCTATGCGTGTTTTGGCGGGAAATGCTAAGATCTGCATAGACTCGATTCTAGGGCGTTACAGATGGGCACGCTTCGCATGCCTGACCAACCAACAATACCATCGATCGCTCCAGCATCGTGGTTCCCTCCGCCGATCGGCACCCTCAGTGAGCTCAATGCCTCGACAATAGTCGAGAATACAAACAGCAACAACAGTCGCGAATCCGGTCTGGGCAATCTAGCAACTGAAGATGGAGCCTATGGCTCCAGATCTAAAAGTTGCAGGAACAGCAGCTTCCCCAACCACTTCATGTGCACCGTCATCAACGCGGGCGATTCCTCTGCCAATCGCAACAACACGGGCAACGGTGGCAATGGAACCGACCCGCCAAACGGTGGCATACCCAACGGCGGACCACCAAACGGAGGCCCCACCAATGGCGCCTCCATCAACAATGGAGGGGCAGTCGAACCTCCAACTATAATAAACGAGCAGACTGGCGAACACGTCGTGATCAGGCTCAATGACCTCGAGTGGGCTCGCTGCCATGAGGCCCTACGGGGCCACCCTCTACCCTTCGGCTCCCTGCAAGAACTGCTGATGGGCTACCATTGGCTCCGGAAGGAGGAGTACAAGTGCCAACTGCAAACAATCGCGCAACTCGAGGCACGCAAAAAGGCGGCAGATGAGTTGAGCCTCTGACGAGGTGGGCTCTCCTCCCACGGAGGATCCTCCTCCAAGTGCAACGAGTACATCCCTAACAAGAGGCGATCTCGACTGGCCCACCTCACTAAACAAGAGCGTGTAGAAGCCGCAAAGGTCCTCAACTTCGGCTCCATGACGGTGGATACGCATGGCAACGTGCTACCAAAAACGCCGCAAGCTGCGGTAACAGCGGCCACCATGTACCTCCTCAACAGCCAGCCGCAGGCTGGAGATCCTCGAGCCGCCATGCACCGATCTACGATCGCAGGCTTGGGATTAATCGAGGCCGCCCTCGGCAAGGGGCTAACATCGGAGCCGAAGAAAGGCAACGCTCTGGCAAAACGCTATTCCTCGCCCTCATCCAGCGATGATAGTAACAATCTGTCTCGATGTTGCCGCTCACGGCGACATGACCACGACTACGATACGCGTGATGACATCACGCAACGCAAGATTGACAAGTCAAGGGAGCGACGTGCCCGATCGACTGACTCGGAAGATGAAGATGTGGAGCTTTGTGGCGCTAGATGCTTCAGCAGGGCCATCAGGCAAAACCGAATGCCCAAGGGGTTTAATCTCCCATCAGAGAACCCAAAGTTTGATGGTCTGCAGGACCCAAAAATCTGGTTGGAGGAGTACATCTCCTCCATCAGGCTCCACGGCGGGAGTCGAAGCACTGCTATGCAATGCCTGCAGCTACAACTACAGGGCGCCGCCCGGGCATGGCTCAACAAACTCCCACGCGGATCCATTCGCAGTTGGGAAGAGCTGGTCTACAGCTTTGTGCGCAACTTCAAGGGCACCTCCAAAAGGCCTGCATCAATCGAAGAGCCGAGGTGCTGCCAGCAAAGGTCGGGTGAATCGCTACGCTCGTACATCCATAGGTGGTATTCATCAAGAACTCCGCAGAAAATATCTCGGAGGATCGCGTAATCGACGCATTCAACGGCGGCATTCACCGCATAGAGCTCAGGGACGAGCTGGGCCGCTCGAAGCCCAAAACCATTGACCACCTGATGGAAATCACGAATCGGTGGGCAGAGGGAGAAGATTCGGTGAAGAATTGGGTTCACTCCGACGATGAAGTAGAACTCGAACGCAGACGCGATCGCTGAAGCAAACATCGAATGCGCATCTACGATGACCATGACGACGTCAACATGGTCGCAGCTGGCTACGCCGAAAGACGCGACGACAACCGCAACAACGGTTACCACAACGGTGGACACCTCGACTCCGGGAAAACCACGCAGGTATTGCAGCGCCGCACTCGCGATGAGGCACCCGCAGCATCCATTGAAGACAAGCTGTCCGGGCCATGCACCGTGCACATCTACATCGATAAGCATGACGGCAAAAAGAAATCCAGCCACCTCCTCAAAGACTGCCGCGAGTTCCTCAAACTCCATGAGGGCCTGGCTCGGATGAATCTCAACGCGGTCAATAGGGGCTACGGAGCTGCCCCAGGCGCTGTGGCACATGGGGCTCCCCTGCCACCACCAGGACCACCGCCAAACGCAGCTGCGCCAGACCAGCACCACGGAGGCGAGCCATACCAACGGGCCATGGGTACCATGATGATCCAAAAGGGCCGCCCCTCTAATTAGGTGCAAAAGGCCATCACTCGCCAAGTGAATCTGGCGACAAACTCACCACCATCCACCACTGAGTACCTCAGTGGAAGCGACTCATGATCACCTTCGACAAGATCAACCATCCGCGCCAAGTACCTCGTCCAGGCCACTATCCCGTCGTACTCGAGGCACAAATTGGAGGTTTCGACATGAGCCGCGTCTTCATGGACGGCGGAAGCGGCATCAACCTTATGTTCGCAAGTACCCTACGAGCAATGAGGATCCCTCTGACCTGCCTAGAGGCCTCGGATACAACATTCCACGGCATCGTCCCAGGCAAGGGTGTATACCCCCTTGGCAAAATCAACCTCGACGTCATCTTTGGCACACCGAAAAACTTTCGGCGTGAACGCATTGACTTTGAAGTCGTCGACTGGCCCTCACAGTACCACTGTATCCTCGGGCGTGTCGCGTTCACTAGGTTCATGGCAGTGCCGTACTATGCCTACCTGTAGATGAAAATGCCAGGTCCTAATGGCGTCATCAGAATCAACGGGAGCTTCGAGAGGTCCGACAATTGCGATAGGGAGTTCAACAGAATTTCCCAGTACTTAGGCATGCAGGAAGAGCTCGTGAGACTAAAGGAGTCGACAGACAACAGTCTGCCTCCCCTGAGCCGGCGAAGTTCACCTGATCTATCCTTCGATTCATCGGTGCACACGAAGAAAGTCCAGGTCCACCCATCAGATCCCACCAAGACGACCCTCATTCCAACAACTTGAGTCCTGCATAGGAACTCGCGCTCGTCGAATTCCTCCGTGAGCACTGGGAAATCTTCGCCTGGTGTCCAACGGACATGCCAGGAGTTCCCAGGGAATTCACCGAGCACACACTCAACGTCAATCCAGACGTAAGGCCAATCAAACAAACAATTAGGCGACTGTCTAAGCCAAGAGCAAAAGTAGTCGGAATGGAGATCAACAGACTCCTCGACGCCAAATTCATACGCGAGATCAAAGATAGCACTTGGCTCGCCAACACGGTGCTAGTACCAAAAAAGGACACGGATATCCTACGGATGTGCGTGGACTTCACCTCTCTGAATAAGCACTGCCCGAAGGATCACTTCCCGCTGCCACGAATCGACCAGATCATCAACTCCACCGCGGGATGTGAGCGCCTCTGCTTCCTCGATGCCTACTCAGGCTACAATCAGATCCGAATGAAGGAGGAGGATCAGGAGAAAACAGCATTTACAACGCCTTTCGGTGTGTTCTGCTATAACACAATGCCTTTCGGGCTAAAAAACGCAGGAGCCACCTACTAGCGGTGCATGCAGGCTTGCCTCAAGAACCAACTTGGTCACAAGATCCAAGTCTATGTCGACGACATCGTAATCAAGACCAAAGAGGAAGCTTAACTAAGAAACAATTCACACGAAACCTTCGCCAACCTCGACCGCTACCGAATCAAGCTCAATCCGGACAAGTGCGCCTTCAGCATACCATCTGGGCAACTACTCGGGTACCTCATCTCCGCGAGGGGTATCGAGGCAAACCCGAAGAAAATAAAAGCCATACTGGCCATGGAGAAGCCGAAGAACATAAGAGGTGTCCAGCAAGTAGCTGGGCGAATCGCGGCGCTCAGTCGATTCATCAGTTGAATGGGCGAAAAGGCACTGCCCTTCTACCAACTTCTCCGCAAAGCTGACAAGTTCGAGTGGACCAATGAGGCACAGGAAGCATTTGAAGACCTCAAGCGCCTACTGTCCACCTCGCCAGTACTAGTGACCCCACGCGAAAGGGAACCATTGCTGCTATACATCTCTGCCACCAACTAGGTGGTCAGCAGAGTGCACGTGGTAGAACGAGCCGAGGAAAACAAGGTCCACGGGGTACAACGCCTAGTCTACTACCTCAGCGAGGTACTCACGCCAACAAAGCAGCGGTACCCGCACTACCAAAAGTTGGCGTACGGCGTCTTCATGACAGCCCGGCGACTGTGCCACTACTTCTAAGAACACCCAATCGTGGTAGTCAACGACGCCCCGCTTGGGCATATCCTCAACAATCCCGATGCCACTAGGCGAGTCGCGCTTTGGGGGATCGAACTGTCTCCACGAGAAATCACATATGAAAAACCCGATGCAATCAAGTCGCAAGTTCTTCCTGACTTCCTCGTGCACTGGATGGAGAACCAGCTCCCTGAAAAACCAGATATGTCCTACCTCTAGACAATGCACTTCGACGGATCCAAGCGAAAGGATGGAGTTGGCGCAGGCGTCATACTGACATCGCCCTAGGGAGACAAGCTAAAATATATTATGCGAATGCAATTCACCGCCTCCAACAATGAAGCTGAATACGAGGCCCTGTTGCACGGGATGAGGATGGAAAAAGCCTGCGGCGCCAAGAGGCTCATAATATACGGCGACTCTAAGCTGGTCGTGAACAAGACAATGCATGAGTGCGACGCACTGAACGACAATATGATCGCCTACTGTGACATCTACGACACACTTGAAGGGGACTTCAACAGTTGCGAGCTGCGGCACATAGGCCGCGAAAGCAATGAAGAGGCGGACACACTCGCCAACATTGGCTGTACTTGCGCCCCCATACCACCTAGGGTATTTCTCGAGCGCATCTACGAACGCTCCATCAAGCCAAAGGCCATAGAGAAGAAAACAAATGCAGCAACGGACTCGGGGGCTGCGCCGCCCAATGAGCCAATGGCACTCGATGACTTGGAGCTTGACATAGGACTCGAAGGACCGATGAGCGTCATGATGATCGACCCATCCTGGAATCAACCGTACATCACGTACCTCCTCAGCAAAAGGCTACTGGACGACCCGACTGATGCATGGCACATTGCGCGGCGATCCAAGACATTCACTGTTATCAATGGCAAACTATACAAGCGCGGCATTACAGGAGTACTCCAACGATGCGTCTCCAACGCTGATGGAAGGGCTGTTCTCCTCGACATCCATGAGGGGACTTGCGGGCATCACGCTGCCAGTCGAGCCCTCGTCGCCAAATCTCTAGGAGCTGGATTTTACTGGCCTACAGCCATGCGTGACGCCAAGGACATCGTCCAAAAAAGCAACGCTTGCCAGCGATTCGTGGACAAACCACACGCACTTGGCGCGGAGCTCCGGCCAATTCCATTGGCCTGGCCCTTCGTGCAATGGGGACTCGACATGGTCGGCAAGCTCCCAAAGTCCTCATGAGGAGGCTACGTCTATCTCCTGGTCGTAGTCGACAAATTCACTAAGTGGATAGAGGCCATGCTAGTGACTAACCAGTTAGGACACAATATAGTAAAGTTCTTCGAGTCCATCGTCTATCGCTTCAGAGAATCACACAGCATCATCACGGACAACGGGACGAACTTCACATCCAAGGAGTTCCAAGAATTCTGCAAGGATCTGGGAATCAATGTTAGCTATGCCTCCATGGCACATCCACAGACCAACGGTCAGGTCGAAAAAGCCAACGGGATCGTCTGCGGTGGCATCAAGAAGCGACTCCTCAGGCCACTCGAACATGCCGTGGGCTGCTGGCCAGACGAGTTGCAATCGGTACTCTGGAGCCTACGCACAACTCCAAACAGCTCCACGGGGTACACCCTGTTCTTCATGGTGCACGGGGCCGAAGCGGTACTACCCGCAGAGGTACGATACAAAGCACCACGAGTGGTCGCTTACAGCGAGCAAGAGTCAACTCTTGCACTCGAAGACTCCGTCGACCTCCTTGACGAGGCGTAGGAAATCGCCGCGGAAAGATCAACGATCTACCAACAGAACCTGCGCAACTTCCACAGCAGAAGGCTACGCCCTAGGTCCTTCGTCGAAGGAGACCTGGTCCTGCGACTAAAACAGCAAGGGCATCCCAAGCTCGAGTCCCCTGGGAAGGACCATACGTGATTACAGAAGTAACTCCAGGTGGCGCCTATCGCCTTAAAGATTTTGAGACAGGAGTTGCATACTCCAACCCCTGGAACATCGCGCAACTGCGACGCTTCTACCCTTAGTCGTCTTTTATTTTTTACATTGGAAATAAGGCTACTCAGCCAAGTCTACATAGCCATTTTCTCACATTGTACCACGTACTATCCTGCGAATAAATAAAGTTAAGTGCCCCAAAACTCTGTGTTCCTCTTATTTTTGCAAATTATCCACTCGGGGGCTGCGCCACCCTACACACATATGTTCTATGAACTAACGCGATATCCTGAGTAGCTGACGCACCAATCGAAACCCTTGACAAACACCAACCCAGTTGCAACGCACCTGACAGGTTGGCAAGGTGCTGAGTGATGACCCACAAGTATAGGGGGCGTATCGCAGTATTTTCAATAAGTAAGAGTGTCGAACCCAACGAGGAGCAGAAGGTGCTGGCTAGTGGTATGGATCAAGAATTCTCTGCAAATACTTAGCAAACGGATTTTTAGGGGTTTCGATAGAGCAAGTAAACAAAGTACGAGTAAATAAAAGACAGTAGGAATAAATGCAGCAAGTGGCCCAATCCTTTATGCAGTAAAGGACAAGCCGATTGTATTACTTAAGATGACCAAACGTTCTAGAGGACACACGGGAAGACTGTCAAGTGCTTTCGCTTCATATAGTTGATTAATCTTCTTTAGCTTGCTAAGTGTTGTGTGGGTGAACCTGTGCTAATGTACCGACCTTCCTAGGACTAATACATACTTGTGATTATACCCCTTGCAAACATCCGTAAGTACAAGAAAGTAATTAAGGTAGAAACCTAACCACAGCTTTAAACTCTAAGACCCTTACGTCCCTTGTGCAATGGTTTCCTAATGGGGGTTCAGGTTTCTGTCACTCCGGCAACCCCTACGATTAGTAGCCAAATACACAATGCATTCCCCTAGGCCCATATAGGTGAAGTGTCATGTAGTCGACGTTCACATGACACCACTAGACGAAGTACACCACAACTTAAATATCAAACTATTGAATCTTTCTCAACACAACTCCACTACTAACAACATGACTTCTCCCATGTCCTTAAGAACAAAACGAACTACTCACAAGACATCATATGGATCATGATTAGAGATGGAATAATGATGTATAACAATCTGAACATAAACAATAATTCAACTATTCACTCAATAGCATCAACTACAAAGAGTAATCAACACCGGGAAAGTTTCCCCTATGAACTATAGCAAGAATCAACCAATTGTTACATCAATATGGAGATGGTGATGAGGGTGCTGATGGTGATGATGGTGGTGATGATGATGATCCCGAGGAAGTCCAGCTTGATGGTGGTGTTGATGGCGACGATCTCCCCTCTCCGGGAGGGAATTCCCCCGGCAGAAATCTGTCTGCCGGAGAGATCTTTCTCTCTCAGTGTTTTCCGCCCTGCAGAGGCAGCGGAATCTTACTGTGGTCCCTCTCCGAGTCTTAGGGTTTCGAGAGGATGATATATGCCAGAGGGGAGAGGCTGGAGTGAGCCAGGGTGGCCACACCACCTGCTGGCGCGGCCTAGGGCTGCCCGCACCAGGGGTGGTGTGGGCCCCCTGTGGCCCATCTCCACTCTGTCTTCTAGCATTCTTAGTCTTCTGCAAAAATAGGATTTTCCGTATATTTTCCCGGATTTTCTGATCTTCGCGAATTTTGCCTCCAAACAGCACCTTTTCCATCAGAATCCTAACTGCAGCGGTCCATGCTCCAAAAGTCATCAACCATGCAAAAACAGATGAAATAACATAAGTATCACCTCTCAAAATGAAATATTGCAATGAATAATAGTGAATTAAGACATAGAATAGTGATGCAAAATGGACGTATCAACTCCCCCGAAGCTTAGACTTCGCTTGTCCCCAAGCGAAACTGAGCTCAATAAACATGGCCTCGGGTATATGGAGTGAAGAGTCGATAAAAGAATACGGACAAGAAGCATCACAATCATCAAATACATAGATCGTAATAGAAGACAACTCACTATTAAATAACTCAACTTGCAATGAGTAAAGGAAACACAATAAAGATACATAAAGTGAATCGTAATTGGTAATGGCAAACTTAGCTCTTGGTCGAAGAATAGTTGATAATTTGCTGGAGTTCACAAATAACTGGTTTTCAATGAAAGCTTTGAAAGTAGTAAACATCAAGATAAGAGCAATGTGCAAAGCAAGGAACATAAGAGACATGATTGAATAAATCATTATATGAATGAATGAAACACAACAACTCAATATACTTGCTGAGATAGAGAGGAATAGGTTTACTGACTCAACTAAAAAGTAAAAGAAAGGCCCTTCGCAGAGGGAAGCAGGGATTGCAAGTCCCATAAAGAGCTCCCAAAAATTATGATACTTACTAGCTTTCAGCTCTCATTGCCCCTATAATAGGCATATTTTGGTGATTAGGGTTAAAGTGACATAGCTAAGAGGATCTGCTTGACAAGTTATAAATTGAAGTCCCATGCCCCTTACTTATGAGTACCTAACTTCATGCTACTCAACTTCAGTCACGAGCAAGCTTTTTTCATTGTAAATACATGCGTATCATTGAGAACCGCTAATGGGGTACCCCTTGCACATGACACAGGAGCTATCCCATCATCAAAATGACAAGGCAAGCCGACAATGAGCATCTCAGCGATATTTTTATTTGCTATTTGCATAGGTTTTTATTGAGGATGCTTCATAGAATGCTCACTATAGTTATGCTGCAAGTTTCCACCATGATTAGGCATGGCTTAGGCAAGCGGCCCATGCGTTTCTCTAACACACATATAAACTCCATGATCTTACAAGTTCCACTTTTATTTCACACCGCCAGGATCCATAAGCAAAAGAACATGATATCAACTAGGTACAAGTACCAATGAAGTGTTGAAAGCAGTCCCCATGATACATGGTTCTGCTAACTTCAACTCATAAAGCGCAAGCATATACGCAACAAAGAAGGACCCAATGGTTCAAGTTTATTAAATGTAAGAAGGTGAGGTGTGCCATCAAGTTTGTGAGAGATTTAATCACTAATTTTCACATAACAAGTTTAATTTGGGAGGTAGATAAAAAAAGAATTTACTTGGAATAGCAATAATGCTAATAGGTAGGTATGGTGGACACAAATGGCAAAGGTTTTGGTTTTAAGGAGTGGATGCACGAGAAGAATTCCCTCTCAGTACGGGTTTTTGGCTAGCAAGGCTGGGTAACAAGTACAAGAGTTGAAGGAAACAAACAAACATATAAGTGATAAAAACAAACATGCAATCTTCCTTGGAAGCACAAAAGATCTTAACTAGAGAATACTAGACTTATGAGCAAATCAAGAAAGAAAGATGATGAAATTATTTTTCTTTAAAGGTAATTATCTTTTCTTTCAACTCTCAAAAATAGTGTGCTACTAACCGAGCTAGGTTTGCCAAACCAACTAAATTAACTCAATGATCCCAAAGTGCTACCAATACTAACAGCAAGATCAATCATATAACCATGAATTGAAAACTAATATAAGCTATGCAAAAGAGTGAATGATAGAACTTCTCATTAATATTCCATAACGGCAACTCACACCAATAGATACATATCTAACGAGAGAGGGGACACTTCCATAATGCAAACCATACTACATAATAACTTCTCTATTCATGATATGACTCTACTAAAAAGGTAAAAAGATGGAAGATAGTGATGTGATACCACGGCACTCCCCCAAGATTGGAACAAACCAAGGGGATGCCAAACCTGATGACGAATTACTCCTTTGGTGGTGGTGGTAATATTTTCTTAGTTGACATGAGGTAATCTTCCAACATCTTGCGAAGCCTATTATTCTCCCATTGAAGCATGTCCACCTTCCTCCTCAAGTCTCGGTACTTATCGCAGAACTCCTTAGTGACTCGTAGGGCTTCCGTTGATGCAGGGCAAGTGACTAAAGGTACCAGCCCCTGCTTGGGGTCTTGGAGATCTTCCTCCATAGGCTCCTTTCCCTTATCCTTGGCGGACACCATTGTGCTCTTAAGCTTTCGAAGATAGTTCCTGGCAGAAATAGATCGAAACAAAAACACGACGAGAACACGATATACGAACCTCGGGGGATCCGGGGGATTATATATTACGAAGTTTCACAACAAAAGGAAGGTACTGGGAGAAAACAGGTCGGAGATGGAGTCTGGGGTGGACTCACCACCTAGTGGCGCGGCCAGGGGAGGGCCCGCGCCACAGGGTGGTGTGAGCCACCCTGGCTCTATTTCCGTCCCTTTTTCTCTTCATAACTTTCCTTATTGACTAAAAACTGCAAAAATATAGTTGGATTGTATTTCCGCGGAACTTTTCTTACCCGAACTGTTACCTATTTGAACACGGACTCTGCAGGTCTCTGAATTTGGTATTTAGTGGGTTCTTCCGGAGTCACCACTTGAATATCATCGATATCTTCATCTTCATACACTTATTATTTGAGTCATAAAACCCTTCTCTTCCTTATTACACCATTATCTCCACTTCCTGGAAATTTCTTTCACACAAAACTTCACATAGTTCTCATTAGCAACATTAGCATATATGTAGTGATAAAACCTTTTCAGTCCAAATTCAACCAAAAACCATCAAAAGATAAACTACTATAGCAAATCCTTCCGAAAACCCAAAAAGAATTCAAAAAGGAAATCGAATAAAGAAGCAAATGCAAGAGTGGCAAAATCTGTCAAAACAGACCAGCAGGTAAAGATCAATTTTTTAGAAAATCTTCTGTTGCTCATATCAAAAAGTGCAAAACTAACGAAAGTTAAATAACAACCTGAGGAAGAAGCAAAAATAATTACAGCTCAATCTGACATACAGAGATCTCTCATGATTTTTTTTGGTGAAGCACAAAAATCTGTTTCGGGACAGCAACTTCCCCAAATCTTACTTCTCTCTCATTAGAGGTTGATCTTGACACAAAAACCAAACAAAACGGATAAGGAGCGGTTATTACCGAAGTAATAACTTCCAAGACTCAAAGAAACAAAAACAAACTGAAAGCAAAAATAAACTGGGTTGTCTCCCAAAAAGCTCTTTCTTTATAGCCATTAAGATGGGCATGATAATTTTGAAGATGCTCACATAGGAATATGAATTGAAGCGAAAGAGAGCGTTAAGAAGCAAAAACACACACACACATTTAAGTCTAACCCACTTCCTATGCAAGGGAATTTTGTAAACAAACAAGTTGTTGAAACCAGAGGCTACTTGCATAAGAAGGCAAAAGAAGTGCAACATAAAATCTTTCAGCATAAAACGAGGAAACTTGATATTAGTGAGATACATAAGAACACGTTTCCCTCTCTCATAGTAACTTTCAGTATCATGCATAAACTTAACAATATAACTATCACTAGGACCATCATAGCACTAATCGCTTATTCTAATAGAAAACACAGGAATGCTAGCTCGCATAACACTACTTTGTGAAATAATATTAGAGGTATCCTTATAAAGGATAGTGTGTCCCTCTTCTTCATATTTAGTAACAAAGTCTTTCACATTTGCTATCATAGGTTCATCAACCATTTGTTTATCAGGTTCAACAGCTTTATTTGTACTTTCATTAACCATACTAGCTATCATAGAATGTTCCTTCATATTACATGGGAAAGTGATTTTCTCAATGTAAGGTTTAGGTAAGACATGATTAGTAGTATAAACTTTAGTATTTCTTGCAGGAACACTCTTAGCAATATCTTTATAAGGTTCATGATACTTATTCCACTTCTTTTTAGGCACTTCAATGTAGGAAGCAAAAGCCTTAAAATACGAAGCAATAGCTTGAGAGTCTAGACCATAAGCATTTTTAATATTTTGAAAGTCATCAGTTCCCATAAAAGATTCAATGCATTCATAATCATAATTTATACCTGACTTTCTACCTTTGTCATTCTCCCAAGCTTCAACATTGTCTTGAATACGGTCTAGAAGATCCCATTTAGCTTCTTCTTCCATACGATTGAATGATCTAGCACAAGAAGCATCCAATAAATCTTGATCATGTAGAGGAAGCCTTGCATAAAAGTTATTGATAATAATATTGTTGGAGAGCTCATGAATGGGACATTTGAGCATTAATAACTTCAATCTCCCCCAAGCTTGAGTTGTACTCTCTCCATCAAGAGGCCAAAAGTTGTATATTTGATTCCGATCTTTATGAATCTCACTAGGAGGATAAAACTTTGAATAAAAGAGAGGCACTATTTCCTCCCATTCTAGAGCTTGAACATTCTTCAGCAGCTTATACCATTCCTCAGCTCTTCCTTTCAGTGATAATGAGAATAACTTCTTCTTAACTTGATCTGTAGTAATAGATGCACACTTGAACAACCCGCATAATTCGTGTATAAAGAGTAAATGATCACCAGGATGGACAGTTCCATCCCCAACATAGTAGTTATCCATAGCACGATCAATAATTCTTGTAGGTATTTGAAAAACATCATTCTCAGCAAGTGGTGGCTTATCTACTACCTTAGCAGTGGTAGTAGCATTACCAAATAAGAAACTCAGCAAATTATCCATAACGAAAATAAAGCAACTAACAGAAGTAAACAATACTCACAGTAGAAGTTTCCTTAGCGCTTCACTGCCCGACAACAGCGCCAGAAAATAGTCTTGATGACCCACAAGTATAGGGGGTGTATCGCAGTATTTCAAGTAAGAGTGTCGAACCCAACGAGGAGCAGAACATGCTGGCTAGTGGTATGGATCGGGAATTCTCTACAAATACTTAGCAAACTAACTTTTAGGGGTTTTTGATAGAGCAAGTAAACAAAGTACGAGTAAACAAAAGACAATAGGAATAAATGCAGCAAGTGGCCCAATCCTTTATGCAGCAAAGGACAAGCCGGTTGTATTACTTAAGATGACCAAACGTTCTCGAGGACACATGGGAAGATTGTCAAGTGCTTTCGCTTCATATAGTTGATTAATATTCTTTCGCTTGCTAAGTGTTGTGTGGGCGAACCTGTGCTAATGTACCGACCTTCCTAGGACTAATACATACTTGTGATTATACCCCTTGCAAACATCCGTAAGTACAAGAAAGTAATTAAGGTAGAAACCTAACCACAGCTTTAAACTCTAAGACCCTTACGTCCCTTTTGCAATGGTTTCCTAACGGGGGTTCAGGTTTCTGTCACTCTGGCAACCCCTACGATTAGTAGCCAAATACACAATGCATTCCCCTAGGCCCATATAGGTGAAGTGTCATGTAGTCGACGTTCACATGACACCACTAGAAGAAGTACACCACAACTTAAATATCAAACTATTGAATATTTCTCAACACAACTCCAGTACTAACAACATGACTTCTCCCATGTCCTCAAGAACAAAACGAACTACTCACAAGACATCATATGGATCATGATCAGAGATGGAATAATGATGTATAACAATCTGAACATAAACAATAATTCAACTGTTCACTCAATAGCATTAACTACAAAGAGTAATCAACACCGAGAAAGTTTCCCCTATGAACTATAGCAAGATTCAACCAATTGTTACAGCAATATGGAGATGGTGATGAGGGTGCTGATGGTGATGATGGTGGTGATGATGATGATGATGATGATGATCCCGATGAAGTACAGCTTGATGGTGGTTGTGATGGCGACGATCTCCCCTCTACGGGAAGGAATTCCCTCGGCAGAAATCTGTCTGCCAGAGAGATCTTTCTCTCTCGGTGCTTTCCACCCTGCAGAGGCAGTGGAATCTTTCTGTGGTCCCTCTCCGAGTCTTAGGGTTTTGGGAGGATGATATACGCCAAAGGGGAGAGGCTGGAGTGGGCCAGGGTGGCCACACCACCTGCTGGCGCGGCCTAGGGCTACCCGCGCCAGGGGTGGTGTGGCCCCCCTGTGGCCCATCTCCACTCCGTCTTATGGCATCCTTAGTCTTCTGGAAAAATAGGATTCTCCGTATATTTTCCCGGATTTTCTGATCTTCGCGAATTTTGCCTCCAAACAACACCTTTTCCATCAGAATCCTAACTGTAGCGGTCCATGCTCCAAAAGTCATCAACCATGCAAAAACAGATGAAATAACATAAGTATCACCTCTCAATACGAAATATATCAATGAATAATAGTGAATTAAGACATAGAATACTGATGCAAAATGGACGTATCACTGAGATAAACACAAGTCAGCCTAACGAAAAGGAATCGCATAGTGCAACACACTCGCAAAAGCATACACGCTAACAAGCTCTTTATATACATCAACATCAATCAATTATACACATCATGTATATATGAACTTAACAACACTGGTGCAACTATGTGCAAGATACAAACTAAACTACTGGTGTAACAAAGGAACATTGGTCTGCTCCTCGAAGAAGTCGATAATTTCCTCCGCTGGGTGATTCACCGCCTGGTAGTGAGGAAGCATGTTCCAAGTCGAACCTACTGGCGACGCTGGTGGCCCGGCCGCAAATGTTGCCACATCTACGTCAGGCTTGTGCAGTCGCACCAACGATAGAGCAGCCTTGGCACCAGCCACTAACTGCTGCCGCACACATTCGCGGACCGCACTCAAGTTCTGGAATTTGGCAAGAAGGGCTAGCAGGCTCGACGGAACGACGTCCAGTAGGAACATCGTCTGGTAAATATTCTTCAAGCATGATTGCGACCTCTTTAGGAAGTGAAGCACTCGCGACGCACGATCCTGCAGGGTCGCAAGTGCGATTGCGCGATCATGATCGACCCAGAAGTATCCGCTCGCCTGAAGCTATTCTTGGGTCAGATCATTCATACGAATGGCAATCCTATCCTTCTCATCCTGCGGATGGCGTGCATTGACAACTATACCAAGCAAAGGCAAAAGTATGAAGACAATGAACTATTGCGGGTGACTACAAGAAAAAGATAAGGAAGAAGAAAGCTAACACTTGAATTGGTCGCCCAGCTGCGTCACCTCCCCTAGCAAATATTTCTCTCGGGTGACGGCCTTCTCCTCCCTCGACTTCCACACATCCGCGTTACCACGGAGCACAGGAAGTTCGCGCTCCAACTGCTTCACACGATCACGGAGTCACGAGAGCAGAGACAATTCATCTATGCTTGAGCGCGACTGCGCCAAAGTATCATCAGCGGATGGCATATTCTGAGGTTCACTCGAAGGACCACTCGATGTGCCCTATCACAAGCCAAGCAAGAGACAATAAGAAGACTAAGGCAATGCATAGACAAAAGACTCGAGTGCATTCAAACCATAATAAAGTATCAGCGGATACATTCGCCAAAGGCATGTTCTAGACAAAAAAGATAGGCTATTTAACTATTAAAGACATGACTACTGAGGAGCAACTGGTTTCTTCGACTTGGACTTCGGTTTTGGGGGCCTCATCGAGTCTGTGGCGGTATCAGACGCCACAGACTTCCTGCCGGCCCCTGACGCCGCAGCCTTTGCCGCCTTCTTGGCTCACTGTAGTTCCTCAAAATACTTTGCAACTGTATTGATCAATTGCGGCCTGTAGTTGCCACATGCAGCTGCGAAAGGAGCAAAGACTACCTGTTGGCCATCCGCGTTGACATGCATCGCCTTGGAGACCGCTGCAGGATCAATCTCGACTCCATGGGTTTGAACCATTGCGAGTGACATCGAAGCGCCAGCCGCACGGAGTGAGTTCTTGAAGCTTGCAGGAATGCCTCCGGCAAGGGACTCCACTAGATCGTCCATATTTTTGATTAACTCAGCCTTGGGCGCCAGCTCTTCATGGAGGCGACTGAGCACACCCTTGGCCTTGGTGAGCGTCCCCTGAACGGTAGAACTGCGATCTTCGACTACCGAGACGGCACATGCCAGGGCATCATCACGACGGAGTTCCTGGGGGTCGAAGCTCAGACCGCTGGCATCTACACAAGAATCAAGCATTGGCACAAAAGTCAGAACAACAACAAATTCGAAAGGAGGGACACAACGAAAATCTAGACAAGGAAATACCTGAGAGAGCCTTGGCAATCGAGAAAAGCTGTTCTTCGAACAACTTCTCCCTAGCTACGATGAAGCGCGCAGACCCTCTTCGCGTTTCTGCGATTCGTCACGTGCTACGATTGCCTCATCGCAACTCTTCACAGCCACGGCGAGCGCCTTTTCCAGGGAAGCGACATCGCGAAGAAGTGCATTATGCTCAGCTGCGACACAAACAAAGGCAGACTGTCAGTCGAATATTTCACAAATATGACGAAGAAGAAGCAAAAAAACACTCACTTTCAACCACGTGATGGCGATTGTCCAGCATTGCATGCTGGCGACCCATCGCAAGCACCTACTTCACCAGGCGAGTGGCTTCCTTCACAATAAGTTGTGACAAAAGAAACAACAAAGGATCAGCAGATGGTATAGATGAAATTTTTTGACTACAAAATCAGAAGAAGAAAATACTACACATACATGATCCTCCAATGACTCTGAAGTCGATTGACGCGCAGACGTCCGGATAACCATCTGGTGCTCCACATCATGTGGAGAACTTGATGAATTATGCCCGGAGTGGGCCGCCAATGGAGGATAAGGGGCATGCTCAGCCACTTGCTTGGCTTTGGAGGTCGCGACTCCAGATTCCTTCAAAAATTGGACGTCGCCGAAAGATGATGACACCGGCTGACTGCAGAAAAAAACCAACATCAAGACAACGCAACTCCAAAGAAGAACCAAAAGGAAGATTCGTATACTTACCAACCAAACTTGTCAAAATCAAATGTTTGATCCCCTGACTCTGATGATGATTCCTTCAGTAGTCGCATCTTCTTGCGGGAAGATGGCGCCACGGCGCTCACAGGAACGGCAGGTATCGGCGACTCAATACCAACAGCCGCACCTTCCAGAGTCAAAGGAGAAGATGCATCTGAATCTTTGCTGCGCGAACGCTTGCGAGTGTCTGGACTACTCGACTCGGGGGCTTCCTCCTCCCCCTCAGATGGGACGGCTGACTCCGATTCGTCCTCTTCCAGGGCTTCACAAGGGACAACCCCCTCAGGAAGAGGGGGCATACAGGGTGACACCCTCCAATCCTGCATACAGAAAACAAATTAGCACAAGTCAAGAAAAGAGAAGCATTCAACAAATAAAGTTACTTCGTAGCACAACCGTACCTGAGGAGGAGTATTAGCAGCATCGGATGGAGGCACGACTGGTTCATTGGGGAGCACATCCTTGGTGGTGTACTTGGTGACCAGTCTCACCCTCTTATCTACCTCACTCGCGGAAATGCCATCGGCAGATACGTGAGTGATATCATCCACGCCAGCCCACTGGAATATAGGGTGGACTCTAGCCTGCAGGGGCTGGACGCGGCGGCGCAGCCATGTGCGAATGAGGGCACAACCTCCCTCTTCTTTACCCATGCGATTGTCAAGGTCGCAGATGCACTCGTACAACACATCTGTGTCTGTGGACTCGCCGGGCATTACTAGTTTCTTCCAGGAGCGCCTCCTCTTACACAGCGTCGCGGGATCGGAGGGCGCGAGTCTGTAGTGGTCTCTGTCGTCCTTCTGGTCGCGGACGTAGAACCACTTGTCCCTCCACCCTTGGACGGACGCCATGAGCTTGATGTCGAAGTACGTGATGGAGGAGTCGATGTGGATACCGCAGCCGCCTACATCGTAGACTACGGAGCCAGATGCCGACTGGCGCTTCAGCTTGAAGAGACGTTTGAAGAAACCGAAGTGTGGCTCGATTCCGAGCTAGCACTCGCAAAGAGTAATGTAGCAAGCTACATGGAGGATGGAGTTGGGGGACAACTGGTGCAGCTGGAGCCCATAGACGCAAAGAAGGCCCCTGAAGAAAGGATGTCGGGGCAGCGAGAGACCATGGATGATGAATGCTAGGAACATCACCCGAAAACCGGCAGGAGGAGAAGGTATTACCTCACCACCGGGGACACGCGCGTCAGCGACTGCAGAAGATAGAACTCCGTCTTGGCGCAGGAGACGGAGCTCAGAAGACTTGATAATGGACGCGCGCCATGCGCCATTGGTGACGCGAGTGCCTGCGCCCTTCTTCTTCCCGATGACGGCGGCGCTGGTGCCCGCAGCGACGGAGCTGCCTTTCTTCTTGGCAGCAACAGTGGCGGTGGTGGATTCAGCCGCGGCACCTCCCTTCTTCTTCGCCATCCTACGGTGGCGATGCGACCGGAGGAAGTAACTAGGGAATACGCGGAGCTGGTCCAGTGCCACAAGAAAGATGAACTCTAGGAAGCAGAGGAGAAGCAGCAATGGCGACGGAGGCAAAGGCAGAGAAAAGAGCAGATGGGAAAAATTACCGTCGCAGCACTGCTACTTCACCCCTTGAAAGATGTAATCCAATGGCCAGCAAAAACCCTATCAGATGCGTGGCATCCATCATGATCGAAACGTGGAAAACCCGAAGCGCAAACCGTCCCCCACTACCCCCATTACACGCAGAAATCGAGGAGGCGTAGTTAAAACAAAGATTACGCACGCCCGGTCAAGTCAGAGTGAGAAAATGGGACCCACTGCTCGTCACGTCCCGTCAAACCTGCTCACGCGGGCAACTGAGGTCATCACATCGTCAGCACTGATGTCATCCAAAATTGAGCAGCAAAAGACTTTGACTACTTTAGTCCTTGTTCGAGTCTTTGACTCCACCAAGAACTCGGGGGCTACTCCCATAGGGAGCGCTGGTCGTGCACCCTATGATTTTTCTTTTTCTCTTTTGCAGGAACATAGACATTTAAAGCATACCCAATCACTCGAATCCACGATACGGTTATGGACATGGGTTACTCCCATAGGGAGCGCTAGAAACAAATTCCACTGACCCAAGAAAAGAAAAGACAACAGCAGTCACAAAAGTTCTTTAGTCCCTGCCCGAGTCTTCGACTCAACCAGGTACTCGGGGGCTACTCCCATAGGGAGCGCTGGTCGCGCACCCTATGATTATTTTTACATCATACTATATGTCGATAACATCCACACCCTTATGGCGACACCGCCTCATATATTTTTTCCCTACAAAGAGACTGCGTCTCCTGGGTCACCCGAATCATCTCTGGGATGACAAAATTCGGATGTCACACTTGCAGCGTGAAGATAAGACCTGAATAAGGCCTGGCAACGCATTTGCTGTGTACTACCAGAAATATATCCGTGCCTATAGGTACGATGAACATGCCTTGACGGACGCGTCGAGTGCTCACACCCATATACTGGAATTCGACTCCTGTAAGACCTCCGCGGCTTGAGTCGAATTACGCCAGCACTTTTCCGAATTCGAGTCCGAGGACTCGAGTTCGAGTAGATTGCGTTGTTTTACCCTAAGGTGGTTAACTGATACCGATACATCGGTTAAATCAGACACGCACATCAACAATCCCTATGATACAAACAGAGCAGTCAAAAAAATACCCACTCATGCACTCGAAAGGCTTCATAAAGTCTCCAGTTGAATCTGCGATTCCACTGGACACTCGGGGGCTAATGACATGGGTATACCCTATAGGTACTCGAGTTTGGTATATAAAGGCTAGGAGGAGGCAGCGAGGAGGACACACACAACCCTAGTTTTCACAACCCTCGCCAGATTGCATCTGCGTACCATTGTAATCTTCGATTCCTCTGTTAATTCCACGAGCAGACAAGTAGGAGTAGGGACCTCTACGAGGCCTGAACCTGGGTAAATCTTTGAGTCCCCTATGTGCTTGTTTGTTAGCCGATCGATGCTTCCAGCGCTCCCTCGTTCTCCAAAACCCAAGTCCATAACAATGGGCATTGATGAGTTAAACCCTCGTCACATACGGTGTGCCCATACCGACAGTTAACGACCTTTCCACGTCGGTTTCTCTATTTTTTATGGAAATATACAAAAGGAATGAAATACAGGAAGAAAAACAGAGAGGCTAATGACCACTAGTACGAGCATATGTGCATGTATGGCCTGGTCGTACTGAAATAAAAAAAATCAATCGAAAACCAAACCCGGGTACTAATAGTTTAATGACCACTGGTACGGGCGCGTCCGTTCGTACCGCCCGCCAATACCAGGTTCGAAAAACTAGCAGTAGCTTTAGAAAAAACGCGAGGGCTTAAAAAATGCAAAGAAAAATAGCAAAACAGCAACTAGAACATAGGTAAGTCAAAATTTTGACTACCTTGTTCAACTGGTGGTAAGGAGTTTACTTAGGTGTCTTTTTCTCCCTTTAATGTCTGAATTAACTTCTTATTCCCTTTGAACAAGGTTATTCGCAAGAAGTCGCTAAAACCATTGCAAAGAGAAACCGAAAATTTTCTTTTGGGGAGTGTAATCCCTAAGGCTATGTACATGGATGAAACCTTTTCTGGTGTTTTGATCTCTTCAATATCCAAGTCAAACTCTTGCAAAAGAAAAGTCCAACGGATCATCCTTAGCTTAACATCGGTTGTTTCAAGGATTTATTTCAAGTCAACATGTTTGGTATGCACTCTAACTTTTGTATCAATTATGTAAGATCTAAATTTATCACAAGAGAAGACAACAGCGAAAAGTTCCTTTTCTGCCATTGGGTAGTTCTTTTGAGCATCATTTAAGGTTCGACTAGCATGACGAATGATATTGAGTTCATCACCATCATACTGGCAAAGGATTGCTCCAACAGCTTCATGACTAGCCTCACAAAATAGATAAAAAGGTTTCTTCCAATTGGGTGGCTTGATAATAGGGGCATTAAGAAGGGATTGTTTTAATATGGTGAAAATAGTAATACGGTTTTCATCAAAATTAAACATAACATCCTTTTGTAAAAGGTTAGTAAGTGGTCTAGCTGTCTTAGAGAAGTTCCTAATTAACCTTCTATAGAATCCAACATGACCCAAGAAACTTCTAATACCTTTTACATCATGAGGAGGGGGAAGCCTTTCTATTGCCTCAGTTTTAGCTTTATTGACCTCTATGCCTTTGCCTGAAATTTTATGACCGAGCACTATACCTTATTGAACCATGAAGTGACATTTCTCCCAATTCGAGACTAGGTTAGTGTCTTCACATCTCTGTAAAAGTTTATGAAGATTATGGAGAGAATGATTAAATGAGGTTCCATATACCAAAAAATCATCCATGAAAACTTCCATGATATTTTCAACATAATCAACAAATATAGCTGTCACACACCTTTGGTAGGTAGCAGGAGCGTTGCAAAGGACAAAAGGCATTTGGAGATAAGCAAATAATCCAAAAGGACAAGTGAAGGTTGTCTTTAGTTGGTCATTAGGATGACCATCTATTTGAGAAAACCCGGAATAACCATCTAAGTAGCAAAAGTGAGATTGCATAGCAAGCCTCTCTAAAGTTTGATCTATAAACAATAAAGGGTAGTGATCCTTTCTAGTTTCCTTATTAAGTTTTCTATAATCAATACATATACTATGACCAATGAAAGTTTGAGTTGGGACCATCTCCTTATGTTCATTTGGAATGACGGTAAACCCACCTTTCTTAGGACACAATGCATGCACAGGACTCACCCAGTCATTTTCCTCCACATGGAAGATTATTCCTACATCTAATAAGCGAATTACCTCTTTTCTTACTTCTCCTTTCATATGAGGTTTAAGTTTCCTTTGAAAGTCTGTGACCAAATGACCTCCATCTTCCATGAATATTCTATGAGTGGCTATCGAGGGGATAATCCCTTTCAAATCATGCATCGAATATCCAAGGGCCTTTCAGTGCATTCTGAGGACCATCGTTAAGGTTTCCTCATCCTTTTCTACAAGATTAGGACTTACAATAACAGAGAAATTATTAGCATCATAAAGAAACCTATACTTTAATTCCTAGGAAGGGTTTTGAGTGTAGGAGGCGGAAGGGCCTCATCTCCTTTCCTTATAGGTACTTCATAAGCTTGATTCATTTCAGGATCTACTCTAGGGGTTGAGTCAAGATAATCATCAATCTCCATTTTATCTATATCTTCAGGTATATTATTTATCAACCAGGCTTCTTGCTAAATTATCATCAAGAGTTTCAATGAATACGAATGCAAGATTAATAATGTTACCTTCTTCTTCCTGCCCATATTTATACTCATCAAACTCTTCAATAGCTGACTTATGCTGGATTTTGAGAAATGGAAATTCATTTTATCTTCATCAAACTTGAGAGATATAGTTTCTTTCTTGCAATCAATATTTGCTCTTGTGGTGTTCAAGAAAGTTCTACCAAAAATAATTGGACAATAAACATTAGTAGGCATATCAACAAGCACAAAATCAATAGGGTACTTGTAAGGTCCAATACAAATTGAAACATCTCTAATTTTTCCCATAGGAACTCTGAGTGTTTTATGTGCAAGCAGTATTGTTATATCAGTGTCTTGTAATTCAGCTGGCATGAGTTCATTTTATATTTTGAGATAAAAATTGTAAGGGATTACATTAACAGCTGTTCCAATATCACAGAGGTCAGAGTAAGAAGATCCACCAAAGGTACAAGGGAGGATACATTTACCAATATTCTTCGCTTTTACCTTTCCTTCAATGAATTGTGAAGCTTCGACATCAAGCTCTATCACATTGCAATGTGAAAACATGGTTAGGATATCTTCCTTAGTTGGTTCACATGTCTCCTACATACTTAATTGATTTGTTCCTCTTGCTTGTGCCTCTTCTTCTAAAAAATTTAGGAACATTTTCTCTTCTTCAAGTTGTTCTTCATGTTGTTGATCCATCATATGTTTTCCTACCGTCCTTGGGAAAGGATGGGGTTCTACATAAGGGGGTAACTCCCTCAATGGCTCTACATGAGCTGAAATTTCTGTCTCAACATCTTCCACTTGCTCAGGCGCTGGAGTTTATTGATGACAATATTTCTTTTGGGCTTAAATATGTTCTGTAAAGGACTGAAGTATTTGCAAAATAATATCATCATCAAGTTGAAGTTCATTAGCAGTTTCCTTTACCTTACCGAATTCTTTATAAGCATTGAGACAATCATATTCAATTTATAACCCTCCTTCGCTGCCTAAATCAAATCCCCAAGTTTCTCTATTGCGAAAAATTCGTTCTAGGAGTTCCCAAGCTTTAGTTATAGTTAATTCCATAAAAGAACCTTCAGAATTTGTGTCTAGCTCATGTTTAATTTCTTGATTAAGTCCCCCATAGAAAATGTGAAGAACATACCATTCAGGTAAATCATGATGGGGACATTTATTTAGGATAGATTTATACCTTTTGAAAGCTCTTACCAAGCCTTCACCTGGGTGGTTCTTGAAATTTGTGATCGCCCTTCTTACTTCAGCGGTCTTCACTTTGGGAAAGAATCAAAATACAAATTCCCCTATGAGTTTTTCCCAAGTGTCAATTTTCTCTGTAGGGCATATTCTATACCAAGCTAAAAAAAGTGTTGGTTAGAGATTAGCTAAAAAAAATAAGTTTCAATTCATCATCAAAATAGCCTCTGAATTTAAGCGTCCAACATAACTCGGTAAAATGCATTAAATAGTTATAGGGATCCTCATCTGGATCATCTCCTGCAAAAGTTGTCTCTTTAATAATAGCAATAAAATGAGGATTAACCTCGTATTCTAGTTCGCTCTCATTCAGGAATTCTTTAACAAGTCCTCTATTAAACTTCCCGAGGTATTTGGTTGCATCGAGATGATTCATCAGTCCGAGTGTAGTCATGGTTTTTACTTGAAACTAGTAAACAACTTTAGTAAACAATTGGTAGAACAAGCAACTAAGAACAAACACCAAAAGCGCTTAGCTCCCCGGCAACGACGGCAGAAAATAGCTTGATGACTACAAGTGCACAGAGTATCAAACCCATAAAGAGCTATTTGGTTAAGGTCTTTATGCCCCTCATCACCCTCTACCAAAGGATAATTGTAAGTTTCCTTTGATTTCGAGTAAAGGGTGTTTGAAGGGTTTTGGGTTGAATGCAGAAAATTAAATAAAAACAAGTAAAAGAAAGCACATAACGAATGTGTTGGGAATGGTGTTTGAAGTAAATAGGGCTAAAGCATTCCCGGGGATGTAGGATTCACCTCTAGCATGTTATAATTAATCATAATTAGAATAACCTATTTCTTATGTCATGACATGTGTGGAGAGAGTTCCATAATACGATGTTCACCATAAGGCTCGTAAGCCGCCGCTTTCTTGAGCCAGGTAATATGTTCATCTCTCAATAACCACTGCGATGCCTCCAAGCAGCAAGTCATAAAGACCACCACAATTAAGGGTTTCCCCATGGATATCGTAATTATCTTAGTGAATATCTCTTTATTCCTCCTTAGACCGTGTAGGTTATAAGACAATGCTTGTAGTCGAGTAACACTAGACATACTCCCATACACATCCTTAGTATTTCACCCTCTCTTTAGTCCCAAAGGAAAATGATATGTGGCCAACTACACATATCATCTAAAGAGAGATATCAAACACAATATCATAAATCAATAGATCATGGACACAAGTAATAGATCAAATTGATTTCATTTCATAATAGTTCTAGGGTTTCTCCATCTCCCCATGAACAAAGGGAACTACTCACACATGGAAGAAATCAATGACATCGTCATAATCAAATGGATGGATGAAAGTACAGGGATGAATCTAG
The DNA here is from genome assembly GCA_910589775.1 of Avena eriantha. Taxonomy (NCBI): domain Eukaryota; kingdom Viridiplantae; phylum Streptophyta; class Magnoliopsida; order Poales; family Poaceae; genus Avena; species Avena eriantha. The sequence goes on from OU342743.1 coordinate 541,273,808, forward strand.
TGCAAACTACAATTGAATCTGGAATTACAACAAGATCTATGTATGGAAGATGGGAGTATCAATGATGATGGAGATGCAGCGGTTGGTGATAAAGGGGATGATGCAATGTCTTCCAATGATTCGTGAAGTAACACGGATTTGCCCTTCTCCAAGTTCCTCCTCCAGATCCCTCTCTGGTGTGGTATTTCGAGGCTGGAAATTTCTATGAATGTCAGATCTTTGATCTGTCTTTGCGAGGCAAGAGTATTTAACGAGGTGGACGTGCTGCCACATGGTACGGGAAACCGGTACGGGCAAGCTCCGCCCGTACCAGTGGTCATTACATGCTCTGGAGCTTCCCTCCACGTCTACCAATCTCCCAGGTGCAAGAATAAATCAATTAAATGATTTTATCACCTAGAAATACCATATTACTACATAATATGATAGTTCCAATTGATATGTTCATAAGAGACTTAGTAATTTGGGATCATGTTGAAACAAGGACAAAAGGTGCACGAATGTGTGGTAAAATACTAAAAATCCTAGTCTACTTATGCAAAACAAAAGGTAAATATGCTACAATTTTGGACTCATCATGGACAAAGACAAATGATCCATTCCCGGCAAGAATGCCATCCGTGTGGGGGAGATGCTTAGGCTACCCTGGACCACGGACGTACTGAGGTACCTCCAGGACCAGGAGCTCCCCCCGACCATGATAATGCCGACAAAGTGTTCCTACAAGCAAAGATGTACACCCCGATAGACGGAGACCTCTAACAGAAACGCGAATCCGGTGTCAAGCTCTGCTGCATATCTCAAGACGAAGGATGCCAACTACTGGCTGAGATCCACGAGGTACAGTGCTCGAGACACCTCGCTTCTTGGACTTTGGCAGAGAAGGCATTCCATCAAGAACTCTATTGGCCAATGGTGTTATCGGATGCTAAGTACTCGGTCAGAACCTAAGACGCCTGCCAAATCCACACCAAGGACACTCACCAACCAGCTCAAGGTCTTCAAACCATCCCCCTGTCTTAGCCATTCACTGTTGGAGGGCTCGACATTGTTAGACCTCTCCCACGGGCGGTGGGAGGGTACCAATACATGTTCGTCGCCATCGATAAATTTTCTAAGTGGCCTGAGGTGGAGGCAGTGCAGGATATCACCACCTAGGCCGCCATCAATTTCATCTAGAGCATCATATGCCCATTTGGCATGCCCAACCGGATCATAACCAACATTGTTTCGCAATTCACTAGCGGCGCATTCATTGCCTACTACGACAGCCTCGGCACCAAAATTTGCTTCGCCTTTGTGGTGCACCCTGAAGTAATGGGCAAGTGGAGCGCCTCAATGCAGAGGTGCTACGAGGGCTCAAAACCCGGAAATTCGATCGGTTCAAGACCAGCAAGCGAAACTTGATCGAGCAAATCCTAGTTGTCCTCAAGTCAATACGAACCACCCTAAGCAGGGCCACATGAGAGACACCCTTCTCCCTGGTCTATGGAGCTAAAGCCATGCTCCCCACTGAACTACAACAGATCCCCCCGGGTGCAAGCTTACAGAGAGGCTGCCTAGGGGAGCAAAGAATTGATGACATCAACTTCCTTGAAGTTGCTTGGAACATGGCTGTTATGCGTGCCGCTCACTACCAGCAGATCCTGCGCCACTACCACAGCCAAGTCCAGCCACAAACCATATAAGAAGGTGACTTAGTCCTTCGTAGGGTGCGAATCGGGAAGGGAAACAAGTTGCAACCAAATTGGAAGGGCCCTTACCAGGTGGTACAAGTGTTCAGGCCTAGAGCGGTCCACCTGGAGATCGAAGATGGTGTTCCCGTGGAGAACTTATGGCACATAGAGTACTTGCACGAATACCATCTTCACAAACTCTACTCGTAAGGTGCTCCAGAAAAAGGTTGTGCGCTGCCAAGTAAGATGTGCCTCTGCCTTGATGGATGCGCCATCAGAGCACTGGGCATAGTCAGGCTTTCCCGCGGTTGGTCTCCTAAGGTAGTCGAGCTACTGAAGGAGCATAATAAGGTTGTGTGCTGCTGAGTTAGCTGTGTAGTGCGTACGTCTAGGCAGGATCACCCCGCGTGTATCGCCCTCTACCCAGATAAATGCACTATAAGGGCAGTGGGCATAGCCGGGCTTGCCAGCAGTTGAATGGTAGTAGAGCTACCAGAGGAATATAATATAAATGTGCACTACAGAGTTAGCTGTGTAGTGCATGGAATCACCCCGCGTGTCTTGCCCGCTGACCTGATGGACACGCCATTAGAGTAGTGGGCATAGACGGGCTTGCCCACGATTGGTCTTCGCCGGTATCCGATCTACCCGAGGAGCATAAACTCTTGGGGCTACCCCCGGGCACCAAAACGCCCTGTCTTATGGTTGAGTTCCATAGCACAAGGAATGTATCCAAGATTGCCCCTATTGATGAATAAAAATGAAGCGGTTTTTCACGCACTTGTCTTTTGATCATTCACCTAGGGGCTTTCTGCCTATGATGAGTTGCGTGAACGCGTCTTTTGAGATCGGTCAATTAAGAAGATAAAGGAAGAAGGAAGAAGGCATGATGGCCTGAGCCCATGAACCACTACAAGAAATGTGTTCATTTGTGACATTCTTGTAGTGACACGAAATGAAATCGTCATAGATCTATGACGATTTTGCACAAGATGGTCATAGGCCATTTGAAGATGTCAAAACCACGTACAATTACGACGTTTTGTGTCTAAATCGTCATAATTTTATCAGATGAAATCGTCATAGTCTGCGCAATATGGCTTAGGATCTTACTTTTAGCCTATTATGACCAATTTAAATCGTCGTAGATTCTAAATTCGGATTTATTGATATGACTAGTCAGCCACATCAGCATTGGGCATGTGTGTCATATCTACGTGTTATTTCTTTTGCATACGTGGCTTGTCCACGTGGTAATATTTATTAATATTTTGCCACAACCAAGCTGACAAGATAGACCCACTACTGACCACCACATCAACCTGATAGGCAGGCCCCACCGGCGACCTAAGGCCCCACGCGCGACCTGATAAGGAGCCCCACCAGTGAACTGACAGGCTAGCCCCATGCGCGATCTGACGAGTAGGCCCCACCTCCTTTGTCAAAATTCCATAAAAAATAACCCCATAGAGGAGTCGAACTCACGACCTCCCCAACTCACCGGCAAGCACTAACCACTAGGACACAAGCTCGTTGTTGTTGAATAGGATGCACCGGATCTTAATGAAGCAAGCCTCCTCTGCTGGGCCTGGGCCTAAATGGACCATGTCCTCCTATTCTCCTCTTATTTCATTTTTTCTTTAAACTTTTCTGACCCCGGCCCACATGCCATTGAGATGGGCTAGATTCACACTGGTACAAAACTCCCAACTACGCCAGTGTCCAGTCAGCATCACAAGGCCCACACGTCATTCTCTCTGGCTCACTCTCTCAAAGTGAGAAAAGTTTCTGTTTCTATCTATTTTGCTTTAAAATTCTAGAAAAAGCTTTTATATGGCATAATTCATATGTTTTTATTGGTAAGTAAAATAAAATGTTTTGTATATGTAAATTGATCAGAAAAATATGAAGGTTACATCTTTAATTAATTATGGATAAATAAAATTCCAAATATTTTTAAATCTTTATAAATTACTTAATTCTTGCATAATTTATAATTATTAATCCGTAAATCGGAATTCGACAAATAATATGTCTAAATCGATCATCCAGACGAGACTGTTCCAACTATGCATTCCATACTTGCATTGTTCAGACTGTTTTTGAATTTTTATGCCTGTTTCAAACTATGGTCAAACTGTCGGGCATGAAGGTTCTTAGCTAGGGGATGAGCCTCGCCAAACTATGTGGGAATATTATCACAAACCACGTTTCATATTTTTACTTGCAGCTATGTCACATAATATGACACCACGCGAAGGATTTACATTGTTTGGACTATTTTTGAATTTATTATGCCCATTTCAAAAATTTCCTATTTCAAACAATGATCAAAACGACGAACATGAATATAGGGGATGAGCCTCGCTAAACTTGCATTGGAACTCTGAAAAAACATCATATTGTGAGCCTAAAACTGATTTTTGCAAAAAAATCAGGAGCATCAGATCATGTACATGTAGTTCAAAATGGTGGGCATTAAGATTCTTAGCTCAGGGATGAGCCTCGCTAAACTTGTGCTGGATCTCTAAAGAAATATGATATTGTGAGTCTAAAAATGATTTTTTCAAAAAATTGTGAGCATTGGATCATGTACCTATAGTTCAAATCTGACCCACTTCCTACCGATTTAGCAGGAATTTGTCTTTTTTACGACGGATGGACGGAAAGGTTTGAGATATCTCGGTTGGAACATTGTGCATGTAAGGTGGTCTAGTATTTTAGAAAAATAAGTTTGTACCATTTTAAAACTTTCATTTGGTGGTTGTTTCACAAAATGCCCATTCTTGGCGCTTGGATAATGGAAAATGGCTTTTCTCTGCAACGGAAAGGAAAACTTCCTACTGCAACATTATTCGCCATCTCAGGGTGTACATGCGTGCCCAATATGGGCGAATTATCACAAACTATACCATGATTCTAGCCATAACATTGGTCTTTAGGCCTGAAAGCCATGAAACCTCGGACATGATAGGTCATTTGTAAGAAGGTTTTTTCGAGACGTAGTAAATATACCAAGTTTAATATTTTTCCTTGTAACTATGTCACATAATATGACGCCACGCGAAGGTTTTACATTGTTCGGACCATTTTTGAATTTTTTATACCCATTTCAAACTATGGTCAAAACGGCAAGCATTAAGATTCTTAACTCGGGGAGGATCCTCGCTAAACTTGCACTAGATCTCTAAAGAAACATGATATTGTGAGTCTAAAAATGATTTTTTCAAAAAATTATGAGCATTAGATAATGTACCTGTAGTTCAAATCGGACCCACTTCTTACGAATTCGGCAGGAATTTGTCTTTTTCATCAGGGGTGAATGAAAAGGTTTTTGAATCCCCGGTTAGGACATTGTTCATCTAACGTGGTCTAGTATTTTTGAAAAATGGGGTGGTAGCATTTTTGAATTGAACATTTGGTGTTGCTTCATAAAACGCCCCGATTTTGGCACTCCAAAAATGGAAAATGGATTTTCCGTACAGCGAAAAGGAAAACTTTATCATGCAATATTGTTCGCCGTCCCAAGATGCACATGCTTGCACCATATGGGCACATTATCACAAACTATGTCACGATTCTGGCCATAACATTTGTCGTTTGGCTTGAAAGCCATGAAACCTCGTACATGATAGGTCATTTCTGTGAAGATTTTTTCGAGGTGCAATCAATACCAAGTTTGATATTTTTTGTTACAACTATGTCATATAATATGATGCCACGTGAAGGTTTTAAATTGTTTGGACCATTTTTGAATTTCTTATGCCCGTTTCAAAATTTCTCTATTTCAAACTATGGTAAAACCGACGGGAATGAAGATAGGGGATGATACTTGCTACACTTGCATTGGATCTCTAAAGAAACATCATAGTATGAACCTAAAAATGATTTTTTTCAAAAAATCACGAGCATCGGATCATGTACCTGTAGTTCAAATCGGACCCACTTCCTACCGATTCGGCAAACATTTGTCTTTTTCATCAGGGGTGAACGAAAAGGTTTTTGAACCCCCAGTTGGGACATTGTTCATGTAAGGTGCACTAGTATTTTTGAAAAATGGGGTGGTAGCATTTTTGAATTGAACATTTGGTGTTGCTTCATAAAACGCCCCGATTTTGACACTCTGAAAATGGAAAATATATTTTTCGTGCGACGAAAAGGAAAACTTTCTCCTGCAACATTGTTCGCCGTCCCAAAATGCACATGCATGCACAATATGGAAACATTATCACAAACTATGTCACGATTCTGGCCATAACATTCGTCGTTTGGCTTGAAAGCCATGAAACCTCGTACATGATAGGTCATTTCTGTGAAGATTTTTTCGAGGTGCAATCAATATACCAAGTTTGGTATTTTTTCTTGCAACTATGTCACATAATATGACGCCACGTCAAGGTTTTACATTGTTCGGGCCGTTTTTGAATTTCTTATGCCCGTTTCAAAATTTCCCTATTTCAAACTATGGTCAAAACGACAGGAATGAAGATAGGGGATGATCCTTGCTAAACTTGCATTGGATCTCTAAAGAAACATCATATTGTGAACCTAAAATGATTTTTTTCAAAAAATCACGAGCATCGGATCATGTAACTGTGGTTCAAATCGGACCCACTTCCTACCGATTCGGCAGATATTTGTCTTTTTCATCAGGGGTGAACGAAAAGGTTTTTGAACCCTCGGTTGGGACATTGTTCATGTAAGGTGCTCTAGTATTTTTTTTAAATGGCGTGGTAGCATTTTTGAATTGAACATTTGGTGTTGCTTCATAAAACGCCCCTATTTTGGCACTCCAAAAATGGAAAATAGATTTTCCAGGCGACGAAAAGGAAAACTTTCTCCTGCAACATTGTTCGCCGTGCTAAAATGCGCATGCGTGCATAATATGGACACATTATCATAAACTATGTCACGATTCTGGCCATAACATTCGTCGTTTGGCTTGAAAGCCATGAAACCTCGTACATGATAGGTCATTTCTGTGAAGATTTTTTCGAGGTGCAATCAATATACCAAGTTTGGTATTTTTTCTTGCAACTATGTCACATAATATGACGCCACGTCAAGGTTTTACATTGTTCGGGCCGTTTTTGAATTTCTTATGCCCGTTTCAAACTATGGTCAAAACGACGGATATGAAGGTTCTTAGCTAGGGGATGAGCCTCGCTAAACTTGCATTGGATCTCTGATGAAATAGCATATTGCGAGTCTAAAAATAATTTTTGCAAAAAAGTATGAGCATCAGATAATGTACCTGTAGTTCAAATCAGACCCACTTTCTACCGATTCGGCAGGAATTTGTTTTTTCACCAGGGGTGGACGGAAAGGTTTGAGCTCTCTCGGTTGGGACATCATCCATGTAAATTTGTCAAATATTTTAAAAAATGGGGCGGTAGTATTTTAAAACTTTGGTTTGGTGGTGCTTCACATTTGGTGGTCTAGTATTTTGGAAAAAAAATGTTTTGTGAACTGACCAATCAAAGCATAGGAGACAGCCTCCCACAGATCATTCTTATCGGACTAATCTGGCCCGTTTAGTTTCGATCCAACGCCTGACTGCTCACCGAAGAAACACACCGTTGTCCACCCACATCCCACCACGCCCGGAACTTCACCAACTCCCAAATCCGCCGCCACCACCTACCTCCTCTCGCGGACATGCAACCCTAACCTCCAGATCGCCATCGCCTCCCCTCGCACCGCCTCCATGCACGGCCGATCTCCATCGCCTTCCTTCTCGCCTAACCGGCAATTAATCCCATCGCCACGATCCTAATCCCCACCCAACCTTCGTTCCCCCACACACTTCCCACCCCCGTTCCCCTCGTTCTTCAGATCCACCGCCGCCATTCCCTCCCGAGCAATCTGAACTAAGGTCTCTCCCTAAGCGATGTCGCCGGCGCTCCTGAGGAGGCGACCGCCTCGGCTCCCTCACCAATCGCGTAGCCCATCCTACCAAGAGGGCGTCTCCACCCCTCTCCTCTGCGGCCGATGCAAGCACAGGAGGAGCCGCCGCGGCCGGTGCTTCCTCCTGCTGATCGGAGGACAAGCTCCCTCCCTACATGACTGCTATTACCTTCGCAAGTGAAGAATCATCCACTGCCATGCCCGTCCCCAAGACCCCAACATATGGCGATGGTTCGGCCTGAAGAGGACGCCACAACCTCTGTTTGCAACCGGTTGCGCGACGTCGTCGACCTCAAGCACATGTCCACGATCTCCTTCTGGCTGCTCCGACTTCCTACAAATCCCCAACCAAGGTAAGGGCCTCGATCTGTAGCCTCACCTTCACTGTTTTTTTCTTAATATAGAGCAGCGAGAGATCAAAAAGGGTAGATCAAACTCAATGCTAGAAATTATTTTAAGTGGCTTGAATGCTTTATTGTCAAATTGCAGTATGCTAGTGTATGCATCCCACTTTATTTAGTTTTGACATGATGACCATTACACTTTATATATCTTGGGTTGTGGAGGAGTTGAGCATCTCGTACATGATGAAAAAACAGTAGCAGTAGCAGTAAGCTAGCAGCTGAGTGTTGTGTCCATGAACTTTTTACAGATGTATCTACAGATTTATCATTTTTTTACTTGCAAGCAACCCGCTAGATGGAGCTAAGGTCCTTCTTTGTTCTTGATGTAATCTATCTTATCATAATTAATGCTATGGAACTTGTTCATTACTTATGCCTTGGATGTATCAAGACATGTTTTTATAGAAGAAATCCAGATGATCAGATCTGTTTTGCATGGTTGGTTGAAGAAAGTAATCCCAACAGTGGTGGTGTGGTGGTTAGGCGAGCAGGTACGAAAGGGAGGGCCTAGGGCACGTCTTGGCTGGGGCCGAGCTGTTCCTGTAGATTCTTGTTCATGCAGGAACAAGCAAAAGCTTGATGTAAAACCATCTCCTGGTAGTATTGGCTTGGGCCCCTGATGTGATGATAATATGGAACAGTAATTATTATAATGCTGCAATATAAACTTTAACCTAGTATTGCACAGAGTTACTTCAAATGCTATATCTCATGCTATGGTAGGCACTGTATAATCTGGAACAGTAAAGTGGTGTTTCTATTTTGGTTATGATAGAGTAATGCATCAACTTAATATCTCATCCTAAGTTTCATTCGTTTTTTAGAGTTTTAGGAAATGGCATATTGTAATTTGCCAAAACAATTGTGTATGAATGCATATAAACATTAGCTTGCTTATATATTGTTGTATAAGAAAATATAAATGCATTAATACTTTTTTTATAATGTATAGACCAACTGGGTGTGCCGATTTAGCTATGTCGGTGTCTGCATGCTCACAGCCACAAGCAGCAGACGGAGTCATCAGCAACCAGATGCACCCTGTACAGTTTGGTTCTGTAGATAATATGATGCAGACACCTTCTTCTCCCATGCATGAAAACATGTGTTTTCTCACTATTATGTCTCATGCTGATTGGTAAATAGACAATAGCTTCCACTTAAGTAACCACAAATTTTGACTGGAGAAATAAAGTTCTAATAAGCTATCGTGGCAGTTTCTATTGTTAATGATTCAACTTGTGAAAGTTTCATGGTGGTTGCTAGTATTTCTATGATCAATTTGGTGCTCCAGGCCCTTGAATACTTATTTTGATTACTGAGCTTTTCTAACTTTGCTAGATGCATACTTTCATTATCTCATGTGTAGTTCTCGACCACATCCTCTTTGGCTAGGTCTTCCTCAAAATACGCCGGTGGACAAGTACCTGCAATGACCATTGGCAACCATGATGCGGATCATATCTTCAACTACATCCCCATCCACTACATCTCAGGTATCTACTTGTCGAATAAATATGGGCATGTTGATATATGGTCTTAGTCTTGAGTAGTTCGTTTGGTAAGAGAAACAGACTCACACTTGTTGGATAAATGTATGTACATATGGCCACCAGAACTTCTGCATTTCTCTATATTTACCTGCGTACCAGAAAATTTTCTCAGCTTTATCATCCATAAATATACAATTAATGTTTTCAAAGACTTTGTCACTTGTACTTCTATTGGCATGTTGAAATCCAACAGCAACATGGAGAGCTACATCCCTCTATATTACTATATGGTGCTGAATGTTGCTCCGGGTTATTATTTTCGTGAAATCGTAAAATGATTCTTGCACTTTATTTTGATTCGAATGGAAATTATGGACACGAGTTTGTAGCAAATCTATGTCTCTTTATATAATAATATATGTTCTAATTTAACAGAGTGATGACCTCCTTTCCTCATCCTGGGCTGGCAACATTTGAATGGGCGTCTCCCTTTTGATGCATTTATCAAGAGCTTCAGTATGAAGAAGACCTCAGAAAACCATTGTAGCTTGCTCCAACAAAGTGTTGTATCTCGTTGAGCTGGTTATTCTAATATTTTGTTCTGTGTGGTAGCCAAATGCCTAATTTGTATTGTACGTGATTGTAATGTACCTCTGAAAATATTGCTTTCTTTCCAACTGACAGCCATGACTGTAATGTATTCCTGGGTTATGTCTGATTATAATATACTAAATGTGATTTTGGCTATGCTTACTGAAATAGTTATTATTTAATGCTTGTACTTTAGAAATGAATCAAATGTTAGTTGGGCTGTAAAAAGGCCATGGTCCAAAAAATATTGGACTGGAGCCGTGAGCAATATTTCACAAAATTGTTGAAATAAAAAAGATCTGGGAGCTAAAAAAGCCCTTACCCATGAAAATAAAAAGGCCAAAATATTGGGCTTGGCCCAAGCAGCAAACTAGAGATGTTAAGAAGCAATTAATGGACTGAATTCTGGGCTTGGCCCATGTAAACTATTGTAATAGATTGGGCTGATTTTGTGCCACGTAGGCTTGGCCACGTAGGATCTGACCTGGCGAGGTCAGTTTGCCCGTGACGATATTGGATCGTCATAATGGTTATGACGATCCAATATCTTCATAGACGGTTATGACGATTTCGCAAAGAACATCGTTATAGTTCATTTGTGACGTTCAGCTTTCGACGATCTCAAAATCGTCATAGAATCGTCATAAACGGACTAATATGACGATTCTGTGATGAAAATGGAGGGTCATATATAGCCATATTCCTTGTAGTGAACATCAGATAAGTGCCTTATTATTCAGAAACAAAAGTACAAAGTTGCGACTAAGAAAAGTGAGAATCACTTTTCTAAGTCTTACATGTTTCTTGCTTTGATATTCTATGCAGGTTTGCTCTTCCCGCTACCCAAGAGTCTTGGGCCAACCCCTAAGGAAGGTTCCTTAGTGGAGTCAGAGCACTTCATCATGGAAGAAGTCTACGCGGCACTGGCTATCATTGAACGCCTTGATAGATAGCACCTCCACTCTGATAACCCACAAGTATAGGGGGTGTATCGCAGTATTTTTGAGGGAAGTGAAACTCAATTTATTAATTCGACACAAGGGGAGCCAAAGAATATTTATAAGCCTTAACAACTGAGTTGTCAATTCAGCTGCACTTGGAAATAATCTTGCTCACAGCAGTTTATCAGTAGCAACAGTTTTGTAGTAGGAATAGTAAAGTAACAGCAGTAGTAAAGTAAAGACAACAGTAACAATAGCAGTAAACAGTGGGATTCGAGTGCGGTAGGCATAGGGATGGATGGACGGGTGTTGCACGGACAAGACAATTCACATAGCAATCAGAAGAAAGGGCAATTGCAGATAAATAAGATAAAGCATCCAAGTACTAGATAATCCTAGGCATGTGTTCCATATATAGTCATACGTGCTCGCAATGAGAACTTGCACAACATCTTTTGTCCTGCCAGCCCGTTTGCAGCGGGGCCTCAAGGGAACTACTAGCAATTAAGGTGCTCCTTTTAATAGAGCACTGGAGCAAAGCATTAACACTCCGTGAACACATGCGACCCTCACATCAAAGCCATTCCCTCCGGTTATCCCGAAATCTGTCACTTCGGGGCCATTGGTTCCGGACAACAATGTGTGTATACAACTTGTAGATAAGACCAAAAACAATACTATCATAATGAATCAATAACATGTTCAGATCTGAAATCATGGCACTCGGGCCCTAGTGACAAGCATTAAGCACAACAAGTCGCAACAAAGTCATAAAGCACTAATAAAAGATACTAGGCACCATGCCATAACAATCTGATGCCATTACATGAACAATCTCATCCAATCCCTACCATCCCCATGGACTACAGCGGGGGATTACTCACTCATAGATGGGGAAACATGGATGGTCGATGGAGAAGCGATGGTGATGATGATGGCGATGATCTCCTGCAATTTCCCGTCCCGGCAGGGTGCCAGAACGGAGTTTCTAGTGCTGTTTCGTGGAATCTCGTGGTGGTGGCGGAGCGGAACTCCTTCTGGAAAAATATCGAAACCCCCCGAAGTTTTTAGGTCAGAAGGCTCCTTATAGGCGAAGAGAGAGGCCGAGGGGGTGCCTAGGGAGCCCACACCACCCCCTGGCGTGGCCTGGCTTGGCCTGCGCCACCAGGTGGTGTGGCCACCCCCTGGCTCTTCTCCGTCTCGTATTCTGGCTCCTGGAGTCTTCGGGTGAAATAGGATTTTCGGCATATTTTCTAGGATTTTTCCCGATAGTTGATTTTCTGCACAAAAAGTACACACCAAGGCAATTCTGCTGAAAACAACGTCATCCCGCGTTAGTTGTATCGAATCACACAAGTTTAGAGGAGAAACAATAGCAAAAGTGTTCGGGAAAGTAGATACGTTTTGGACGTATCAACTCCCCCCAAGCTTAGCTTATTGCTTGTCCTCAAGCAATTCAGTTGAAAACTGAGTGCGATAAAAGAACTTTGATGAACACATTTGCTTCATATGATGTAAATATTCTCAGCAATGTGATCAACTACTTAGACAATTCATACTAAAGAGTATGCAACTGAGTCTACTTAATAGTCATTGCAAGCTATGAAGAGATTCCAACTCAAAAATAATAAGTAGCATGAAGTATAAACATAAGCAATATTACAATGCTCATAAAAAGGTATGATAGAGTGGTATCTCGCTTGCCTTTGATTATTTATATCAAGGCACCTCTGAAGTTCAAGTGATGACTAGAAGTAAAGATATCAAGGATACAAGCATCAAAGTCATAACGCAAATAATCAAGTAGTGAGACAAACACAAAGAATGACAACTATGCTCTCAAGAAGGTGCTCAAAGAATAAATGGAGACTCAACAAGTAAAGGAAAAGGTTTTGAATAATTTGAAAGGCTTCCAAATGCTGAAAGTATGGTACTCATTAGCTTTGAGCTCTCATTGCCCCTATCATAAGCATCTTTAATGTGGTTAAGGTGAAAGTGAGGTCCAATCTGAGTTATATGCTTGACAGACTATAAACTAAAAATGCCATGTCCCTTGAGTACGAGGGCCACTCCTCATGCTACTCAACTTTAGTTACCGGTAAGTTCTTGTCATCGTAAATATGTGCGTATCATTGAGAACCGCCAATAGGGTACCCCTTGCCCGATGATACGGAAGAGTCCCCATATCAAAATGACAAGGCAAGCAGACAATGAGTATCTCTACAATCTTCTTATTTACCATGTGAAAATGGTGCTTTTTCTCTGTTTCCTCTTTTCATAAATCTCTTTTTTCTCTTTTTCTCAATAGTTGTCTCTCTTTTTTTATAAGAAGAATGTTTCATAGATATCATTATGGTTACGCTGTAGGTTTCCACCATGTCCGCATGGATTAGACCAGCGGCCCAGGCGTTTCTCTAACACACATACATAACTCCATGGACTTACAAGCTCCCCTTTTATTTCACACCGATGACATCCACAAACAAAAGAGCAAGGTATCAACTGGGTATATATTTATAAGTGTTAAAAGCATTCCCCGTGACAGCACGGTTCTGCTAATCCCCAGCCTATAATTTGCAAGCATATAACTTTTCATGGAGAGTTCACAATGGTTCAGGTTTATTAGGTGCAAGAAATAAAGTGTGCCATCAAGTTCGTGAGAGCTTTACTAACTAACTTTCTCATAACAAGCAAACATTTTATTCGAAAGAAAACAAGGCACAATGAATATGCACGGGAGTAGCAAGTGATGATAATAGGTAGGTATGGTGGACACTTTGGCAATATTTGGTTTAAGGGAGTTGGAAACATGAGTAAAACAGTCAGCGGAAGTGAAGGCTAGCAATAGTAAGGGAGCGACAAACGAGAGAGAAATAGCTGTCATTATCATGCTTGCAACAAAACAAGACTACTCATGGCATGAAAGTGATTCAAGATCCTTAAGGCAAAATAATTCATCAAGGCTCAACTGATTGTTACACTCATGTGCATCCGTGAGCATGTGCCAAGTCAATTCAAATGAAACATTTAGAGGAGGATACCACGGTGTCATACCAATTTATGAATAGAGCAATGCAAGCAAACATTCATAAGACATGCTACAAACTATTAGCAAGCTAGAGCTAATCATAAGAAAGCAAGAACTACTAAGTATCCAAAGAAAACATACACTCTACATGAACGGACTAAGCATGCCCATAGTGATGAGTATATGTACAAAAAATGAAAACAAATAGAGTTCGTTACCAGCCTCTTACCACGCCTCAAGTTGTCATTAATACTTATTATTGCTCTTCACTTGTGTGGCTTGAGGACTGCTGAATCCTGTAGCAAACTCACAAAAAACAAAGAAGAACGACAAATATTTTTGTTTTTTTTGATTTTTAAAACAAGAACCAAAGGGGAAAAACAAGCAAAGCAAAATCTTTTGGGGTTTTTCGAATAGTTCAAACAAAGCAAAAAAAGGAAAAAACAAACCAAGGAAAAAAGAAGAAGCAAACCAAAGAGAAACAACAGAAATATTTTTGGTCTTTTTGTGTTTTAGAAAGAAAAAGGAAAAAGAGAACGAAAACTAAAAAGAGAACGAAAACTAAAAAGAGAACGAAAACGAGAATATACAAAGTACCGACGCAACATGATATGGAGATGAGCGCGGTGTTGGCGTACCTCCCCCCAAGCTTAGGCTTTTGGCCTAAGTGGGTATCAATCCCAAGCCAACCAGGATGAAGTGTCACCATGGTACGACGAGGAAGTACCCTCGTCCTGGTGCGAGCTCGAGTACGTCCCTCCATAATGTGTGGAGTAATCATAGGAGGGCACATCCTCCTGGTGCTGCTCGTGGAAACCCAGCAAGCAAAGCTGCTCGTCCACCTCCTCCTTGGAGCGCGACCACGGTCTCCTGTGAACACTAAACAAAGAAGGCTGTGGCAAAAGGATCTCCCTTTCATCCCCGTCAGTGAAAAGCATCCTATATACTAGACTGTCCAAAACAGAAGTAGTAGTGACAAAGTGATGAGTTTTCATAGCAACAAGGTCAAGCCTCTGTGGTGCCAGCATATCATCATTGGGATCCACTAAAAGACCTAATGCATTGACTATACGCGAGGCAATGATGCCCCCATAGATAGGCCCCCTAACAGCTAGGCGGCGAGCCATAAGCGAGCCAAGATTGTACCGAGTATCATTGTTAAGCGCAGCAGCAAGGAATGCTAAATGATAATTGGAGATATTACTTGTGTTCTCCCTACCAAGTACGCTAGTAGCAAGATAATATGCAAAGTATCTAAGAGAAGGGAGTTGGATATTTCTTATCTTTCCGCGCTGCGCCACGCGGTCATCATGATTGGTCACCCCTCGGTAGAGCTCCAACAAATCAGCGGGTCGCCCTTGAATTTTCTTCACGGTCCCCGTCATGCGTACACCTACAATACTGCAAAATCTCTCCAAAGGCATGGTGAAGGGCAGATTATAGATTTTAAAAGAGATAGTCGATTGATAGGATGTGTTAGTAAACGTGAAGCTCTCAACAAAAGTTTTGGTGAGCATAGCGTACTGCACACTCTCATCTTGCATATATGAGGTTAAACCAACCCTCTCGATCAGTAACAAGAAATCATCAAGAATACCTGCAGCTTGTAAGAAAGTAAAACAAGGAAAATAGGATGGGTGAGCATCCTCATCATCCCTTTCACTACCAATACGAGTTGCAATGAGATCTTCGTTGTATGATGGCCTAAACTGAGAGGCTGATCTTGAGGGCCTCGACCTCCTAGGTGCATCACTCTCAAATATCTCTCCAAAAGTATGGTTGTTCATGCTTGGTATTCTGAAATTTAAACACCTATTAAACAAGTAATTGCAAAGTGAATATAATGAAGGATTCTACTCATAGGGACTTGTAAGAGGCCTAAACATGCATCAAAACTATATCTCTAAGCATTAAACAAGCTTACAAGCTCTCATAACGAGTCACCTACAGCAGCAAAATACTCAATAAATAATCCACTAAACACAAATCTACTTGGACAAGGGAAGGAGTCACATACCAGGGAACAAATGCTCCAAATTTCAGCAAGAAAGATGGGCTGAGCAAGGAGATCGAAAAAATCGAGAGCAAGCACAGCAAGAACGCAATTTTGAGCAATGAACTGGAGCTTACTCGGGAGAGAGAAGAAAGTGGCAGGTGAGAGAGTTAGTGGGGGGACATGGGTGGCCCACACCAGGGCATGGCGCCACCCAAGGCTGGTCGCGCCACCATGTGGTGTGCCTGCCTGGTAGGGCCCCCTGGTACCTCCCAGGTACTCCCCTGCCCCTTTTTTCACGTAAAAATCTAATATGAATTTTCTGGAATTTTTCGAGACACTTTATTTTTTGGCATTTTTCAGAAATAGAAGAATGATTTTCTGGCAGACAGGTTTTTTATGAAATGATGCAAAGACAGAACAAGGCTAGAACTACAGGAGTTCTAAGACACTCTAAAATGCAGGCAACTAACAACAAAAAGAAAACTAAACAAAATCAAAAACTAAAATGCAAAGGATAGAAATAAACGGAAATAATCATAATGAAAACATTGTTTTGTTCAATGAAATCCTTTTGTTAACAAGGTTGATCAAGTCTTGCTACCAAAACAATTCCATATGAGACAAAACTTTGTATTCCACTAATGATTATGTTTCCTCAACCTTGATAGCAATGGTCCCAATCATAATAGTTTCAAATTTTTCTCTTGGTATGGGACAATATATTTCTCCAGCTTGAATGCCTTCAACATGTTCAATTGAATTCAAACCATAAGTCCTCTCAATCTTCTTGGGGAAATAGACAGTATTTTCCTTATCATTAACATTGAAAGTCACCTTTCCTTGATTACAATTAATAACAGCTCCTGCAGTATTAAGAAAAGGTCTCCCAAGAATAATAGACATATTATCATCTTCAAGCATTTCAAGCACAACAAAATCAGTTAATATTAAGCAATTATGAGCCATTTGAACAGGTACATCCTCACATATACCCACAGGAATAGTGGTAGATTTATCAGCCATTTGCAAAGATATATCAGTTCGTATTAATTTTTGTAGTTGAAGCCTTTTATAGAGAGAGAAAGGCATAACACTAACTCCAGCTCCCAAATCACACAAAGCAGTTCTAACATAACTGTTCTTAATAGAGCAAGGGATAGTTGGAATCCCTGGGTCTCCAAGTTTCTTAGGGACCTTACCATTGAAAGAATAATTAGCAAGCAAAGTAGAAATTTCTTCATTAGGGATCTTCCTTTTATTCGAGACAATATCCTTCATATACTTTGAGTAAGGAGGCAATTTAATAGCATCAGTCAAAGGAATTTGCAAGAATAAAGGCTTCATCCACTCACAAAACTTATTATAGTGTTCATCTTCCTTTGACTTGTGTTTCTTATCAGGGAAAGGCATAGGTTTTTGGACCCAAGGTTCTCTTTCACTACCATGTTTCTTAGCAATAAAATCTTCTTTGGTGTATTTAGTATTCTTAGTGTGGTTTTCAGGTTCTTCTTCAACTTTTTCTTCATTAGGAACTTCATTTCCTTCATTACCACTTTCAGTTTCAGCATCAGAGACAGATATACTATTAGGATCTATAGCAGGTTCAGAGGGTTCTACAATAGTTTTATGTTTCTTTTTCCTTTTATTGCGAGTAGAGCCACTATTTTCAGCTTGTTGAGAATCCTGCTCGATTCTTTTGGGATGCCCCTCATGATATAGAGGATCCTGGGTAGCAGCTCCACTTCTAGTTCTAATTTCATAAGCATGTTTTTCTTTAGCAGCATTAACTAGCAACTCGTTTTGCACTTTAACGAGTTGATCTATTTGAGTTTGAACCATTTGAAAGTGTTTAACAATCATTTTAACATCATTAGAGGTTATTTCCACAATATCTTTCAACTCAACAATAGCTCTAGTGTTTTCCATTAGATGATTTTGCACCCTTTTATTAAAATTATCTTGCTTAACAATAAAGATATCGAATTCTTCTAAGCATTGATCAGGACGTTTAGAGTAAGGGATGTCACCTTCGTCAAAGTGTTGGAGAGAGTGTACCTCAATAGTGGATGAGTAGGGAATAGGCTTACATAATTCTTCTATAGGAGGTAAATTCTTGACATCTGCAGCTTTAATTCCCTTCTCCTTAAGACATTTCTTAGCTTCCTTCATCACTTCATCATTTAATTCAATAGCTCCCCTCTTCTTTGATGTTGGAATAGGCACCGGAATAGATGGTTCAGGTACAATTACTTTAGTTATAGCTTGTTTAGGAGGAGTCCAATCTTCATAATTCTTGCTTATTTTAGCCATTAATTCCTCAGCTTCCTTAGGAGTCCTATTCCTGAAAACACAATCAGCACAACTATCTAGGTATGTCCTAGATTCCTCTGTTAGTCCATTATAAAATATATCAAGAAGCTCATTCTTAGGTAATGGACTTCCAGCTTGTGCATGAATCAAAGCACAAAATCTTGCCAAAGATTCAGGCAATACCTCTTCTTCTCCCTGTTTAAAATCAAAAAGTTCCTACAAAATAGCATGTCTAGCACTAGGAGGAAAATATTTCTGCAGGAAAGTACTAATCAAGCAATCAGGGCTATCAATAGATCCAGGAGGTAAATTACTAAACCAAGTTTTAGCTTCTCCTTTCAGTGAAAAGGGGAAAATCTTAGCAACAAAGTAAGTACGCATCTTAATATCATCAGAAAACAAGCCACTCATGGTAAAGTTCATTCATATGTGCTACCGCACTTTCATTCTTAGTCCCACAAAAAGGTTCTTTCTCAACAATAGCTATGTAAGATAGATCGAGGGAGAAATCATAATCTTCATCTATAATGTTTATGGGAGAAGCAGCAAACTTAGCAACAGGAGATAATTTGGGTCTAATAGTACGCCTCTCAAGGAGACTCTTAGCAGCGCTCCTATCATGGGTGTTCTTACATTCTTTAATAAATTTGTCGGTCATATCAACATAACCATCTTCAATATCATAACTTTCACTAGACTCAGGTGAACTAACAGGTGTGTTAGTGTCTTCATTAGGAGTTTCAGTATTTCCAGCTATAGTTCTAGCAATCGTAGCATCTAGGAAAGGACCTAATGAACCACTCTTATCAAGCACAGTAGAAGCAGCATCATAAGCATCAGAAGTTTCAGATTCAGCAGTAGTAGCAGTGTGCGTAGCATGTGTATGTGGTGGTGTAACGAGCTTACTTATAACAGACGGTAAATCAAGAGCAGCAGAGGTGTTCAGAACCGTACCTCTTCTTGTAGTGGATGGTAAAATAGGAAACTTGCCATCACGAGACTTACCCATGATGGATGGATAGCAGCGAACAATAGAGAATCCAAGTGAAATTAATAAATAAAGCTATGCTCCCCGGCAACGGCGCCAGAAAATAGTCTTGATGACCCACAAGTATAGGGGGGTGTATCGCAATATTTTCGAGGGAAGTGAAACCCAATTATTGATTCGACACAAGGGGAGCCAAAGAATATTTATAAGCCTTAACAACTGAGTTGTCAATTCAGCTGCACCTGGAAACAATCTTGCTCACAGCAGTTTATCAGTAGCAATAGTTTTGTAGTAGGAATAGTAAAGTAAAGACAACAGTAACAATAGCAGTAAACAGTGGGATTCGAGTGCGGTAGGCATAGGGATGGATGGATGGGTGTTGCATGGACAAGACAATTCACATAGCAATTAGAACAAAGGGCAATTGCAGATAAATAAGATAAAGCGTCCAAGTACTAGATAATCCTAGGCATGTGTTCCATATATAGTCATACGTGCTCGCAATGAGAACTTGCACAACAACTTTTGTCTTTCCAGCTCGTTTGCAGCGGGACCTCAAGGGAACTACTAGCAATTAAGGTGCTCCTTTTAATAGAGCACCGGAGCAAAGCATTAACACTCCGTGAACACATGTGATCCTCACATCAAAGCCATTCCCTCCGGTTATCCCGATTTCTGTCACTTCGGGGCCATTGGTTCCGGACAACAACATGTGCATACAACTTGTAGATAAGACCAAAAACAATACTATCATAATGAATCAATAACATGTTCAGATCTGAAAGCATGGCACTCGGGCCCAAGTGAAAAGCATTAAGCACAACAAGTCGCAACAAAGTCATAAAGCACTAATAAAAGATACTAGGCACCATGCCCTAACAATCGGATGCCATTACATGAACAATCTCATCCAATCCCTACCATCCCCATGGCCTACAGCGGGGGGATTACTAACTCATAGATGGGGGAAACATGGATGGTTGGTGGAGAAGCGATGGTGATGATGATGTCGATGATCTCCTCCAATTCCCCGTCCTAGCAAGGTGCCAGAATGGAGTTTCTGGTGCTGTTTGATGGAATCTCGTGGTGGCGGTGGAGCAGAACTCCTTCTGGAAAAACGTCGAAACCCCCCCGAAGTTTTTAGGTCAGAAGGCTCCTTATAGGCGAAGAGAGAGGCAGAGGGGGTGCCTAGGGGCCCACACCACCCCCTGGCACGGCCTGGCTTGGCCCGCACCACTAGGTGGTGTGGCCACCCCCTGGCTCTTCTCCGTCTCATATTTTGGCTCCTGGAGTCTTTGGGTGAAATAGGATTTTCGGCATATTTTCCGGGATTTTTCCTGACAGTTGATTTTTTCTGCACAAAAAGTAGATACGAAGGCAATTCTACTAAAAATAGCGTCAGTCCGCGTTAAACAATAGCAAAAGTGTTCAGGAAAGTAGATACGTTTTGGATGTATCACACTCCGTTGAAGGTGAATATAAGGATCTCTGCAGGTTGGAGGCGACAAGTCTCTAAGAAGTGGGTCGAGCACCTTCCAAAGCACATGCTTCATCCATCGTCGATGAAGACACGATCCCACCAGATGGTGTTGCAGTAGCCCACGGGTTGGAGCATCAGCTTACGAGGGCAACAACAGCCACAAAGGACCACGTGAACACATTGGGGAGGTGCATCGTCCCTGCATTCTTGTGGTGCACCCTCACATATAACTCGAAGCCGTACAAGTCCGGCCACAAGTCCTGAGGTACCACTTCCGGAAGGAATCGATCAAACTCCACGCGGCAGCCACGCGCACGACCTCCTCCACGTCGCCCTCGGCCGCGACTTGCATCGTTGCCGCCTAGTGGGAGCTAGCCTTCCACTGCTTGCACAAGAAACCTCACCAGAGCCGATGCACGATCGACTAGCGAGGAGGTGGCCATGACTCTTCAAGGAAGGAAGAAGAAGAAAGAAGATTGAGCGTCGATGGTGATGCCCCTTAAGTCCGCTTAAATAGGCCTAAGGGTCACTACCGGCCTAAGCCTTGGAGCCCTCATTAACTTCCCATACCAATTTTTGAGATCTCCCAGGCAGAGTCTTGTCCTATCTGCTCTGCTCTAAGATCACTGTCACGTGTTTCTAGGCGCAGTCCGAGGAAGCCCCACAACCAACCTAGGAGCGACTGTGGTTTGTTGCCCTTTAGGGCGAGGCACCCTGATGAGTCCATTTTTGAAGCATTTTTACCTTATGTTTTTCAATAAGTAGAGTTTGGATTTTGGTATTTTACGGTGCTCGCATGCACCTTTTACCCTTATTTCAACATGATCCTAAATTATTAAGTATTTTGTGAATATATCAATTAAGATTGTCATGTTATGTAATAATATGATATTTCTAAGTGATAAATGTCATTTAAATGATTTTCCACGTGCCTCAGAGAATAGAGGATGCGAGGAGAAGGTATTGCAAGCTTAACGACCTACGGTACAGGCGGAGCTTGCCCTTACCGTCTGCCTATACTGCCTGTCAGGACATCTGCCTCATCAAATACTCTCACCAAGCAAAGATAGATTTGAGATCTGATATTCATAAGCACCTCTAGCCATGAAACACCAGGCCAAGAAGGGATCTGGAGAAGGAACTTGGAGAAGGGCAAATCCTTGTTGCTACACAGATGACCGGAGGACCACACATCATCCCCCTCATCATCAACCGCTGCATCTCCATTATCACCACCATCCCCTCTCTCATCCATTAGATCTTGTTGTAATTTCGAATATAATTGTGGGTTTGCACTTGATTTTACCTTTGCACTTTCAATCCATCAATATGAATATGATGATGTTGTTTATTCCCTCCATGTGTGAGTAGTTCCCTTAGTTCTTGGGGAGATGGAGATACCCTAGCATTATTATGAAATGAAATAAAGATGATCTATAACTTTGGTCTTTGATCTTCACTTGATCTATGATATTGTGTTAGATCTCTCTCTAGATGGTGTGTGAATTCGACCACATAACATTTGCCTTTGAGACTAAATAAATGGAACTACCCATTGGACTGATACGTTGCAAACATATCTATAATTTTTGATGTTCCATGCTTTTTTAGTATCTACTTTGCTTTGCTTTGTCCACACTTTGAGGTACTTTTATGCATTTTCTGGAACTAACCTATTAACAAGATGCCAAATTGCCAGTTGCCTATTTTCTACTGTTTTTAGTTCCAGAAAGTCAGAAAATGAATATTCACGGAATTGGACGGGACAAATGTGCCTATTTTTCCCGGAGCAACACGAAAACACGAAGCAGAGACGGAGTAAGGCACTAGGGTGGGCATACCATATGGTGGCGCGGGCTAGCCCTGGTCGCGCCACCATGTGGTGTGGGCCCCCATGCACACCGACATTGCCTCTTCACCTATAAGATGCCTCCCGATGCAAAAACCCTAAATCATCCAGCCTCCAGCCACGAAAAGTTCCGCAGCGCCGCTGCCACCGAAGGGGTGATTCGGGGGACAGAAAGTCTCTATTCCGGCACCCTGCCGGGACAGGTAAGTGCCCCCGGAGCCATCTCCATCGATCTCCACCACCATCTCCATCGTCGTTGCTGATTCTCAGGATGAGGAGGGAGTAGTTCTCTCTCGAGGCTAAGGGTTCTACCGGTAGCTATGTGTTCATCTCTCTCTCTATGCATGATCATATTGTGATCATGAGCTTGTAATCTATAGATCTGCCTTGCTACTCAAGTGCTTAAATAGATCTCTACTCTCCCCATGTGTGTGAAGTTGAGATTACAAATACTTGTTATGAGTTATATTTGGAGTTGGATGTCTTTATGAAATTGTGGTGTTTGTTGGAACCATCTAGTGATCATGGTGACAGTGTGGGGTTATCTAGATGCAGAAAGCGGACTTTGAGGAGTGCTTTTATAGCCCTACCAATGATTAGAGTGTCCAACCGGAGAGTAGTATCATAAAGAGAAGATATTTATATGAGAGTGTTCACTAGTGAAAGTATGATCCCTAGGCCTTGTTTCTAAGCATTGAAACACTGTTTGCAATTAGATTTGTTACATGTTTGCTTGCTTCCATCTGTATTTCAGTTTGCCTTTAGTCTTTTCCCACGTCAACCACACGCCAACAAGCTATTTTCTATCACCGTTGCCACTTATAATTATCTATACCACTTCTATTTCACTATCTCTTTGCCGAACTAGTGCACCTATACACCTGACAAGTGTATTGGGTGTGTTGGGGACACAAGAGACTTCTTGTATCTTGATTGCAGGATTGCTTGAGAGGGGATACCTTTGACCACTTCCTCCCTGAGTTCGATAAACCTTGGGTGATCCACTTAAGGGAAAACTTACTACTGTTCTACAAACCTCTTCACTTGGAGGCCCAACAACTGTCTACAAGAATAGAAGTGCGTAGACATCAAGCTATTTTCTAGCGCCGTTGCCGGGGAGGTAAGGTAAAAGGTACTCACATCCTCCAGTGTGAGTGCTCGAAGTTATGTCCTTTAGATTCTACAATTTTGTATTTTTGTTTCTTGTTTTCACTAGTTAGGCTTAATGGAAAAGCAATAAAATTAGAGAGCTTTATAGTATTTATATTGAGTTAGGACATGAAGTGTTTGAAGAGAAAATTAAAAAACCTATGGAACTTCATTTGCATGCTAATAGAAATGTTGTTAGTATGAATTCTTTGGACACCATTATTGCTAATGCTATGGAAAATTCTAAGCTTGGGGAAGCTAGTTTTTCTGAAAATGATCTTTTTAGTTCCCCGACTTTGGAAGATAGCTATTCTATTGCTTATGATGATACCAAACCTCCAATATATGATGATTACAATGATGAATATGATATTTTCAGTCCACCTACTATTGAGGAGGCAATTAATTATGATTTTAATATGCCTCCTATATTTGATGATTATGGTGATGAGAATAATTATAGCTATTTTGTTGAATTTGCGCCCACTACAATTAATAAGAATGACTATGTTTATGTGGGTAGTATTAATTCTTTTATGCCTGTGGCTCATGATGAGAATGTTTTATGTGATAGTTATATTGTTAATTTTATTCATGATGCTACTGAAAGTTATTATGAGAGAGGGAAACATGGTTTTATGCATCACAACAATATTAATTTTCCCCTCTATATGTTGAAAGTCTAGAAAGTTGCACTTGTTTTGCTTTACTATGCTTGTTGCTTTGTGCTTTCATGACTTGTTTCTTTACAAGATTCCTATGCATAGGAAGTGGGTTAGACTTAAAAGTGTTTTGAATTTACTTCTTGATGCTCTCTTTTACTTCAATTCATATTCTTATGTGAGCATCTTCTCAAACTATCAAGCCTAACTTAAAGGCGTTAAAGCAAAGTACTTATTGGGAGATAACCCAAAAGTTTTAGTTGAGTCTTGGATGTTATTTCTTCAGTAATAACTTCTTCTTATCATTTTTGTGTGGTTTTGGTGCCAATAATAACCTCTAATGACAGAGAAGTAATGCTTGGGAAATTTATTGTCCCGAAACAGATTTCTGTGCTTCACCGTAAAAATTCGTGTAAAATCTCTGTACGTCGTTTGGAGGCGTGAATTTTTGTGCTTCTGCCCCAGGTTGTTATCTAACTTTCGTTAGTTCAACACTTGTTTATTTGAGCAATAGAAGGTCTTTGAAAAAATTTATTTTTACCTGCTGGTCTGTTTTGACAGATTTCTGCCATTATTTGCATTTGCTTCCTGATGATTCCTTTTTGAGTTCTTTTGGGGAATTGAGATTTTTGAGGAAAGTGCTACAGTATCTAGTATTTTAATGGAAGTTTTATTGATGTTAGAACTGAACGTAAAGACCTATTATCTTGAGTGCACTAATGCTGCTAATAAAGATTGTGTGAAGTTTTGTATGAACGAAAATTTTCAGGTGTATGGAAGGAATGAGTAATGAGACGAAGGATGGACTAAAGCTTTAGCATGGGGATGCCACGCGTGTCACTCCAAGAAATATCCAAAAAGTACAAGTGTCAAAGCTTGGGGATGCCCAAGGCATCCCCTTCTTCATCAATAAAAATCCCAGGTTTCTTCCAAACGCTTCATTTTTATTGTTTCATACACAATTGTGTTGTTCTTGGAGCATCTTCTTTTTCGTTTTCATTTTGGTTTTTTGTTTGTTTGGTTTGCTTAGTTTGCTGAATAAATTGGTTGGACCCCCTCTTTCATACATTGGTTTTCAAATAGTTTGGTTTGGATTGGAAAAGAGTAGGAAAGTTCATGCTTAAGTGGTAAAGAGAGCTTGTTTTTGACTGTGGCCCATGCTTTGTCATGCCATGCTTGATATTGTTTTGGCTTTATGCTTAGTATTCTTTGTTGTAGCTTGACATGTTATAAAAAATTGAGATTTCTTAATGTGCCTTGGAAGAATCATGCGTTGTTTTAGCATATTAAAGCATAGTATTGTGGTATTCTCCTTTGATGCTTTATTTGGGTTAACTTGGCGCATGCTCACACCATGTTATGACTATCCAAAATCACCATAGCCTTTATGATCCTTTATTTTCGACTTGTAGTATCACTTTATGCTTTGATCAATGATGTTTTGTCTCTCTGCATGATTATGGCCATTATTGCTCTCTTAGTTTGTCACTCCCAGTCTTTTCCTAGCCTCCACAAAAAAGTATGAGTTCCACTCATGCATCCAACTCCTAAAACCAAGTTATTACAAAGAGTCCACCATACCTACCTACTAGGATATGCTATTCCTAGTATATTCATGTTTTTATCTACCTTTCGAATTAAACTTGTTATGAGAAAACTAGTGATTAAAGCTCTCACGAACTTGATGGAACACTTTACTTTTCTTGCCCTTAATAAACTTGCACCATTGTGTCGTCTATGTTGTATATGCTTACACTTATTTGTTGGAGATTAGCAGAACCATGCTATCATGCTATGGATGTCGTCGGTGTGAAATGAAAGAGGAGCTTGTAAGTCCATGGAGTTATGTATATGTGTTAGATAAATGCCTGGGCCGCTGGTCTAATCAATGTTGTCATGGTGGAAACCTGCAGCGTAACCATAATGAGCTGTCTATGAAGCATTCTTCTTATTAAAAAAGAGTCAGATATTGAGAAAAAAATAGAAAAATAAAAGAAAAAAAGAGATATATGAAAAGAGGAAAGAGAGAAAAAAGCACCATATTCCCATGGTAAATAAGAAGATTGGGGAGATGCTCGTTGTCTGCTTGCCTTGTCATTTTGATATGGGGATTCTTCCATCTAATCGGTCAAGGGGTACCCCGTTGGCGGTTCTCTATGATACACATGTACTTACGATGACAAGAACTTACCGGTGACTAAACTTGAGTAGCATGAGGAGCGTCCCTCGTATTCAAGGGACGTGAAATTTCCAACTTATACTTCGTCAAGCATATACTCCATAGTTTGTTCACTTTAACCTTAATAACTTCAAGATGCTTATGAAAGGGGCAATGAGAGCTGAAAGCTAATAAGTACCATAATTTTTGGAAGCTCTTTATGAAACTTGAATCTCTACTTCCTTCTATGAAGGCCTTTCTTTTACTTTTATGTTGAGTCTCCACCTTCTACCTTTATGCACCTATTTTGAGAGAATAGTGGCCATTCTTAGTTCTATGTGCATTGTCCCAAGACTTGTTGATTGATGCATAACTTTGATATTGCTTGTTTTTAACTATTTGTATCTAGTCACTCTTATGAACTTTTAAGGTGTCCTATGCATTTATATTTTCTACTCTATGAGGGATAAGCTGAATGCTACTATGCTATGTTTTCTTTATGTGAAACAAACAAACGTCTTGCAAAGCATTGTTATTCATGAATCTTTTGTTTGTGCCTTTTCATGTTACAACATAGTTGCTATGTCTTATTGTTAGAACTTTATCTTTCATGCTATGTTGAAGTACTATGATCCCAGCTATCAATGTTTTACAAATACTTTGATCAAGTTTATGATGGTGCATGTCACCTCAAAAATTATTCTTTCTTTTTATCACTTACCTACTCAAGGACGAGTAGGAGTTAAGCTTGGGGATATTGATACGTTGCAAACGTATCTATAATTTTTTATGTTCCATGCTTGTTTAGTATCTACTTTGCTTTGCTTTGTCCACACTTTGAGGTACTTTTATACATTTTCTGGAACTAACCTATTAACAAGATGCCATAGTGCCAGTTGCCTATTTTCTGTTGTTTTTGGTTGCAGAAAGTTAGAAAATGAATATTCTCGAAATTGGACGGGACAAAAGCCAATATGCCTATTTTTCCCGGAGCAACACGGAAACACGAAGCAGAGACGGACTAGGGCACCAGGGTGTGCACACCATATGCTGGCGCGGGCTAGCCCTGGCCGAGCCACCAGGTGGTGTGGGCCCCCTGGCCGCCCACCGACCTTGCCTCTTCGCCTATAAGATGCCTCCCGATGCAAAAACCCTAAATCGTCCAGCCTCCAGCCACAAAAAGTTCTGCAGCACGCCGCCACCGAAGGGGAGATTCAGGGGACAGAAAGTCTCTATTCCGGCACCCTGCCGGGACAGGGAAGTGCCCCCGGAGCCATCTCCATCGATCTCCACCACCATCTCCATCGCCGTTGCTGATTCCCATGATGAGGAGGGAGTAGTTCTCTCTCGAGGCTAAGGGTTCTACCGGTAGCTATGTGTTCATCTCTCTATATATGCATGATCATATTGTGATCATGAGCTTGTAATCTATAGATCTGCCTTGCTACTCAAGTGCTTAAATAGATCTCTGCTCTCCCCATGTGTGTGAAGTTTACAGTGTGCACACCATGGTGGCACTGAGGCTAGAGATTACAAATACTTGTTATGAGTTATATTTGGAGTTGGGTGTCTTTATGAAATTGTGGTGTTTGTTGGAACCATCTAGTGCTCATGGTGACAGTGTGGGGTTATCTAGATGCGGAAAGCGAACTTTGAGGAGTGTTGTTATAGCCCTAGCAATGATTAGAATGTCCAACCGGAGAGTAGTTCAGAGTAGTATCATAAAGAGAAGATATTTATATGAGAGTGTTCACTAGTGAAAGTACCTAGGCCTTGTTTCTAAGCATTGAAACACCGTTTGCAATTAGATCTATTACACGTTTGCTTGCTTCCATCTTTATTTCAGTTTGCCTTTAGTCTTTTCCCACGTCAACCACACGCCAGCAAGCTATTTTATATCACCGTTACCACTTATAATTATCTATACCACTTGTATTTCACTATATCTTCGCCGAACTAGTGCACCTATAAACCTGACAAGTGTATTGGTTGTGTTAGGGACACAAGAGACTTCTTGTATCTTGATTACAGGATTGCTTGAGAGGGGATACCTTTGACCAAGAAAAATATTGGTATAGTGAAAGAATTTATAGAGCCCGATGTCATTTAAAATGAAGTAATGATGGTAAGTAGGGAGTCCTCTGACATAATTGAAGGGGAAACCAACAATAAGTATAAAGATAATGAGAAAATCCCTTTCCATTTTTGCGAATATACTTATGTAGGACTTTTTGATTTAAGTTCTTCCATAAACATTGTGCCTTACTCTATCTATAAGGGACTACGATATTATCTTGAACCCACTAATGTAACTATTATGCACAAATAGAACCTTGCAAGAATATCATGGGATACATCGCAATGCTTGCATTTCGGTAGGAGCATTTGTCTATCCCATTGACTTTCATATTATTCATATGCAATTAGATTTTTTTATCCTATTTCTCTAGGGAGTCCATTTTACAATTCTATAAACATTGATATTAATGACAAGAAAGAGGTTATGTACTTACAGATAGGAGAAGAGCATTTGAAAGTTGACTTCAATCAATTCAAGAAGATGACGTGTGAAAAGAAAACTTAGATAAAAGAAGGAAATAATATTGAAGAGTTGGCAGCAATATATTTTGGTACCCCAAAAACTAAATTGGAGATAATCTTAACCAATAATTACTCAGTCCCAAATGATAAAACAAAAGAAGATCTTGATAATATCCTTGATACTATGCTTGAAGTAGAAAACTTTCTTAAAGATGAATATGAATAACTAGAAAGGAAGGGAGATGAGGATCCACCTCCATTATTATTAAAACCACTTCCACCGGGGCTCGGGTATGAATTTACAGACGGGGATGGTAAGTGCCCCATAATCAGTAATGATCAAATTTCCACTTAAGAAAGTCAGAAATTACTAGAAGTACTCGTCGAGCAATGTGAAGCTTTTGGATATACTCTTAGTGATATTAAAGGAATAGATCCCTCCATAGTTACTCACAAAATACATATGGTTGTGGATGCTAAACCTTTTGTTGACACTCAGAAGAGTTTAAATCCTAGAATGAAAGAAGTAGTGAGAAAATAACGAATATGCATGCTAGACACCAGTATTATCTACTCAACGTCTGATAGTAAATGGGTTTCCAACTCATTGCATACCTAAATAAGGATGCATAACCATAATTAATAATGATGAGGATGAGCCAATTCCTACAAGGACCAAAGAAGGGTATAAAATGTGTATATATTTCAGAAAATTAAATAGGGAGACAACAAAAGATCATAGACCTATACTTTTCATGGAGAAAATTTTAGAAAGAATAACTAGCAACTCGTATTTTTGTTTTCTTGATGGTTATTCAGGTTATTCTCAAATTGCTATCCAACTTGAAGATCAAGAGAATACAACCTTTATTTTCCCTTATGGAACTTATGCTTATAGATTGATGTCGTTTGGTTTGTGTAATGCAGATGCAACTTTTCAAGAATGCGTCTTAAAGATATTTGAAAATTTTGTCGAAAACTATATGATAGTTCTAATGGATGACTTTGTTATTTACAAGACAGATTTTGAACAATGTCTCAAACCTTAACAAAGTATTGCAGCGTTGCAAGCAAAACAAATTGGTCCTCAATTGGGAGTTGATATGTTCCAAATGTATCTATAATTTTTGATGTTACATGCTTGTTTTATATCTACTTTCTTATGTTTTGTCCACACTTTGGAGTATTTTTACACATTTTCTGGAACTAATCTATTAACAAGATGCCACAGTGCCAGTTGCCTGTTTTCTGCTGTTTTTGGTTCCAGAAAAGCCAGAAAATGAATTTACTCGGAGGGGAACACTGAGCCAAAAGACAAGACGGCGAAGGGCCTCGAGGGGGCCACACCCCCTGGCTGCGCGACCAGGCTTGACCCACGCCTAGGGGGGTGCAACCACCTCGGGCAGCCCTCGGCCTCCCCCTTCGCCTATATATTTCCTCTGATATAGAAACCCTAAGTACCCGATTAGAATTCCAGGAAAGAGTCTGTAGTCGCCGCCATCTCCATCCCTAGATCGGGAGGGATCTGAAGCTCTTCCTAGCACCCTGCCAGAGGGAAGAGATCACCCTAGAGGCCTTCTTCATCACCATGACTGCCTCCGGTGTGATGCGTGAGTAGTTCATCCCTGGACTACGGGTCCATGTAGTACCTATATGGTTGGTTCTTCTCCTTTGTGCTACCATGTCTAGATCTTGTGAGCTCCGTTCATGATCAAGATCATCTATTTGTAATCCTACATGTTGTGTTTGCGGGGATCCGATGGATATTGAGATGCTATTTCAGATTGATTATTGATTCTATCATGTCTTTGTTATTTGTGATCTTGCATGCTTTCCGTTGTTAGTAGCTATCTTGGCCAAGTAGATGTTAGTAACTCCAAGAGGGAGTATTTATGCTCGATTGTGGGTTCATGCCTCTAGGAATCTGGGAAAGTGGCAGAAATCTCTAAGGTACTAGATGTGCTGTTGCTACTAGGGAGAAAACAGCAATCCTTTGTTCATAGAACAATCGTATTGTTTACTTTACACACTTTGCTTAATGCAATTATCTGTTGCTTGCAACTTAATACTGGAGGGGTTCAGATGATAACCTGAAGGTGGATTATTAGTCATAGATGCAGTTGGATTACGGTCTATGTATAATGTTGTAATGCCCAATCAAATCTCAAAGGAGTCAAGATTATTAGTATATGCATGTATGCTTTCTCGATGTTTGTCAATTGCACCGCTGTAATTTGTTCACCCAACATGCCATCTATCTTAAGGAGAATCACCACTAGTGAACTATGGACCCCGCTCCTTTCTTTTACCATCAATTTACAAAGTTATTTATTGTTTTTTGTTTACTTTCTGCAAGCTATTACTATCTTCCACACAATATGTTTAATTCTTTGTTTTCAGCAAAACCGGTGAGATTGACAACCTCACTGTAAGTTGGGGGCAAAGTTCTGTGGTTGTATTGTGCAGGATTCCAAGTTGGAAACAACACATTGGAGGTGTTTCCTTGCTCCAACTGGTTCGATAACCTTGGTTTCATAACTGAGGGAAAACTTGTTTTTGTGCTCATCATACCTTCCTCTTGGTGTTCCCCCACAAGCTCGAATATATTTTGGGCCATCAAGCTCATTTTCTGGCGCTGTTGCCGGGGAGTCAAGGACATCTTCACAAGGGGAGTCCCTCATAACCAATCTCTTTACTTTGTTGTTTTTGTATTGCTTAGTTTATTTCTGCTTTGTTTGCTTGTTTCTTTATCAAAAACACACACAAAATAGTTGCACTAGTTTGTTTTCTTTATTAAAAACACAAAAAATGACTACTCTTGAAAACACTAAGTTGTGTGACTTCACTAGCACCAACAACAATGATTTCATGTGCACACCTATTGCTCCACTTGTTCCTGAAGCTACTTTCTTTGAAATTAAACCTGCCTTGCTTAATCTTGTTATGAGAGAACAATTTTCTGGAATTGGTACTAAAGATGTTGCTGCTCATCTTAATAACTTTGTTGAACTTTGTGAGATGCAAAAACATAGGGATATAGATGGGGATATTATTAAGCTGAAATTGTTTCCTTTCTCTTTGAGACGAAAAGCTAAAGAATGGTTGCAATCCCTAACTAGAAATAGTATTGATTCTCGGACTAAATGCAAAGATGCTTTCATTGGAAAATACTGTCCTCCTGCTAAGATTATATCTATGAGAATTGAAATAATGAAATTTAAACAATCTGATAGTGAACACGTTGCTCAAGCTTGGGAAAGAATGAAATCTTTGGTCAAGAATTGTCCCACTCATGGACTGACTGCTTGGATGATTATCCAAACCTTTTATGCAGGATTGAATTATTCTTCAAAAATCTACTAGATTCTGCTGCTGGAGGTACCTTTATGACCATTACTTTGGGTGCTGCAACAAAGCTTCTGGATAATATGATGGTTAACTATTTTGAATGGCATACTGAGAGAGCTCCACAAGGTAAGAAGGTAAATTCTGTTGAGGAAACCTCCTCCTTGAGTGATAAAATTGTTGTTATTATGTCTATGCTTGTTAATGGGAAAGCTCATATTGATCCAAATCATGTTCCCTTAGCCTCTTTGGTTGCTCAAGAAGAGCAAGTTGATGTGAACTTTATAAGAAATAATAATTTTAGCAACAATGCCTACATGAATAATTTTGGTAATAGTAACTATAGGCCATATCCCCCAATAATGGTAATGCTTATGGAAATTCCTACAGCAATAATAGGAGTGCACCCTCTGAACTTGAAGTTATGCTTAAAGATTTTATTACTAAACAAACTGCTTTCAATAAAACTATTTTGAGGAAAAACTCTCTAATGCTAAACGAAATATAGCATCACTGGCTGAAGCACAATCTTCTTTGAATAAAATGGCTGCTAAACCTGAAACTATTGAAAATCCCTTTGCTGCTACTAATGCCATACAAGTTAGAATTGATGAAAATGTTAGACTATTAGCTGAATTGCATGCTAAGTGGGAAAGATAAGATTAAATTGATAGAAATATTAGTATTTCTACTATCACTACCACTAATGTTGAAGCTAGTAAACCCAATGGAACTTTTTCTAATAAAAATGTTGAAATCCTTCGACATATGGGAAACAATAGCTCTACTACTTTAGATAATAATTATGGTTTTGATCTTGATGGTTGCAATATTTCTGAAGTAGTTATGTTCCTACAAAAGCTTGCTAAAAGTCCTAATGCTAGTTCTATGAATATGGCCTTTACAAAACACATTACTGATGCTCTCATAAAAATTAAAGAAGAAAAGATGAACATAAAGCTTATATTCCTATGAAATTAGAAGATGGTTGGGAACCCATCATTAATATGAAAGTGAATGATTTTGATCTGAAAGCTTTATGTGATCTTGATAGTAGTGTTTCTATTATGACTAGAAATATTTATGAAATGCTTGATTTGCCACCATTTGAAGATTGTTATTTAAATGTCCCACTTGATGCTAATGCTAAAAATAAACTCATGGGGAGTGTTAACGATGTCTTATTATGGTTAAAAATGCCTATGTACCTGTTGATTTCTATGTTTTGGATGTTGAATGCAATGCTTCTTGTCCTATTATTTTGGGAAGACCTTTTCTTAGAACCGTTGGTGCCATTATTGATATGAAAGAAGGCACCATTAAATATAAATTTCCACTCAAGAAAGTTATAGAACACTTCCATAAGATGAGAGAGAATATTCATTTTGCCTCTCCTATGAAAACAAAATTTGCTCTTAATGCTTCTTCATTTGAGAATACTTGATTCTTTTCTTGCTTCTTATGCCTAACTTAAAGGCGTTAAAGAAAAGTACTTATTGGGAGATAACCCAAAAGTTTTAGTTGAGTCTTGGAAGTTATTTCCTCTGTAATAACCTCTCCTTATCATTTTTGTGTGGTTTTTGTGCCAAGAGTAACCTCTAATGAGAGAGAAGTAATGCTTGGGAAAGTTGATGTCCTGAAATAGATTTTTGTGCTTCGTTGTAAATATTCTAGAAAAATCTCTGTACGTCGGTGTGAGCTGTAATATTTTGTGCTTCTGTCACAGGTTGTTATCTAACTTTCGTTAGTTCAACACTTTTCGATTTGCGGAACAGAAGGTCTTCGAAAAAATTAGTTTTTACCTGCTGGTCTGTTTTGACAGATTTCTGCCATTATTTGCATTTGCTTCTTAAATCTCTTTCTCTTTGAGTTCTTTCCAAAATTCTTGAACTTTTTAAATAAAGTGCTACCATAGCTTGTGTTTTAATGGAAGTTTTACTTGTGTTGAAACTGAACCAAAAGACTTATTATCTTGAGTACACTAATTTTGCTAATGAAGATTGTGTGAAGTGCTGTATGAAGGAAAATTTTAAGTGTAGGGAAGAGTAATGTGATAAGATAAAGTATGGACAAAAGCTCAAGCTTAGGGATGCCACCCGAGTCACCCCAAGAAATATCCAAGAAGTACAAGCGTCAAAGCTTGTGGATGCCCAAGGCATCCCCTTCTTCATCAATAAAAATCTCAAGTTTCTTCCAAACACTTCATTTTTATTGTTTCATGCACAGTTGTGTTGTTCTTGGAGCGTCTTTGTTTCTGTTTTTGGTTTTCGTTTGCTTAGTTTGCTTGAATAAATTGGTTTGACCCCCTCATTCATACATTAGTTTTCAAATAAGTTGGTTCGGATTGGAAAAGAGTAGGGCGTTCATGCTTAAGTGGTAAAAAGGAGCCTGTTTTTAACTGTGGCCTAGGATTTTTCATGTCATGCTTGATATTGTTTTGGCTTTATACTTAGTGATTTTGCTATAGCATGACTTGTTATAAAAAATTGAGATTGCTTAATGTGCCTTGAAAGAATCATGCGTTGTTTTTAGCATATTAAAGCATAATATTGTGGTATTCTCCTTTGATGCTTTATTTGGGTTGACTTGGAGCATGCTCACACCATATTTTGATTATCCAAAGTCACCATAGCCTATATGATCATTTAGTTTTCGACTTGTAATATCACTTTATGCTTTAATTAATGATGTTTTGTCACTTTGCATGATTATGCCCATTATTGCTCTCTTAGTTGGTCGCTCCCAGTCTTTTGCTAGCCTCCATAACCAAGTATGAGTTCCACTCATGCATCCAACTCCAAATAAAACCAAGTTATTCCAAAGAGTCCACCATACCTACCTATTATCATTTGCTATTCCAAGTATATTCATGTTTTTATCTATCTTTCGAATTAAACTTGTTATGTGAAAATTAGTGATTAAAGCTCTCACGAACTTGATGGCACACTTTACTTTTCTTGCCCCTAATAAACTGGAACCATTGTGTCATCTATGTTGTATATGCTTGCACTTATACGTTGGGGATTAGCTGAACCATGCTGTCCATGGAGTTATGTATGCGTGTTAGAGAAACGGCTGGGCGGCTGGTCTAATCCATGCCAAATCATGGTGGAAACCTGCAGCGTAACCATAATGAGCAATCTATGAAGCATTCTTATTATAAAAAAGAGATAGAGATTGAGAAAAAAAAATAAGAAAAAAGAGATGAGAAAATAGGAAAGAGAGAAAAAACACCATTTTCCCATGGTAAATAAGAAGATTTCTAAGATGCTTATTGTTTGCTTTTCTTGTCATTTTGATATGGGGATTCTTTCGTATCATCGGGCAAGGGGTACCCCGTTGGTGGTTCTCTATGATACACATATACTTACTATGAAAAGAACTTACTAGTAACTAAACTTGAGTAGCATGAGGAGCGGCCCTCGTATTCAAGGGACATGAGATCGCCAACTTATACTTTGTCAAGCATAGACTCCATAGTTTGTTCACTTTAACCTTAATCACTTCAAGATGCTTATGATAGGGGCAATGAGAGATTAAAGCTAATAAGTACCATAATTTTTGGAAGCTCTTTATGAAACTTGAATCCCTGCTTCCTTCTATGAAGGCCTTTCTTTTACTTCTATGTTGAGTCCCCATCTTCTATCTTTATGCATCTATTAAGAGAGCATAGTGGCCATTCTTAGTTTAATGTGCATTGTCCCAAAACTTATTGATTGATGCATAACTTTGATATTGCTTGTTCTTAAACTATTTGTATCTAGTCACCCTTATGAACTTTGAAGGTGTCCTATGCATTTATGTTTTGATACACTATGAGGGACAAGCTGAATACCATTCTCATTTTGTTTTCTTTATGTGAAACAAACGAACGTCTTTCAAAGCATTGTTATTCATGAATCTTTTGTTTGTGCAATTTCATGTTACAACATAGTTGCTATGTCTTATTGTTAGAACTATATCTTTCATGCTATGTTAAAGTACTACGATCCCAGCTATCAATGTTTTATAAATACCTTGATCAAGATTATGATGTTGCATGTCACCTCAAAAATTATTCTTTCTTTTTATCACTTACCTACTCGAGGACGAGCAGGAGTTAAGCTTGGGGGTGTTGATATGTTGCAAACGTATCTATAATTTTTGATGTTCCATGCTTGTTTTACATCTACTTTCTTATGTTTTGTCCACACTTTGGAGTATTTTTACACATTTTCTAGAACTAACCTATTAACAAGATGCCACAATGCCAGTTGCCTGTTTTCTGTTGTTTTTGGTTCTAGAAAAGCCAGAAAATGAATTTACTCGGAATTGACGGGACAAAAGCCAAAGTCAATATTTCACCGAGGGGAACACGGAGCCAGAAGACGAGACGGAGAAGGGCCTAAAGGGGGCCACACCCCCTTGCCGTGTGGCTAGGCCTGGCCTGCGCTTGGGGGGTGCAGGCGCATCAGGCACCCCCTCGGCCTCCCCTTCGCCTATATATTGCCTCCGATACAGAAATCCTAAATACCCGATCAAAATTCCACGAAAGAGTCTGTAGCCACCGCCATCTCCATCCCTAGACCGGGAGGGATCTGAAACTCTTCCCGGCACCCTAACGGAGGGGAGAGATCACCCTGGAGGCCTTCTTCATCACCATGACTGCCTCCGGTGTGATGCGTGAGTAGTTCATCCTTGGACTACGGGTCCATGTAGTAGCTAGATGGTTGGTTCTTCTCCTTTGTGCTACCATGTCTAGATCTTGTGAGCTCCGTTCATGATCAAGATCATCTATTTGTAATCCTACATGTTGTGTTTGCGGGGATCCGAAGGATATTGAGATGCTATTTCAGATTGATTATTGATTCTATCATGTCTTTGTTATTTATGATCTTGCGTTCTTTCCATTGTTAGTAGCTATCTTGGCCAAGTAGATGCTAGCAACTCCAAGAGGGAGTATTTATGTTCGATAGTGGGTTCATGCCTCTAGGAATCTGGGGAAGTGACAGAAATCTCTAAGGTACTAGATGTGTCGTTGCTACTAGGGAGAAAACAGCAATCCTTTGTTCATATAACAATCATATTGTTTACTTTACACACTTTGCTTAATGCAATTATCTATTTCTTGCAACTTAATACTAGAGGGGGTTCGGATGATAACCAGAAGGTGGATTATTAGTCATAGATGGAGTTGGATTACGGTTTATGTATAATGTTGTAATGCCCAATCAAATCTCAAAGGAGTCAAGATGATTAGTATATGCATGTATGCTTTCTCGATGTTTGTCAATTGCCCCGCTGTAATTTGTTCACCCAACATGTCATCTATCTTAAGGAGAATCACCACTAGTGAACTATGGACCCCGGTCCTTTCTTTTACCATCAATCTACAAAGCTATTTACTGTTTTCTGTTTACTTTCTGCAAGCTATTACTATCTTCCGCACAATACGTTTAATCCTTTGTTTTCAGCAAAACCGGTGAGATTGATAACCTCACTGTAAGCTGGGGCCAAAGTTCTGTGGTTGTGTTGTGCAGGATTCCAAGTTGGAAACAACACCTTGGAGGTGTTTCCTTGCTCCAACTGGTTCGATAACCTTGGTTTCATAACTGATGGAAAACTTGTTGTTGTGCTCATCATACCTTCCTCTTGGGGTTCCGCAACGAGCTCGAATATATTTTGGGCCATCAGGAGCGCTGCAGGTTCATGGTAAGAGAAGGTATAGTTTTCAGACACAAAGTTTCTGAAAAAGGTATTGAGGTTGATGATTCTAGCATTGTTGCCTTAGAAAGGTTAAAGATTTTGCAAAACTTGCTGCACCCTTGACTTATTTGCTGAATAAAGAAATTCCTTTTGTTTTTGACAAATATTTGTGTCACCTCTTTTGAACAACTTAATAAATCTCTAGTCTCAACACCAATTATTCAACCACCAAAGGGGGATGAGCTATTTGAAATTATGTTCGCTGCTAGTGACTATGAAATTGGGGCCATTCTTAGGTAAAGAGAAGGCATAAACTTAAATATTATTCAATATGCTAGTCATATTTTTAATGAAGATCAAAAGAATTATGCCACAACTGAGAAGGAATTTCTATCCGTTGTTTTTTCCTGTGATAAATTTAGACATTACATTATAAACACCAAAGTAATAGTGCACACTGATCACGAAGCTTTAAGACATCTCTTAGCAAAGAAAGATGTGAAGCCATATTTGATTAAGTGGATCCTATTATTAAAAGAGTATGACTTAAAAATAATGGATAGAAGAGGTAAAGATAATCTGGTAGCCGATAACTTGTCACGTATGGAAGGCATAATTGATGATCCTGTTCCTATTAATGAATCTCTGCCTGGGGAGTACCTTGCCACCTTAGAATTGCATGATCCTTAGTTTGCATACTATGCTAATTTCCTTGTAGGTAAGTTTCTACCAAGGGGAATGAATTATAATTAGAGGAAGAAACTACTTAACATTTTGAAATATTACTTCTATTATGATCCTTATATATAGGCATGGGCTTGATGAGATGATTAGTAAGTGTGTACCCGATCACGAGATGAATGCTATATTGAAAGCTTGTCATGATAGTCCTTATGGAGGGCATCACGCTAGTTACCGTACAGTTGCTAAGGTGTTACAATCCAGATTCTACTAGCCTACTTTATTTAAATATTCTCATAATTATGTTAAGAATTGTGATGCTTGTCAACATATGAGTAACATAGGAAAGACATAAGAAATGTCCATAAATTATAATCTTATAATAGAACCATTTGATGTTTGGGGAATGGATTTCATGGGGCCATTCACATCATCTAATGGATACACTCATATTCTTGTTGTTGTTGATTATGTTACTAAATGGGTTGAATCTATATCTACTTCTCATGCAGATGCATCTACATCCATCAAGATGATTAAGGATATTTTTTCCCATGTTTGGAGTTCCTAGATTTCTAATTACTGGTGGTGGATCTCATTTTATGAAAGGTACTTTCAAGAAAATTCTTCATAAGTATGGGGTCGAGCATAGTGTAGCTTCACCATATCAGTCACAAACTAGTGGTCAAGTGGAGTTTTCAAACCAGGAGATTAAAGTCATACTTCAAAAAACAGTACGGAAGTCAATGAAGGACTGGGCTATGAAGTTGAATGATACTTTATGGCATATCGCACTGCATATAAGAATCATATGAGAATGACACCATATAAGATGGTCTATGGTAAATCTTGTCATCTTCCTTTAGAGCTAGAACATAAGGCTTATTAGGCTATTAAAACTCTAATTTATGATTTTAAGACTGCATGAGAGAAATGCTTCTTAGACGTTCATACTCTAGATAAACTTAGAAATGAGGCCTATGAAAATGATAAAATATTTAAATAGAAAGTTAACATATGGCATAATAGGAAGATAGATAACAAGGAATTCAAATCAGGAGATAAAGTTTGCTATACAATTCTCAGCTAAAGATCTTTGCAGGAAAGTTGAGATCCAAGTGGGAAGGAAAATATGAAGTTGATGAAGCATATCCCACACAGGCGATGAATCTGAAAGGTCAGACCCCATCTACATCTTGTATTGTAACGGGTGGAGCTTGAAGAACTACATAGTTGGAGAGGTAAACGTAATCGACCTAACTTATTTGATCATAGCTGAGGAATTCATCAAGCAATGGTACAGTGAGTTTGATACTTACTGATCCGTTTTCTCTCATTTTTGCTCTTTTGAGACTCCTTCTGTCTTTTTCGATGTTTTCTTATTCTTTCTCTTGTTTTCCTGAACTTGATGGGCTATTTTTTGACCTGGTACGGTCGGACGCGCCCGTACGAGAGGTAGTTAAATGCCTAGTACCCCGTCGTGTTTTTCTATTCTTTTTGCGGATTGGTACGACCACCAGACCATACGGGAGGCTCCCGATGTACGCTAGGTCGTTACCTCTATTTTTTCTTCTCGTTTATGTCTCCTTTTCTTAAAACAATCTCTCTTTACCGCCTCGAAAAGGTAGGTAACTGCCAGTATGAGCGCACCGTACGGGCGATCCTCCCCATACCGAAGGGAGGCACCGGTGGTGGCTGCCCTATTTTGGGAGATTTATCTTTTATTTTTCTTTCCTTCCTTTTTCATTCTACCTCTATGTTCTAGGTTTTTTCTTCTATCCCACCTCTTTTCTCTCCATTATCTTCATGCACCAAATCTCACTTGATCATCCAAGAGCTATGCAGCCTTTTCATATTAAGTAGATATGAGCAAAGAAGGAGGATACCGTGACAAGAACCAAGAAGAGAGAGTCTAAAGAAGGTTCTTCATCTTCATAGACTCATGAACCAGCTCAAGTGGTGCCACTCCCCAATTGGGAGGACATGTTCCCACACAAGCTGGAGATGATGAGGCATGTGGAACAATGGAGGAATATCCAAAAAAACCTTATAGGTATAACTTCGTGGATCCTCTCTCAAATCTTCTCCTGGTTCCTTAACCTCAAACAAACACTACAAAATACACTCATACCTGGAGGATTTTTGGGGCGACATAAGCGAAAAGAACCGGGAAAAGTTGGTTATGCGGCGGATGGACTGTCACGACACCATTTTGTCATGGCAGCCACTTATATATCGTGGCACACTCGATTCCAGCATATTGGAGTGGTGCAGTACATTGGACGTAATAACAGGGGCCGCGATTGCCACTCCATGGAAATAGAGGCATTTAATTTTGAGTCATGTTTGTTTCGAGACGTTCACGCGGATCTAACTACTCAAGTCGGTCTGTCTGACATGTGTGCCCCACCACGAGCTATTATATCTTTATCAACCACCATAAACTACCACTCACATGAGTACTGACCCAATCATCATTGTTCGTGCACCATAGCAGCCCATCTCGTGCGGCGGACATTCGATTCGTCCAGCGGGGCAGCGGCTGTAGTAGCGGCGCCAATGCTAGAGCGAAAACACGATGATGTGTGGTGGCCACAATAAGGTTGAGTGCGGAGGAGGCAATGTATGTTATCTTCCATTTGTTAGTTTTCTTCGTCCATAACTATTATTGTTGGATTATTCGATCGATCTCGATTAGGAACAATTGGGGTTGTCCTTCGCACACTGGCAAAGTGCTGAAGTGGATCCATAAAAAGCACTGGAATGGCATAGATGAGACATGGTGGTAGTGCAACTGTGGGTTGTTCCCGCATCGGCTCGTGGCTTACGAGGGCGTGGACACCGGACGCAAGTTCATGGATTGCCACTATAAATCACCTAAGTGGCACATTGTGGACTGGATTTATGAATCACACTCACCGTAGCTTTCTCGTGCATTGCTAGCGATGAGGAATCTTACCTAGCCCATGAAATTGAAGGTGTCCGGCCAAGAGTTACATCAGAATCTGGAAGAAGGAAGGACAAGCTAAGGTAAACGCGATTAAGTGGTTGTGCCTGGCTTTAGTCGATGTGTTGGCGTCGGTTTAGGAGAAGCTAGAGGAATTGGCTAAAGATGTTTGATGTGATTCTTGTTGTGAAGTGTTTCCTATTTTGTTCATCATTTTCTAAGTTTTGTACACTAAATAATTAATTAAGGACACAATTAAAGATTTCTGAAGTGTAGGTAAGATTTGTGAAGTCTTTCCAGGTTTCCTGCTGTGTTTTTTGTTTTGTACACCAGTAATAGAAAGAAGTTTTTTTTACTAAATTCTTCGTTTGTGTATCGATTTGCCCAAAAGTGAGGCTCATAGAGCCCATAAACCTAACGATATCTACATCCACCAAGCATGTCCTATATAATTGAGGAGTACATCATTTTCCTCCACGGCACCGCACTCCACTTCTAACCCTAGATCTTAGCCTCTCCCTGTTTCCCTCCAAAAACTGCATCTCATCTGGTCTCCCTCTTTCCAATCCGACCCCTAGATCTCATTAGGGCGTTTCCTTATGTCCACTCTGAACATAGATGTGCCCAAGCGTTCCACAGTCTGTCAAGTTGCCCGATCTTCTCAACTCTCAGTGAAGTCCTCCACCGATCATGTCCATGTTTGTTATCCCTTCTTCAAAGTGTGTTTTGCTGATTTCTTCTTTCCCCTTTTACTAATATATCTTTTGTTTCTATTTTAGATCTGCAACCAGGAGGCTACCCAAAACAGACTTAGCAAGCCTAACATGCTGATTGTTTGCAAGGTCATTAGCACCTGCCATGACGATAATGGCGGTCAGATTGTCGGCGAGGTCAATAGTGCATGGCTCGAAGATTATGGTGGTCAGAACCGAGTCACGGAGACGGACGAGCGCCTCGTCAAGGAACCCTTGAAAGCATGGTTGTTGTATAACGCTCCATCCCAAAATAAGGGATGGAGGGGATTAGATCTATAGGAAAAGAGAGTGTGAAATATCATAATTAGATGTTGTATTTTAATTAATTTAATACTAATTATCAAATAATTTGATACCTTAATATAATCCAGCATCTTATTCGAACCAACATGCTTCTAGATGATTTTGTTTGTACTAATTGTAATTAATAGTAGTGCCACTGAAAAGTGTGCCAAGAGCGGCAAAACAGTTTCACTATTTCTCGGCAAGTATTGGCCCCGCCGTGTTTCTTGTAACGTGATGCATCATCTACCGCACCGCTGAAGCGCTAGCTCAGCGGATCATGTTGTGCTACACCAAAAAACCGCTGTCGTTTGAG
The DNA here is from genome assembly GCA_910589775.1 of Avena eriantha. Taxonomy (NCBI): domain Eukaryota; kingdom Viridiplantae; phylum Streptophyta; class Magnoliopsida; order Poales; family Poaceae; genus Avena; species Avena eriantha. The sequence continues at coordinate 541,316,992 of OU342743.1, forward strand.
AATCCCCGGCAGTTATCGATGACGGCTTTTTTTTGCCACGCTAGCGCGACCGCGACAACTAAGGATGTGTCTTGGCATCTATAAGCGCCAGCTCCCAGGATTCATGTTGTAGTGAAGGGGAAGCAAGATGAGATTAGGGAGAACATCGCAAATCTCGAAAAAGTATTCAAAACATGTGTTGAAACCATTGGTGAGGGGATTGATTCCTACTAGATGATGGGCAAAGACCTTGAGAAGAAGGTCGATGACATCGATAGTAGGGTTCAAATCTTGACTAAAATTGTTGTTGAGATGGCTGATGATAGGAAGTTACTTTGAAAGATAATAAAAGAGCAACATGCTAGAATTACCTAACTATCCACTCGATTTGCGTGTATTGCCCATGCTTGTAGTCTCAAAAGGGAGGAGGATTAAGAGGATGATGCTTTCTTCACTGGATGGATACTCACAAGGAGTTATGTGATCCCTCCTAGCTTGAATTCAAGATTGTGGAGATCTATTGGAACCTTGTAATCTATCATCTAGTTTAAGCATGTTTACCTTCTCGCACACATGATAGGTTTTTCTAAAGTTTGCATTGGTTACATGATCAACTTCCTTGGTCAAAGGAAAGAGTTATATCCAATGAGTTTTGAGACTTTATGATATTTGAAGTAATTTCGGTTCATGATTATTGCATTAGATTATGAATTAGGTTGACTGATATGATACCTATACCACTGTTATGATTTTAGGGTCTTCCACACTAATAAAGTATTGATAAGTTATGAGAAGAAATTTTGATAGCATGTCATAATCATTGGTTTAAACCAATACGAGCCATAAATGGTATTAACATGATATAGTTTTGTTGATGAGACAAAAGGAAAACTATGCTATCAAAGAATCAAAAAGAAAAGTGCAAGTGGCAAAAGGTACTCAATCAATGATCATAGACTATTCCCTACTCAATCAAGTGCTCATCTAGATAAACTTGATGATTTTATAACCTGCTAAATCTCCAAACTTCATATAAATTATTAATACAAAAGGTGTGCAAGCCTCTAAGTCATGATGTGTGAGAGTGTGATATAACTCATGATGTAGTTCTATATATGATACTGTAATTATGCTTCAATGGCCTCATTTATTATAACGAGTTGTGCTTCATGAACATTATGACCTTTCCCACAAGTCACTACCTTGCTTGGGGACGAGCAAGAGTCTAGCTTGGGAAAGTTGATGAGTCCATTTTTGAAGTATTTTTACCTTATGTTTTTGCATAAACTGAGTTAAGATTTTGGTATTTTACGGTGCTCGTGCGAATATTTTACCCTTGTTTCAACAAGATCCCGAATTATTAAGTCTTTTGTGAATATATCAATTGTGACTATCATCTTATGTAATAATATGATATTTCTAAGTGATAAATGTCATTTAAATGATTTTTCACGCACCTCGGAGAATAGAGGATGCGAGGAGAAGCTACTGCAAGCTTAATGACCTGCAGCACGGGAGGAGCTTGCCCATACTATTCGCCTGTACTGCCTGCTAGGATGTCCACCTCGTCAAATACTCTCACCGTGCAAAGACGGATCTGAGATCAAACATTCATAGACACCTCCAGCCACAAAACATCATGCCAGGAAGGGATCTAGAGGAGGAACTTGGAGAAGGGCAATTCCTTGCTGCTACACGGATCACAGAAGGACAACACATCATACAACTCATCATCAACCGCTGCATATCTATCATCACCATCATCCCCTCTCTGATCCATTCAATCTTGTTGTAGTTTTGAATACAATTGTGGGTTTACACTTGATTTTGTCTTTGCACTTTCAATCCATCCATATGAATATGATGATGTTGTTGATTTCCTACATGTGTGAGTAGTTATGTTTGTTTTTGGGGAGATGGAGAAACCCTAGCATTACTATGAAATGAAATAAAGAGATCTATAACTTTCGTATTTAATCTTCACTTGATCTATTATATTGTGTTAGACCTCGCTATAGATATGGTATGTGAAGTCGACTACATAACATTTGCCTTCAGGACTAAAGAGAGGGAACTATCCTTTGGATGTGTATGGCAGTATGTCCAGTGCTATTTGATGTCTACGCACTTCTATTCTTGTAGGCAGTTGTTGGGCCTCCAAGTGCAGAGGTTTGTAGAACAGCAGCAAGTTTTCCCTTAAGTGCATCACCCAAGGTTTATCGAACTCAGGGAGGAAGTGGTCAAAGGTATCCTGCAATTAAGATACAAGAAGTCACTTGTGTCCCCAACACACCCAATACACATGTCAGGTGTATAGGTGCACTAGTTTGGCGAAGAGATAGTGAAATACAAGTGGTAACGGTGATAGAAAATAACTCGATGGTGTGGAAGAGACTAAAGGCAAACTGAAATAAAGATGGAAGCAAGCAAACATGTAACAGATCTAATTGCAAACGGTGTATCAATGCTTAGAAACAAGGCCTAGGGGATCATACTTTCACTAGTGAACACTCTCTCATAAATATATCCTCTCTTTATGATACTACTCTCAACTACTCTCCGGTTGGACACTCTAATCGATGGTAGGGCTATAACAGCACACCTCAAAGTCCATCTTTCCCATCTAGAAAACCCCACACTGTCACCTTGAGTACTAGATGAGTCCAACAAACACCACAATTTCATAAAGATATCCAACTCCAAATATAACTCATAACAAGTATTTGTAATCTCTAGCCTAAGTGCCACCATGGTGAGCACGTTGTCACTTTCACACACATGGGGAGAGCAGAGATCTATTAAAGCACTTGAGTAGCAAGGTAGATATAATTGATTACAAAGCTCATGATCACAATATGATCATGCATAGATAGAGAGATGAAGACATAGCTACCGATAGAACCCTTAGCCTCGAGAGAGAACTACTCCCTCCTCATCATGGGAATCAGCAATGGTAATGGAGATGGCGGTGGAGATGGCTCCGGGGGCACTTCCCCGTCCTAGCAGGGTGCCGGAACAGAGACTTTCTGTCCCCCGAATCTCCCCTTAGGTGGCGGCGGCGCAGCGGAACTTTTCGTGAATTTCTGGTTGACGACCTAGGGTTTTGGCTTCGGGAGGCTTCTTATAGGCCAGAGGGCAAGGTCGTGGGCGGCCAGGGGGCCCACACCATGCTCCGGCGCGGCCTAGGTGGACCCGCGCCTAGGGGTGGTGTGGCCACCCTATGGCCCCTCTCTGACTCTCCTTCTGGCTCCGTGAGTCTTCCGGGAAAATAGTAACTTTGGCTTTTGTCCCGTCCAATTCCGAGAATATTCATTTTCTGACTTCCTGGAACCAAAAACAGCAGAAAACACGCAACTAGCACTATGGCATCTTGTTAATAGGTTAGTCTAAGAAATCATATGAAAAGTACTCCAAAGTTGGAACAAAACACAAGAAAGTAGATAGAACCAAGCATGGAACATCAAAAATTATAGATACATTTGCAATGTATCAACATCCCCAAGCTTAACTCCTGCTCGTCCTCGAGTAGGTAAGTGATAAAAAGAAAGAATAATTTTTGAGGTGACATGCACCATCATAAACTTGATCAAAGTATTTGTAAAACATTGAAAAGCTGGGATCAAAGTACTTCAATAATAACATGAAAGACAAAGTTCTAGCAATAAGCAAAGAAACTATGATGCAACATGAAAAGGCACAAACAAAAGATTCATGAATAACAATGCTTTGCAAGACGTTTGTTCGTTTCACATAAAGAAAACATAGCATAAAAGCATTCAGCTTGTCCCTCAATAGAGTAGCAAATATAAATGCATAGGACACCTTCAAAGTTCATAAGAGTGACTAGATACAAATAGTTTAAAACAAGCAATATACAGTTATGCATTAATCAACTAGTCTTGGGACAATGCACATAGAACTAAGAACGGCCACTATGCTCTCAAAGAAGGTGCATAAAGATAGAAGGTGGAGACTCAATATAATGGTGGAAGAAAGGCCTTTGTAAATGGAAGTAGGGATTCAAGTCTCATAAGGAGCTTCCAAAAATCATGGTACTTATAGCTTTCAGCTCTCATTGCCCCTATCATAAGCATCTTGAAGTGATTAAGGTCAAAGTGCACAAACTATGGTGTACATGCTTGACGAAGTATAAGTCAGAAATATCATGTCCCTTGTATACGAGGGCCGCTCCTCATGCTACTCAAGTTTAGTCACCGGTAAGTTCTTGTCATTGTAAGTATATGTGTATCATAGAGAACCGCCAACGGGGTACCCCTTGCCCGATGATACGGAAGAATCCCCATATCAAAATGACAAGGCAAGCAGACAACGAGCATCTCAACATTCTTCTTATTTACCATGGGAATATGGTGCTTTTTTCTCTCTTTCCTCTTTTCATAGTATCTCTTTTTTTCTCCTTTTCTCTTTTTTTCTCAATATAGGACTCTTTTTTTATAAGAAGAATGCTTCATAACAGCTCATTATGGTTACGCTGCAGGTTTCCACCTTGTCAGCATGGATTAGACCAGCGGCCCAGGCGTTTCTCTAACACATATACATAACTCCATGGACTTACAAGCTCCCCTTTCATTTCACACCGATGACATCCATATACAAAAGAGCATGATATCAACTAGGTACAAGTACCAAGTGCAATGTTGAAAGCGTTCCCCATGGAAGCATGGTTCTGCTAATTCCCGACAAATAAGTGCAAGCATATACAACAAAGAAGACACAATGGTTCCAGTTTATTAAGGGCAGGAAAACTAAAGTGTGCCATCAAGTTCGTGAGAGCTTTAATCACTAGTTTTCTCATAACAAGTTTAATTTGGAAGGTAAACAAAAGCATGAATATACTTGGAATAGCATAAGCTAATAGGTAGGTATGGTGGACTCTTTGGAATAACTTGGTTTAGGGAGTTGGATGCATGAGTGGAACTCATACTTGTTGTGGAGGCTAGCAAAAGACTGGGAGCGACAAACTAAGAGAGCAATAATGGCCATAATCATGCAGAGCGACAAAACATCATTGATCAAAGCATAAAGTGATACTACAAGTTGAAAACTAAAGGATCATAAAGGCTATGGTGACTTGAGATAGTCATAACATGGTGTGAGCATGTGCCAAGTCAACCCAAATAAAGCATCAAAGGAGAATACCACTATACTATGCTTTAATATGCTAAAACAACGCATGATTCATCCAAGGCACATTAAGCAATCTCAATTGTTTATAACAAGTCATGCTACATCAAGGAATACTAAGCATGAAGCCAAAACAATATCAAGAATGGCATGACAAAGCATAGGCCACAGTCAAAAACAAGCTCTTTTTACCACATAAGTATGAATTTTCCTACTCTTTTCCAAACCAAACCAAACTATTTGCAAACCAATGTATGAAAGAGGGGGTCCAACAAATTTATTCAGCAAACTAAGAAAACTAAGGCAAACGAAAATCAAAACGAAAGCGAAAAAGAAGACGCTCCAAGAAAAACACAAGTGTGCATGAAACAATAAAAATAAAGCGTTTGGAAGAAACCTGGGATTTTTATTGATGAAGAAGGGGATGACTTGGGCATCCCCAAGCTTTGAGGCTTGTACTTCTTGGATATTTCTTGGGGTGACACGCGTGGCATCCCCAAGCTTGAGCTTTAGTCCATCCTTCATCTCATTACTCATTCCTTCCATACACCTGAAATTTTTCCTCCGTACAAAACTTCACACAATCTTTATTAGCAACATTAGTGCACTTAAGATAAATAAGTATCAAGGTTCAGTTCTAACACCAAATAAACTTCCATTAGAACACTAGCTACTGTAGCACTTCCCTCAAAAAGCTCAATTCCCCAAAAGAACTCAAGAAGGAACCAACAAGAAGCAAATGCAGAAAATGGCAGAAACCTGTCAAAACAGACCAGCAGGTATAGACGAATTTTTTCGAAGACCTTCTGTTGCTCAAATCAAAAAGTGTTGAACTAACGAAAGTTAGATAACAACCTGGGTCAGAAGCACAAACAATTACAGCTCAATCCAATATACAGAGCTCTTTCACGAATATTTACGGTGAAGCATAGAAATTTGTTTCAGAACAGCAACTTTCCCAATCATTACTTCTCTCTCATTTGAGGTTACTCTTGGCACAAAAAGCAAATAAAAAGGATAAGGAGCGGTTATTACAGAGGTAATAACTTCCAAGACTCATCTAATACTTTTGGGTTATCTCCCAATAAGTACTTTTCTTTAACGCCTTTAAGTTAGGCTTGATAGTTTGCGAAGATGCTCACATAAGAAATATGAATTGAAGTAAAAGAAAGCATCAAGAAGCAAATTCAAAACACATTTAAGTCTAACCCACTTCCTATGCTTAGGAATCTTGTAAAGAAACAAGTCATGAAAGCACAAAGCAACAAGCATAGGAAAGCAAAACAAGTGCAACTTCAAAAATTTCAACATAAAGAGGGGAAACTTAATATAATTGAGATGCATAGAACCATGTTTCCCTCTCTCATAATAACTTTCAGTAGCAACATGAATAAAATTAACAATATAACTATCACATAAAACATTCTTATCATGAGCCACATGCATAAAAGAATTAATACTCCCCACATAAACATAGTCATTCCTGTTAATTATAGTGGGAGCAAATTCAACAAAATAGCTATCATTATTATTTTCATCACAATAATCATCAAATATAGCAGGCATATTATAATCATAATTAATTTCCTCCTCAATAGTAGGTGGACTGAAAATATCATATTCATCATTGCAATCATCATAAATTGGAGGTATAGTATCTTCATAAGCAATAGAATAGTTCTCTTCCAAAGTGTGCTCATTTGTAAACATATCATCATTGGAAGGATCATGGATAGCACTAATAGTATAGCAATTATTAATATCATCATTTTCAGAATTGGTACCAAAGAGATTTTCAATATCAAAAGAAGTGTGCTTTTCCCAATCATGATCACTACTATAGGTAACAGGAATAGGAACATCATCGAGTTCAGACTCATCAAAAACTATAATAGGAGCTACATGCTTAGGGGAAATACCGTTTCTTCCCTCCTTTTTGTTGAGGGAAAACCTCGAGGGTGGCCCGATCTTTCACGATTCCCTTTCAAATCGAGGGTGGAGTGCGGGGTAAGGAGGGAAGGATGAACACGAAGAACACACGGACGAAGAACGCGATGAACACACACACGCAAAACCACGATAAACACCAATAGCTCACGCCGGCGGTGACCGGTCCGGCGCAATCCCTAGGATCGGCATCGGGCGGAGGACTCTCTCTCGAACCGGCACGGGGAGATGGGAGACTCGATGAGATCTTGATGTCTAGGCAAAGGGACACTAATGCCTAGGCCTTGTACAATGCGGAGGCACAATGCAAACTCCAATGAGGTTTGAGGATATTGGTGCTCCTTGGTCAAGGAGCATGAGGCAAGAATTAGATAGATCCACAAAGGGCTTTCCACTAATTCCAATATCAAGCCTAGGGTTTACAATGGAGGTGGGGGTCTATATATGGGCCAACCACAAGTTCAGGGGTAATTCAGGCATTAAAGTAGAGTTCTGGGCGAAGTAGAGGGATACATGGGCCATAGGGCCCAGCTAGGCTCGTAGGCCCATCTTCAGGCCAGACAGTCCGGGTCGGAACGGTTGGATAGTCCAGGCTGGCCGGACACTCCGGGCAGTGTCCGAACTGGCACACAAAATGTTCGAGTCCAGACGGGGCGGGGGTAGGCCGGACACTCCGGCTGAGTCGCGCTGGACACTCCGGCTGGAGTCGGGCGGACACTCCAGCTCTGGCAGCTTCAGCTCAGGTGCAGCTTCAGGGCTCGTGGGTCGACGCGGCAGGGGCTCGTACCTGATGATGCACAAAGTAGTGGTATGAAGTAGCACGCCATACAAGGAGGTATCAAATTGGCACAAAGAGAGGAGCGAGTTCACCTTAGCTTGGAGGAGTTTGGCTCGGGCACGAGCCATGGGTCCACTTGGGGGACTTGTTGTTGTAGATGTAGAAGCGTCCGTAGGACGGGCTGCATCAGCTCCCCCCCCCCCTTGGGAAAGAGTCGTCCTCGACTCTTCGTGGATATAATCTTGAGCATCTCCATGGTAGGGTGAGAGATCCTTGACATTGAATGTATTGCTTGCAAGGTACTTGGAGGTCGGTATGTCGATGATGTAGGCGTTGTTGTTGATTCTTTTGAGGACCTTCCACAAGTAGCTCATGAATTTGACGTCGCGGTCGGAGACGATTGTCCTTGGCACACCGTGAAGACGGACGATTTCCCTGAAAAACAGATTTGTAACATGTGAAGCATCGTCGGTCTTATGGCACGGTATGAAGTGTGCCATTTTGGAAAAACGATCCACAACAACAAATATAGAATCATGACCATGCTTAGATCTAGGCAATCCTAACACGAAATCCATGCTAATGTCGGACCAAGGTGTATGAGGAATAGGCAATGGCACATAAAGACCATAGGGATTAGCTTGCGACTTAGCTTGAACACATGTCGTGCATCGTTGAACGTAGCGCTCCACGTCACGCTTCATCTTGGGCCAAAAGTAGTGATTGGAGAGCATGTCCAATGTCTTGTCGCGACCAAAGTGACCCATAAGGCATCCACCATGAGATTCTTGGAGGAGCAAAAGTTGAAGCGACGACTTCGGGATGCATAGCTTGTTTTGTTTATATAGAAATCCCTTATGCAAATAGAAATCATCAACTCCTTTGTCATTGGAGCACTTTGCGAAAATTGGTTCAAAGAACGGTTCGGAAGCATACAAAGATTTTATTTCCTCAAGACCCAACACGTTGATTTCAAGTCTCGTAAGAAGGCTTGTCTGTTTGTGAGACAATGCGTCCGCAACTACATTATCTTTGCCCTTCTTATACATGACAATGTACGAAAAAGACTCCATGAACTCAGCCCACTTAGCGTGTCTCTTGCTCAAGTTAGCTTGGCCTTTGAGATATTTCAACGACTCGTGGTCAGAATGTATGATAAATTCCTTGGGCCAAAGGTAGTGTTGCCAAACTTGAAGGACACGAACTAAGGCAAAAAGCTCTTTGTCATAAATCGGATAGTTAAGGCGAGCACCATCAAGTTTCTCGCTATGGTAGGCTATAGGACGTCCGTTTTGCATAAGGACTCCTCCAATGCCAATACCACTAGCATCACACTCTATCTCAAAAGTTTTTGTGAAAGCCGGTAAAGCAAGAAGAGATGCTTCGGTGAGCCTCTTTTTAAGTTCATCAAAAGCTTTTTGTTGTGCTTTGCCCCACACGAAGGTGACATTCTTTTTGGTCAATTCATTAAGGGGAGAAGCAATGGTTGAAAAGTATTTCACAAAGCGACGATAGAAACCTGCCAACCCATGAAAACTTCGGAGTTCACTCACATTTGTTGGTATGGGCCAATCTCGTATGTCCTTTACCTTGGAAACATCAACTTCAATTCCCTTCAAAGAAACGACAAATCCAAGAAAAATCAACTTGTCTTTAGCAAAAGTGCGCTTGGGAAGATTAGCATAAAGCTTTTCATGTCGAAGGATTTGCAAAACTTCCTTGACATGTGTTATATGATCCTCAAGTGATTTGCTATAAACAAGAATATCATCAAAATAGACAACAAAACTTTTTCCAATAAGGGAACGCAAGATGTGATTCATAAGGCGCATGAAGGTGGATGGGGCATTTGATAAACCAAAAGGCATAACCAACCATTCATAGAGACCAAGTTTGGTCTTGAAGGCAGTTTTCCACTCATCACCTTCAGCCATGCGTATTTGATGGTAACCACTACGGAGATCAATTTTCGAAAAAATAGTGGCTCCACACAACTCATCAAGCATGTCATCGAGACGTGGTATGGGATGTCGATAACGCACGGTGATAGCATTGATTGGACGGCAGTCCATGCATAACCGTAATGTATCATCCGTCTTTGGAACAAGAATCACGGGTACGGCACTTGGACTAGTGCTAACTTGGATCAAACCTTTGGAGACAAGTTGGTTGATTTGACGTTCGATCTCCTTCGTCTCCTCCGGGTTCGTGCAGTAAGCGGCGCGGTTGGGAAGTGGTGCACCGGGGATGAGGTCAATTCGATGTTCGATGCCACGAAGAGGAGGTAGTCCATGTGGAAGCTCTTCGGGGAACACATCCTTGAATTCCTGCAAAACATTCATCAAAGATGGAGGAACATTGGTTAATTCATTAGTTCCTTGCGCTAGTACCTTGCAAAGGAGGACATAGTGCAAGATGGATGGGTTGTTCCGAACATCTCTCATCTCACTTTTGGTGGCAAGGAGAATTAGTTTTTCCACTCGAATTTGGCTTGTGGCTCTCACTCACTATGAGGTGGTTCTCTCTCTCACCGCTCTTCTCACAAGTAGGTGTTGTGCTTTGCGCCCTCGCTAAAGCCTTTGCATTGTCCGCAATTATTTGGCTAGGAGTCATCGGTTGCAAAACACATGTTTTGTTGAGCCATTTGAAGGTGTATATATTGGTGCGACCATCATGTTGAGCAGCCTTGTCAAATTGCCATGGTCGACCAAGAAGCATGTGGCAAACTGTCACAGGAACCACATCACACTCCACCGTATCTTTGTAAGGACCAATGGCGAAGGAGACCGATACGGTATGCTTGATCTTCACGGACCCTTGGTGACTTAGCCATTGCACGTGGTAGGGGTGCTTGTGTGGATGGAGGGTGAGGTTGAGATTCTCACACAACTCGGTGCTAGCAAGGTTGTGACAACTCCCTCCGTCAATGATCACCTTGATAGATTTGCCGTTGATGTCGGCTCGTGTTTGGAAGATATTGGAGCGTTGGTCTTCATGCTCTTGTGCTTGAGTGGTCAAGATCCTTGTGACGACAAGCGATGGACTTGCGTCATGCTCACACATGAGGAGTTCTTGATCATCTTCCACTCGTTGCCTTGCCATTGCTTCCTTGACACGGGCATCAAACTCATCTTCACTCAAGTACTCTTCATCACCATTATCATGGATGAACAAGACTTTCTTGTTTCCACATTCGGCCGACTTGTGTCCTTTACCTCCACACTTGTAGCATTCACTGTTGAAAGGTGTATCACTCTTTGCTTGCTTGCCACTTGGGGGCAGTTTTCCTTGAGGAAGTGTGGGCTTGAAGGAAGGCTTGGAGGTACTTGAGGAGCTACCATTGAAAGTTGTTGGTGTAGGGGTTGAATCTTGCTTGTAGATGAAGTACGTCTTGGGCTTCTTGTACTTGATGTCCTCTTGCACTTGACGTTCAGCCTTTGTTGCGATGTGCACAAGCTCAACCATGTTGTTGTAGGTTTGGAACTCGACGATGTGCTTGATTGGGTGATTCAAGCCAATAAGGAAACGTGCCATTGTTTGCTCCATGCATTCATCAATGTTGGCACGAATCAAGTTGAGTTCCATTTCCTTGAAGTATTCTTCCACGGTCTTTGTCCCTTGACGAAGAGCTTGAAGGTTGTTGAAGAGGTCACGCGTGTAGTGCGCAGGGACAAACCGGGATCTCATGTGAGCCTTCATGTCATGCCAAGTTGTGATTGGCGGCTCTTGTCTTGCATCACAAGCAACTTGAACTTGTTCCCACCAAAGGTTGGCGTAATCATCAAACTCTAGCGAAGCCATGGCGACCATCTTCTCGTTACTATAGTTGTGCGTGCAGAAGATCTTGTCGACTTTGAGTGCCCACGAGAGGTATTCTTCGGGGTCATTGGATCTGGTGAACTTGGGCATTGTGAACATGAGCTTGCCAAAAGTTTCTTCATCATTGCGGTCATTGTGATGATCTTGGTGACGTTGTTGATGATCTTGTAGTTGGGGAGGTGGAACTTGGTTCTCTTGTCCTTGTTGCGGAGCTTGCTCTTGATATTGTTGTTGAGGAGGAGCTTGCTCTTGCTCTTGGTGCGGTTGTTGACGTGGTTGAGGCGCTTGAGCCTCATGGTGGCGAGGGTGTGGAGCCCCTTGACGCGGTTGATGACGAAGAGGAGGCTCGTTCCTCGGTTTGTGGTGTTGGTTAGGCACATGGGCCTCACGGCGAAGAACATGGTCATGAGCCTCTTGACGTGGTGGGCGTCGCTCAACTTGTATCACTTGACGCTCCAAGTTTTTTTGATGTGGAGGAGGCGCCGCGTGATGACCATGGTGTCGTTGTTGATGTTCATGACGTTGATGATGAGGAGGGGGATCTTGGAGAGCTTCACGTCGATGACGAGCTTGATTCTCCAAATTGGAGTCATCACTTGTTGTGTCAAGTATGTGTCGCGGTCGATGGTGGTAGACTTGCGGTTGCACTTGCGGTTCCTCTTGTGGTTGCTCTTGTTGAATCACTAGTGCCCTTGCATGATGACGGTGTGCTTCTTGCCTTGAAGAGAGGTCACCATCATAGCTTGACGTTGCGGCGTGCCGTGGGGAAGGTACATAGTTCGAAGAGGTTCCATCTTCAACCACGGGGGCATCATTGCGTCTTTGAACACTTTGATGTAGATCTTGTGGAAGAGGTGCATGACGATGCGAAGAACTTGAAGAGCTTGACGCGCGTGAACGTGGTCTTGCCATTCCGTCGATGAGGCGTCGAAGATTGTCATTTGTTTCGGCGACGGAGCATTGGAGCGCTTCATTTTGGTGGCCGAAGTTGTGATGCATTGCTTGCATTTTCCTTTCGAGGCCGTCGAAGCGGTTGTCGATGTTCTTGAACTCGGCTTGCGTCTCGCCAAATTGTTCATCTTGTCGCATCTCAAGTGCTTGGCAACGTTCATAGAACTCTTGTCGAACGATGAAGTGACTTGCGCGCGTCATGTACGGACCTTGATCTTCTTCTTGGGGAGGTGGTTGGCTCGTCTCACCGTGCCTATCCATCATGCAAAACACACGAGTATTGTATATGGAAGTGGAATATGGTGGTGTTAGCCTTGTACCTCACCTTGGGGATTGCACCAAACTAGAAACCACAAGTGAGAGCTATAAGCATGCAAAGTAGAATTGCAAAGAAAACTCACACTAAAGAAAGAACTAACTCTCAAAAGCTCGTTGGTGGTAGGTTAGGATTGTGGAAAGCCAAAGAACCAACCAAATGAAAAGGGATAGTCAAATGTGGGTAAAATCCAACAAAACTCAAGTCAAAGGCGAAGGTCAACAACTCGAAAGGGTGACGGGAACCTACGACTATATACACACACGTGGAGAAAGTTGGGATTGACACGACTATGAAAATGAGCAAACTAAATGTCCTAACGAAGACTAAGATCGTTGTCGTGCCAATGTAAGGAGAGACCGTGGCTCATTTGCAAAGATTAAAAGTGAGCAACGAATTTGTGCACTTGCCTTGGGCGCTCTTCTTTCTTTCTAGCTTACAAGCTTTTAGACTCTCTTTTGCAACGGGAGACTATTTTTCTTTTTCTTTTTCTTTGTATATTTTTCCTTTTTTTGCTCTCCCTTGATGCTACCTAGTCACACTTGCTATTGCTCTTGCACTCTCACTATCCAAGGACAAATGCACAATGCTCAAGCAAACACAAGATGAGCCACTCTCATGGGATAGGTACACACAAAGGAAGATGGGGGTTAACAAGGTGACGCAAGGTATACCTTCGTTGATGATGAACTCGGCGTCGGTGGTGCGGGATGATGTTCGTGGTCCGTGGTGGCGATGAGCGCGGAAGTTGATGATGCGGAAGCTTGCTGGTAGTTGCTGACACGCACACGGGACACGAGCAAACAAAGGAGATTACCAATGCGAAAAATGAGGCAAAACAGTCAAAACAGGCGTTACAGCTGGACACTCCGGTCTGTCTTGGCCGGATACTCCGGTCTGGCCGGACACTCTGGTCTAGTTCGGCCGGACACTCCGGTCAGGCCGGACACTCCGGTCGGTATGAGCCGGACACTCCGGCGTGGGTTTCCTGCTCGTGTTCTTGAGCGGAAATCCTCGCCTTCAGGCCTCAAATCCGAGAAAAACTGGCCAAATTGGGCTGGGGAAACGCAGGATAAAGCTGGACCAACTCCTTAGACAAGGTTTGGTCGGATCAAAACCACAAATAACACTCCAAATCAAGAGATCAATCCAAAGGCAAATATGGGCTGTTTTTTGTGGGGATTTTCGAATTTTTGGTGGATAGAAGAAAATTTTGTGGGGGAAATCGTGAGCAACGAAGCTCTTGCTACCAATATGTTGAGGGCAAACCTCGAGGGTGGCCCGATCTTTCACGATTCCCTTTCAAATCGAGGGTGGAGTGCGGCGGAAGGAGGGAAGGATGAACACGATGAACCCACGCACGAAGAACGCGATGAACACACACACGCAAAACCACGATAAACACCAATAGCTCACACTGGTGGTGACCAGTCCGGTGCAATCCCTAGGATTGGCGTCAGGCGGAGGACTCTCTCTCGAACCGGCACGGCGAGATGGGAGACTCGGTGAGATCTTGACGTCTAGGCAAAGGGACACCGATGCCTAGGCCTTGTACAACGCGGAGGCACAATGCAAACTCCAACGAGGTTTGGGGATATTGGTGCTCCTTGGTCAAGGAGCATGAGGCAAGAATTAGATAGATCCACAAAGGGGTTTCCACTAATTCCAATATCAAGCCTAGGGTTTACAATGGAGGTGGGGGTCTATATATAGGCCAACCACAAGTTTAGGGGTAATTCAGGCATTAAAGTAGAGTTTTGGGCGAAGTAGAGGGGTACATGGGCCATAGGGCCCAGCTAGGCTCACAGGCCCATCTTCAGGCCGGACAGTCCGGGTCGGAACGGCCGGACACTCCGGGCAGTGTCCGGGCAGTGTCCGAACTGGCACACAGAATGTCCGAGTGCAGACGGGGCGGGGGTAGGCCGAACACTCCGGCTGAGTCGCGCCGGACACTTTGGCTGGGCCGGACACTCCGGCTGGAGTCGGGCGGACACTCTGGCTCTGGTAGCTTCAGCTCAGGTGCAGCTTCAGGGCTTGTGGGTCGACGCGGCGGGGGCTCGTACGTGATGATGCACAAAGTAGTGGTAGGAAGTAGCACGCCATCCAAGGAGGTATCAAATTGGCACGAAGAGAGGAGCGAGTTCACCTTAGCTTGGAGGAGTTTGGCTCGGGCACGGGTCATGGGTCCACTTGGGGGACTTGTTGTTGTAGATGTAGAAGCGTCCGTAGGACGGGCTGCATCACTTTTACTCCTCCTTTTCTTCTTTATCTTCTTCTCTTTAGGAGGGAGAGGCTTGAAAGGAAGCTTCTCCATATACCCTGGTTCATTGTTAGAGATAATAGAAGAAACTTTGGAGGATTCCTTCTTTTCATTAATAAGATCAAAACACATATTAGTCCTATCATATTTTGGTAAAATCTCATCTTCTATAATATTTTGTATGTAAGTATTTTTGTGAAAATTATCAACACAATAAAGATGACAACCATGCAGGACACTATTCATATCAAAAGCACCCATATCTACCAAAGAGGTTTTTCTTGATAACTCTTCACACCCCCAAAAATAATGTAAGTTCATCATGCTGATTAGGAGTGATCATGTCATCACAATACAAACTTGCAGTACTCATTGGATTAGAAGGGCTATTATTATGGCCTGAGCATTGAAAATTGAAATGACCCACTTCAAAGCAAAGTTCACAAATAAAAGGATAGAGGGCACAAACTTTTTTACCAAGATCATTTAGAGCCCTATACCACATTCTAGTTTTTTCATTCTTGTGGGTGATACAATATTCTTCTTCAACTTGATTACTCTCACAAGGTCTATGTATCCCACAAAAATTAACATGCTTATAAGAAATAGTGCTTTCAGAGGTTTGAGCATGTTTATTGCTATCATTAACAACAATTTCATTTTCCATGCAAGTGTCTTTAAAAGGCTCATGATACATGTCCCACTTTTCTTTAGGAGCATTAATATGAGAAGCAAAGGTTTTAAAACTATCAATAAGAATTTGAGGATCAAGACCATATTTAGCACTAAGCTCTTGAAAATCAGTAGTTTCAGCAAAAGACTTAATGCAATCATACTCATAGTTTATACCTGGTTCTTTACCTTTGTTGTTATCCCATCTTCGGTATTGCTTTGAATTGTTTCAAGAAGATCCCACTTAGCTTTGACCTCCTTACTTGTGAAGGATCCCTCTAAACAAGTATCGAGATAGTCCTTGTAATGTCCTGAAAGCCTTGCATAGAAATTATTAATAACAATATTACAGGGGAGCTCATGAATGGGATATTTGAGCATTAGTGACTTCAGTCTCCCCCATGCTTGGGCGATACTTTCTCCATCATGCGGATGAAAATTATAAATGTAATTCCTATCTTTATGAATTTCATGAGGAGGATAAAATTTAGAGTAAAAGAGAGATTCAGGTTCCTTCCACTCCAAATGATGAGGATCATCTAGTAGCTCATACCACTCCCTTGCTTTGCCCTTAAGTGAAAAAGAGAATAACTTCTTCTTGACGTGATCTGTTGTAATACCTGCACACTTGAATAACCCGCATAATTCGTGTATAAAGAGCAAATGATCACCGGGATGGACAGTTCCATCTCCAAAATAGTAGTTATCCATAACACGATCAATAATTTTTATAGGTATTATAAAAGGGATGCTTTCAGTATGTGGATTTAAAATATCACAAGTATCATTAGAATTACCACATATGGGAGATAAAGTATCATCAGAGCAAATTTTCTTCCTTAAAACTGGGGAACTAAAGAGATCATTTTCATAAGAACCAACTTCCCCAAGCTTAGACGTTTCCATGGCATTAGTAACAAAGGTGTTCAAAAGATTCATACTAATAACATTGCTATTAGCATGCAAAGAAAGTTCCATGGGTTTTTTAATTTTCTTTTCAGACAATTCAAGTTCTAACTTAGGAAAAATACTAAAAAGCTCTCTAATTTTGTTGTTGTTTTTCATTAAGCCTAACTAGTGAAAACAAGAAACAAAAAGACAAAATTGCAGAATCGAAAGGAAATAACTTCGAGCACTCACACCGGAGGATGTGAGTACCTTTTACCTTACCTCCCCAGCAACGGCGCCAGAAAATAGGCGTTTGCCGTGGGAGGTTCTTCTTCTTTAATCCTCCGATGTGAATACCTTTTACCTTACCTCCCCGGCAACGGCGCTAGAAAATAGCTTGATGTCTACGCACTTCTATTCTTGTAGACAGTTGTTGGGCCTCCAAGTGCAGAGGTTTGTAGAACAGCAGCAAGTTTTCCCTTAAGTGCATCACCCAAGGTTTATCGAACTCAGGGAGGAAGTGGTCAAAGTTATTCCCTCTCAAGCAATCCTGCAATCAAGATACAAGAAGTCTCTTGTGTCCCCAACACACCCAATACACTTGTCAGGTGTATAGGTGCACTAGTTTGGCGAAGAGATAGTGAAATACAAGTGGTAACGGTGATAGAAAATAACTCGATGGCGTGGAAGAGACTAAAGGCAAACTGAAATAAAGATGGAAGCAAGCAAACATGTAACAGATCTAATTGCAAACGGTGTATCAATGCTTAGAAACAAGGCCTAGGGATAATACTTTCACTAGTGAACACTCTCTCATAAATATATCCTCTCTTTATGATACTACTCTCAACTACTCTCCGGTTGGACACTCTAATCGATGGTAGGGCTATAATAGCACACCTCAAAGTCCATCTTTCCCATCTAGAAAACCCCACACTGTCACCTTGAGTACTAGATGAGTCCAACAAACACCACAATTTCATAAAGATATCCAACTCCAAATATAACTCATAACAAGTATTTGTAATCTCTAGCCTAAGTGCCACCATGGTGAGCACGTTGTCACTTTCACACACATGGGGAGAGCAGAGATCTATTAAAGCACTTGAGTAGCAAGGTAGATCTAATTGATTACAAAGCTCATGATCACAATATGATCATGCATAGATAGAGAGATGAACACATAGCTACCGGTAGAACCCTTAGCCTCGAGAGAGAACTACTCCCTCCTCATCATGGGAATCAGCAATGGTGATGGAGATGGTGGTGGAGATGGCTCCGGGGGCACTTCCCCGTCCTGGCAGGGTGCCGGAACAGAGACTTTCTGTCCCCCAAATCTCCCCTTTGGTGGCGGCGGCGCAGCGGAACTTTTCGTGGATTTCTGGTTGACGACCTAGGGTTTTGGCTTCGGGAGGCTTCTTATAGGCTAGAGGGCAAGGTCGGTGGGCGGCCAGGAGGCCCACACCATGCCCTGGCGCGGCCTAGGTGGACCCGCGCCTAGGGGTGGTGTGGCCACCCTATGGCCCCTCTCCGACTCTCCTTCTGGCTACGTGAGTCTTCCGGGAAAATAGTAACCTTGGCTTTTGTCCCGTCCAGATCCGAGAATATTCATTTTCTGACTTCCTGGAACCAAAAACAGCAGAAAACACGCAACTGGCACTGTGGCATCTTGTTAATAGGTTAGTCCAAGAAATCATATGAAAAGTACTCCAAAGTTGGAACAAAACACAAGAAAGTAGATAGAACTAAGCATGGAACATCAAAAATTATAGATACATTTGCAATGTATCAACATCCCCAAGCTTAACTCCTGCTCGTCCTCGAGTAGGTAAGTGATAAAAATAAAGAATAATTTTTGAGGTGACGTGCACCATCATAAACTTGATCAAAGTATTTGTAAAACATTGAAAAGCTGGGATCAAAGTACTTCAATCATAACAAGAAAGACAAAGTTCTAGCAATAAGCAAAGAAACTATGATGCAACATGAAAAGGCACAAACAAAAGATTCATGAATAATAATGCTTTGCAAGACGTTTGTTTGTTTCACATAAAGAAAATATACCATAAAAGCATTCAGCTTGTCCCTCAATAGAGTAGCAAATATAAATGCATAGGACACCTTCAAAGTTCATAAGAGTGACTAGATACAAATAGTTTAAAACAAGCAATATCAAGTTATGCATCAATCAACTAGTCTTGGGACAATGCACATAGAACTAAGAATGGCCACTATGCTCTCAAAGAAGGTGCATAAAGATAGAAGGTGGAGACTCAATATAATGGTGGAAGAAAGGCCTTTGTAAATGGAAGTAGGGATTCAAGTCTCATAAAGAGCTTCCAAAAATTATGGTACTTATAACTTTCAGCTCTCATTGCCCCTATCATAAGCATCTTGAAGTGATTAAGGTTAAAGTGAACAAACTATGGTGTACATGCTTGACGAAGTATAAGTCAGAAATCTCATGTCCCTTGTATACGAGGACCGCTCCTCATGCTACTCAAGTTTAGTCACCGGTAAGTTCTTGTCATTGTAAGTATATGTGTATCATAGAGAACCGCCAACGGGGTACCCCTTGCCCGATGATACGGAAGAATCCCCATATCAAAATGACAAGGCAAGCAGACAACGAGCATCTCAGCATTCTTCTTATTTACCATGGGAAAATGGTGCTTTTTTCTCTCTTTCCTCTTTTTATAGTATCTCTTTTTTTTCTCTTTTTCTCTTTTTTTCTCAATATAGGACTCTTTTTTTATAAGAAGAATGCTTCATAGACAGCTCATTATGGTTACGCCGCAGGTTTCCACCATGTCAGCATAGATTAGACCAGCGGCCCAGGCGTTTCTCTAACACATATACATAACTCCATGGATTTACAAGCTCCCCTTTCATTTCACACCGACGACATCCATATACAAAAGAGCATGATATCAACTAGGTACAAGTACCAAGTGCAATGTTGAAAGCGTTCCCCATGAAAGCATGGTTCTGCTAATTCCCGACAAATAAGTGCAAGCATATACAACATAGAAGACACAATGGTTCAAGTTTATTAAGTGCAAGCATTTGCAATGTATCACTATTTTGTGTCTGCAAGAATTGGCTTATAACCTACACGGTCAAAGGGGGATTAAGAGAGATTCACTAAGCTCGTAACGATATCCATGGGGAAACCCTTAATGAATCATGCGTTGTTTTAGCATATTAAAGCATAGTATACTGGTATTCTCCTTTGATGTTTTATTTGGGTTGACTTGGCGCATGCTCACACCATGTTATGACTATCCCAAGTCACCATAGCCTTTATGATCCTTTAGTTTTCAACTTGTAGTATCACTTTATGCTTTGATCAATGATGTTTTGTCGCTCTGCATGATTATGGCCATTGTTGCTCTCTTAGTTTGCCGCTCCCAGTCTTTTGCTAGCCTCCACAACCAAGTATGAGTTCCACTCATGCATCCAACTCCCTAAACCAAGTTATTCCAAAGAGTCCACCATACCTACCTACTAGCATACGCTATTCCAAGTATATTCATGTTTTTGTTTACCTTCCAAATTAAACTTGTTATGAGAAAACTAGTGATTAAAGCTCTCACAAACTTGATGGCCCACTTTACTTTCTGCATTTAATAAACTTGAACCATTGGGCCTTCTTTGTTGCGTATATGCTTACGCTTTATAAGTTGAAGTTAGCAGAACCATGTATCATGGGGAACGCTTTCAACATTGCACTTGTACTTTGTACCCCGTTGATATCATGTTCTTTTGCTTATGGATCCCGGTGGTGTGAAATAAAAGTGGAACTTGTAAGATCATGGAGTTTGTATGTGTGTTAGAGAAACGCCTGGGCCGCTAGCCTAAGCCATGCCTAATCATGGTGGAAACTTGTAGCATCACCATAATGAGCACTCTATGAAGCATCCTCAATAAAAACCTATGCAAATAACAAATAAAAAGATCGCTGAAATGCTCATTGTCTGCTTGCCTTGTCATTTTGATTATGGGATAGCTCCTGTATCATGTGCAAGGGGTACCCCGTTGCCGGTACTTTATGATACACATCTACTTACAATGACAAGAGCTTACTTGTGACTAAAGTTGAGTAGCATGAGGTTCGGTCTTCATAAGTAAGGGGCATGAGATTTCGGTTTATAACTTGTCAAGCATATCCTCTTAGTTGTGTCACTTTAACCTTAATCACCTTCAAGATGCTTATGATAGGGCAATGAGAGCTGAAAGCTGACAAGTACCATAATTTTTGGAAGCTCTTTATGAAACTTGAATTCCTACTTCCTTCTATGAAGGCCTTTCTTTTACTTTTATGTTGAGTCTCCACCTTCTATCTTTATGCACCTACTTTGAGAGCATAGTGGTCATTCTTAGTTCTATGTGCATGATGGCTATGTGCACGGCGCCTAGAAAAGTGCTGGTGCGTGGTTGATGTAGAGCTCGTTGGGAACCCCAAGAGGAAGGTATGATGAGCACAGCAGCAAGTTTCCCTCAGTTATGAAACCAAGGTTTAATCAAACCAGTAGGAGCAAGGAAACACCCCAAAGGTGTTACTAGCTGAGCTTTGGCAGGGCGCACTACCGGTGCTAGTAGCAACATGGAGACCTGCACAACACAACCACAGAACTTTGTCCCCAACTTGCGATGAGGTTGTCAATCTCACCGTGTTTTGTAGAAAACAAAGGATTAAACGTATCGAATGGAAAGAAGTAAAAGTTTGCAGAAAGTAAACACAAAGCAGTAAAAGATTGTAGATTGTATGTAAAAGACAAGGACCAGGATCCATAGTTCACTAAAGGTGGCTCTCCTTAGATAGATAACATGCTGGGTGAACAAATTACAGTGGGGCAATTGACAAACATCAAGAAAGCAATACATGCATATACTAATCATCTTGACTCCTTTGAGACTTGATTGGGCATTACAACATTATACATAGACCGCCATCCAACTTCATCTATGACTAATAATCCACCTTCAGGTTATCATCTGAACCCCCTCCAGTATTAAGTTGCAAGCAACAGACTATTGCTTTACGAACTGCGTGTAAAGTAAACAATACGATTGTTCTATGAACAAAGGATTGTTGTTTTCTCCCTAGTAGCAACATCACATCTAGTACCTGTAGCATCCCAATTGTCTAACAATTGTAATGCTACTTGGTCTAGTAATATATTGGCTACTTCCTATATATAATTGTTGCATCATAATTATATCATGCTCATGTCATCATGCCGCCTTGCATTTGAGCATCATATAAAACCCTTCTTCTTTTGGTTCTTCTCTCATATGCATTATTAATTGTAGTTGCCTCTTGATATTGTATCTGGTTGTTGATATATTGTTTAAATGTCCAAGTTGAGTTGGGGGCATATCTTTTATTCAAATCCATCACCTTTCTTTTCACCACTTTATAATTCGACCATCCTATTAATCCATGAGCTTGTATTTCTTTTCTCTTGATTTTATTCAAGCTCATGTGAATGGGGTTGATCTAATTCTATAAATTCTTTTGCTTGGCCTTATTCCACTTCTTGGGGAATGCCTAAGATTAATGCCATATTATTATTATTGTTTTCACAAGAATTGATCATGGCTTTTATTATTTTTGCATGGGCCATGCAAGAGTACCACCACCTTTAGCCCATTTGATTCCTCTTGGTTTTATTGGTTCTTTTCTTTGTGGATCATCTCCATCTCTCTCCACCATTCCCCTTATTCTCATCAACACCTTTTCTTTTATTTTTCTCCATGCATGAGTCCAAATGAGGGCTCTTCACATACATATTTTTCTTTCTCTTTTTCTTGGATATTCCTCCACCTCATCTCTTGATAATTCAAAGGCCTCACTATATTCCACTTGGGTTGATCTTATGAACAAGTTTTAAAACCTAAACAACTTAAACTAAACCCTAACCCTAGCTTCCTCTCTTTTCTTTCTAACCCCAATTCTACACTAAACCCTAACCCCTACCACACCTCTCTCACCCAGGGGCTACTGACGGTCCTGCGGGTTTAAGGGGTTAGCGGTTCGACGGGCTCTGGATCTAACGCTCCACGGGGACGTGGTGCCGGGAGTTCGAAGCACCCACCCGATAAGGATACCTCGGATGCAAGTATCGGGAGTTGGTGGCTAGCGGCTACCCCAGGTAGGGAAAGAGAACAGCTGGCCAATGATTCCTGGCCTAGGGGACAAACCATCCTCTGACCATGCTTCACCTAGACCTCCTTGGACATCGACAGCTTGACTTAGCGCCATCACGCCCACTGGCAGAACCAGCTTGCCACGTCGCAACCGTGCAAACCTCACGGCTCGCGGGGGCCTCGACGGGACTCCCCCAGGATCCCCGTTGAGAACGCGGAGAATACGCACCCAGAGCGCTGGCCTCCAACAAGATATAGTCTGACGGATCAGCGTTAGTGCTAGTTTGCTCAGTACGAGAGACACGCGATATGGCGGTGATGCATGTAAAATGCATACATAAACTTTGTAGTTTTTTGACATGTTTACCCACATATTTGCATCATATATAATGTTATATCTATGTTTTACATTGATTTTTGAGGATTTACCAAGGATCCCCTTTATTTTGGTTATAACCCTGTAGGGCAGAAAAACCCTATTTTCTATGTTTTTGATGTTTCTGAGCCTATACGGAGTCAAATGGACCTGAGATTTTGGGGATGTCAATATTTTACTATGAGAAGCATTTAGAGCTCAAGAACCCCGGGAGAAGGGCCAGGAGGCCCAAAAGAGCCCAGAGGCCCAAAATATAACAAGAGATGTTGGAGAGGGTGGACTAGCATGATGAAGAGGGAGTAGTCCACCCCTATAGTATGGGTTTGTGGCAGTAGCTTGATCTATTTATCTCTTGTTCTTCATAGATCTACTACCATATGAGCTGCCCAACATGATTATGGTCATATATGTAATTCCTATGTGGTGGATCTTTATTCTATGATTTGATATTTGAGATTGGAACCTATTTTGTGTAAAATGTATTGGTAGATGCATATCATATGTACCCCGTTCTTTATTTCTTGTTTTGATCCAACTTGTATGCAAGAGCTTGTAAGGGGAGAAGTGTGTATTAGATGGAGTAGCATGGTGGTAGTGATTGAATTGTGACAACAATATTCAAGATCTACTTTGGTTTTTACCTTTCTTTTGCTGTCTCACTAGTGATAAAGTGAAATCATGTGCTATAATTATCTTGTGATAGTGAGATAATCTTGTTAAGTCAAGGTAGCATATTTGTATTTCAAACATCATGTCATATTACTTAAAGCTATACTCTGATTTGTTCTTAATTCGAGATTGCATGGAGGTTTTCCTTTCTTGAGAAGTATAAGAGAGATGTGTTTCATCTCTATGTTAGGACCCGATGCTCATATGAATGCTTATCATACACATATAGAAGTTCCATGAATAATTATCATTGATGAATTGTTTTATGATCACCAAAACTTAAAAAGAGAGTAGAGAAGTAAACCCATTAACCTCGGTCCAATTTTAATCATAAGAAACACCTTTCCATTGCAATTATTACCTTTTATATTTTATGTAATTTATTATTTCGAAAATACAAAAATACTTTTCTACTTGCAATCGCTCATAAAAACCCCCAAAACAACTTTATGTTCACATATCTCATATAGTTTGCATTGTTTTACTTTATTTATTTCAGTTTACCATATTTTATTTCACATTACTAATACGAAACCTTGTGCTTGACAACCACTTGGTGGAGTTGGGGATACAAGATGAATTATTTTGCTTTATAGGTTGCTTGACAAGGAGAAGGCGAATAAATTCTAAGCTAGTTCCCCGAGAGTTCGATTTAAACCTTGAGTCACCCTTCTGGGAAAAACAAGCTTGCTACAACACTCTGCACTTGGAGTCCCAACGAAAAGTGGCCACGATTGTTGCCATCAAGATGTATTTTCTGGTGTCGCTACCGGGAACTGCAAGAAGCACATCACTAGTGGAGCCATCAACTTCATCAACTTGTGTAACAACCCAAGCTTGGGGAGGTTGCACCACTGTGAGATTCTTCTTTTCCTTTTTTATATTTTTGAAGCAATTTTTATTTGTCTTGTTTTTAATCTTTTTAAGTTTTCCTTAAAACATAAAAACACATAAAAATTAGTGTCAACCTTTCACTAGAAAACATGACTAAGAAAAATAAAGTTGGGAACAAGTCCATTCGCAAACAAGTTTGGGTGCAACGTTGATCCTGAAATAGTGAAGGCAAAGTTGTTTCCACACTCATTAACAGGAATAGCTAAAAGATGGTATGAGACTGCACCTAAAAGAGATTTAAAAACATGGTATAATATGAAAGTATCCTTTTTAGAAAAATTTGGTAAGAATACCTTTCATTACAAAAAAAATGGTATGTGATTTCAAGTAATATGAAAATGAATCTCTCACTAAAGCTTGGGTAAGGTTTAAACAACTTACATATAAAGTAGACCATGGATTAAAGGATTGGTTGCTTATAGGGAGTTTTTATAAAGGCCTTACATATGAATCTATACAATTCGTAAATAAAGAGGCCGAAACATCCTTTTTACATCTAGACGTTGTTGAAGCATTTACATTGCTAGATGGAATGTTGGTAGAAACTAATATCTACAAGAGCTTAAGTGAACTTAGCCCCAGTTTTGCCCTTAGGGGAATTCGTGGTGAAAATGAAATAGAAGTGGAAGTCTTAGAACATTCTGCAATGTTCTTTGGGGACAAAAATGTAAAATCACTAAAAAGAAAAGTGGCCACGATTGTTGCCATCAGGCAGCAGGAATGCATCACCGTGTTGAGAGCATGCACCGTGGGTCCACGATCCATGGTGATTGGCCCTTGTGGTGTACCCTTTTTCTTATGAAATGAGGCCCATGTCGATCGAGGAATAGGAGGATGTTGCCTAGCTAGAACCTTCCCAGGAAAGGAATCTGTGTAATTCTGATCATTTTCAGATAGTCGATAGTCGTAGAATGTAGGGATCCACACATCGCGGACCTAAACCTGGGTAAAAAGACTTGTGTCTGTGTGTACTCGTCTAGCTTGCCAATCGAGCTCAGCGGACGTTGCGCCCCTGGCCGAACTAACAAAGGGGATCCCCATCCCTGCTGTCGAAAATCAAGACATGCAGTCAGTTAGGGTGTGTTTGGTAGCCCGGGTGAGCTATCTCACCTCATACAAGCTGAGTTCAGCTAAGTTGACTATATACAATTGGATTTTGTTGCATTGTGTTTGGTAGCCCGGATGAACTCAACCGATCTGAGTTAGGATCTTGTTTGGTAGCCCGTATGAGCTGAGGACATAAATAAGAAGCAACAAGGTCCCTAAGACGATAATTTAAAAGCAATCAGGACCCTACACAGAAATTTGAAAGCAATCGGGTCCCTACAACAAAGTTAATAAGCAACCAAGTCCTTGAAATGACAATTAAAAAGCCATCGAATCCCTGAGATCTGCTCGCACAGATCTGTCGATGTGCTCATGCTGGCTGCCGGTCATCGTCGATGGTTGCTCGTCGGGTAGGGCTCGTGCTGCTCGTCGGGCAGGGCTAGTGGTGGCTCGATGTGGCATACGCGGCGAGCAGTGGCAGCCTCCGCCAACGCTGGGTCGGCCCGTCGCTATCGATCTGAAGGGCGGGCCGTCGCTATGGAGATGATGGAGCACGGGTGTAGCTGAGGCTGGTCGTGGAGGTGAAGGGCAGGCCATCGCTGGGGCTGGCCGTGGAGGCGGTGGTCACGCCCGGGCTGGCCGTGGAGGTGACAGCGCTGGCCACGGGTCATGGCGCCTCAGCATCGAGGTGGCCGTGGTGCCCCAGCATCGAGGTGGCCGTGGCGCCCCAGCATCGAGGTGGCGTCGATGAGGCCGCGGCGGAGGCCGGCGTCGAGGCTCAGGCCGACGACGACAGTGTTCTAGGAGAGAGGCGAGTGAGAGAGAGGCGGGTGAGAAAGACGAGCTAGGGGAAATGAGGCCGCGGGTCTGAGACCCCTACGTGCGACATGCGGGTGCGCGGACGCGGGGCTAGTTTCTCGAGCGAGTCCAGCCCTGCCGAGTTGGGAAGTTCGAATCGAGCTTCTCTCTCGGGCAGGGCTGAGGGGCATTTTCCGGATGAACTGGGCACTGCCCGCTCCGCCGAGCTGGGCTAACAAACAACAAAATTTGCAAATATCTCAGTTGAGATGAGAATAGCTGAGCTGACCCGGGCTACCAAACACGCCCTTAGTGGCTCGGCGTCTCCTCGTCTCTTCTCCTTCACCTCGCTCGCCCGCGCCCTCGACGGTCGTCTTCCACATGGTCCCCACCTCTGTGCCGGCGCCAGCGAAGGGTCCTTCATGTCGCTCCACCACCTCGCGGCTGAGGGGACAAGGAGACTCCTCGTCGCCTGCTGCGCCATCGGCGTGGCTAGGATGGTGGACACCGGCTCCGCCGACGTGGTGGACACCGGCGCGCTGTACGTGATCGATGCCGATGAGGGCGCGGCTACTTACCCTGACAAGGTGCATATAGGCTCCCAGCATTGGGCTCTCCTCTTCGTGATCTGATCGCGGCCTGATTCTGCTTGGCTTTGGGAATTTTCGATGGTACACTGATTAATCCTTGCTTTTGGCTGTTATTGCTGTTCGGTAATGCAGTGAGCGAGCTGAGGGCGCACGTACATGTAGAGATGATGGTAGTCAGAGGCGATGGTAATTACGGGATGCGGACGTGCGTGCTGTGGCTGATCAATCTGTTCGAGCCAGGCGATTCGAGCTTGAGGTTCGTTGTTGAGTATGCAAGGTCTCCCTTGAGCAAGGTATTCGATGCTGCCATTTGCTCGTTTCTGTTTAACTTGTGAAGAGCTTGTAGAAAATTATGAGTAGAATTCCTATTGCACTTCTGTGGATACAACAGAATATGTTAGAAAACTTGTGAATGCCTGATTTGGTGGTCAGTAGTACTACTTCCAGACCCCTTAAGTATGCTTGCAATTTGAATTGCTATAGCTCCAATTCAGTCAGTTCTGCTCCCTCCGTTTCAAAATATAAGTTTCCTACACACTAAAAGAGTCTAAATACCTTTTTACAAAACTAAAACATCTTATATTTTAAAACGGAGGGAGTAGCTTTTAAAATTCATTTTGTACCTTAGTGGATTTATATTAGCTACTATGTGGATGCACGTTACCTTGTATACCGCATGTATACTTTTAGTTAATGTATTTTTTTCAGACTAAAGGCGTGAAATGCCTGACTTTAAATTAATAAATCCCGTACGGCGGAGTTTACAAAGTGCTGAAAAACCATACAACAAGCAAGAAAAAGAAATGAAGCGCCGCTTGAGTATGAAGCCCTTGTCCAACCACGTGAACAGACCGGAGAGGAAGAGGAGTGAAGGAGCACGCCACAAGAGGAGAGCCGTCATCGACCACCAGCAGACATTATTGCCACACCAATGGCCCCACCTCCGAAGAAGGCCACTGCCTTCTCACCCTAGATCGAAGGGTGCTGCACCTATCAAGAGGTGGAGAAGCTCAAGTTGAGCATGCATGGAAAAAACAAACAAGATACCAGGGGAGAAGCCAAAGAGCAATGCCGCCACCACGCTGCCACTCATGAGCACCACCGCCGCCCACAACACAGTACACCATTAAGGACACAAACTGCTAGACGAGATCGCCAAAGAAGATGTGGTGAAAAGAAATGACAACACCGTTGCTAGGCACTAGCCAGACTAGTTCAACTTACCACCGAGAAACCGAAGTTGCCGGATAAGGGAGCACTTCCCTTCTCTCCCAAGCTCGAGGGCATCGACCCTCCGACAAGAAAACACCATCGGGAGGCACCGAGCATACAAGGCTAGCCGCAATACAACTTCACAAATGAAATGAAGAACCGCTACCAATTGCTTGGTGCCCATTGCCAAGCTCGACAACCACCCATGTTGATCCAAGACGGCATCTCCAAGGAGGGAAT
Source organism: Avena eriantha (assembly GCA_910589775.1). Taxonomy (NCBI): domain Eukaryota; kingdom Viridiplantae; phylum Streptophyta; class Magnoliopsida; order Poales; family Poaceae; genus Avena; species Avena eriantha. The sequence continues at coordinate 541,345,726 of OU342743.1, forward strand.
GACGCATGAGCGCCGCCGCCGCCCAATCCAAAGATTAGGGCTTTCACCCAGAACAAGTAGGATGGGGAGGGGAGAATAAACCTCGGTGTCACCTTCAAGAACAAAGTTGGTGCTTGGACACCATCGACATCGTGGCCTCCATGACGACCAAGAGTTTCCCTCAGTCAAGAGCCCCACCTCTGACCATCCACACCACCCTCGGGAAGAGGCGAACTTCCAAGCTCCGGGGTCGAGGGTGTGAGACTAATGTGAAAGTAATCGGTAGGGTTTTGCACATCACCAATAGGGACGGCCCCTCTCATATATATAGGGGTATAAAGTACAAATACATGGGTTACATACAGCCTATATACTCATATCTATACAACATAATGTTTATCAACCTCCCTCGATCTCAATTGTGCCATGTACATTGAGATTGCGCTTACAAGAGGTTAACAACGGTAATGGAAGGGGCTTGGTGAATATGTCAGCTAGATTATCCTTGGAGGATATGAAGCATATCTAAAGCAACTTCTGAGCCACCATTTTTCTGACAAAGTGAAAATCAACCTCTGTGTGTTTAGTATAGGCATGGAACACTAGGTTGGAAAAAAGGAACGTTGCTCCAATATTGTCACACCAAAGTATAGGCAATTGCCGTTGAGATACTCCAAGTTCACCAAGTAATGCATGTACCCAAATCAGCTCAGTGGTAGCATTAGAGCCTTGTACTCAGACTCTGTGCTAGAGCGAGAAACTGTAGCATGTTTTCTAGCACTCCAGGAAATTAGATTACCAGCATAGAAGATAGCAAATCCTCCTGTCGATAGTTTGTCATCAGAGCTGCCCGTCCAGTCAGCATTAGAAAAGGCAGACAGAAGACCAGGATCAATAGTAGAAGGTCGAAGAAGCATGCCATTAGACAAAGTAGCTTTAACATAACGGAGGATGCGCTTAACTGCTGACCAATGTGAACAGTGAGGAACATGTAGATACTGACACACCTTGTTCACCACAAAGGATAAATTAGGTTGTGTCATAGTAAGGTACTGTAGTCCTCCAACAATACTGCGATATCTAGTGGAATCCTCAGCAGACAGCAATGTACCATCAGTAGCTGAAAGATGCCATGGGAGTAGAAACGGGAGCACACTTGGTCATCCCAGCATGATGTAGAAGCTCGGTGGCATATTTGCGTTGGATCATCAAAAGACCACGACCCCCTCTGTATGAACCTCAATACCAAGGAAGTAGTGTAGGGGCCCAAGATCTTAGAGAGAAAAAATGTTACGAAGCTAAAAAACCAGACAATCAATAGCTGACAGTGAGTAGCTCACCACAATGATATCATCCACATAGACAAGAAGATATATGGTTGTGTCTGGTCAACGTAGAATGAAAAAGGACGTATCAGCAGTAGAGGGTGTAAAGCCAAGAATACCAAGCACAGAACATAACCGAGCATGACAGGAACGAGACGCTTGCTTTAACCTATAAAGAGCTTTATCAAGATGACACAAGTGAATGGAACAAGTGGGATCCTCGAAACCAGGGGGTTGGCGCATGAACACTTCCTCCTCGAGAACACCATGTAAGAAGGCATTTTGTATATCCAGTTGGCAAAGATGCCAACCCTAAGAGAGAGCCATATCCAGTAACAGTCGAATAGTAGTAGGTTGAACAACGGGACTGAAAGTATCCTCATAGTCCAATCCATACCGTTGTTTGAACTCTTTGGCAACAAGACGTGCTTTGTATCTATCAATGGAACCATCCGCCTTCTTTTTGATTTTAAATACCCATTTACAATCAATAATATTCACACTAGAACGTAGAGGAACAAGGCGCCATGTATGATTGTTCTGAAGAGCAGTGAACTCAGCCTCCATTGTAGTACGCCAATGAGGAGAGGAAAGGTTTGCTCTGTAGTCAGGAGGTTCTATATACAGGAGAGTAGGATCATCAATACGAGTAGAACTCCAGGCAATAATACCGTCGGTGTGGTTCTTGGGCTGACGGAGGCCCCGCTGTAGCCGAGTAACCGTGCCGGGTGGGGAATAGTAGGCGACACGGGATCTGTCACCGAAGAGGCACTAGCTAGCGACACTGGCCCAACAGCAGTCGCAGGAGCTAGAGGTGGCCCAGCAGCAGCGGGCGATGCATAGCTATCGATCACGCTAGGCGACCTTGAGCGGGTAGGCAAGGCCGGTCTAGAAGGGTCGCTCACGGCCGCACCAGACGACGCGCTGCTGGCGCTGCGGGACGGGCCGGTGCTGAGGGGCCCATCTGCATGGGAGGCCGCCGCGCAATGCACGTCGATAGCCGCATGATCGACGTGACGAGGAGGCGCGATTCATTGAGTGCGTAGCTCAAGGCGGGCACCGTGGCCATTTTCTGCACCATGGTTAGCCAACAGTGTGGGGGAATATACAACATCAACAAATTGGTCAGAATGCAATGGAGTAGTAGATGATATTGGTGGTGTGTGTGTAGGCGTGAGTTTAGAGAAGGGAAAAACCATCTCATCAAATACAATATCGCGAGAAATATAGACCTTGTTGGTAGAGATGTGTAAGCATTTATAGCCTTTTTGAAGGCAGCTGTAACCAAAGAATACACACTTCTTAGAGCGAAACTCAAGTTTACAATTATTGTAGGGATGGAGATATGGCCAACAGGAACACCCAAAAACCTTTAAAAAGTGTAGTCGGGTGTTTCACCGAGTAGACGTTCAAGAAGAGTTTGCATATTAATGACTCGTGTAGGTAGACGATTAATGAGAAAACATGTTGTAGAGAAGGCATCACTCCAAAAACAGTAAGGGGCCGAGGCATGCGCTAAGAGGATTAAATCAGTCACTACAATATGACGATGTTTATGTTCAGTAGTACCTTTTTGTTAACTCGTATGAGGACATGCTACACAATGAGAGATACCAATATCAAAATAGAATTTGTTTAACTTAAGGTATTCACCACCCCAATCACTCTGGACATGAATAATTTTGCAATTTAACACACGTTCAACATGCTGTTAGAATTAAAGAAAAATTTGGAACACATCAGATTTATGCTTAAGGAGATAAAGCCATGTAAAACGAATGTAGGTATCAATAAAACTAACATAAAACGGGTGTCCACTAACCGAGGTTTGAGCAGGAGCCCAAACATCGGAATAAATAATTTCAAGAGGTGTAGTAGCAACACGACTCGATATAGGAAAAGGTAATTGATGACTCTTGCCCTGCTGACAGGCATCATAAACTACAACATTATTGACTGACAGTGATGGAATCTCATGGCGATGTAAGACATGTTGAACTGTGGGAGTGGCTGAATGACCTAGACGTGAGTGCCACTGATCTTGTGACACCCTGATACTGCTGAAGACTTGTTTCACGAACTCGAAGTTGAGATTATAGAGACCTCCACAAAGCCCTCCTCTAAGCAGTACCTCCTTCGTAGACCGGTCCTTAACAAGGAAATACCACGGGTGAAACTCAAATAACACATTATTATCGTATGCAAACCAACTAATGGAGAGAAGGTTATGTGTAATGGATGGAATATGAAGAATGTTTTTGAGGTGGATATAATTGGATGATGTAGGAATTGTAGACTGACCAATATGTGTAATGCGCATACATGTGTCATTGGAAGTTTGAACCTGGTCCTTGCCACGGTATTGTTCCTTTACAATGAGCTTGTTGAGGTCGTTGGTGAAGTGATCCATCGCGCCAGTGTCTTGATACCAGCTTGGATCAATCATTTAGGAGGTAGTAGTGCCACCATTGGTGGCAGTATAGGCAGCGCCACCACTAGGGTGTTTGAAGGCGGCGATCTAGCAATCCATTTTGCGCCCATTATTGCCAACACCAAGGAAGTTGGCCTGGAAGCACTGAAGCAGCAGGAGGCAACGTGCCCCACCTTCCCACATATCTAGCAGACAGGGCGAGTACCACCAGCGGGACCCTGGGTAGGAGCAGCTGTCCATTGAGCAGGAGGCCCGCGTGGGCGCCACTAGCAGGCGGCGGGTTGCTGCGGCCTCCTCCAGGACTCGTGCGCACCAAGTAGTTGGCGAGGTGTACGTCATTATAGATTTTGGAGCACCGGTTCTTGTCCCGCTGATGCACACTCAGAAGTTGTGCGTACACGTCACACATCGACATAGGGTCCGTAGAAGGACGTGCGCCAACACGATCAGCGAGCGGGTCGTATTCACCGTCGAGGCTGGCGAGGAGGTAGGAATTGAAGTCTTTGAGCCAGAGAGGCTGGCTGATGGAGGCCATGGTGTCGGCGAGTGCCTTGACCTCGTTGAAGTAGGTGTTGGTCGTCTTGTCCAAGTTCTTGCACTTGGAGAGGGTAGTCCGGATCTGCATGACACGTGAGGTAGACTGTGTGGCGTAGCTTGCCTCTAGCGTCTCCCATGCCCCTTGTGACATGGTGGCAAGAATGACCATCCCGATGACCCCCTCGGTAAGAGAGGAGACAGTGGCAGATAGAATCACCTGATCCTGCTGATACCAGGCGCCATACTCCGGGTTGGGGATGGTAGAAGGAGTAGGGGACACCGTCATGGCTGTCGGGTTCTTGATCTCGGCGGCCGGGCAAGGAAGAGTCGCATCGACGAACCCATACAGAAGGTTGCTCCGGATAATTGGGACAACCTGGGTACTCAAGTAGATGTAGTTGTCGCCATTGAGCCGGATGGTGATGGAGCTCATGATGGAGATTGGCGCGGTAGGGATCCTCGATGGCATAGCCTTCCCGGCGCTGTCACAAGCCGAGCTGCTGGAGCCGCTGGAGAGGACGGAGGAGGCAGAGTTGGAGAACGACATGCGAGCGGTAGCCTAGGGCAGGAGATGGAGTCATGCGGTAGGGTAGGGGTAAGGTTGGCGGAGGCGGTGACACGGTACGGTTTGGAGATTAGGCGGAAGCAGGGTAGGGCGGAGGTGGGAGTGATCACCTTCGCTCTGATACCATGTGAAAGTAATTGGTAGGGTTTTGCACAGCACCAATAGGGCTGGCCTCTCTCATATCTATAGGGGTATACAGTACAAATGCATGGGTTACATACATGCCTACGTATATACTCATATCTATACAACATAACATTTATCAACAAGAGGCATCCGGGAGACCAGCAACCTTCAGATTTTGTGACAAAGAGCCATCGTGGTAGCAACTGCACCACGACCTGCACCCGTCGCCGCCTTGCTACCCACACAGCCGAGGGGGCGCTTTGTAGCACCAACGAACGCCACCCTCCGCTAGGCCGACATTGCCCACCACCTCTGGGGCCACCGCCCCAACTTCCGAGGCATGTGCCCCACACCACCGTCGATATCCAAGGTCGACGGCTGCCTAGGGGCGAGCTCCAAACCGAGATCTCACCACGGGCTGGCCACTAGGATCCAGCGCACGAGGGGCACGTCCAACAGCACCCTTGCATGACCACCCACCGTCGTAGACCCTTCAGTAGAACACCGGGAAGATGAGAAACATCCGGTGGCAGCGGCGATGATGGGAGATCCCAGCATGGCAGCCTTCCTCAATACTACTGCGGGGCCAAGAACCGCTAGATCCCGCCGCCCCCTTCACCAGCGCCGCCTAGACTTGTCCGGCAACAGTCTTTGGGGACGACGAGGGGAGGGAGGAGAGGGAGAGAGGGCTGGTGGCGGGGGTAGGGTTTCGCCCCTCCCGTCGCCCATATGAGGCGACGCAAGGAGAGGGGTCCGGTCCTCGGCTCCTGTCTCTCATCCTAGTTAATATATGTAGTTGTTTGGCAGTATGTTTTTGCTCTAATTTCAACATCCTCTGTTCCTTTGCGGACACGGCTAGTGGTGATTTTACGCATCTACTAGTGATTTATTGTGTGTCTTGCATGTTGTTTCCAAAGCAAAGGTCATCACCAATTAGTTTCATTTTAATTTTGTATGGGTCATCGTCTCACTAATTTATTTGCAGTGACGGTGATATTTCGATCCAATAAGGAAGAAGTTATAGTACCGTCTACCTAGCGTGTTATACTTGAAGCCACGGGTTAGTTAAATTTCCTATACCTTCTTCATGATTCCATGCATTTGGTTTTATGATCATGGGATGCTATTTTTTCACATTTAGATGTACATTTGTTGCTATATGGACGTAATGCTATCTATTGTATGGATTTATGGCTATTATTTTTGAGTGTCCAGATGAGTAGGTGTACTTTAGTTCATGACTGGATGTGTGTTGGCTTATACTTGATGCATCTCAGATCAAATACAGATGGTACCATCTTTCTTAGATGAATATCATGTACTACCTTGATTTTTTCCTAGTTGGATGGATGCTTACCTAGTACTAGATGATTTTTTGGTCCGTTCCTAGGTGGTAGCTTCTAGCTACATGTATGTTAACTTTTCTCTATCTCCCTTACACAGTTTAGCCAGTATTCGTCTGTCTATAACGTATATTAGCTTGTATCTAGATGTGTATTAGCATATAGGTAAAAGTATACTATAGCATATTAGTGGCTATATGTTTTAGCTAGTACTATATGTCTATAACGTATATTAGATTGTATATCTAGATGTATATTAGCATGCATGTGTAAGTATGTTAGCTTTTATCTAGATGTATATTAACATATACTTTAGCTATTACTGTATGTCTAAAATGTATATTAGCTTGTATCTAGATGTATATTAGCATATTGGTAAAAGTATACTAGCATATTATTTGTTATATATTTTAGCTAGTACTATCTAGAATCTATATTAGTTTGTATCTAGATGTATATTAGCATATTGGTAAAAGTATACTAGCATATTATTGGTTATATCTTTTAGCTAGTACTACTGTCCGTCTATAATGTATATTAATTTGTACTTAGATGTATATTACCATATACTTTAACAAGTGATGTCTGTGTATATGTACTACTATATATTTATTTTTTGTAGATGTAACTTTTCCTACAAAATATATGTTTCTTTTATTCAACACAAGAATACATATGCCACTTTTTTTTTCTATGCAAGTATCCAATGTGTATGATGGAGTTGAAAATAACATGGAAGTAATTTATATTAGGCACACACGCATCTGATGTTCTTTCTTACAAGTTGTAAACTCCTAACTTTCTTGTAGGTGGCACATGGGAATCAGTAACCATGGAATCTACTATATCATTCAGCGAAGCTTGCAGCAACAACATTTTGGCAACAGATTTGTTGGTGCATGTAAATTGCTCGATGAAACAGTATCTATGTTATTCTAGATACTGGTGAACAGTGCAGCATGGTTTGCTCAGTAGATGTTAATTAGGAGATTATGTGAAGTAACCCGGTGTGGAAAACCCAAAAACTATATAAAAATGTAATACGTAGCAAATTTATGCTACTTTACATGCACATGATACACAGACACAGACTGCTGCGAAACTATTTCGCTACTATAGAAGTCATAGGAAGCGTGGTTGTAGTGATTGGGGTTACTTTTCCAACGATAAGCATATGGAACAAGGAACGGTCTTGTACCTGTATAGTTGTGCTTTCCATTTTAGGAAAATTAGGTTTTAGGTGGCATTTCTAAAAAGGAAATGCTTAGATATCAAAGGTGACCATTTTGTAGCCACATTAGCCAAACCGAAAATTATACTACTCCCTTTGATCTAAAAAAAGTGTCATTGATTTAGTATAACTTTCTGCTAAATTATGACATTTATTATGGATCGAGGGAGTACACGAATTCAAGAAAAAATAGATTCAAAACAAATAGTCGTGCATCTGTAAAATTTGTTCGGGAAAATTATTCCCATTTCCAAAAGATACTCAACTTTTTAAAAACAACGTCATTTTCTCGTCCCTTTTAACCGATAGAAATACTTCTTTAAAATATTCGTTTTTGTCCGAGAGAATTGCATCATGGGTGTTAGGGCACATACAATACGGTGACATCAGATTTACCTTATGATTGCCACGTTGGATATTTGCTTAGTTAGAGTAGAGAGAACTAAGAAAGATAAGGTTGTATTCTCTTAGTTAAGAGATGATCTTTTAAAATAAGAAAAGGTTATTTTCTTAGTTGTATCATATGTCTTTTCTTAGCAAATCATTTTCTTGTATTTATGGACGGCATCTTAGTCTACCAATATAAAAGATCATCTACGGTGTCATCGTCGCTAACCAACCTGCTCAAGAAGAAGCAATTTAACTTAGATGTGCAAGCTGTCTTTTAGGAATTCTCTGCTCTTCTGAAACAACATCCGGAGAAAGAAAGGAAGAAGAGATGCATGTATCTTCAAGTGAGCTGAGAGGGTAGGGTAGGGAGCGGAAGAACAAACAAATTGAGAAACGCTAGCTTTTCATATTTGTTTTTTTAACTAGTCGGTGCCCGGGCCAGCCAACGTCAAGTAACAACTCGAATGTGCATTATATGCGATATATAACTTAACTATTATTTATAGCGCGTAGCTTTGACGAGCTCTCAGCGCCCCTGCGCACTGTTCATAGGAACAGTGTCACACGCATGACATTGGGTGTTTTTCATCCGGCCGTTCATTTTCGATCCAACGGCCTGCGTCCGAGCGTGTATTATTCGTCGTCTAATTTTGTCGGGAAAGGACCATGGGGCGGCGGCACGGCCGGCGCTGTCTTGCTGCCTCGCGGAATTCTAGAGGAGGGGGCACCGTTAGGTCGGCGGGGGTCATTGCCATGCGCGGCTGCTAGCATCTCCCGTGTTGATTCCTCTTCTTCTGCCAAGGCAAAGCTTTTTTAGTACAGCAGCCTGGGATCCGAAGCATGTACCGCACCAAAAAGTGAGAAAAAAGTGAACATTATACGAATATGAAAAGGCTGAAAAATTAATATCCATATACATGTCTTTTTAGACACATCGGTGTATTTTAAAATTATATTTACATTTTCAATATAAAATATATATTTTCCATTCGAGAAAATAATGGAAGTACAATAAAATGGTTTAGAGGCAAATTGTGAGAAAAAAGTATTGCCTCTAATGTCTAAATAACATATGTCAACCTAAAATAATTGACCTGGCAAGATGAATATTTTCTAGAGGTAGAGAGGGTGGGTCCCTATAGTCGACTTTTTCTATGCTTAGATTTTTTATTACTCCCTTCGATCCAAATTCGTTGGCTCAAATTTGTCAAGATACGCATGTATCTAATACTAATCATGTCTAGATACAATCGAATCTCGACAAATCTAAGTCAACTAATTTGGCTTGGAGGGAGTACTTCCTTCCGTCGCAATAAGAGGTGGCAACGCTGGAAACGCATAGGTTTCTCATGGTTCGACCGTCACTAAAACTACCCCAAAATTGAAAGAAATTGCCCACCACTACCACCGGTAAAGTCAAAAATGTTTTTGATTTTTTTGGGCGCAGGACACAACTGCGACGTGACCAAATCCAGCTATCGACCCAAGGAAGGACGTGCAAAATGCAACAGTTTTTTTGAATTGCAAAGTGCGACAGTTGAGCAAACATCCGATCGACCCCGCCGTGCTCTAGAAATTGTACCTCTCGGCGACAAGTGCGCCTTCACGTCACATGGCGCGCCCACCCAACAGAAGCGGACGCACGCTTATTGGCATCGTTCGTCGCTGCCTCCCTCCACATGGACGTGGTCGATTGGGCGGATGGATGACATCAATTACGGCATCATCTCACCTCTTTGCCGTTTGGATAGGAGGGTTGGCACACCTGTGAAACCCATGGCATCATTGGCATAGCCAGGGCGTGCGCTGAGCCGGTGACTTCCTCTTGGTCTAAACTTTCACCTGGCTCCTGCAATCATGTGTTATCCGTGCTTAAACTGCAGGAGGGTTCGAGCATCTGCCATGCCACTAGCATGCTGTCTTCCGATCGAAGCATCTTCAACTCAGAGCAGTGAAGCATCGTAATCATCTCCTTGCTCGAGGCAAGGATAGCCATCAAACCGTTGCTATTTTACATTGATACATCGAGATGCTCCACTCTGTCGGGAGCTGCAAGCACACAATGGCCATGGGTACAATAGAGGCATTCTTGCCACAAGAATGGAATCATACGTACCATCACACGTTGGCTATATTCCTTTAAAACGCTAACGCCCGATGTTGAACAGGGAACCAAAATAGACCATACTTTCATAGGATTTCTGGATCAATGCCAGTTATCTGCTGAATCTTTCTCATGTTGATTTGTTATTAGATTGATCCATCCTATGTTCATTAATTCCGATGGATGTCAGGCTGCAACAATAATTCTTTCTAAGCTGTGACGCTGCCGGTGAGTATGCTTATTCATTCCGATGTATATCAAGCGAGAGCGTGTTAGCTGGTGGAAGTAAGAGATTTGCTCTACGCTAGCATAATCATCACTTTTTATACTACTAATGATGGATTCATTGAGACTCGTGGAGTTCTGGTGGTGGTATATATGGACTTCTTCGATACCTCCCCGTGGCCCGCGACGGACATGTTCCTCCAAAGAAAAAGTATATAAGCATGTTTCTCCTTCCGCCGTAACACGCGGGCATTTGCTATATAATTTAATAATAATAATAATAATAATAATATAATCTATACCTAATAATAAAGGACGGATTATTTCTCCCCGTCCAACTCTTTTTTGGACAGGTTGCCCTCGCACCAAATCCCATATTACCACCTATAGCACCGGTAAGTAAAAAACAAGACTTATAGGCTGGGACACTTTGACCATAACCGGCACCAACCAAGTTTGATAGAAGTCGATCAGAAACAATTTGTGTTGCATACCAACTACGTATGACTCAAGTAGCGATCAGAAATAGTTCGTATTGCATACCAACTACGACTCCATCACTGATACTGATGCGATCAGATGGGTGTACGCTCAGACTCAGCTATGTAGGTGGTAACTGTTGGGGATATACTTTCCGGATATCCTCACAGTTTCTCACTGACCAAGGTGGTCCACTTCGGGTTAGAGCTTTGCTTCACGGGCGACCCAATCAGGGAGAAGAGACGGAGTCCAGTCCGGCTATGGGAAGGCCTGGAAGACTTACCGACGTAGGTCCATAGTGTTACTTGTAGTTCAAGATGTACTCTGTAACCGACTCTTAGTCGTAGCCGGATAGATATCTCATGTAAACCCTAGGCCGGATATCTATATAAGCCGTCCTAGGGAGAGCATTTAGGGCACCCCTTACAATCACAATCTCTCGCACAGGCGAACCCTTGTAACCCATATTCCGGCTCTGCCGTATTACTGGATTGCTAGCAGGAGTAGGATCCGTCCAAAGCCGGCGGATTCAAACCTGGGTAAACTTGTGTGCTCACCGTCCCGGAACACCATATGTCTCACACCCCTCTCTTCCGCACGCCCCGAGGACCCCCTCATGGCGTACTTGTCATCCATCCGACGACAGTTGACACTCACCATGGGGCAAGTGAGCTGTAAATCTGCGTTCTGAGCGGAATCTGCAAGAATCGGAATCAGCGAGACTATCGTCGTCGGTCGCATCCTCTATGCTAGCCACGTCCCTCTCATCGTTCTCGACGAGACCTGGATTTCGGGTAGGGAGGTTGTGACTGCCTACACCATCATGTCTTTTGGCGAGATCGATGTTTACACCGGTTTTGCTGAACCTATCCCACCCACCCCAGCGATGATGATAGAGGCAGAAGAAGTTTCTGGGTCCCCTTTGTCCGCGGAGGCGGCAGAGTTCTGGATCTCAGAAAAACCTAATCCCACCCAGCCCGCACCAATTGCGAAGATACTGGAGAAATCCGAGCCTGAAGCAGACCTAGCGGTCCAAGTTGAAACTGGAGTGGATCTCCCTGGAGAGACCGAATCCCAGATCGACCCACCCGCTGAAGTCGAAATCCAGGAGGAGCATACCAACAACACTGGTTCCGGCTCTGATGACGCCGGGACACACAGGCCTTTCCTGAGATACACGGTAAGACGCATGATGATGCAAGATGCAAGCATAGACGATATTCTCGAGACCATCAATCGTTTCGAGGAAGCCGATCGCGAAAGCCACAGCTATCTCAGGAGGCACGCGTCGCACTTTGTCGGATATGTGGGATCTGGATCTGGCTCTGCCGATGCTGGAGACAACACCGACTCTGTGCTGGAGGCGATCGGAACAAATGCCGACGTACCCGCATCCTCGGATGATTCGATGACGTTAGCAGATTTCCAAAAGTTCTCCGTGGAATATGAAGAAGAGTATAACTCCAAAGCTGCAGAGGAAGAAGAAGCCATGGATGAAGGATCCGAGGAAAACTCTCCCAAAACGCACGATGACATGGAAATCGGAGATAATCCCGAGGTCCAGATGTCCGAAAGTACCGATCAGAGCTTGACTCCGGGAAACGGACCCAAAGCCGTCTTTGCTACCGACGCTGCCAAGAAGGCAAAGAAGAAGAACAAGAAGAACAAGACCCCGGCGAAAGACCCTCCGACAGAGGAGGTGATTGCCGAGGAATACAAGGAAGACTCGGATGGAGCACTTATCCTAGACAAGCCCAAAGAAGAGTCGATGGATGGACACGTGATCACTGAAGGTGCGCGTAAACTCATCGATGCTGCATTAACCACACCTATTCCTACAGCTACAGAACTTACTGCTGAAGAGCTAGACGAGAGGGCCCAGGCCCTAGAAGCGCGTCGCCAAGTACTCCTTGATGAAGCCAAAAACATTGAGGAGGAAAAGAAACTTATGGCACTGCGGAGAAGAACAACTCCTAGCAACATCAGAAGACCAGGAAACGTCATACTCATGACGACCAATTCCCGCAGATTCACAAAGTCCTCTTCAGAGGAGAACTTGGGATGCCTCGACGCGATAGCAACGGCGATTGGGTATATCCAACGCCAGTACAAAACACCGTTGTGGCTCGAGAAATCCTATCGGCTAATCCAGGCCCGGAGCAGATCCGGTTGGGAATCAAACTACTCAACAAGGGGCTGGAGCAGCAAAAGGTCGCCCTGTCCGAAAGTCAAAAACTGGTCTCCGATTTGGACCAATGTCACACGGATCCGGCATGGGCTGATTTAAGACCCCAACGTGTTCCGGAACAGCACCATCATTCCGACCGTCGGGAAGACAACTACTCAAGAACCGGATCTTCAGGACAGCACCACAAAGCTGCGCGTGACTGGCGTAATGTTAACCCAGTTGCGGAGCAAGAGGCAATTGCTGCGCTGAATCCGAGGAATCCTCCCCGGTGAGAGTCGAAGGACTGCAGGGAAGAAGATAAAGAGAAACGTCGGGAGGAGGACCAACAAAGAATGCCACCTCCTAGACATGCAAGTCGTCCAATGATGGGCGAAGGAACGAGGGACACCATGTCGAGACAAGCTGGCAGGGGGCTCGTCACAGTGAAGACCCTCCCCGGGACCGGAATAACGACGCTCCAGACGGAGGCCGGCGATCAGCCGGAAACTGCTCCACCCTCTCCGCCAAGTAGCCATCACAACGGCTCCCAAGGAGGCCAAGGAGGGCGTCGTGGTGGAGGAGGTGGTGGCAGAAGCCGAAGTCCGGCTCCAAGGCACCGCAGCCATAGCCGTCACTCGGGACGATCTTTATCCCCAAATGACGCAAGGCACAGGATCAATTCCAATATAGAGGTGAGCTCTATAAGCGGAGTGTATCTGGGGTCTTTCAGCACTACATATCTCCGAAAGAAGGAGTGGAAATTTTAAGAGAAATCCATGAAGACGAGTGTGGTCACCATGCTGTAGCCAAATCTTTAGTGGCAAAAAGCTTTCTGACGCGGTTTTTTCTAGCTTACAGCCAAGGCAGATGTCGAACGGCTGGTCCAGACGTGCAAAGGCTGTCAAAAGTACGCCAAACAAGCTCACGTTCCGGCTGATCAGCTGCGAACAATACCTATAACATGTCCTTTTGCGGTCTGGAGGCTTGACATGGTAGGACCGTTTAAACAGGCTCCAAGTGGATTTACTTACCTCTTAGTGATGGTGGATAAATTCACAAAATGAATTGAGACTAAACCCATCACTAGTTGTGATGGAGCAACAGCCAAAAGATTTGTCGAGGATGTTATAATCCGGTATGGTTATCCGCATAGTATTATCATGGACAACAGGAGTAATTTCTCTATGGGAGAACTTGCCGAATTCTGCAACGAACAAAATATCCGGCTTGACATTGCGTCAGTTGTACATCCACAGGCTAATGGACAAGTCGAAAGAGCAAATGGTTTAATCCTACAAGGCCTAAAACCGAGACTCGAAGCACCACTATGACGTGATGCGGGGGCTTGTGCAGAAGAATTACCTTCTATAATATGGAGTTTACGAACAACTCCGAACAGGTCAACTGGATACACACCTTTCTTCTTGGTCTATGGCGCAGAAGCAGTTCTTCCTAGTGATTTCATTCACACTTCTCCTAGAGTGGCCACATATATCGAAGAGGATGCCGAGATTTCTCGACAAAATGATCTCGACTTAGTCAAAGAAGTTCGCATCGTTGCTGAAATGAGATCGACAGCCTATCGACAGAAGTTACGCAAGTATCATAGCTAGAGAGTCAGAAATAAATCTTTCAATAAGGGTGATTTGGTTCTCCGGCTTGTTCAACAAAGAAAGCATAAACTTTCCCCAGTATGGGAAGGGCCATTTTTAGTTAGTCGAGTATTGCACAATGGTTCATACTACCTAACTGATATGAGGCCAGTCAAAGAAAGACCTGCTACTAAGAAGAGAAAGAGGGCTGGAGGCAGTACAAATCCGAATGAGTTAGACAAACCGTGGAATATTGCTCAGCTACGTCCCTTTTATTCTTAGTTTATCCTTCTTTGTAATCATATATATGTACATTTCTGTGAGAAATAAAAGTCTTGGTTGCCTCAAGTTTTTTATGAGAAGTTTTTACCATCTTATTTCCGAATGATCATGTCGCAGTCGAAAATCCTAGAATACTTGAAAGTACTTTATGCTCATGTTTGTTCTGGTTTAGTTTTTGATTCTAAAATTGCTACCCTCGGGTATAAATCTAAAGTTAGTCTATACTTTGGTTATTTGTCTGATTGCCGGATGCGGGTATTTTCCGAGTAGTGAATTGTTGGTACTGGAAGCTGGCTTTATTTTTGAGTTTAAACTAGTTTAGCAATTGAGCTCCGTTGCTCGGCAAAGTTTCCGTGCTGAAAGTTTAGCCGGCTCATGAAAGGGACGAGGCGGAAAGCTAGATAAACGATAAGTATAGACAGAAAATTACAAGTGCTTATATAAACATTTCAGGCACACGAAAATTTAAACCAAAAGTGATGAATGGATTAAAGCTTAGCACTAGCAAAAGTATCATACTAAATATTTACAGACCCATAATGTTTTCAGAATAACACATCTATTTAAATTATGATGCAGGAGGAGAGGTAGGAGTTGCCGGTTCGTTGGACACATCAGCTGCACCCTGATAACGATCTGAGATGTCCAAACCCGACATGGTTTGTTCATCGTCAGAAACTTCGGTTGCTTCTTCGGAAGGCAGAGGTGGTGTCTCCACGCGGTTGAAGAAGGGAGTGTCGTAGCTGGTTAAGTCAGCTACATGACACCCATATCCGGCACAGGAGTCCATGGTAGCCTTGATGTCTTGCTCATGTCCGTCTTCGTCCACCTTATAGTACCCTTTGGTCACTTACCAGATTTCCATGCTTCCATGGTGGCTCATGACCATTGTGAGAGTGTTCTGCGCTGCGGATCACGCGTAGGACATGTTCTAGTCCTAGACAAGCTATGGCATCTCCTTTTCCTTGTCCCGCACTTGAAAGTCGGACATGTTATGCATGTCTGAAACCTTGAGAGCTTCGCCAATATCCTCAATGGATTGGCGGAAGTCATGAAGCAAATCACCGACTTGGGTAAGCCTGTGGGTGCGAGGCTCGGTAGAGGTGGAGTCTGTCAAGTTCAGAGGACCTATGCATATAACACAAAACGGTTAAATAAAATCCGACATCGAAAGAGTCGAAGAATGTAGACAAGTCAGAAAGATGGAAACGTACCAAAGATGACGTCATCAACTTTGGTTTTCTCTTCACGAAGACTCCAGAGTTCAGCCCAGAGCACCTCGGAAATGTCCTTCTCTCTGAATAGCTCGTCGTTGAGATCCGAGATTTTCTTCTCATGGAGTACAATCTTGCGATCACACTCTACGGTGGCCATGGAGGAGGATTCAAGAACTTGAGCAATGCTCTTCTCATGATCCGCCTTAAGCTGGTCTAGCTCTTGCTGGAGATCCTTGTTTTCCACCACCAAGGTCTTCAAATTCTCGGCCTCTTCGATCATAGCACATGACTGCTTCACTGGTGCTGTAAGTCAAAAAGAACAATAGTTCAACAAAAATATTCGACTATGAAAAAGCAAGACAAGGTTTAAATCTCGGAAAGTTTACCTTCGGCCTCATCCTTGGAAACTTTAAGCTCAGCATTTTTAAGTCGGAGAGCTTTGATATCTCTCCGCTTATTGTAGATTTTCTTCAACAAATCCTGGTTATATGAATTAACTTTCTGTAAGTCAGAATACCCAGAGTCAGAAGTCTACTAAAGACTCAGGCTAATATTGTAGCTAATATCAGCACGAGCCTTGGGGGCTATACTAGTTCATTCTTTGGCATCCTAATGAAGCATGAACCCAGATTGACTATCCAACTTCATGCTTGGGGGCTAGAGGATATGATATAAAATACAATAAAAGAAAAGCTTGAGTTGGAATTCTGACTTACATGATGTTCATGTGTGAGCTTGCTCAGGCACATGTTCACCTCAGTAGTAACCTTCGCGGCGACGGTGAGTGGAATAACCGGAGGTGGTGGAAGCACACTAGCTCTTAGTCCCTCGTCGCGAAGGCAAATTTGTTCGAGAATATCGGAGTACTTGATGTCCTCTGCTTCTTGTGCTTCTTCTTCGGCAGAGAGATTACGGCTCTCCAGGCATTGCCGGGCCAGTTGCTGGATTTCCTCCGCAGATTTCCGAGACAAGCCAAATTTGGCAAGTCCCGGATTGTTCAGGAGATTTTCGGTGAAGGTCTCTGCCGAGGGATTATTACCCGAAGAGGGTTCACCCTTATCAAAACCTGAGTCACCCATGGTGACGTCAGTCTGTGACTCAAGGGTCGCTAGCCCTGTTGAGGGAGCCGGATCTTCTGCGACGACCGGGGATGGAGTAATCACCGGCGCTGTAGAAGGTTGAGGGGCAGGAGTCGAAGGAGCTGCGGCAGGAGAAGCCATAGTTAGCTTCGTTTGACGCAGGGGCTTCGAGATGTTCCCCTTCCCCTTGCCCTTTATGAGCTGCTTAGCTCTGAGAAAGTAATAAAATGAAGAACATTACGTCTCGGAAGAAATTACGAGTAAAGTACAAAGGCGGAAGTTGTGTGAGTTACCTCTTCATAACTGGCACTTCCTTTGTGCCGACGGCCACTGTCGGAGCTTTGCGCTTCCTGGGCACAATGTCCGGCAGTGGACCAATTCCTCCTCCTGAGAAAACTCCGGAGGATATCCCTCGATAGGAGCCAATTTCGACTCGGGGAGGTCGGCAAGCTGAAAAGAAGATAATAGCTTAGTATTGCGAAATAACTTAAAGGTGAATCACATAAAAAGGGTTTACTACTAAAAGATTATCGGCATTACAGGGTCTTTCGCTGTATGCATGTCCAGGGACAAATCTGGGATCTTTCTCTCGATCCGCTCCTTTACCAGCCATTTGATCTGGCTTATGTAATCCTGTGGCTTTAAAGCCCTGGGGCTGATGCGGAGGGAGTCATTTTTTGACGCCGTGATGGAATGCATCAGTCGGTGGCCGTGGTGCTGGAGAGGGTGGATTCGGCGTGCCACCCATGATTGGACCAAGTCGGACCCTCTCAGGCCCTTATGCTTCATCAGATACTCGATCCGCCTCTTGGCGAGAAGCAGATCGTCGTTGAGAGCCAGAGGAGCCTCATCCCAAGAAGGTTGAGGCGTGGCGGCTCCATCGACGAAAGTCGGCAAAGCAGTAGCTTTGCCAGGAGCGGGAATATCCTTATGATAAAAAAAGGTAGCCGACCACTGTTTGACTGACTCACTAGCTAAAATCCTAGGATAGGCACGCTCACGTCTAACCGAAAGACTAATTGTGTCGGTAATGTAAGGATTACCGGCAGTGATGGAGTTTCTCCGGACATGGAAGTAAAACCGGAAGAGAATGAGACTCGGCCTAATGCCGAGATACCCCTCACACAAAGCCGCATAGGCA
Organism: Avena eriantha; assembly: GCA_910589775.1. Taxonomy (NCBI): domain Eukaryota; kingdom Viridiplantae; phylum Streptophyta; class Magnoliopsida; order Poales; family Poaceae; genus Avena; species Avena eriantha. The sequence goes on from OU342743.1 coordinate 541,363,940, forward strand.
CTCATCTCTAAAAGAGAGTTTGGGGGGAGATGGTGAAGCTGAACACCATAGTGATCTATCACCTCGGAAAAGAATTCAGAGGGAGGGAAAGACAAACCTCTGTCGAGGTGGGTGCCGAAGTGCACCCGCTCGTCGGCGTGTGGGTTGGGGATGGTTTCACCGAAACCGCTCCGCCAGTCGCCGGCGCGAAGGAGTCCTTCGTTCTCCACGCCGCTGAGCTTGGTGTCGTCGAGGACGCACGGGATCCAAACCCCGCGGTTGCTTTCTTTCTCTACTGTAGCCGCCGTCATCGCCGCCGCTGCTACCGCTGCCAAGCCGGATGATGATGAAGCCATTTTTCCGGTGCGCCGGTGACCTTGGGTGGGTGGCGCTAGGAATCTGGAGGCAAGGGAGCTCTGTGTTTGTGGGAGAAGTGGAGGAGAAGGAAACGGCATGGGGAATAGGTGAAGAAGATTAGGGAAAGGCAATCCTCACCCCTTATAACTACCAAACCGTGCCAAGATTCGTGCAAATGACACAGTAAATACACCACACGTAGCGGAAAGGACTGGAAAGCCCCCACGCGATGATTACGCCGCCTCGATCTCCGAGCGTGCATTGAAACGGCGCCTCGGTTTCGCGAACGGTGGACCCACCAACGGTCGTGCTGACAGGGGATGTCTGTCAGTGACGTGACTTGACCATGACTGGTGTCAGATGACATCAGAGACCAAGATCCGGCTTAGTTTGAATATCAAGCTAGAAATCCGAATAATGTACTGATAGGTCTGACTTATTTTTGAGACCCGGATCATATCTTTTGTTTTGAAGTTTCAGAAACCCTTCAAGATTCTGCAAGTCGAAGATCAAGCTAGACGATGATGAATCCGACTTTGGATCTTGGAGACTTCCAGGGGCTGCTGTTGGGGATATACTTTCCAGGTATCCTCACAGTTTCCTCACTAACCAGGGTAGCCCACTTCGGGTTAGAGCTTTGCTTCACAGGTGGCCCAGTCAGGAGAAGAGACGGAGTCCAGTCCGGCTACGGGAAGGCCCAGAAGACTTACCGACGTAGGTCCATAGTGTTACTTGTAGTTCAAAATGTACTCTGTAACCGACTCTTAGTCGTAGCTGGATAGATCTCTCCTGTAAACCCTAGGCCGGATATCTATATAAGCCGTTCTAGGAAGAGCCTTTAGGGCACCCCTTACAATCACAATCTCAACTCGCACAGGAGAACCCTTGTAACCCATATTCTGGCTCGGCCGTATTACTGGATTGCTAGCAGGAGTAGGATCCGTCCAAAGCCGACAGATTCGAACCTGGGTAAACTTGTGTGCTCACCGTCCTGGAACACCGCACGTCTCACACCGCTCTCTTCCGCACGCCCCAAGGACCTCCTCATGGCGTATTTGTCATCAATCCGACGACAGTAGCTTACCGATCAGATTGCTTTTTCCTCCTCTTTTAAACCCAGCGCCATAACTAGATCGATCAGCGACCTACGATGGTGAGTCGTCGTCGATTCCATGCTCTGCCTCAGACGAAATAAAAATGGTCCGAGTACATCATGTTAGTTTATTTTTGTTTGCATGCACTGACATATAGGAGAAGTATGATGTTTATTGCTGAGCCTGTATCCTACTAGAATCAGGACAAGCAGTACAAGGATTTGCTATCACGTATAAAAATACAAGCATTCTACTGTGTTCCCAAAGAAGAATCACGACGACAGGAGTTTGTTTCCTCTCGACGTGAGAGCAAATCCCGTCGGACTCTGAAGAAAAAATCCTCCATCCTTTGCCGAGAGAAATTCCATTCATATGGTAAAGAAGAAGAACAAATTCGGTTATCTCGCCGTTGTCCATATGCGCCATAGTCGCCGTCATCATGACTTGATCATGAACGTTTTCGTGCCGCCTTGAGATGTTGGCCACATATGGCGAGGTGAGGCCCTCCGACATCGCACATCACAATCTTGGCACGGAGCCGCCTACAACCATGGAAACAAATCGGCGAATGAAGCCAGCTTGAGGTGGTGGTGTTTATGACAGACATGCTCGGGCATGGGGCCCGAGAGTTGCTAGCAGGGTGGCATTAGGGCCTTTATCAACAACGGTGGATTTTGCTTCTTGGACAGGTTTGCCCTCCCACCAAACCCCATATTACCACCCATAACATCGGTAAGTAAAAAACAAGGCTTCATAGGCTGGGACACTTTAACCATAACCGGCGCCAACCGAGTTTGATAGAAGTCGATCAGAAACAGTTTGTATTGCATACCAACTACGTATGACTCAAGTAGCGATCAGAAACAGTTCGTATGGCATACGAACTACGACTCCATCACTGATACTGATGCGATCAAACGAGTGTACGCTCAGACTCTGCTATATAGGTAGCTTACTGATCAGATTGCTTTTTCCTCCTCTTTTAAACCCAACGCCATAACTAGATCGATCAGCAACCTACGGTGGTGAGTCGTCATTGATTCCATGCTCTGCCTCAGACGAAATAAAAATGGTCCGAGTACATCATGTTAGTTTATTTTTGTTTGCATGCACTAAGACATAGGAGAAGTACGATGTTTATTGTTGAGCCTGTATCCTACTAGAATCAGGACAAGCAGTACAAGGATTTGCTATCACGTATAAAAATACAGGCATGCTACTGTGTTCCCAAATAAGAATCACGACGACAGGAGTTTGTTTCCTCTTGACGTGAGAGCAAATCCCGTTGAACTCTGAAGAAAAAATCCTCCATCCTTTGCCGAGAGAAATTCCATTCATATGGTAAAGAAGAAGAACAAATTCGGTTATCTCGCCGTTGTCCATATGCGCCATAGTCGCCGTCATCATGACTTGATCATGAACGTTTTCGTGCCGCCTTGAGACGTTGGACACATATGGCGAGGCGAGGCCCTCCGACATCGAACATCACGATCTTGGCACGGTGCCTCCTACAACCATGGAAACAAATTGGCGAATGAAGCCAGCTTAAGATGGTGGTGTTGATGACGGACATGGTCGGGCATGGGGCCCGAGAGTTGCTAGCAGGGTGGCATTAGGGCCTTCATCGACAACGGTGGATTTTGTTTCAATCTAAAGAGCCTAGCCCATATACGCTGCGTACATGCGTCGTTACTCGCGGGCCTACGGTAACACAGACTTACTCCAACTTGATGGTCAGTCCTACGGCCGAGGTGGCCGTCGTGTCATGTCGTGTCGTCGGAGTGGAAGGTGGAGGCCGAGAAAGCATGGTAAATATGTCAACACAGTCTGATATGACACAGACGAGGATGCCTGAGTGGCGACCACTGATTTGTCTCCTGTTGCAACGCACAAATATTTGTGCTAGTAATAATAAAGATAGATTGTTTCTTGCGGTTTAACACTTTTTGGATCGTTTTGCCCTGCTACAAAATCACATATTACCCACCGTGCTACCCCCTAAGTGGAAAAAAAAGTTTGGTTGGTGATGATCATTGTCCGTCGACCGTCCGCCGATTCGAATCCCATCGATTTCTCCTTGTTGTAGTTGTATACGTCTAGGTCTCCGTTAACTGGTAGTATATGGTAAACTTTAGCTAGCTGTTTGACCGTATGCTACATGGTACTCGTGAATCCCGATCGATCAGCATGGACGTTTGACCTTCTTAGTTGGCGATGTCCTAGGCCCACACATCTTGTCGTTCTCCACACACAGGAGAGCGCCACGGCGGACGCCACACGGCGAGGACTCGAAGGCGTGGCGCCGAGCATCAACCTTCGAGGCCTTGGAGTCCTCTCCGCCAAAGTAGGCCAGCAGGAGGATGAGTGCGGCAACGTGGATCACAGCAGCGACGCGCGGCTCAGGCCGGGTGGGATGGTCAGGTAGAGTAGAGCGACTGAGTTCCTCTTGAATGTTTGCTATCGGCTGCGCCCGGAGTGTCACCGGCACAATCACTTTCAATCTGAAACCGGCGACACAAAGTTTGTCAGAATAATCTTGATGTCTCGTAACCACAATCACTTCAGCAGATTCGGCACTTCTCCCCAAGCCAAGAGTATAATGGTATTCTTTTTTTTGGGTGAACCAGTATCACCATATTCGTGGACTGCTCTTGTGTGGTAGTAGTAGTATTCGTTTGCATATCAACTAAATTGATTTGGCAAAACCTGAAACCAGAGGTGAGTGCACAATCACACACACATGATTCTTAATATTCGTTCTTTCATCTATTACCTGATCTCATGATTCTTAATACTCCTAAATAAGTAGTACTCCCTCGATATTAAAATAGATGTTGCAGATTTATCAAAATTTGGATGAATCTTGATACTATTTAGTATATAGATTCATCTAATTTTAGACAACCCGCGACACCAGGCGGAGGAAGTATTACAGTCCCAATGTATATTTCATAAATTTGTCATCCTATGAAAATAACTTAAGCACTAAGCTTGATTTACTAAAGGCTAAAAAACCTTTTTTTACTAAAGGAAGAAACTCTGGGGTCGAGTGAGCCAGCCTCTGGTTTCTTCCATGGTTGGACTCTTATTTATCCTTCCTCGGTTTTGGTTGGTTTTCTTCGGCGGGCCCCAGTTTAAAAGGAGGTGCTAACAGGGGGAAATAAAAAGCAGGCTCAAGCTAGGATTTGTGTGCTAAGCGTGGAAGGATCCTATCGGAGATGACCAAGTAGTCGGGACTACATGTGATGATAAAATCGATTTATCGACAAGCTAACTTGAGCAGAACATGCAACCTCAAGAAATTAGAATCAGAGAAAACTTGTAACATTCCAGCATTAGAGCTTAGAAATAAGCTGATATAAGGTGTGTGCATTGCATCCATGCATAGAAAATCCGAATAATTTTCGCGCTTTTAAATAAAACTTGTCAAAGTCATTGAAGCTTCTCTTAATTTGGTGGAACTGAAGTAGATCATCAAGTTGACTGCGATAAGTTTTAATATGACCTTTGCTGAAACTTTATCTTTGGGTAATATAATTTGATCTAATGATAGATCAAATGTAATAAACTAAGTCACAGCACACTATTTAATAAGGAGTACTTGATCTTCTAGAGATCATTACATGGTATTACATATCACAACTCAAGGATAAATACTTAATATTCCAAAAAAGATATTAAGGTATTACCTACCACAAACTCCGAATACCAAGTTAAGTATATAACTTAAGTAAAGAAACTCTATAACTAAATCTTGATACACTTGCTTGCCATAGTTATTCCTACCATGGCTATCATAGTAGTTCTTAAACTTTAACTCTTATTACAAATAGAATATAAACAGAAGTCAAGCCAAGACCATTCATCACATGTCTTTATTGACATATTAGTAGGTGACATTCCATGTCTACCTCTGTGTTTAAAACCCCAGAATTAAGAGGGTAGTTAAACCAATTCCTATTTTAGGCAACCAATGAATAGTATCTCTTAGTCAAGTGAAATGTCTAGGAGATAAGTACAATATCAGTTGAGAGTGTATTGATGGAAGCCTTGTCCACCTAATTGTCTTAAACCCTAATAGAGACCTACTCTCATAGGATTATTAAGATTACATTCTGAAAGCAATCCCAATAACTCACTTTAAGTTGAGATGTTATTCAGGATCATAAAACATGGTGGCAATATGTCTAACCTTAGTATTAATCCATATCTATATTTTAACAAACATTAGCATATCTCCACCAATGATTGTTATTGATTCATAACGACCTAACCAAGATTGTTTTGTGGTAATTCTAAACACTACAAATCAAGTAGAATTGGATTTGGTGAAATCACCAAATAGGAAGAACCATGGAATTCAAATCACCATATTATAAACCACAAGGTTTAATGCATTACATTGTATATGTATTAATGAGACTAAGAATGAATATAATTATATCACTCACCATTTTAAATCCTTATCATAATAAGTATAATGGTGTAAACAAAGTCATTTTTTATAAGGTTTTCTATATAAGACATAAGTCCCTAGAACCCTAATTCCTATTAATAATTCTCTAATTAAAGGACCTTTCATACACTCATGAATTTTGAAAAGATAAAGGAAAATGAAGAAAAGATTCAATACAATGAATCTCTAAATTATTTGTGATATTACATTAGAAATCTGAGGATTTAAACCCTTGTAGAAATCAAATTTGAAATGAATTTATACATAGAAAAGAAAACAGAAACTGGAAATGAAAAAGAAAAAAAGAAGCAGTCAGTCCCCCGGCCCACGGCCCAGGTCGTCTGAATGCTAACTGACGCTCGCGTATACCCTCTTGAGCGTTCCGCTCGCTCGGCCAAAGCCCAACACCAGCGCAGCCCAACATACCGGTTTGTCCTGCTTATCGCCGTCGTCCACCTCGTGCAGCAGCCGAAGCAGCTTGCTGGCGCCAGCGCCGCCGCTCGCCGGCATGGAGATTAGGGCCGCCGTCGCTGGGAGGGGATAAGGAAGCCACCGCGATGCCTTACTCGTCCTTATCTCCATTTCCCTCGCTCTCTCGCTCTGTGCCGCTCGTGTACAGGGGAGACGAAACCTTAGCCCCGCCGGAGCCGCTCGTCGTTGACGCTCCGCAGCTCCCCTAGCTTCCCTGAGCACACCGTTGGGCTTGCTTGATTGTCCTTGTTCTTCCTAGCTAGCCCACGAAAGCCGAAGAGACCCCTATCGAGCCAATCGACACTTCACCGCCACCATCGGTCACCGCTGTTCATTGTCGATTGCCGTCGCTACCATGCTCCTCCGGCCTCGCCATCACGCCCATCAGACTCCTGGTGAGCTACCGGTGCTCGTGCACCTTCTCCATTTCTTTCTCGCGCTTTGAGTCGCCTTACCATCGTGCTCCGCCGTCAGCCGCCGTATGTGGTTGTCACCGTAGTATCTCCGGTGACCAATAATGGCAGCGACACCACCCCTAGACTAGCCTTGCTCCTCTCTATCGAGCGCACACTTCCATTTGGCCTCACGAGCAACACCTCGCCGAGTCCGTCCTCGACTGGAAGCGAGTCCCCATTGATGACGTCACCATGACGTCATGGTGATGCTATATATGATTTATCCTTTTACTTTATCTTTTAGTAATAATTTCTATATTGAATAAAAGTCCACTTTGCTGACGTGGCCACCGAGGTGGCTTAGGCCCCACGTGTCTGTGACTCACACTAGAGTCTGTATCGGTGTAAAGATCTAACCAACGTGTGTGTGTCATGCTGACATCAGCACCGACGCAATAAAAAATATACCAAAATTCTATGAAAAACAAAATATACATTTATAAACTTGTTTCATAGATTTTTGGTATCCCTTAGATAAATATTATTCTTTATTAAGTATTTATAAATTGATAAAACTTATAAAAATCATAGTTTAATATTCAAAAATCACAAAAATACATATAATATACCAAAATGATCACAAAAATAAATTCTACACATTGAAAATATCCTCTTTCTTAACTAAAGTCAAATAAAAGGTAAAGGTCTAATAAATCTTATTTAAACTCTTTTCTTTTATTTTAATTCATTAAATATATATAAAAATCTTTACTATTGACTTTAGCATTATTTGTTTAAAGTTTAAAAATGTAATAAAAAATAAGAGTGATGTTTAAGTAAAGTCAAAATAGGTCTAACCATTTTAAATTGTACTTACTAAACTACCATTTAGAATTAAGTAAATCTTACTCTCCAAAAATATTTTATCAATTATATAATCATCAAGATGTGTGTACTAATTATTTTATAAGTTTTGGAATCCACTTTAAAATCTAAACAAAGTCTTTAAGTAGTTAACATAATGCCCTTCCCATGTTTATAGAAATAAGTATTAATTCTATAAAAGGTAAATGATTCTATTCACTTATAAAATCAAGAGAACACCACTTCCATAAAGACATAATACTTTTGTTTCACCTTCATGAAGTGTTAAAAGTCTCCACTTGCTAGTGGAATAGTTATTCAAAAATACTAATTGCTTTCTACTTTAATACTTGTAATTAATAAGAAAACCTTAAAGTGTTAGATTTAAGTTTAAATGCTTTTTACTTTGTAAAGTAATATTTTCTTCAAAAGTTATTCTTTTAAGAAACATTAAAAGTAATCCTTGAACACTTCTTTAAAAGCTCTAATTGATTAATAATCTTACTTAAGGAATCTTTTAGATCACATGCCCCATTGAGTGCTTTAATATTGTATGCTACTTACTGTATTTACATATTGTTTCACTCACTCACAAGCCTGAATAAGAAGCACAAGTGTGAAATTGGTATAGAAGTGTAACACATTTCAAAGAACTCATCACAAACTCCAAACCCTAGATAAGATACTACTATTCCGGGGATTCACGTTTATCAAATTGCATTACACTACTTATGTATTGTTGCATCTTGCTTCTTTAAACATTAGTCCTTACCAGACCAATGATGTTGTTTACATAATATGGATCTTCTATTGTCTTGAAGACCGTGAATGCATAATCTTGCAATCACAAAAGGCAAGTTCACAACTTTCTCATGTCCTTTGATTATTTTCTATCAAATGCTTGTAACTCAACTGTTGTCATCCCCTGCATTTCAAAAAGGTTAGAAAATACTATTTTCATAATAATATGATTATGGATTATTTAACAAGTGAAAATAATCTCTTGATACGGTTCCAGTGGTAATGGAACATAATATCTAGGACTTCACAACCAATGTCGCCATTAATTCTAGCACCGTATATTACGCGTTAACTATGAGATTTGGAATGGGACGGAGAAGTCAGTTGTATCTTCTTCCTCTCGCATGCATCCGGATGGCCAGGTCATGGCTGTTATCCTCATAGCGTGCATTTATTGGTAATTCGTAGAGGATATGCAGCATATGGGTGGGAACCCTCAACATCCCACGATAGTTCTGGTATCTGAATAGTCTGTACTAACCATTGCCGTAATTAAAGATGTGGGAATGTCGTACACCAAGGGTACATGTGGGGTCGCGAAGGGGACAGTGATTGGCTTGGATCTTAGGTTGGGCCTCAAACCATGGAAGTTTGAACGGGGACATACTCCCGGTCGTGCAACAAAGCTTAAGATCTCTTGTGGATAAAGTAACGCACCTCTACAGAGTGTAAGAATTATGACATGTTACTCCCTGTTCCGGGAAGGAGCTACGAACGCGGCAGGAAAGGAACTCCATGAAGTTCTGGTCAACCTGTGAAGGCTGTCGGACATAGTTTTTAGAATAAAAGCAACCTTTGAAGAAATGTTTACGAAACCTGCATTGCCTACGACCTTTGGCTGTAGAGATAGTGCATCATACACTCCTTTCTAGTGAACTTGCTGAGTACGCTCATACTCAACCGTACCTTCTTAACCCTTGCTAGGTTCTAAGCCATTGAAGACGACGTCAACATCAATTTCTGCTCAAGAAACCATCATCGACAGCTCAAAGTTCTTCAATAAAGTCAATGAAGTCAACATATGCATCAACTGAAGGGAAGACAAAGTCCATGTTTAGTTAGGAGTAGATACCCTAGCCATAAAACCTACTTCTTTAGGGCATTGCATTAGTAGCAATTGCAAGCCAGATAGTTTAGATGGTAGTCTTATTAGCCAGATAGTTCTGAATTATTATTTCTGGTTCTTCCTTGTAAGAAGTTCTTTCTCTCTCATTAACCTAGAGTGTTCTCTAGATCTTTTGTAAAGAGTCGAGTTGTAATCTATAGTCTTGTCTTGGACTTGCTTTGTTTCTGTCGTACCACTCTGAGGGATGTAATACTAGTGAACAGTGTTTCATTGGTGTTATGCTAACGACTATAGTGTACTACATCATGAAGTGGTATGCTGTGTCACTCATACATTGCAAATGTATCTATAATTTTTGATGTTCCATGCTTGGTTTTATCTACTTTCTTATGTTTTGTTCCAACTTTGGAGTACTTTTCATACACTTTCTTGGACTAACCTATTAACAAAGAGCCACAGTGCCAGTTGCCTGTTTTCTGCTATTTTTGGTTCCAGAAAGTCAGAAAATGAATATTCTCGGAATTGGACGGGACAAAAGCCAAAGTTGATATTTTACCGGAAGACTCACGGAGCCAGAATACGAGACGGAGAGGGGCCACAGGGTGGCCACACCACCCCATGGCGCGGGTCCCCCTGGTGGTGTGGGCGCCCTGGCCGGCCACCGACCTTGCCTCTTTCGCCTATATATCTCCCCCGATGCAAAAACCCTAAATAATCAAGCCTCTAGCCACGAAAAGTTCTGCAGCGCCGCCGCCACCGAAGGGGAGATTCGGGGGACAGAAAGTCTCTGTTCCGGCACCCTGCCGGGACGGGGAAGTGCCCCCGGAGCCATCTCCATCGATCTCCACCACCATCTCCATCGCCGTTGCTGATTCCCATGATGAGGAGGGAGTAGTTCTCTCTCGAGGCTAAGGGTTCTACCGGTAGCTATGTGTTCATCTCTCTCTATGCATGATCATATTGAGTTCATGAGCTTGTAATCTATAGATCTACCTTGCTACTCAAGTGCTTTAATAGATCTCTGCTCTCCCCATGTGTGTGAAAGTGACAGCATGCACACCATGGCGGCACTTAGGCTAGAGATTACAAATACTTGTTACGAGTTATATTTGGAGTTGGATGTCTTTATGAAATTGTGGTGTTTGTTGGAACCATCTAGTGTTCAAGGTGATAGTGTGGGGTTTTCTAGATGGGAAAGACTTACTTTGAGGTGTGCTGTTATAGCCCTACCATCGATTAGAGTGTCCAACCGGAGAGTAGTTAAGAGTAGTATCATGAAGATAATATATTTATGAGAGAGTGTTCACTAGTGAAAGTATGATCCCTAGGCCTTGTTTCTAAGCACTGAAACACCATTTTCTACTAGATCTGTTACATGTTTGCTTGCTTCCATCTTTACTTTAGTTTGCTTTTAGTCTCTTCCACGCCATCAAGCTATTTTCTATCACCGTTACCACTTATAATTATCTATACCACTTGTATTTCACTATCTCTTCGCCGAACTAGTGCACTTATACACCTGACAAGTGTATTGGGTGTGTTGGGGACACAAGAGACTTCTTGTATCCTGATTGCAGGGTTGCTTGAGAGGGAATACCTTTGACCACTTCCTCCCTGAGTTCGATAAACCTTGGGTGATCCACTTAAGGAAAAACTTGCTGCTGTTCTACAAACCTCTACAGTTGGCGGCCCAACAACTGTCTACAAGAATAGAAGTGCGTAGACATCAAGTTATTTTCTGGCGCCGTTACCGGGGAGGTAAGGCAAAAGGTATTCACACCGGAGGATTAAAGAAGAAGAACCTCCCACGGCAAACGCCTATTTTCTGGCGCCGTTGCCGGGGAGGTAAGGTAAAAGTTAGTCACATCCTCCGGTGTGAGTGCTCGAAGTTATTTCCTTTAGATTCTGCAATTTTGTCTTTTTGTTTCTTGTTTTCACTAGTTAGGCTTAATGGAAAACAACAACAAAATTAGAGAGCTTTATAGTATTTATCTTGAGTTAGGACATGAAATGTTTGAATAGAAAATTAAAAAACCTATGGAACTTTATTTGCATGCTAATAGCAATGTTGTTAGTATGAATTCTTTGGACACCATTATTTCTAATGCTATGGCAAAGTCTAAGCTTGGGGAAGCTAGTTTTTATGAAAATGATCTTTTTAGTTCCCCAGCTTTGGAAGATAGCTATTCTATTGCTTATGATGATACCAAACCTCCAATATATGATGATTACAATGATGAATATGATATTTTCAGTCCACCTACTATTGAGGAGGCAATTAATTATGATTACAATATGCCTCCTATATTTGATGATTATGGTGATGAGAATAATAATGATAGCTATTTTGTTGAAATTTCTCCCACTATAATTAATAAGAATGACTATGTTTATGTGGGGAGTATTAATTCTTTTATGCATGTGGCTCATGATAAGAATGTTTCTTGTGATAGTTATATTGTTAATTTTACTCATGATACTACTGAAAGTTATTATGAGAGAGGGAAACATGGTCTTATGTATCTCAACATTATTAAGTTTCCCATCTTTATGTTGAAAGTCTTGAAGTTGCACTTGTTTTGCTTTCCTATACTTGTTTCTTTGTGCTTTCATGACTTGTTTCTTTACAAGATTCCTATGCATAGGAAGTGGGTTAGACTTAAATGTGTTTTGAATTTGCTTCTTGATGCTCTCTTTTACTTCAATTCATATTTTCCGTGTGAGCATCTACTCAAACTATCATGCCTAACTTAAAGGCGTTAAAGAAAAGTACTTATTGGGAGATAACCCAAAAGTTTTAGATGAGTCTTGGAAGTTATTACTTTAGTAATAACCACTCCTTGTCCTTTTTATTTGCTTTTTGTGCCAAGACTAACCTCTAATGAGAGAGAACTAATGATTGGGAAAGTTGCTATCCCGGAAAAAAATTGTGTTTCACCGTAAACATTCATGTAAAATCTCTGTACGTCGTTTTGAGGCGTGAAATTTTGTGCTTCTGCCCCAGGTTGTTACCTAACTTTCGTTAGTTCAACACTTTTTGATTTGAGCAACAGAAGATCTTCGAAAAAATTCGTCTTTACCTGCTGGTCTGTTTTGACAGATTTCTGCCATTTTCTGCATTTGCTTCTTGTTGGTTCCTTTTTGAGTTCTTTTGGGGAATTGAGCTTTTTGAGGGAAGTGCTACAGTAGCTAGTGTTCTAATGGAATTTTATTTGGTGTTAAAACTGAATCTTAAGACTTACTATCTTGAGTGCACTAATGTTGCTAATAAAGATTGTGTGAAGTTTTGTATGAAGGAAAAATTTCAGGTGTATGGAAGGAATGAGTAATGAGATGAAGGATGGAAAAAAGCTCAAGCTTGGGGATGCCACGCGTGTCACCCCAAGAAATATCCAAGAAGTACAAGCATCAAAGCTTGGGGATGCCTTGGGCATCCTCCTCTTCATCAATAAAAATCTCAGGTTTCTTCCAAACGCTTCATTTTGATTATTTCATGCACAGTTGTGTTGTTCTTGGAGCGTCTTCTTTTCTGTTTTCGTTTTGGTTTTTCGTTTGCTTTTGTTTGATTAGTTTGCTGAATAAATTGGTTGGACCCCCTCTTTCATGCATTGGTTTTCAAATAGTTTGGTTTGGTTTGGAAAAGAGTAGGAAAGCTCATGCTTAAGTGGTAAAGAGAGCTTGTTTTTGACTGTGGCCTATGCTTTGTCATGCAATTCTTGATATTGTTTTGGCTTTATGCTTAGTATTCTTTGCTGTAGCATGACTTGTTATAAACAATTGAGATTGCTTAATGTGCCTTGGATGAATCATGCGTTGTTTTAGCATATTAAAGCATAGTATACTGGTATTCTCCTTTGATGTTTTATTTGGGTTGACTTGGCGCATGCTCACACCATGTTATGACTATCCCAAGTCACCATAGCCTTTATGATCCTTTAGTTTTCAACTTGTAGTATCACTTTATGCTTTGATCAATGATGTTTTGTCGCTCTGCATGATTATGGCCATTGTTGCTCTCTTAGTTTGCCGCTCCCAGTCTTTTGCTAGCCTCCACAACCAAGTATGAGTTCCACTCATGCATCCAACTCCCTAAACCAAGTTATTCCAAAGAGTCCACCATACCTACCTACTAGCATACGCTATTCCAAGTATATTCATGTTTTTGTTTACCTTCCAAATTAAACTTGTTATGAGAAAACTAGTGATTAAAGCTCTCACAAACTTGATGGCCCACTTTACTTTCTGCATTTAATAAACTTGAACCATTGGGTCCTTCTTTGTTGCGTATATGCTTACGCTTTATAAGTTGAAGTTAGCAGAACCATGTATCATGGGGAACGCTTTCAACATTGCACTTGTACTTTGTACCCCGTTGATATCATGTTCTTTTGCTTATGGATCCCGGTGGTGTGAAATAAAAGTGGAACTTGTAAGATCATGGAGTTTGTATGTGTGTTAGAGAAACGCCTGGGCCGCTAGCCTAAGCCATGCCTAATCATGGTGGAAACTTGTAGCATCACCATAATGAGCACTCTATGAAGCTGCTCAATAAAAACCTATGCAAATAACAAATAAAAAGATCGCTGAGATGCTCATTGTCTGCTTGCCTTGTCATTTTGATTATGGGATAGCTCCTGTATCATGTGCAAGGGGTACCCCGTTGCCGGTACTTTATGATACACATCTACTTACAATGACAAGAGCTTACTTGTGACTAAAGTTGAGTAGCATGAGGTTCGGTCTTCATAAGTAAGGGGCATGAGATTTTGGTTTATAACTTGTCAAGCATATCCTCTTAGTTGTGTCACTTTAACCTTAATCACCTTCAAGATGCTTATGATAGGGCAATGAGAGCTGAAAGCTGACAAGTACCATAATTTTTGGAAGCTCTTTATGAAACTTGAATCCCTACTTCCTTCTATGAAGGCCTTTCTTTTACTTTTATGTTGAGTCTCCACCTTCTATCTTTATGCACCTACTTTGAGAGCATAGTGGTCATTCTTAGTTCTATGTGCATGATGGCTATGTGCACGGCGCCCAGAAAAGTGCTGGTGCGTAGTTGATGTAGAGCTCGTTGGGAACCCCAAGAGGAAGGTATGATGAGCACAGCAGCAAGTTTCCCTCAGTTATGAAACCAAGGTTTAATCAAACCAGTAGGAGCAAGGAAACACCCCAAAGGTGTTACTAGCTGAGCTTTGGCAGGGCGCACTACCGGTGCTAGTAGCAACATGGAGACCTGCACAACACAACCACAGAACTTTGTCCCCAACTTGCGATGAGGTTGTCAATCTCACCGTGTTTTGCAGAAAACAAAGGATTAAACGTATCGAATGGAAAGAAGTAAAAGTTTGCAGAAAGTAAACACAAAGCAGTAAAAGATTGTAGATTGTATGTAAAAGACAAGGACCGGGATCCATAGTTCACTAAAGGTGGCTCTCCTTAGATAGATAACATGCTGGGTGAACAAATTACAGTGGGGCAATTGACAAACATCAAGAAAGCAATACATGCATATACTAATCATCTTGACTCCTTTGAGACTTGATTGGGCATTACAACATTATACATAGACCGCCATCCAACTTCATCTATGACTAATAATCCACCTTCAGGTTATCATCTGAACCCCCTCCAGTATTAAGTTGCAAGCAACAGACTATTGCTTTACGAACTGCGTGTAAAGTAAACAATACGATTGTTCTATGAACAAAGGATTGTTGTTTTCTCCCTAGTAGCAACATCACATCTAGTACCTGTAGCATCCCAATTGTCTAACAATTGTAATGCTACTTGGTCTAGTAATATATTGGCTACTTCCTATATATAATTGTTGCATCATAATTATATCATGCTCATGTCATCATGTCGCCTTGCATTTGAGCATCATATAAAACCCTTCTTCTTTTGGTTCTTCTCTCATATGCATTATTAATTGTAGTTGCCTCTTGATATTGTATCTGGTTGTTGATATATTGTTTAAATGTCCAAGTTGAGTTGGGGGCATATCTTTTATTCAAATCCATCACCTTTCTTTTCACCACCTTATAATTCGACCATCCTATTAATCCATGAGCTTGTATTTCTTTTCTCTTGATTTTATTCTAGCTCATGTGAATGGGGTGGATCTAATTCTATAAATTCTTTTGCTTGGCCTTATTCCACTTCTTGGGGAATGCCTAAGATTAATGCCATATTATTATTATTGTTTTCACAAGAATTGATCATGGCTTTTATTATTTTTGCATGGGCCATGCAAGAGTACCACCACCTTTAGCCCATTTGATTCCTCTTGGTTTTATTGGTTCTTTTCTTTGTGGATCATCTCCATCTCTCTCCACCATTCCCCTTATTCTCATCAACACCTTTTCTTTTATTTTTCTCCATGCATGAGTCCAAATGAGGGCTCTTCACATACATCTTTTTCTTTCTCTTTTTCTTGGATATTCCTCCACCTCATCTCTTGATAATTCAAAGGCCTCACTATATTCCACTTGGGTTGATCTTATGAACAAGTTTTAAAACCTAAACAACTTAAACTAAACCCTAACCCTAGCTTCCTCTCTTTTCTTTCTAACCCCAATTGTACACTAAACCCTAACCCCTACCACACCTCTCTCACCTCACCCTCTCCTCTCACCAAGCCGAGGTGTCCCCTCTCCCTGCCAGCAGGCCCCACCTAGCTACCCATCTACCCCACCCCTCTAGCTCTCTCTCTCTTCCTTGCCGAGCCTAACCCTAGCTCACCCGAGCTACCCCCAATCCCTCTCTGTTCCCTCTCCCTCTCGCTACCAGCTGGCTCCGCCGTCCCCACCTGACCCACCTGCAGCCCCTCAACCTGTCCCTGCCCTGCTCACGTCGAGCTCTAGCCCGAGCACGTGATCGAGGAGAAGGAGAAAAGGGCCGAAGCCACTTTTTACCTAACCCGAGCCCCACGACGCCCCTCTTCCCTCTCCCTCGTTTTCCTCCTTCTTCACGGCTCCTCCGCCTCTCCCAGATCCACCCCAGGGCCCTGCCCTCGCCTCCCCTTCTTCTTCTCCGTCGCCGCCGTCTCTCGGCGACCGCCGCCAGTACCGTGTCGTCCCCTCGTTCTAGCCGGCCAGCACGACGTGGAAGTGGTCGAGGAGGTCGAGGATCATCCCCTGCATCGCCTTGGACGCGCCAGCGAGCAAGAGGACCCCCAGAACCGCCGGAACCAGTGCCGCCGACGCAAACCCTAGATCTCCGGCCGCCAGCCTCGTCGACGATCCGCCGTGCCTCTCCCCGATCTGACACCACCGACCACCCCACGGTGAGCCCCTCTACCGCCCAGACATGCTCCGCCTCACCGGGAAGCCCTAGCCGCGTCAGTCGTTTCGACGAACGCCCTCGGTGCGCCGTCGATCGCTTGTGTCTGCACGTGCCCGCGCCGTCTAGAGCCTCACTTAGCCGCGCAGCTGCTCCCGGACAACAACCCCCTCCCTAGCCCAGCGGTAGCCGCCGCCGCACGCGCACGCCAGGTCCCCAGTTCGATTCCCCGCCTCGCCGCGCCGCGCTATCCGTCAGTTTCGTCAGACAAACGATGGAAGAAAAACAGTACCGCGGGTCGCTTTGCAATTTCCCCCCACCTTTTTACCGGCTCAACCCGTGGTACTCGCTAGCCCCACCAGTCAGCCTCCCTGTCCACTTTACAAAAACGCCCCGCAATTTTTGAACACCCAACCTGCGGTCCAACCCGCTCCCCACCTGTCAGCCTTTGCGGGTTAGCCCACTGGCACATGGGCCCTAGCTCGCTGGCCCCGCCTGTCACCCGTAGCAGCTAGCTAAGCCGCGGTAGCAAAAGTTTCCCCGCACGCGTATGCCCCGCCAGCGGCTAGCCCACCCGTCAGTGACTATGGCTGGGTTGAGCTGGGTGACAAAAGTTTTCCCTGTTGTCTGTTTTAATTAAACCTTTTTCAAAATTGATTTAAATTCGAATTCAAGTCAGATTTAAATAAAATTTAAAATACAAATCCAAATAATAAAAATAATATATGTTTTGGAATCAGAAAAAAATGTGAGGAATTCAAATATGACCTTCAAATTATTGTTTGCGCACTTTAAAATTTGGAGATGATTAAAATTACAACTAAAATGCCCTTTTCTTAATAAATTAATAACTTTAATTCTATAACTCCAAATTTGACAAATAATATGTCTAAATCGATCAGCGCGACGAGCCCGTTCTATCTATGCACTCCTTGTTCTGAATTGAAGCATGCATCATGTCATTATTACAAATCAGAACTGTTTATGACAATAAAACTTTGCTAACTAATTAATAAAATGCTTTATTCTTGTACCCCACACCTCACCATGCCATGCTACTTTAATGCCATGTAATTTGTGCATCATTCATCATGGCATGCTTGGTCGCTTGTCGCATTTTAATTCATATGTTTGTGCACTTTATTTATGTTGGCCCTTGTTTGTTTGGGTTCTTCTTCGAATAGACGCCCAGCAGGAGAATTACCAGGAATCACAGGAGTACTACCCAGATCCATCTCTCACTTCAACTGAGCTGCCAGGCAAGCACTACCACATGCTTGCATACATACAGTACCTATGGCCTCTATCTTATTCTTGCATCATTGAGTCGCGATTGCATTAAATTGAATCCCAAGTACTGCATAGCCTTTACTTTTAAACCCCACCGAAGCTTGTTCCTCCATCCCATGAGCCATTACTATAGGAGTTGTTTGAGCCATGCGAGTCGTAGAAAAGCATGTGTAGGGTATGTGAGTGTCTGATGAATAATGAGGTACCTAAACAACGTAACCTGAGTAGTAATGGGATAACTAATGAAAGAGGCACCGGTGAGCAATATCTGCTATTTGGTTTTTCATGCTCACTTGTGTCCCGTAGGACCCCGAGTACTTGATTCATGTTCCTTGTTTATTCGCACTATCTACATCCGGGAGGCCTTATGGACCCCCCTGAGCCAGAGCTTGATTCATTCTTATTTCTTGGGGCCACGATTAGTTTGGGGCTTTATTACTATCCGGTACTTATGCCATGTTACTTCTTTATTTAAGATTGTGCGAGGAGCACCTGTACTGTTTTGGATCATGACACGTTTTTGCTGTATCGACAAGCCCAGTCACATTTTTGGGTTCCTAGTCGTTTACCGCCGTCCACACAAACCTTGGGTCCGTCTCGGAGCCGGCCAACTTCGTTGCGGGTAGCTTAATGGGGTGGCCCCCTGAAATATTTCTGAATCCTGTGATTGCTTTGTCGTGAATGCCTCGTTGGGGTTTTGATTTGGTTTTTTCGAGGTTGATCGAGTGTGTGTTGCTATTCGTGCACCCCTGCAGGGTAAATCTTTCTGAAAGCCGTGTCCGCGGTTATGGACGACTTGGAGCATAGTTTATCGATCATAGACAAGTATAACTAAAGTACCGCTTTTAAATTGACTAAGTACTTGACTAGTAAATAGTGCAATACTCATGGAATGGTTAATAAAACTGCCAACGGATGATGGGGGTTGTTCGTCCGCTTCCTCGTTGGTAAGCGAGGAGGATGATGGATGTGTTAATTATATTGTTATAACTGTTGTTCTTAATTCACGGACATCCGTCTATCATTGGTTAGGCGGATGGTTAGCGAGTATCTATAGAATTGCTAGATATTATCTTTTGCTGCAATTGCGTCACCCCAGGTTGTGTCCCCTTTAGCGGCATAAAGACTTGCTGAGTACCCCTAGGGTCTCACACGATAAATTGTTTGATTCAGATAAACAGGTATATTCGCAAGAAGGATACTGGGTGGAGGAGACAGATGATGTTGGCAACGATCATTCGGTGTAGAGATTCCGGGAACGGGGATTCGTGAGATCTGTGGGCGGGATGTGTTTATTTATGGGGCATCTTATGCCGATTTGCTTCTTATCCGTACTCGGATCTTGTTTTCCGCTTCCGCCTGATACTCTGATGTTTCTTGTATGAGGAGCTATCCTAAATTATTATCTCTATCTAGGATATTTGAATCTTGCCGTATGGCGTTGCAATATTTCTATTTATTTTAGATGGAATGGCTCTGAGGACTGTTGTATGTGGCTTGCATACATACTCATTTGTGTATGTAGTTGATCCCTTCGCCTGCCGATTATGACGCTCGTTCTTGTCCCGATGTTCTGAAAGTGGTTAGGATGGCCGAAAGGTCTACCGTCAGTGGCCCTGGGCCCCACCGTACTATTTTAACCACTTTCGTTCATCCAGGCATGTAACTAAGAGCGTAATTCACTGAGGTAGTTACAGTACCTTAGAGATTTCTGTCACTTCCCCAGATTACCAGAGGCATGAACCCACTATCGAGCATAAATACTAACTCTTGGAGTTCCTAGCATCTACTTGGCCAAGATAGCTACTAACAACGGAAAGCATGCAAGATCACAAATAACAAAGACATGATAGAATCAATAATCAATCTGAAATAGCATCTCAATATCCATCGGATCCTCGCAAACACAACATGCAGAATTACAAATAGATGATCTTGATCGTGAACGGAGCTCACAAGATCTAAACATGAAAGCACAAAGGAGGAGAACCAGCCATCTAGCTACTACATGGATATGTAGTCCAAGGATGAACTACTCACGCATCACACCGGAGGCTTGCATGGTGATGAAGAAGGCCTCCAGGGTGAATTCCCCTCTCTGGCAGGGCGCCGGGAAGACCTTCGGATCCCTCCCGATCTGGGGATGGAGATGACGGCGGCTATAGACTCTTTCGTGGATTTTTGATCGAGTACTTAGGGTTTACGTCCCGAGAGCATCTTATAGTCGGAAGGGGAGGCCGAGAGGGTGCCTGGGCTGGCCACACCACCCCCTGGCGCGGGCTAGGCCTGGCCGCGCAGCCAGGTGGTGTGGCCGCCCTCTGGCCCCTCTCCGTCTCGTATTCTGGCACTTGATGACTTCCGGAAAAATAAGCACTTTGTCTTTTGTCCCGTCCAATTCCGAGAATATTCATTTTTGGACTTTCCTGGAACCAAAAACAGCAGAAAACAGGCAGCTGGCACTGTGGCTCTTGTTAATAGGTTAGTCTAAGAAATCATATGAAAAGTACTCCAAAGTTGGAACAAAACACAAGAAAGTGGATAAAACCAAGCATGGAACATCAAAAATTATAGATACATTTGCAATGTATCAATATCCCCAAGCTTAACTCCTGCTCGTCCTCGAGTAGGTAAATGATAAAAAGAAAGAATAATTTTTAAGGTGACATGCACAATCAAAGACTTGATCAAAGTATTTGTAAAACATTCAAAGTTGGCATCATAGTACTTCAATCATAACATGAAAGACAAAGTTCTAGCAATAAGCAAAGAAACTATGATGCAACATGAAAAAGCACAAACAAAATATTCATGAATAACAATGCTTTGCAAGATGTTTGTTTGTTTCACATAAAGAAAACATAGGATAATAGTATTCAGCTTGTCCCTCAATAGAGTAGCAAATATAAATTCATAGGACACCTTCAAAGTTCATAAGAGTGACTAGATACAATAGTTTAAAACAAGCAATATCAAGTTATGCATCAATCAACTAGTCTTGGGACAATGCACATAGAACTAAGAATGGCCACTATGCTCTCAAAGTAGGTGCATAAAGTTAGAAGGTGGAGAGTCAATATAATGGTGGAAGAAAGGCCTTTTTAAAAGGAAGTAGGGATTCAAGTCTCATAAAGAGCTTCCAAAAATTATGGTACTTATAGCTTTCATCTCTCATTGCCCCTATCATAAGCATCTTGAAGTGATTAAGGTTAAAGTGAACAAACTATGGTGTACATGCTTGACGAAGTATAAGTCAGAAATCTCATGTCCATTGTATACGAGGGCCGCTCCTCATGCTACTCAAGCTTAGTCACCGGTAAGTTCTTGTCATTGTAAGTATGTGTGTATCATAGAGAACCGCCAACGGGGTACCCTTTGCCCGATGATACGGAAGAATCCCCATATCAAAATGACAAGGCAAGCAGTCAACGAGCATCTCAGCATTATTATTATTTACCATGGGAATATGGTGCTTTTTTATCTCTTTCCTCTTTTCATAGTCTCTTTTTTTCTCAATATAGGACTCTTTTTTATAAGAAGAATGCTTCATAGACAGCTCATTATGGTTACACTGCAGGTTTCCACCATGTTAGCATGGATTAGACCAGCGGCCCAGGCGTTTCTCTAACACATATACATAACTCCATGGACTTACAAGCTCCCCTTTCATTTCACACCGACGACATCCATATACAAAAGAGCATAATATCAACTAGGTACAAGTACCAGGTGCAATGTTGAAAGCGATCCCCATGAAAGCATAGTTCTGCTAATTCCCAACAAATAAGTGCAAGCATATACAACATAGAAGACACAATGGTTCAAGTTTATTAAGGGCAAGAAAAGTAAAGTGTGCCATCAAGTTCGTGAGAGCTTTAATCACTAGTTTTCTCATAACAAGTTTAATTTGGAAGGTAAACAAAAGCATGAATGTACTTGGAATAGCATAAGATAGTAGGTAGGTATGGTGGACCCTTTGGAATAACTTGGTTTAGGGAGTTGGATGCATGAATGGAACTCATACTTGGTTATGGAGGCTAACAAAAGACTGGGAGCGACAAACTAGGAGAGCAATACTGCCCATAATCATGAAGAGCGACAAAACATCATTGGTCAAAACATAAAGTGATACTACAAGTTGAAAACTAAAGGATCATAAATGCTATGGTGACTTGAGATAGTCATAACATGGTGTGAGCATGCGCCAAGTCAACCCAAATAAAGCATCAAACGAGAATACCACTATAGTATGCTTTAATATGCTAAAACAAAGCATGATTCATCCAAGGCACATTAAGCAATCTCAATTGTTTATAACAATTCATGCTACAGCAAATAATACTAAGCATAAGGCCAAAACAATATCAAGCATGGCATGACAAAGCATAGGCCACAGTCAAAAACGAGCTCTTTTTACCACATAAGCATGAACTTTCCTACTCTTTTCCAAACCAAACCAAACTATTTGCAAACCAATGTACGAAAGAGGGGGTCCAACCAATTTATTCAGCAAACTAATCAAACAAAAGCAAACGAAAAACCAAAACGAAAACAAAAAAGAAGACGCTCCAAGAACAACACAACTGTGCATGAAATAATCAAAATGAAGCGTTTGGAAGAAACCTGAGATTTTTATTGATGAAGAGGAGGATGCCCAAGGCATCCCCAAGCTTTGATGCTTGTACTTCTTAGATATTTCTTGGGGTGACACGCGTGGCATCCCCAAGCTTGAGCTTTAGTCCATCCTTCATCTCATTACTCATTCCTTCCATACAACTGAAAATTTTCCTTCATACAAAACTTCACACAATCTTTATTAGCAACATTAGTGCACTCAAGATAAATAAGTCTTAAGGTTCAGTTCTAACACCAAATAAACTTCCATTAGAACACTAGCTACTGTAGCACTTCCCTCAAAAATCTCAATTCCCCAAAAGAACTCAAGAAGGAACCAACAAGAACTAAATGCAGAAAATGGCAGAAATCTGTCAAAACAAATGAGCAGGTAAAGACGAATTGTTTCGAAGACCTTATGTTGCTCAAATCAAAAAGTGTTGAACTAAAGAAAGTTATATAACAACCTGGGTCAGAAGCACAAAAATTCACGCCTCAAAAAGATGTTCAGAGATTTTAAACGAAATTTTACGGTGAAGCATAAAAATCTGTTTCAGGACAGCAACTTTCCCAATCATTACTTATCTCTCATTAGAGGTTACTCTTAGCACAAAAAGCAAATAAAAAGGATAAGTAGAGGTTATTACAGAGGTAATAACTTCCAAGACTCATCTAAAACTTTTGGGTTATCTCCCAATAAATACTTTACTTTAACGCCTTTAAGTTAGGCATAAGAAGCAAAGATTGAATCAAGTGTTCTCAAATGAAGAAGTATTAAGATCAATACTAGAAATATTTTCAACAAGGTGTTGGGTCCGCAGCATAGAAAACAAAAAATTTCCTACTATGAGAACTACACGCCAAGATCTATCTACTAGGTACAGAGCAACGGGTGGACATACATCCAACGAGAACTTACCCTCGAAGACAACGGGTTTTGTTAACGAGTAGGAACTCGTGGTTGATGTAGTCGTACACTTGTCGATCTCAAGATCGTGAGGAAGTTCGAGTGCCACAACTCAGCAGCGCATCCGCACTCGCACACACGTTCAAGCCACCGGACAACCTCCACCTCCTCGTTCCAGCGATCCAGCGGAAGCAGCAACTCCTTCCAGACGAAATGCCACCGGGAACATGTATCTCGCTAATCCGAGACCATGGGGAAATAATTCTAGAGGGGGAGAGAGATCCTTCACAAGAGGGTGGCCTTTTATAGGAGGAGCAGGGTGCCCCTCCTTCATGGCCGGCGCATGGGGGTGACTCCTCACCTCCCCCATTCATGTGGTGGTAACCCCTCCACGTTAAAATGCCTCTTCACATTCCCCTTTAAAGTCCCTACTTTAAATGCATTAAAATTCTCCAAGTTTAATGCTCTCTCATTTAATAAAACTCTTTTATTAAATTTATTCAGAATTTTGTTAATTACTTTAATTAACAAACATTCACATATAACCCCTTGCAATATTTCAATATCACATGCAGAACCACTTTTTGCAATTTCACCCGAAACAATTTCCGGTTTCTATCGAAACAATTCCTGTGATTTGCAATTCTTTCGTCTGAAACATATGTGCTCCAAAATGGTGTCCAGTAACTCTTAAGTGTGTCACCCTACGGTTTGCGAATAATGCAGACATGATCGAGACCCCTCTCTGATCAATAATCAGCAGCGGGACCTGGAGATCCGTACTGACTCCTACACATTCAACGATGACTTATGTGATCATGAGAACCTTCAACGCTAGTAACTAAATCCCTTTGTCCCGCGATATGTTACATGTCCGAGATTCGATCATTGGTATCTCCATACCTAGTTTGATCTCGTTACCGACATGCACTCTTTCCTCGTTCCCGTGATATAACATTCTAGTGATCACATCACTTGCTTGCAAGCTATCTTAATGTGATATCACCGAGAGGGCCCAGAGTATATCTATCTGTCATTCGGATTGACAAATTCCACTCTTGATCCATGAGCCTCAACATAACACCTTCGTAGTACTGAACCCATCTTTATAGTCACCCTGTTATGGTGTGACGTTTGATGTTATCAAGATACTCTTCTGGTGTTAGCAATTAACATGATCTCATGGTCTAAGGATAAAGATTACTTCATATGGTGTTATAGCAATATAAACATAATGACTTTGATTGTAATGCTATACTTCGGATGAATGTTCATCACATCATTCAACTAATGTTGTGACCTTGTTATTAACAACATCCAATGTCCATGATCAGGAAACCTTGGTCATCTTGTTAATCAACGAGCTACTCTATAAGAGAGGCATAACTAGGAACCCTTTTTGTTTGTTAAACACACATGTATTGATGTTTCCGATCAATACAATTATAGCATGCAAAATAAACATTTATCATAAACGTGGAATAAGATAATAACCACTTTATTATTGCCTCTCGAGCATATTCCCTTCAGTCTCCCACTTGCACTAGAGTCAATAATCTAGTTTGAAAAACTTTGCGTATTGAACACATATGGCTTTCTGGTGTTGCATATACGCTATTGCTAGTGGTTAACATAATCTCCGGATCTGACAGTTTCAGGTCCGTGTGTATTTGCATGTCTTTGCGTCTCTACGCATCACTCATTCTCAAATGAGATGGCATTGTATAAATTTGGTCATTTAGTGAGACCTTTAGTTTGTTCCGGTTAAAATATGTTGATATTATTGTCACACAATATATCTTCAGCCCACTTTGAACCACACCTAGTTTGATAACAAACTACTTAACACAAATGCCCTCCTTTGCTGCTACTATAGCAGTTATATACTTAGCCTTTTGTTGTAGTATCCGTCACAATGTCTCAACTTTGGAACTCATCCAAATCCATCATGGAACATCCTTTCCATTACATTGTGCCACCCATAGTCTAAATTGAGATAAATTTAATTTGTATCTTGTGACAAAAATAGTATCAATGTAACACTTTACAATGAACTACCTTTAACTATTTGTCACTTATACATGATATATTCTTAGTTCTTCCAAAGCTCATAAGAATATCTTTACTATCGTCCAATGATCATCTTATGAATCATTCTGGTATGTGCTCATAACATTTACAGCATAGGACATTCTGGATATATACATATCATGGTATAATCGATCAAAATCTTCATGTGATTTTAATCACCAAGTGTTGAAACACTTGAATTTTGATACAATCCTTTTCATGCAGCAAGAACCTTTCTTGTTGTTTCCATATTGAACCCTTTCAATATCTCATATATGTATGTCTGGCACAAACATATTTGCGCCTCAATCTATCCATATAGATATTGATGCCAAATATTCTGGGTTTGCCCAAGTCTTTCATCGAAATCTTATTTTAATGAAATTCTTAACTTGTGTCAATACAAGATACATCATTTCCAATCAACAATATGTCCTCTACATAATGTATTAGAAATATGTCTCATCGCTCCCACTTAATTTCTTGTGAATGCAAGCATCTTCATCATCTCCGATGAATTTAAACTCTTTTAACAGTTTCATCATGGTGAAGATCCCAACTCCGCTATGCTTACTTCAACTATTGAAGTTTGCATGCCCTTTTAGCACCCTTTGAATTAACAAAACCCTTCGGACCATGTCATGTACACATCCTAGGTAACCGTTCTATTAGAAGAACCTTGTTTTGTTTATTCAACTACCATATGCCAAATTATATGTAGTGGTTGCTACATTAATCCGTCAAGACTATATATCGCTATGAAAGATTAAATCTTGTCATAGTCAACTCCTTGAACATTGTCGTAAACTTCTTTTCGACATGTCGACTATTTCATAGATGTTAAACATCCATGACTATTTCTTTATAGGTCTAAACACGACCGATAGGCTTCATGCCTTTCCGGAGGGTCTTCCAAGTTCGGAAACTTGATTTCTCGTGTATGGATACTATCACGGATTCTATGACTTCTAGTCATTTTATGGAGTTAGGGCCCATCATCGCTTCTTTGCATGTAGTCGGTTCATCATTGTCAAAACAATAACGACTTGCTTATCGAATCACACTATTTGATTCTTACCGACCCACACGGTTCAATAGGAACTCTAATCTCCGAGATCACACCCTTTGTAATCACGGGAGCCATGAGCATTGTGGCTGCCACCGGGACACTTTCCGGCGCTGCGCTACTTAGCACATATAGCTAAGGTTCAACAACCTTATCAAAGTTCTATTGTTCTCCCACTTAACTTTTCACGAAAAATTCCTTCTCAAGAAACTTGACATTCCAAGTAACAAACTCTTTTGTCCTTGGTGTTATAGAGAAATTCCCAACAAATTCTCTGGGATAACCTACAAAGACGTGCTTATCCGACTTTGGTTGTAAACATTTTACTTATGCATAGCATACCAAAATTTTAAAAAAAAGACAATTCGGGTTTTATCCCAAACCATAACTTATATGGTGTCATTTCAATGGATCATGATGGTGCTCTTTTCAGTGTAAAAGTGGTAGTCTCTAAAGCTTCAATCCTTAAAACATAATGACAGTTTTATAAATGACACCCTTGATCTTACCATGTCGAACATGGTTTGATTTCATCTCTCGAATATGCCATACTCCTATGGTTTATCGGGAAACACAAATAATGGAACAATTCCTCAAATCTTAAGTGTTTTGCTAAACCTGTAACTCAAATATCTTCCTTTATGATCAAATCATAAACTCTTTTATTTTCTTGTTACAATGATTTTCCACTTTATCTTGAAAGTCTTTGAACAATTTTCAAATGTTTCATACTTCTTCCTTATTAAGTAAATATACAGATATATTCACTTATATTTCTGGAGAAAGCATATGAAGCAAAAGGATCCATCGCATATGGCTACACATAATGGACTATATACATCAACATGCACAATATCCAATAAGTTAGTCATCCGTTCCTCTTTGGCCTATGGACGGAGTTTCAATTATCACGAGGAAAGTCTCACAAGTGTCAATTGATCAAAATCAAAGACTCCAAAAATCCATCAACATGGAGTTTCTTCATGTTTTCTTTCCAATATAATTTAAAACAGCGATGTCACTTCATAAGTGATATTTTAATCATTTGTCTTGCGACATTTTTGCAATAGTGTTTATGGATGTGATTTCTCCCACTAGACTTGTAAAAGTTCATACATCCTTTATGGAATATGGTAATTATTTGAACAACCATTGTTCTCGTAATACCGGAACAAAATAACAATTATTAAAACAAATCTTGAAGGTTAGGTTTGACGACAACGAAAAACACAATAACACTTTATTTGTTTTAGATCAACATCATCACTTATTCTCTTGGTAGTTACTTAGGCCATTGCAGTTCATGAATTGTGTTGTCCTGTATGACACTTCATACCAACCAATTTGGTATCCAATACCTAAGAACTACATTGTTTAACAAGCAAGGAATACAGCCATAACGTGTATATCTTCTATATACCTAAGTTGGACATTTCCAACTTTTTCTCTTCTGCCAAATATTTTATAGATTCTCTTTCAGCAATTCCTTTTCCTTTTAAAAGAATCTAGCAATATCAATAGTGGTGTCATTCACATGACGCATAGTACAAAGCGTATATAGTCAAATACTAATACCTTTGGACTTGCACTTTGAAGTGGATCACCATCATCAAATGTTTGGTATTCTTTCAAAAATCCACTCTTTAGTAATCTTTTAGTGTAGTAAACATTTTACTTACATCTTCTATTCATCCTTATCATGACAACTTTCATGATCAAGCTACTATAGCCTATAAGGAAGAATGACGAGTATAATTTCAGTTCCCAAAACCTTTTGGGAGATTCGGATGCCTAGCATCCCCATCCTTCACAAATTCTCATACAATATGAGAACATGTATTTTGCTAAATTATACTCTATCATAATGCAACCAAAAACATTGTTCAGATATCACAATATCTTCCACACATGATGGTTTCTGAAACAATTTTTTCAGCTCCTATATAATCTTGATATTAAAACAACTTTTGAATATCAATAATCATGGAGGCAAACATGATACTTTAGATACTAACATTGGAATTCTTACTCTTGATTTAATACTACTTATTAAACTTCATGGAGTAAATAGAGTTTGATGAAAGTTTGCAATAGGACTTCTAAACTTTAAATTGACATTCAAAACAATACGATACCAGTTCGTAAAGTAAATATCCATAATTCTATAGTTCTGTTATTTCAATTAAAATTAAGCATAAGGTAGTGAACAGATGCCAATGACTACAACAAATTATGCAAATTCACTTCGATTTAGTTTATGACAAAACTGAGTTCGACTAATCCAAATTAGAAATGAACTCCCACTCAAAAACGACATCCCTCGTGCCCTTTTGGTGAGTACATGAACCAAATCCACTACACCAAGTCCGATCATCACGTGAGTTGATGTAGCTTCAAAGGCGAGAAATATATGGGCATCATATCAACTATATGACTCATGCTTAACCTTTCGGTCCGTGTTCCGAGGCCATGTCTGTACATGCTAGGCTCACCAAGTAAGAACCTTAGTACTGGCATGTGTAAAACTGTCTTACACCCGTTTGTATGAAAGCGTAGAGTCGAGTACACCTGATCATCACGTGATGTCTCGAAACACGATCCACAAAACGGTGCATACTTAAAGAAGAACACATTTTTATCTTGATATCTAAATGAGCGATCATCTTACAATGCTACAGAAAGCGCCAAACTAGCAGTATAAGATGCTAACATCTAATGTGTAAAGTGAGATGATATGGTCCATGCATTTGATCTCTATCATTTGCATCGTGGTATGATCTCTATCATTCCTTTGTGTGTCAGGCCAAGGTCTATGGAACTTACACGTTGAATGTGTTGTAAGAGTATCTATCATACATCTACTTACAACAATACCATATCAATACACTAGCCCAGCAACGATCTAAACTAGACGCCTCTAATTTATCAATTACAAGTTTTACGTGGCTTAGGGCTTTCGGAGATAGAACCGTTCTTACCTACGAACATGGAACCACAACAAGGATAACCAAGTTATTAGCAACTCGTTGTAAATCAGATATTGACTATAGTAGGAGAGACA
Organism: Avena eriantha; assembly: GCA_910589775.1. Classification (NCBI taxonomy): domain Eukaryota; kingdom Viridiplantae; phylum Streptophyta; class Magnoliopsida; order Poales; family Poaceae; genus Avena; species Avena eriantha. The sequence goes on from OU342743.1 coordinate 541,393,712, forward strand.
GACACCCGCCAGCCACTTATGCAAAACTAGTTGCATGTTAGTCGTGGAACCGGTCTCATGTACGATGACATGTAAGGTTGGTCTGGGCCGCTTCATCCCACTATGCCACCAATATCCAAAATACATAGAAGATACAATAACATGATCATCATCGCCCACATATAAACATATGTGTACTACCCATGCAAAGCACCTACGCATAGATCAGGCTCTGATACCACTGTTGGGTCCGTGATACATTGCAAATGTATCTATAATTTTTGATGTTCCATGCTTGGTTTTATCCACTTTATTGTGTTTTGTTCCAACTTTGGAGTACTTTTCATATGATTTCTTGGACTAACCTATTAACAAGAGTCATAGTGCCAGCTGCCTGTTTTCTGCTGTTTTTGGTTCCAGGAAAGTCAGAAAATGAATATTCTTGGAATTGGATGGGACAAAAGCCAAAGTGCCTATTTTTTCGGAAGACATCAAGTGCCAGAATACGAGACGGAGAAGGGTCAGGGAGCCACCACACCACCTGGCCGCGCGGCCAGGCCTAGCCCGCGCCAGGGGGTGGTGTGGCCGCTCCCGGCACCCCCTCGGCCTCTCCTTCCGCCTATATATTGCCCTCGGGACGAAAACCCTAAGGACCCGATCAAAAATCCACAAAAGAGTCTGTAGCCGCCGTCATCTCCATCCCTAGATCGGGAGGGATCTGAAGCTCTTCCCGGCACCCTGCCAGAGAGGGGAATTCACTCTGGAGGCCTTCTTCATCACCATGCAAGCCTCCGGTGTGATGCGTGAGTAGTTCATCCTTGGACTACGGATCTGTGTAGTAGCTAGATGGCTGGTTCTCCTCCTTCGTGCTTTCATGTTTAGATCTTGTGAGCTCTGTTCATGATCAAGATCATCTATTTTTAATGCATACATGTTGTGTTCGCGGGGATCCGATGGATATTTAGATGCTATTTCAGATTGATTATTGATTCTATCATGTCTTTGTTATTTGAGATCTTGCATGCTTTCCGTTGTTAGTAGCTATCTTGGCCAAGTAGATGCTAGCAACTCCAAGAGTTAGTATTTATGCTCGATAGTGGGTTCATGCCTCTGGTAATCTGGGGAAGTGACAGAAATCTCTAAGGTACTAGATGTGCTGTTGCTACTAGGGAGAAAACAACAATCCTTTTTTCGTAGAACAATCGTATTGTTTACTTTACACGCAGTTCGTAAAGCAATAATCTGTTGCTTGCAACTTAATACTAGAGGGGGTTCAGATGATAACCTAAAGGTGGATTATTAGTCATAGATGCAGTTGGATGGCGGTCTATGTATTATGTTGTAATGCTCAATCAAGTCTCAGAGGAGTCAAGATGATTAGTATATGCATGTCTTGCTTTCTCGGTGTTTGTCAATTGCCCCGCTGTAATTTGTTTACCCAGCATGTTATCTATCTAAGGAGAGCCACCTCTAGTGAACTATGGATCCCGGTCCTTTTCTTTACATACAATCTATAAACTGTTTACTGCTTTGTGTTTACTTTCTACAAATTTTTACTTCCTTCCATTCGATACGTTTAATCCTTTGTTTTCCGCAAAACACGGTGAGATTGACAACATCATCGCAAGTTGGGGACAAAGTTCTGTGGTTGTGTTGTGTAGGTCTCCACGTTGCTACTAGCACCGGTAGTGCGCCCTGCCAAAGCTCAGCTAGTAACACCTTTGGGGTGTTTCCTTGCTCCTACTGGTTCGATTAAACCTTGGTTTCATAACTGAGGGGAAACTTACTGCTGTGCTCATCATACCTTCCTCTTGGGGTTCCCATCGAGCTCTACGTCTAAAGTCGAGCGCATTAGTCCGCAGCATAGAAAACAAAAAAATTCCTACGATGAGAACTACACGCCAAGATCTATCTACTGGGTACAGAGCAACGGGTGGACATACATCCAACGAGAACTTACCCTCGAAGACAAAGAGTTTTGTTAACGAGTAGGAACTCGTGGTTGATGTAGTCGTACACTTGTCGATCTCAAGATCGTGAGGAAGTCCGAGCGCCGCAACTCAGCAGCGCATCCGCACTCGCACACATGTTCAAGCCACCGGACAACCTCCACCTCCTCACTCCAGCGATCCAGCAGAAGCATCAACTCCTTCCAGACGAAATTCCACCGGGAACATGTATCTCGCTAATCCGAGACCATGGGGGAATAATTCTAGAGGGTGAGAGAGATCCTTCACAAGGAGGTGTGAGGAAGAAGGAGGAAGAGGGTGGCCTTTTATAGGAGGAGGGGGTGCCCCTCCTTCATGGCCGGCGCATGGGGGGTGACTCCTCACCTCCCCCATTCATGTGGTGGTAACCCCTCCACATTAAAATGTCTCTTCACATTCCCCTTTAAAGTCCCTACATTAAATGCATTAAAATCCTCCAAGTTTAATGCTCTCTCATTTAATAAAACTCTTTTATTAAATTTATTCAGCATTTTGTTAATTACTTTAATTAACAAACATTCACATATAACCCCTTACAATATTTCAATATCACATGCAGAACCACTTTCTGCAATTCCACCCGAAACAATTTCCGGTTTCTATCGAAACAATTCCTACGCTTTGCAATTCTTTCGTCTGAAACATATGTGCTCCAAAATGGTGTCCGGTAACTCTTAAGTGTGTCACCCTACGGTTCGCGAATAATGCAGAAATGATCGAGACCCCTCTCCGATCAATAATCAGCAGCGGGACCTGGAGATCCGTACTGACTCCTACACATTCAACGATGACTTCTGTGATCGTGAGAACCTTCAACGCTAGTAACTAAATCCCTTTGTCCCGCGATATATTACATGTCCGAGATTCGATCATTGGTATCTCCATACCTAGTTTGATCTCGTTACCGACATGCACTCTTTTCTCGTTCCCGTGATATAACATTCTAGTGATCACATCACTTGATTGCAAGCTATCTTAATGTGATATCACCGAGAGGGCCCAGAGTATATCTATCCGTCATTGGGATTGACAAATTCCACTCTTGATCCATGAGCCTCAACATAACACCTTCGTAGTACTAAACCCATCTTTATAGTCACCCTGTTACAGTGTGACGTTTGATGTTATCAAGATACTCTTCGGTGTTAGCAATTAACATGATCTCATGGTGTAAGGATAAAGATTACTTCGTATGGTGTTATAGCAATATAAACATAATGACTTTGATCGTAATGCTATACTTCGGATGAATGTTCATCACATCATTCAACTAATGTTGTGACCTTGTTATTAACAACATCCAATGTCCATGATCAGGAAACCTTGATCATCTTGTTAATCAACAAGCTAGTTTATAAGAGAGGCATAACTAGGAACCCTTTTTGTTTATTAAACACACATGTATTGATGTTTCCGATCAGTACAATTATAGCATGCAAAATAAACATTTCTCATAAACATGGAATAAGATAATAACCACTTTATTATTGCCACTCGGGCATATTCCCTTCACAAGGCAAGTTATATCATCCAAATAAGTTCGAGAGGATCCTCTCTCAATGCTCTTAGGTTCACTATTCTCATCAAAAGGGTTTGCAGGAACAATCCAATCAAGATTCTTTTCTATGGCATCATGTATTGCTACTAGTTTAAAGGGTATTGGTATCTTAGGTTTCTCCCCATTAGGTTCAGTTTTGTTCATCTTTTCTCGTGCACCAACAACATCTACACATGAGCCTAGCATATTAAAACGTTCAAAAACTTTTCTAGCTTTCTTGGCAACATCATAGAACTCCTTAAACAAAGTTTCTAGAATAAAATCCCTCTTTTCAGGGTCCTCAATTTCTTTAAGCTTAAGAAACATTATTTGCATTAAGGGGTTGAGGTTAACAAACCTAGCCTCTAACATGTGAATTAAAGAAGCTGCATCAATCTCATAGTTTGGAGCAAATTCTGCAAGGGATCTATCCTCAGTATCCTCATGTTTGCTAACATGATTAAAGAATTCTTCAATATTATCTTTCCCAATTATTGAACCACTACCAATTGAAAGGTCTTTCAGGGTGAAAGTAGGGATCAACATGGTGAGCTAAGGAAGAGGTGACAACTAAAGGAGACTTAATTTTTTGTGTTTTTGAAATAAGAAAGCAAACTAGTAAAACTAATTTTTTTGTGTTTTTGAAAAATAAACAAGCAAACAAAGCAAAAAGAAACTAAGCAAAACAAAAACAACAAAGTAAAGAGATTGGTTATGAGGGACTCCCCTTGTGAAGATGTCCTTGACTCCCCGGCAACGACGCCACAAAAATGTCTTTTAATGGCGTGTGGTTGACGTGGGAGTTTCTTCTTCTTCGATCCTCGGCAACGGCGCCAGAAAAATGCTTGATGGCACTGTGCACGGCGCCTAGAAAAGTGCTGGTGCATGGTTGATGTAGAGCTCGTTGGGAACCCCAAGAGGAAGGTATGATGAGCACAACAGCAAGTTTCCCTCAGTTATGAAACCAAGGTTTAATCGAACCAGTAGGAGCAAGGAAACACCCCAAAGGTGTTACTAGCTGAGCTTTGGCAGGGCGCACTACCGGTGCTAGTAGCAACGTGGAGACCTGCATAACACAACCACAGAACTTTGTCCCCAACTTGCGATGAGGTTGTCAATCTCACCGTGTTTTGCGGAAAACAAAGGATTAAACGTATCGAATGGAAAGAAGTAAAAGTTTGCAGAAAGTAAACACAAAGCAGTAAAAGATTGTAGATTGTATGTAAAAGACAAGGACCGGGATCCATAGTTCACTAGAGGTGGCTCTCCTTAGATAGATAACATGCTGGGTGAACAAATTATAGCGGGGCAATTGACAAACATCGAGAAAGAAATACATGCATATACTAATCATCTTGACTCCTGTGAGACTTGATTGGGCATTACAACATTATACATAGACCGCCATCCAACTGCATCTATGACTAATAATCCACCTTCAGGTTATCATCCGAACCCCCTCTAGTATTAAGTTGCAAGCAACAGATTATTGCTTTACGAACTGCGTGTTAAGTAAACAATACGACTGTTCTATGAACAAAGGATTGTTGTTTTATCCCTAGTAGCAACAACACATCTAGTACCTTAGAGATTCTGTCACTTCCCCAGATTACCAGAGGCATGAACCCACTATCGAGCATAAATACTAACTCTTGGAGTTGCTAGCATCTACTTGGCCAAGATAGCTACTAACAACGGAAAGCATGCAAGATCACAAATAACAAAGACATGATAGAATCAATAATCAATCTGAAATAGCATCTCAATATCCATCGGATCCCCGCAAACACAACATGCAGAATTACAAATAGATGATCTTGATCATGAACGGAGCTCACAAGAACATGAAAGCACAAAGGAGGAGAACCAGCCATCTAGCTACTACATGGATCCATAGTCCAAGGATGAACTACTCACGCATCATACCGGAGGCTTGCATGGTGATGAAGAAGGCCTCTAGGGTGAATTCCCCTCTCCGGCAGGGTGCCGAGAAGAGCTTCAGATCCCTCCCGATCTAGGGATAGAGATGACGGCGGCTACAGACTCTTTCGTGGAGTTTTGATCGGGTACTTAGGGTTTACGTCCCGAGGGCATCTTATAGTCGGAAGGGGAGGCCGAGGGGGTGCCTGGGCTGGCCACACCACCCCCTGGCACGGGTCAGGCCTGGCCGCGTGGCCAGGTGGTGTGGCCGCCCTCTGGCCCCTCTCCGTCTCATATTCTGGCACTTGATGACTTCTGGAAAAATAGGCACTTTGGCTTTTGTCCCGTCGAATTCCGAGAATATTCATTTTTTGACTTTCCTGGAACCAAAAACAGCAGAAAACATGTAGCTGGCACTGTGGCTCTTGTTAATAGGTTAGTCCAAGAAATCATATGAAAAGTACTCCAAAGTTGGAACAAAACACAAGAAAGTGGATAAAACCAAGCATGGAACATCAAAAATTATAGATACATTTGCAATGTATCAGTGCATTGTCCCAAGACTAGTTGATTGATGCATAACTTGATATTGGTTGTTCTAAACTATTTGTATCTAGTCACTCTGATGAACTTTGAAGGTGTCCTATGCATTTATATTTGCTACACTATGAGGGACAAGCTGAATACTATTATGCTATGTTTTCTTTATGTGAAACAAAAAAAGCGTCTTGCAAAGCATTGTTATTCATGAATCTTTTATTTGTGCCTTTTCATGTTGCAACATAGTTTCTATGTCTTATTGTTAGAACTTTGTCTTTCATGTTATGATTGAAGTACTATGTTCCCAACTTTGAATGTTTTAAAAATACTTTGATCAAGTTTATGATGGTGCAGGTCACCTCAAAAATTATTCTTTCTTTTTATCACTTACCTAATCGAGGACGAGTAGGAGTTGATCTTGGGGATGTTGATACATTGCAAATGTATCTATAATTTTTGATGTTCCATGCTTGGTTTTATCTACTTTCTTATGTTTTGTTCCAACTTTGGAGTACTTTTCATACACTTTCTTGGACTAACCTGTTAACAAAGAGCCACAGTGCCAGTTGCCTGTTTTCTGCTGTTTTTGGTTCCAGAAAGTCAGAAAATGAATATTCTCGGAATTGGACGGGACAAAAGCCAAAGTTGATATTTTACCGGAAGACTCACGGAGCCAGAATACGAGACGGAGAGGGGCCACAGGGTGGCCACACCACCCCATGGCGCGGGTCCCCTTGGTGGTGTGGGCCCCCTGGCCGGCCACCGACCTTGCCTCTTTCGCCTATATATCTCCCCCGATGCAAAAAACCTAAATAATCAAGCCTCTAGCCACGAAAAGTTCTGCGGCGCCGCCGCCACCGAAGGGGAGATTCGGGGGACAGAAAGTCTCTGTTCTGGCACCCTGCCGGGACGGGGAAGTGCCCCCGGAGCCATCTCCATCGATCTCCACCACCATCTCCATCGCCGTTGCTGATTCCCATGATGAGGAGGGAGTAGTTCTCTCTCGAGGCTAAGGGTTCTACCGGTAGCTATGTGTTCATCTCTCTCTCTATGCATGATCATATTGAGTTCATGAGCTTGTAATCTATAGATCTACCTTGCTACTCAAGTGCTTTAATAGATCTCTGCTCTCCCCATGTGTGTGAAAGTGACAGCGTGCACACCATGGCGGCACTTAGGCTAGAGATTACAAATACTTGTTATGAGTTATATTTGGATTTGGATGTCTTTATGAAATTGTGGTGTTTGTTGGAACCATCTAGTGTTCAGGGTGACAGTGTGGGGTTTTCTAGATGGGAAAGACTTACTTTGAGGTGTGCTGTTATAGCCCTACCATCGATTAGAGTGTCCAACCGGAGAGTAGTTAAGTGTAGTATCACGAAGATAATATATTTATGAGAGAGTGTTCACTAGTGAAAGTATGATCTCTAGGTCTTGTTTCTATGCACTGAAACATCATTTGCTACTAGATATGTTACATGTTTGCTTGCTTCCATATTTATTTCAGTTTGCTTTTAGTCTCTTCCACGCTATCAAGCTATTTTCTATCACCATTACCACTTATAATTATCTATACCACTTGTATTTCACTATCTCTTCGCCGAACTAGTGCACATATACACCTAACAAGTGTATTGGGTGTGTTGGGGACACAAGAGACTTCTTGTATCCTGATTGCAGGGTTGCTTGAGAGGGAATACCTTTGACCACTTCCTCCCTGAGTTCGATAAACCATGGGTGATCCACTTAAGGGAAAACTTGCTGCTATTCTACAAACCTCTGCACTTGGAGGCCCAACAACTATCTACAAGAATAGAAGTGCGTAGACATTAGTCACCGCAGCTGGTATCAGAGCATATGCTTTGACCTTAGGATTAAAACCCTTTTAGGAAGATCTGTAGGTTGGATAGTGACTATAGGAGCCATCTTATCTAAACCAAGACTTGTGATGGATATTCAATTGAGGATAACCTTGTCACACTTAAGGTTTTTTTTAGATCTGTCACACTTAAGTTGGATGCTTTGTCATCTTTCTTAAGGATCAGTTATCTATCCTCTCTAGAGAAATGCCATTTTAGTATAGTTCTAAATAGGTATAACACCACTAAGACATATTAAGTAAGATAAAATATCAAAGAAGATTAGGACTAAGATTAGGATATCATTTGGAGTAGTATTAGTGATGGAGTCTATATTTAAAACCCATGTGAAGTAGCAGAATCTTACCACTAGTTGATACCACTATACCATACAGGGTAGACCATTAGTGTATGTATAGTTACAATGGGAAGTAAATCATGTGGCATTAACTTGAGAATTCCATGTGATGTAGTAGAATTTTGTTAAGAATCATTAATAGTAAGCTAAGAAGAAGAGTCGTCATGGTGAGATTAGCTCCCAATCATGATGACTAGGTAAACCTTAACAAGTTCATGGTGAGAATAGCTCCGAGACCATGATAAGTCTGTAATTAGGACAAGTACTCAATAATAAATCTTGTAATAACACTAAGTAAAGAACAACGTAGGTCTATGATAGAAGGCATAGGCGACATAATATTACGATAATTTTTGGATTAACATAGTAACTACAATGTTGTTAGTAGTTTTGAGAGATCATGTGAGGATAGTTTACGATAGAATAGAAAATTGGTAGTCTTTAGTAGTCCTAAAGGAAAGGTAAGTGGTTAGTCAAAACCAAAGTGAGACCACTTTGCTTAAGATTATCCTATTACAACTGAGCAATTTGGGTAAATACTAGGACAAAGAATAGTCTGACCCTATGTGCTAAGTATCACAAAGTAAACCTATACTAGGAGGTGTCATATACTACTCAGCTAAGCCTGAATTCTATAGGTATTATACTCAAATACTATATTCCAGGCTTAGAATGATGTGTGTTATATGTACCACATTTGGATTTCTTGGTTTCTCTTGGATCTTCTTGATTGACTAGATCTGTGCATGAAGTTTGACTTGATGTTCAAATGCATGTTGCATCATCAAGCTATTACTTGATGTTATAGACCTAGATAGAAAAGGGAATTCGTCCAAGGGAGTGATGAGTTCCGAAGAGCAAGATGAAGACTTGCATGAATAAGGAAGCTAAATATAAGGAGTATCAACACTATTTTGAACGATGGATCAATCCCAACTCCTTATGAGCTGGCAATAAGAAAGATTATTACTGCAGAAAAGGTGTGGAGAGCAACATGAAGGAATGAATTTAAGTTCACTCAAAGTAGGTGATGTTGCTTAGAAGCTAATGAAGTAGTTGTACCAAGATCATGGAAGTACCATGGATCAGTGCAAAGAAGAAGTCTTGGAACAAGGGTGGTATTTAAGCTCTAACAACTCGAAGAAAATACCAGTAGTAAGTCAGAACCTATAGGGTAATCCATACACCTAGCAGGACCCACAGCTGGTATCCATAGCTGGTATCCTAGCGGTTTAGCTAATTAGGTCATCTTTGTATAGTTTAAAGAGTATAAAACTTGGCCTAAGCTAAGAAGGACATAAAAAAGTATAGAATTTAAGCGAACGGCTTTCGAGACGTTTTTGTGACATCGGATTTGCTGGTTAAAGGTACTATCCAAAAGATTAAAAGTAATACAAGTAACGTTGGAAGATTCATTTCGGAGATCCACAACTATGTGGGTGTACTGCAGATTCTTTCGTAAGACCTTCCTGAAGTAAAGTATAAGCTAAACGGAAACCAATATCCTAACTATTGAGTTAATGGGTATTCCACATTTAGTTTAGAGACCATTAGGAAAACCCAAGGGGGAGAGTAAACAATAAACACTGAAGTGTTGCTATCTAACTTTCTAACTAAAGGTTGGAGAAGAAGTACTAAGTCATGATGAGGTTAAGCCTTATTTTCATAAGGTAATAAGAAGTCATCATTATAAAGTATTTCCGAGAGTATTTCCGGATGAATGATCGAAGTATACATAACAGTTTAAACCCAGTGGATTAGTTTAAGGAGAAAACAACTTGTAAGTTGTCCTTTAGAGTAAAGAGAGTATTCCAAAATAGACCGGTGTAGTGTAATAGAAAAAACCCGGATTGGGGGACAAAATGTATCCACAACCAATTCTAAGTAGGACTATAAGGACATAATCCAAGTGATTATAGTAAAAGAAAACATAGGATAAATTAGAAGCGATAGTGGATATTGTCAAGTATGAAGAGGATTCAAGGAAAAAGATCTAGATACGAGATACCATAATAATTCCCAATTATGATCACAATGGAGTTAAGAAATGTCGTGATCAATACAAGTCAACACCTCATTCCGAAACGTAAGAGAGTACGAACTTCAGGGACGAAGTTTATTTTAAGGGGGAGAGTCTGTAATATCCCAGCATTAGAGCTTAGAAATAAGCTGATATAAGGTGTGTGCATTGCATCCATGCATAGAAAATCTGGATATAATTTTCGCGCTTTTAAATGAAACTTGTCAAAGTCATTGAAGCTTCTCTTAACTTGGTGGAACTGAAGTAGATCATCAAGTTGACTACGATAAGTTTCAATATGACATTTGCTAAAACCTTATCTTTGGGTAATATAATTTGATCTAAGGGTAGATCAAATGTAATAAACTAAGTCACAACACACTACTTAATAAGGAGTACTTGATCTTCTAGAGATCATTACATGGTATTCCATATCACAACTCAAGGATGAATACTTAATATTCCAAAAATGATATTAAGGTATTACCAACCACAAACTCCGAATACCAAGTTAAGTATATAACTCAAGTAAAGAAACTCTATAAATAAATCTTGATACACTTCTTGCCATAGTTATTCCTACCATGGGTATCATAGTAGTTCTTAAACTTTAACTCTTATTACAAATAGAGTATAAAGGGAAGTCAAGACAAGACCATTCATCACATGTCTTTATTGCCATATTAGTAGGTGACATTCCTACTTAACCAAGTCCTAGTGTCTATTGATATTCAATGTAGAGGGATCAATCCCTGACCTAGAACTTATTGACCTATTATATTAACCTTCCAAAGACCTTAAGTAAATTAATAAGAAGAAGGAACTAGTTATGGTAGAGTGTGCCATCATTAATGGAATGAGATCCTTAGTGGTGATCAAACCATTTGATGTTGGAGGATATAACTCACTCATGAGTTAACTAGAATAAGTATTTAAACCCACGAGTTAGATAATAGTTATGAAGCTATAAGAAAGTTAGTCGTATTGGAGTCTCCAATGATAGTCTTGTTAAGCCAAGTGGGCATAAACTTAAAGTAAGTTTTCTTAACAAGATAATCCTATAGAGAGACTAGTACAAGTCTACTACTTAGTTGAGTATAGATCTTGATCAGACAATTAGAAGCCTAAGCCTTGCTTGATCAAAGGCTGGTGGTCAGTATTCTTAAGTCACTTGAGAATAGATGACCAGCTGATAAACAAAGGTTGTGAGTATACCAAATTAGGCAAAACCTTAGTAAGCTGAATCATCTAGCTTGATCCTGAAAAGTCAAGCTAGAGTGTGATGAAGTATATAACATGAGTTGTATGGAGTAGTTGAAGGCATAGTAGTTTAACCAAGCTAATACAAGAACAAACTTGTATTATGGGAGTAGTACATTACCTATTCTAGAGGATTGTTATCACATGTGATTTATAGAGAGAATTGTAATCTTGCAAGCCTTGGATATAGATACAAGGTGGATTTAAAGGAGTTAATGGATGGAGTTAGAAGTAGCTACATTGATGGATTCATCAAGGATAGTTTAGCAATGGAAGTTATATAAATGCTAGGAGAAGAATGCTGAATGAGTATTATTGAAGTGGCATGACCATGTCATCCTATGATGATGGATATAGTGGAGTCAGATGATTGACTTATCCTAGAAAATGTGATCTTTGTGAATAAGATAAGAGATATTTATAGAGTATATTTAGGAAAGGAATTCCTTAACTATGATCCAAGCCTAGTGAAAGGTGAGGATAGGAATTCTTTAGAAGCCTCAGCCAACATCATATCAACCCATGACAAGACCCATGTCTACCTTTGTGTTTAAAACCCTAGAATTAAGAGGGTAGTTAAACCAATTCCTATTTTAGGCAACCAATGGATAGTATCTCTTAGTCAAATGAAATGTCTAGAGATAAGTAGAATATCAGTTGAGAGTGTATTGATGGAAGCCTTGTCCACCTAATTGTCTGAAACCCTAATAGAGACCTACTCTCATAGGATTATTAAGATCACATTCCAAAAGCAATCCCAATAACTCACTATAAGTTGAGATGTTATTCAGGATCATAAAACATGGTGGCAATATGTCTAACCTTAGTATTAATCCATATCTATATTTGAACAAACATTAGCATTTCTCCACCAATGATTGTTATTGATTCATAACGACCTAACCAAGATTGTTTTGTGGTAATTCTAAACACTACAAATCAAGTAGAATTGGATTTGGTGAAATCACCAAATAGGAAGAACCATGGACTTCAAATCACCATATTATAAACCACAAGGTTTAATGCATTACATTGTATATGTATTAATGAGACTAAGAATGAATATAATTATATCACTCACCATTTTAAACCCTTATCATAATAAGTATCATGGTGTAAACAAAGTCATTTTTATAAGGTTTTCTATATAAGACATAAGTCCCTAGAACCCTAATTCCTATTAATAATTCTCTAATTAAAGGACCTTTCATACACTCATGAATTTCGAAAAGATAAAGTAAAATGAAGAAAAGATTCAGTACAATGAATCTCTAAACTATTTGTGATATTACATCAGAACTCTGAGGATTTAAACCCTTGTAGAAATCAAATTTGAAATGAATTTATACATAGAAAAGAAAACAGAAACTTGAAATGAAAAAGAAAAAGAAAAAAAAGCAGCCAGTCCCCCGGCCCACGGCCCAGATCGTCTCAGCGCTAACTGACGCCCGCGTATACCCTCCTGAGCATTCCGCTCGCTCGGCCAAAGCCCAACACCAGCCTAGCCCAACATACCGGTTTGTCCCGAAGTAGCTTGCTGGCGCCAGTGCCGCCGCTCGCTGGCATGGAGATTAGTGCCGCCGTAGCTGGGAGGGGATAAGGAAGCCACCACGATGCCTTACTCGTCCTTATCTCCATTTCTCTCGCTCTCTCACTCTGTGCCGCTCGCGCATAGGGGAGCCGAAACCCTAGCCCCGCCGGAGCCGCTCGTCGCCGACGCTCCGCAACTCCCCTAGCTTCCCTGAGCACACCGTTGGGCTCGCCTGGTTGTCCTTGTTCTTCCTAGCTAGCCCACAAAAGCTGAAGAGCCCCCTATCGAGCCAATCTACACTTCACCACCACCATCGGTCACCGCTGTTCATCGTCAATTGCTGTCGCTACAATGCTCCTCTAGCCTCGCCATCACGCCCATCAGACTCCTTGTGAGCTATCGATGCTCGTGCACCTTCTCCATTTCTTTCTCGCGCTTTGAGTCGCCTTACCGTCATGCTCCGCCGTCGGCCGCCGTATGTGGTTGTCGCCGGAGTATCTCCTGTGACCAATAATGGGCGGCGACACCACCCCTAGACTAGCCTTGCTTCTCTCTATCGAGCGCACACTTCCATTTGGACTCGGGAGCAACACATCGCCGAGTCCTTCCTCGACTGGGAGCGAGTCCCCATTGACGACATCACCATGACGTCATGGTGATACTATATATGATTTATCCTTTTTTGTAATAATTTATGTATTGAATAAAAGTCCACTTTGCTGACAGGGCCACCGACGTGGCATAGGCCCCACCTGTATGTGACTCGGACTAGAGTCTGTATCGGTGTAAAAAGATCTAACCTACGTGTGTGTGTCATGCTGACGTCAGCACTTACGCAATAAAACATTTTATATTTATTTTTAATTCGAGAAAATGAATAAATCTTATTAAATCAATATTTTTTGTTTTATAATTCAGAAAAAAATTATATAATATATCAAAATGCTCAGAAAAATAAATCTATAATTTAAACTTTATTAACAAACATTATTGTGTTAACTATTTAAATAATAATTATTTAATAAGGATTTTATAAGTAATAATACTTTGAAAATTCATATTTTAATATTGGTAAATGAGAAAAATATAAATAATATACCAAAATTCTTAGAAAAACAAAATCTAAATTTATAAACTTGTTTCATAGATTTTTGGTATCACTTAGATAAATATTATTCTTTATTAAGTATTTATAAAGTGATAAAACTTATAAAATTCATAGTTTAATATTTAAAAATCACAAAAATACATATAATATACCAAAATGATCACAGAAATAAATTATACACATTGAAAATATCCTATTTCTTAATTGAAGTCAAATAGAAGGTAAAGGTCTAATAAATCTTATTTAAACTCTTTTCTTTTATTTTAATTTATTAAAAATATATATAAATCTTTACTATTGCCTTTAGCATTATTTATTTAAAGTTTAAAAATGTAATAACAAATAAAAGTGATGTTGAAGTAAAGTCAAAATAGTTCTAACCATTTTAAATTGTACTTACTAAACCACCATTTAGAATTAAGTAAATCTTACTCTCCAAAAATATTTTATAAATTATGCAATCATCAAGATTTGTGTACTAATTCTTTTACAAGTTTGGGAATCCACTTTAAAAGCTAAACAAAGTCTTTAAGTAGTTAACATAATGCCCTTCCCATATTTATAGAAATAAGTATTAATTCTATAATAGGTAAATAATTCTATTCACTTATAAAATCAAGAGAACACCACTTCCATAAAGACATAATACTTTTGTTGCACCTTAATGAAGTGTTAAAAGTCTCCACTTTCTCGTGGAATAGTTATTCAAAAATACTAATTGCTTTCTACTTTAATACTTATAATTAATAAGAAAACCTTAAAGTGTTAGATTTAAGTTTAAATGCTTTTTACTTTATAAAGTAATATTTTCTTTAAAAGTTATTCTTTAAAGAAACATTCAAAGTAATCCTTGAACACTTCTTTAAAAGCTCTAATTGATTAATAATCTTGCTTAAGGAATCTTTTAGATCACATGCCCTATTTAGTGCTTTAATATTGTATGCTACTTACTATATTTACATATTGTTTCACTCACTCACAAGCCTTAATAAGAAGAACAAGTGTGAAATTGGTATAAAAGTGTAACACATTCCAAAAAACTCATCACAAACTCCAAACCCTAGATCAGATACGACTATTCCGGGGATTCGCGTTTATCAAATTGCATTACACTACTTATGCATTGTTGCATCTTGCTTCTTTAAACACTAGTCCTTATCGGACCAATGATGTTGTTTATAGAATATGGATCTTCTATTGTCTTGAAGACCGTGAATGCATAATCTTGCAATCACAAAAGGCAAGTTCACAACTTGCTCATGGCCTTTGATTACTGTCTATCAAATGCTTGTAACTCAACTGTTGTCATCACCTGCATTTCAAAAAGGTTAGAAAATATCATTTTCATAATAATATGATTATGGATTATTTACCAAGTGGTAATAATCTCTTGATGCGGTTCTAGTGATAAAGGAACATAATATCTAGGATTTAATAACCAATGTCGTTAGTGATTCTAGCACCGTATATTACGCGTTAACCATGAGTTTTGGAATAGGATGGAGACGTCAGTTGTATCTTCTTCCTCTCGCATGCATCCGGATGGCCAGGTCATGGCTGTTATCCTCGTAGCATGCATTTATTGGTAATTCGTAGAGGATATGCAACATATGAGTGGGAACCCTCAATGTCCCACGATAGTTCTGGCATCTGAACGATCTGTACTAACCATTGCCGTAATTCAAGATGTGGGCATGGCGTACGCCAAGGGGACATGCGGGGTCGTGAAGGGGGCAGTGATTGGTTTTGATCTTAGGTTGCGCCTCAAACCATGGAAGTTTGAACGGAGACATACTCCTGGCCGTGCAAAAAAGCTTAAGGTCTCTTGTGGATAAAGTAACGCACATCTGCAGAGTGTAAGAATTATGACATGTTAATCCCTATTCCGGAAAGGACCTACGAACAAGGCAGGAAAGAAACTCCATGAAGTTCTGGTCAACCTGTGAAGGCTGTCGGACATAGTTTTCAAAATAAAAGCAACCTTTGAAGAAATGTTTATGAAAACCTATATTGCCTATGACCTTTGGTCTGTGGCTGTAGAGATAGTGCATCATACACTCCTTTTTAGTGAACTTGCTGAGTACGCTCGTACTCAACCGTACATTCTTAACCCTTGCTAGGTTCTAAGCCATTGAAGACGACGTCAACATCAATTTCTGCTCAAGAAACCATCATCGACAACTCAAAGTTCTTCAATAAAGTCAATAAAGTTAATATATACATCAGCTAAAGGGAAGACAAAGTCTCTGTTTAGTTAGGAGTAGATACTCTAGCCATAAAACCTACTTCTGTAGGGCATTGCATTAGTAGCAATTGCAAGCCAGATAGTTTAGATGCTAATCTTATTAGCCAGATAATTCTGAATTATTATTTATGGTTCTTCCTTGTAAGAAGTTCTTTCTCTCTCATTAACCTAGAGTGTTCTCTGGATCTTCTGTACAGAGTCGAGTTGTAATCTATAGTCTTGTCTTGGACCTGTTGTGTTTCTGTTGTACCACTCTGAGGGATATAATACTAGTGAATGGTGTTTCATTGGTGTTATGTCAATGACTATAGTGTACTACATCATGTAGTGATATGCTAGGTCACGCAAAACTGTTGTCGGAAATCCGCAAGTCGAGAGGCTGACTACTAGATGCTAAAAATGATGTCCATATCCAGTACCATCGAGTTCACCATGGATCTAATTAGGTGAAATTTCATCTGCATTAAATCCAAATTAAAAAGCAGCATGTGGTTCTTACACTGACAGAATAGGAAGGAGATGAAACTAAGCTCGTTCGATTTTGTAGGACTGAGCCAGGCAGCTAAACACAAGCAAGAATTCCCAAGATAGCAAGCAAAGGCACCGCCAAGGCATCATAAGAAAAATATGAGGTTCAGTTCAACTTTATTTTCGAGGATCACATTCACTTTAACTTCTGCTTACATATATTGTTTCAATTTCTAGACTTATTAGATGCCTGCTCCAAGCCATAATATCTGTATGGTGTGTTTCTTAACTTGAAAATATCTTATTTCCATCTACGTGTATAATAATTTTCTTTTCTGTACCTGCCAACCATGTATTGGCGAATATGTATCTAGTGCATAATTTTGTTCCATTGAACTTTCATGAAAGCTTGCTTCTCCACTGTGGTTGGAGCGACCTTGAGATAACAACCATAGAGATCCGTTGGCGGCACAAAGAGTATTCAAAGTATGAGCTCACTATAATGGTGTGCATGGAGGCGCTCTAGTTCTGTGTAGCCGGCACAAGTGGTGCAGGGAAAATACGTATTTCTATATACTCACTTTGTTTCATATTATTCCGCACATTATGTCTCGTCAAAGTTAGACGTTATCAAGTTTGATAACTATTAATTTAAATTATAATTATTTGAAAATTAAATCAACCCTATTGGAATGAACATACTTTGATAGCATATACATTTGATATTGTAGATATCGATGTTTTGTATGTTATTATACTTTATTAAACATTACAAAGTTTGACTTTGACTTGGTCAAAAATATGGGAGTATTTTTTTATCTTCCGATGCAACGCATGAGCCCATTTGCTAGTAAAAAAGGGTTAAAGTGTAAAATTAACAAAAAGATAAGGTTGTCTTCTCGGCGTCGATGCCCGCGCCTGGCTCCGGCCACCTTCCACGGTCCTCGCGATCGGCGTCGTCCTCCATCTTCTGCCTGCGAGTCCGCCTCCGTGAAGCCTCGCAGATCCTCATCGCCGGCCGCTCTCCACCTCCTAGGCCTTTGTCGTCGTTGACCTCCTCTCGGCCGCTGCAGGTCCTCATCGTCGGTCTCTCTCCGGCAACGTTTTGGAGGCAGCGCTACCACCAGACGAACTAAATCAAAGCGGGGATCCTCCTGGTGCTCTTCAATGACTCCCGCACGCCCTCCTTCACCGCATGTCGCCGTCGACCACCGGAGCAGGGAACCTCGTCGCCTCTCCTCTGCATCTCGTCGCATGGGAGGCATGCTTTGGGTGGTCATGTCGGGAATGTGAGGAGCCGTGGCTGGGACATCAGGGCCATGGCGGACACACTACCTCCGTGCAGTGCAGGTTCCTTGCCATGCGTGCTAATCCTAGATGATGTTCATGGACGATTCTCCCCATCCACACAGAATAGGAGACAGGGACGCACAACTCGCACAGGGCACGATATGAGCTAGCTAGGTGTCTCTTGTTCAGCCATGGTGGTTGTGAGACTTTCGTCCGGTTTTCGGAGTGCCCACCTCCTAATAATTTCTAACAAGTATTTGGCCTACAAGGAGCATTCACGTCTGAATTTGGTGTTTGACTTGTTAAGTGTGACCGCGTGAGTTTGTTGCACACAGCTGGAGCTGATCATGATTTAGATACGGGGCTTGAAAATTTTGAAATTAGTATTCTCTAGGTATTCTTTGGCCTTACAGGGATGCGTGCGTCGGCGCCGACAACAACCTTCACATGCTCGATTAGTGAAAAGAGAGAGAGGAACAGAAAGGAGAAGGGAAGAGAGGGGCATGTGACACTGGGCCCCACATGTTAGTCTAACCAAAGGATCCTACCTGTTAGTCTCTAGGCTTGGGCTTGATTTAAGGGAGGTCTTTTCTGCAAAAGTTACACTATTTGGACCGGTCAACACCTGCCACGTCGACGAATACATCGTTGTACAGAAGCCAGGTGACCATAAGGCTTACGCGAAATGGTGAGGAGAAACTGTGGTGGGATGAATCTACTAGAAACTGTGTGGTGACTTCTTTTGGGATTCTAGAAATTCGGCTTAGGCTGTGAATTCTCTATAATACCCTAAATTAGATATGTGTCCTAAATGTTAGTAGTTGTAATACAGTGGTATACAAGCCCAAGATGTTGTGATAAATACAGTGCAACAAACTGATGTCTTATCTCATCATAAGTAGCACATCAGAAAATATAGTGTGCCCAAAATTCAGAGAGCTTCAGACACATCTGATAATATATTTGAGTGCCCAGATTTTAGAGAGAGCGGACACACGTATCTATGTGAAGCATCGCTAACACAACCATTCAATCCGCGGGAACAAATTGAGCATGAATATGGTGGAATCGGAAGTAGTCCATTAGCGACTGAGATGTCAACCGGCCGCGGCGGATCGAAGAACTTGGCATCCGCAACGGCGCTGGTCCGATCTACCGGTGGAGAGGCAACATCGAGGGGTAGGGGAAGGCTGCGAGCGGCGGCGGCGGTGGTGGAGCGGCGGGGGCGACAGCGCCAACGGTGTAGGGCTTGGATGAACACTAGCGGTGGCAGACATGGCTCGACGCATGCCACCTTGTGCGATGCGGGGGTTGGGTAATATGTGCTGACCACAAAGATAATTTTCGGTGGACGGACGGTTTTCTCATGTGGAGTGGCATCTGCCGTAATATGTGCTAAACGGGAGGGGTAGAGTGGCATACCGATTCGGTTTTCTTGGCCAGAAGCTTGGGAAACTGGTCTCAGGTAGATTCTGGAATTGCACTACGGGTTACTTCACTGGTTTGACCCCTAAAAGTAGCTCCATAAGTCTAAAAGAATCACCTGAGACATCCATCATATTTAGTAAAACTAAATCATGTATTTGTGGATGACCGTATTGAAAAATGAGGCCAAGTTTAGATACTATTGGTGGATTTTACTCAAGACAGAACGGCCCGTAAGACTCGCCGACTCCCTTGGAATTCTCCGTGCCTCCGGTAAGCCACCGGCACCTCAGGCTCTCAGCAATGGCGACAGCAAGTGTACAGCCTTCGCTCAACCCACGAGCGGCGGCGCACTCGCTGGCAGTTCCCACCTCCAACACTCAAAGCCTCCGGGACATGCGCATCAACACCTCCGGCCCTTCCCTCCGTGCGATGTTCCTCCGCGCGGTGGACCCCTCCCGCCCTGCCTCCTGGTCTGCTGCGGTCGCCGACCTCCTTTCCTCCGGAGACCCCGTCGCCGCGCTGGCCGTCTTTGCTGCCGCTCTCCGCGCTAACCCCGCCGCGCTTCGCCCGGCCCTTCCCCCCGCCTTTCGCGCAGCTGCCGCCGCCACCTCCCTGGCCGCCGGCCGTCAGCTCCACCTCCTTGCCCTCCGTTCAGGTCTATTCCCCTCTGACCCATTCTCCGCCTCCGCTCTCCTTCACATGTACCACCACTGCAGCCGCCCATTTGACGCCCGAAAGGCGTTTGATGAAATTCCCAGCCCCAACCCTGTCATTATCACCGCCATGGCCTCCGGCTATGTACGCAACAATCTACTCCTCCCCTCGCTCGCTCTCTTCCGCACCTTGCTCGTCTCTGGTTCTGCCATGGCGGTGGATGAGGCGGCTGCACTCGTGGCGTTCTCCGCGTCAGCCCGTGTCTCTGACCGCGGAATTACCGCTAGCCTTCATGCGCTTATTGCGAAGATTGGCTTGGACATGGATGCTGGGGTGGTCAACACAATGTTAGATGCCTATGCCAAGGGCGGTGGTCGTGACCTAGGGACCGCAAGGAAAGTGTTTGATATGATGGACAAGGATGTGGTGTCCTGGAATTCGATGATTGCACTGTATGCTCAGAATGGGTTGTCGGCCGAGGCCCTCAGGCTATAT
This sequence comes from Avena eriantha, assembly GCA_910589775.1. Classification (NCBI taxonomy): domain Eukaryota; kingdom Viridiplantae; phylum Streptophyta; class Magnoliopsida; order Poales; family Poaceae; genus Avena; species Avena eriantha. Next base: position 541,414,392 of record OU342743.1, read on the forward strand.
GGAAACATGCTCAATATTGGTGGAGGCATTAGGTGCAATGCTGTAACGTTCTCTGCTGTGTTGCTGGCATGCGCGCATGCTGGGACAATACAGATTGGAAAGCGCATTCATAATCAGGTGAGTTACTGGCTGCTGAATAAATGACCAAATGTTACTTGATCACTTGCATGCTGTTTTTTGATCAAACACAAGTAAAAAGATGTCTAGATGGCCAGAACACCTGGCCAGCTGTTTGGCGTGTGAAGGCTTCCTGGCACCAAGCAGTAAGTATATGCACAAGACAAAATCAAATACCTTGTTAGACACTACTACTTGCCTGTTAGTTATGTCAAATGTTGTTCTCCAGTCTAGGTATTCTGCACCATGTGAGAGATTATTATACAAAATTAGTCTTTTCTTCGAGAAGCAAAGCTTCCGTCTCGATGCATTGTTAGAAGAGTATATAGTTACAACCGACCACTCAAGACATAACCGCGACCAACAACTGCGAGGCAAACTAGATATCCTCAAATAACTAGATATATGCAGCTTGGCAAAAAGCCTGAAAAGATAAACACAGGATGTATATTTAATCACTTGGTGGTCCAGAAAATATCTCTTACTCCCCCCGATCCATAATAAGTGTCGTGATTTAGTACAAATTTGTCCATTAGACATTCAAATATTCCGGTGAGTTTTAGAATAAGTTTAGCACTTTCTAGGGTAAAAGTATAAACTCCTGAATTTTAGGATAAATTTTTTTATCAGTGTGTTCTGTACTTATAAGCTGTCCATTCAAGAGAGTTTACACATCATTTCCTAGTTCAAGTTACGAGTTGAAATGCTAGGTCATTTGAATTAATTCGGCATTTTATTGGTGCTATATGAGATTGAGCTAGTCAGATATTCATCTGTTTAGATTCCATGAGCCTTTTACTCATATTGTTATATCATAGTGCTGTAAAATCCTTTCTATTGTGCTAACGCGATTGAAGTTTCCTCTTATGATATATTGAAAGGTCGTAAGAATGGGTTTGGAGGAAAATGTCTACGTTGGAACTTCTGTTGTCGATATGTATAGCAAGTGCGGAAGAGTTGAAATGGCAAGAAAGGCTTTTGAAAGAATTAAGAAGAAGAATGTCCTTTCATGGTCTGCCATGATTACTGGCTATGGCATGCATGGTCATGGGCAACAAGCCCTTGACGTTTTCAATGAGATGAAGAGATCAGGGCAAAATCCTAACTACATAACTTTTATATCGGTTTTAGCTGCTTGCAGTCATGCTGGTCTCTTAGATAAGGGACGTTATTGGTACAAAACCATGAAGAAAGAGTTTGGGATTGAGCCTGGCGTGGAACACTTAGGATGCATGGTGGATCTTCTTGGCCGTGCTGGTTGTCTCGATGAGGCTTATGGCCTCATTAAAGAAATGAAGATCAAACCTGATGCTGCTATCTGGGGAGCTCTTCTTAGTGCATGTCGAATACACAAAAATGTTGAACTGGCAGAAATTTCTGCGAAAAGATTGTTTGAGTTGGATACGACTAACTGTGGGTACTATGTTCTATTGTCTAACATATATGCAGAAGCCGGAATGTGGAAAGATGTGGAGAGAATGAGAGTTCTGGTTAAAACACGAGGAATAGAAAAGCCTCCAGGGTATAGTTCAGTTGAGCTGAAAGGTAAAACCCATGTGTTTTATGTTGGTGACATTATTCATCCTCAGCACAAGGAGATCTATTCTTATTTGGGGAAACTGCTTGAGAGAATGCAAGAAGCAGGCTATGTACCAAACACAAGTTCTGTTCTTCATGATTTAGATGAGGAGGAGAAAGAGTCCGCAGTGCGCATCCATAGTGAAAAGCTTGCTGTTGCTTTTGCTCTAATGAATCAGGTCCCAGGTTCGATAATCCATGTAATAAAGAATCTTCGGGTCTGTACTGATTGTCACACAGCAATCAAGTTTATTTCAAGGATCTCTGGACGAGAAATTATTGTTAGAGATTTACAGCGTTTTCATCATTTCAAGGACGGATCATGCTCTTGTGGGGACTATTGGTGACAAAGTCGTACAAAGGGGGCTGAGGTTGTGATGCCATCTTCCCTATCTGTAATATCACTATTATATGTTACTCTTTCATGTCTAGGTTGATTTATATCCAAGATATATTATTACACATTTTCATCTAGATTAGGCTAATGACATTGTCTCAGTGCATTATTGGCTAGAACCAGACAAAGCATATGTGGTGATATTGAAGGTTAGCACATTTTTGTAGGTTTTGTCTACTCATTGGTTCAATTTGCATCTTTGCGTGCAAGACATGAATTGCCATCACATAATCAATTCTCTGCGAAATCACTTATTAAGACTTGGTGGTGAGATTTGTTTTGTAGTACATGGATATGTCATTATCGGGATCATTGTCATTCTCGTATGCTTGTATGCGCATTTGGACTACATAGCTTGTTTTGAACTTCTACTGTCATGAGATGAGAGGCAGTTGAGAGCCCTAAGCGCGTGAATTTATTCAGCCTAGAAATTTATTCAAGAGGCAAACAAGATCATGCTGTTGTAACTCAGAATATTTTCATGAACCCCTATGATAGTTATCATTTGTAGCAGGTGTGTGTTTCTTCTCATTTAAATGCTTGCTTGGCAATAAATGTAATTTATGCTATTGGGGAACAAGTACTTGGATGCCACTATCGCTTTGAATTCATATCTGCAGAAGCTGAACTTCTCTTATTTCAAGTACCTATATCACTTGGTCGCCCAGACTATTTTGAAGAATCCATACCATAGCTACGAGATTTCAGGTACTATCATGTTAGCTATCTACTTGTCGAAGCAGTTTTTTTTTGTTTTTACCTGATTTTAGTTGTATATAAACTTGTTTAGAGAAAATACGTACGGAGTGTGGAAACTATATCTTGGACTGGAGCGCTTGGACACAGCTCCAGGAAAGGCACACACTGCTAACCAGGTACGGGTACCTCATGTCACAAACGATCCTTGCATTGGATGTCCTGGTAATGCCAATGTTCCGTTTGTTCTTTCTGGCTGAAATTTTACATGATCTCAATGCAGAACTGCTGTTCTTTTGAGAGACCTGTAAAGATGTATGACTAGACAGTTGTGGGAAACACGAGTGACGTCCTGCCATGCAATACCAAGCAAGTAGCTGAAACTGAAATTGCTGGCTTGAATAAAGTGTGTACCATAACATGCATGATGGCAGGAAGGACTGGTTGATTAGGTTCATGATAGAGCTGGTAAACTAGTTTTAGAACGGAGACCTTTTTGGCACTACTACCATCTGGGCAGCTTCTCATCTTTTCCCCAACTCTGCCCCTGGATTACTTCGTTCTGCTTGTAACTCTAGTTATGGTATAGTCCTGTTTCTGTTCACGCATTTATTATATCCGACTGGCTGCCATCTGCTAAACTCAGTTGTAATACAAGGCTGTTCGGTTTGAACGTACTCCCTTCGTTCAGAAATATAAGACATTTTAGCTTTGTGAAATGAATGTATCTAGACGCTACGCTTTTTAGTGTATAGGTTCTGAACGGAAAACTGTCTTATATTTCTGAACGGAGGGAGTACATTTGTAGCTATTCTCTCGTTTGTCTCTTGTAATTTCCACCCTCACTTTTATCTTGAAGACTATGTAGTGTAACTTTCAGGCTGAATGATTAGGCCAAACTGCCAATGTATGTTGGATGGTATGATCAAATACTAGGTACAATTGTTTCTCAAAAAAAAAACTAGGTACAATTAAAAAAGGAAGCTTGGTAAAATTGCAACGATGTGAGTTAGTGTTTGTTGACCGTGTGGAGACTGGAGAGTGAAGGCTCAAGGGATGTAGATTTTGACCACGTTCTTACTTTCGTAGGATTGAGCGTGAATTGTCATACCATGTGTCGTCCTGTCTTGGCGGTGTGTTCATTCAAAAGGTAGAAGACAGGACGGACATCCCACCTTTTCAAAAAAAAACGGCCTGTTAATTGTATACATAAACTTGACATTATATATATTGGTGGTGTGTTCATGTGTTGAAATCTTTGAGTTTCATGGTCAAAGGGGGAAACTCATTGGACTTTGTTATCCTATAAGTAAATCCCTAGCCACTATGGCAAGAGCGGAGAAAACTAAAAATGCAGAAAACGTCCCAAAAAAACATCGCCTTTGGTGATTTGATCCTTGATCAACTCTGGATCCATTCGAGTCATATCAAATGGAAATCTCGTAGACAACTGGTACTTCTATCAAGGAATTGTACTTCTACCCATCAGCAACAAAAGGATATGCTTTCCGCTTTGCAGCAAGGCAAGAAAATGCCCAACTTGAAAGGACCAATCCCGAAGTCTGAAACTCCAAAACTTTATGGTTTGCTTGCCGACAAAATCTTATAACACGAGGTGACTGCAAGAAAAACCACCCCACACGAGAAAGCACCACAATTTCTACCTGTCATCTGGTAATATAACCAACTAAGCAAGGAATTGACGTAGTAATACATAAGGGATGGATGGAAATCCATTCAGCAGAACATCTCTGCAAACACAGCGTTGGTGAATTACCACACAATGAAGTTCTTGTTTCAGTTCCCCTGCTGCTCTTGTTTCTGCTACATCAAGAGAAAGAAGAGCAAAACAACGGACAAAGCGGCCAACCATGTCTGAAGCTGGTCCGTTGCAAAATGGAGTTGCACTTTAGATGTATGTACATCTGTGCAAAAAGTCTGCCTGAACTTTAGATGTATGTTTGGAGTAGCATATAGCGTGATGCACTGTGTTTCATGATGTAAAGTGTCTTCTATATACTCCCTCCGATCCAAATTAGCGTTCTCACGTTTGTCTAGATTCGGATGTAAATAAAAGTCGTCTGGTGGCTAGTTTATCTTGTCTTTCTCTGTGGCTTCTGTTTTATGGATTCCAATCTCCTGCATCTGTTGCTCAACCGGGACAAATCCAGTCTCTGCAAGGAACCTGCAACGCCAAAATTGTGGTTCGCTAAATTATTCATCACAACAAAGTGTATATCACACTGTGGGAAGAGAAGGGGGATACCTGTTAAGAAGCACAAACAGAACCACGCCAATGGTTATGAGCAAAAGGACATGCCCAACGATCACAAAGTCACTTGAGAAAAAGGCCAGATAAAGCATTGCAGTAAAACAGAACGCCAGTAGCAAAAATGTGGTCTGGAGCACAATCCACGTTGGAGCCTATGCAACAAAATAACATCAGTTGGGATTCTTTCTTTTTATTTGCATATAAAACCACATAAAAAGGGACAAGGACAAAATCAAATTAATATTGAATATAACACACGTTGCATTATTTCTTAAGATGAGATAAAATTAAATTTAAGACTGAACATAGTGCAGTTGAGTATTTCTTACATTAACACCAGAAGACAAGGCTCCCACCAAGATAGCTTCAGCTGATGATATTTCATTTCGAGAGCGACCTTCCATTCTCACCTGCCCCCCAAAAAATAAGAATAATATGCTGAGTGAGTAGATGAAAAGAACATAAAAATATATAAGAAACAACATACTCTCGAGTTATAAAACAAAGATCCGGTCAATAACTATCTTGGGTAAACCAATACTTTGAAGAGATATCGACGTTAATGAGCATCCCAAACTATTTCTAGGCTTATAACTGACTTTCTTACCAACCTCTCCGAACTACTCGCCATGTGTATTTCTCACTGACCTAGCTCAAGCACACGGGTAGTCACAAGCTAACTTACTCACCGATTTCACTGGCCTTGCTGCGTCTTACTGCTTTCTTACTGACCTAGCTTTAAAACAAATCTGTCAAAATATACGGTGGTATGCAGGACTACTGAACAAAATCACTAACACTAAAAAAACAACAATGCAACCATAACTCTAAATGAACCCATGCCCTTGCCTTAGCCGTGACATCACACTTAAGAAGCTACTCTACGATAAGAACAATATTAGAAGCTAAGGGTGCCTACAAAGGCTGACTCTTAATCTCACCACGTAGGATAATCTAATGTGGAAGAGAGGTAAGGAGGATAGAGAATGTGCCTGACACTTATTTCATCTGAAGACAAACCCCATTGTATGCACTATGTTTTTTATTGACTCTAAATTACTGAAGACTTAAGGACTGACTCTTCCTTTGTGGATGCCCAATCGCAACTAAGCGTCGCAAAAGAACTCCCCAAAACCCCATTTGGTATCCTATTTTGACTAACCATATCCTCTATTTTCATGCTGTTCAATTTGCATCTTTAGTGCAACTGTTATCCAGTACTACTGGTAACTACAGAAAAGTTTATACAACTTTCATGCTGTGATCAAATTTTAGTTTCGCTTCCCTTCTTTAGGAAATTTCATCCCTGAAGCATCTTGTTAGTCCAGGATTCCTTATTCCACTTATAGAATTTTGTTGTGCATGCATAGTTCAGATTTCAGAGACAGTTCATATAAATTATTACTGATCTATCAGGCCCTTTTGGAATATTCATTGTCTGCCTTACCTTGTCATTCTCCCATTCGTTTTTTAGTAAGGCCATATTCCTGTATTATTTATGCTTCCCAAAAGTGTGCTTCAAAAAGCATCATTATGTTACACAGTGCTATCTATTTTATATGTCTGGCAAAGCTACAGAAATGTTTTATTGAATCACATCTGGTCCATCAATAATAGCCCTTGATAAACATGCTAACCTTCAGCAAAGTTTAAAAAAAAGGAAGGCTGATGTCCTTATGCATTGTAAAATCTACTGAAGACCGAGATTTAGTGCACTGTCTTGACATTAACAGATTTCAGTATGTAATTTGTTTTCTGGATGTATTCATGTAGTTATACTTGGCACACATAGTAACATGATACTTGCATAATCAAGTCAAGATAAATCTAGAACAACTTATAGTAAATTCCGGGTTCGCTCCACTTAGTTGACCTGGGTGAACGCTTTGGTTTCTATATTGACACCCAGATAAGTCATGCCCAAACAGATCATACCCTGCTCTTCTATCCTCACCAGGGGCATATGAGACCAAAATCACCAAATATCCCAATTTAGCATCATAGTTGAAACGAAAATGCCGCAACTTTCTATCAAGAAAAAAAGCTTAGAACTTCATTTGATACATATATCAGCAGGTTGGTGAACTTGATTAGCTGACATCCAGTGCTTGAAACAAAAAAATCATTCATCGTGGCAGCAAGGGAAGTAGTGTTGGTTGTTAGAAGAACCAGATCCACAATGCATCAGCATCATAAATGTTTTTGTAGAAGGGGAAATGTCTGAACGATTATTACAGTGTACACCTGGCTAGGCTAATATACAGAGTTTTGTATGAACAAGTGGAATGGTAGGCATATTTCTCGATCAAAAAAGATATACACGAACGTGAAAGCTAAAAGAAGTGGATAGCCTAATGTCTGATTCAGAGATTGGACAAAAACTAAGCGCTTAAAACCATCCCCAGAAAAAGCTCCTAGAAAAAACCTATGTTAACCTATAATTTTTTTGATTCGATCGTGCAGATGAATGTATAGTCTCAATTGCTAACTATCCAACTGAGTAGATAAACATGACACGAACTTAATGGGGGAGTTGTTTCAGGTTTTGGAGTTGCTTCAATATGTTGAATTGGTGAAATTTGTTGACTGATTGGGTAAACTTTGGCACTCATGTATAAGATCTCTTCGTCTACAAAATGAAATAGATAATAAAATGCACTAAATCAAGGGTTCAATTCAAGTCTTAAAAATGATACGGATGTAATCTGTAAACTGCGAATCAAGCGGCAGTGAGAAGTACCTAGGCAGCAGAAGTCCAGAGCAGGGGGCAGGGGAGGGGAGTGGCGGCGGAGAGGGGATTGGCTCGGTGGGAGATCCCGCCTTGCGTTTTGCCCTCGTCCTTCTGCTGCTCTCTTCAGTTCGGCCAGAGGGAACGGGCGGGCAGACTGACAGACCCTTCCGGCAGGGGCGGGGACGAGGCAGAGGCGACGCCGCTACGGCAACAACTCGCGGCCAGGCGGAGGCGGGGCGGCGGACCCTGGCCACGGGGGGACGGAGGCGCGGAGGACGGCACTCCCTCGGACGGGGGAGGGGGAGCTGCAAGAGGCGCCGGGGCGGGGCAGACCGACGACGGCGAGGAGGATAGCGGTCGCGTAAGAAAGAGTTTGTCGTTGTCTCCTCGTCTGATTCGTGCTAAGAGTTCGTTCTTCAGAACCAGCTGAGCTGCGCGTCTTTGTACTGAGCTTGAAAAGAGGAAAAAAAACATAAATTTACAACGTTTTTTTTCTTTATTGAAACGTGAGAGCAACACACCACTTAACTCAGGCTTACCTAATTGCGATAAGATCATCTCCAAGGGAAATTCGTCCGCGCGGCCACCGATTCGGGGAGTAAATAACCTCCGCCCGCCCCTTGTCCGGCCCCGGCACCCAATGGACCGGTCTCAAATCTTGTCCTCCCCTTAGATGTGAACCAATTTATGGCATATTTTCACACGTGTCCAACCAAATCGGCTTAAAGTTGATTATGAGCTTTTTTGTCTTGAATTTTTCGATGAACTTGGAGGTAGGCTTCAAATTCTTGTGGTGCATGCCCTGGCTCTGCCATAGGCCGCTGACAATCCCACCATCCGAGTTGCTCGGCATTCTCGCGATCATCCTCCACAATCATGTTATGCATGATCACACAAGCTGTCATGACTTCCCACATTGTGTTCAAACACCATGTTCTTGTTGGGTGACGAACAATGGCCCAACCAGCTTGAAGAACACCAAATGCGAGACAATACAGTTGAACACATCCCGGCGCATGAGTTGGAGTGTACAGGGTGTGCACCAGGTTGAAGTAGTCATTGTAGAGTTGGATATGACCTGCAACTCTGTTCCGGTAGAGAGTCTCATGACATGGGATCGAGCCTCTAAATCTTGGAATGGCATTTTGTGCTTCCTCTTGGCTTGATATGGTAGTGCAAGCATAACTTCCGAGTCATCGTCCGAGGAGTCGTCATTGGACGTATCAATAAAATCCATGAAGAAGAACATCGCAACCTCATCCTCATCGGCCATTTTGAACTCACAGTGTCGACAAGCCAAAACACCAAACACCTTGCGGGCACGAGTCCGCCCAGCCGAGTTTGAGGACTTGGTGGACCCAACCGAGCTTGACGAGGTGCGGCAGAGCTTGACGAGGTCGCGGTGGCGGCTCATGTGTACTGCCGGCCAACTCCGGCACTCTCGGCAACTATAGGCCAACTCCGTTGTTTGAAAGTCAGGGCGGCGCGTCTCCGGCCAAAAGATCTACGGCGTCGGCGCGCGGGTGGAGACGACCAGGGAGCCGCGGTGGCGGGTCAGCGGCGTAGAGGGGGGAGGCTGTTGCTGGGGGTAGGTATGGGGAAGGGCTTGCTGTGGCCGACAGGCGGGCGAGGGCGGAAAAGGAAGGACAAGGGAGGACGGCCACGCGTGTCCGTTTGCCCCCAAATCGTCCCCAAGTTTGTGGATGGTTTGGGGAAAAACGAACTCCGGAGGGGGCGGACGAGGAATGGGGAGCCCGTTGGGAGCTGATTTCTGGGTCGGGTTGTCCGTGCAGACAAAAACGAACCGATGGGAGCGTTTAGGGAATGCCCTTGTAGATGCTCTCTCCCATGCACAACTTTATTGCTAATCCTGCCGACTTTATTGATACGGCTGTTAGCAGCTTAATCATCCTCGTATCATGCGTCTCCTTGTTTTTTTGGAAAAGAGTATATATGAATATCACGGAGATACCAATTACACCCAGCCTCTGCAACAACGCATGCCCTAGCAGCCTTATGGATGCACACAGTCCAGAAAGAACAAAAAGGAATTACAACAAAAAAAGTCCCGCTATAGAGAACTATTCCTCAAAGCAACAACACTGACACCACTAGAACAACACCAGCAGTCCACCACTCCAATAACAATGCCTTCAAGAAGGAAATAGTGCACAAGCGTCGTCGTTGCCTGATCAAAGATCATAGGTTTTCACCCTGGAGAAAGTCCTCGCTCGCAAAACAATGCCTTCAACAAGGCCATTGCCAGGCACAACCAGTTAAGACTAGACCTTGGATTTCCCCCCTGCAAGATAAGACTAGGAACTCTTCCTGTGTTGTCTCCCCCCCCCCCCCCCACACACACAAACAGTCGCTACTGCAAGTGATAGATCACGCAGCCAGTTCGTCGTTGCTACAAAGACTTAAAACACCATTGCTGTTCTCATATTTCCGCTTTCCTGACATTCTCCGCATCTAACTTCACCATGGCTCATTGAATGGCACTTGGTGGGAACAAACAGCAGAGCTTCGCAACGCTCCCGTTGAAAGCAAACGGCCAGAAAAACAAGGTGTGAATGACCGAATACCTTCTGATCCAGCAATCTCTAGGCATAATGCACCCATGGGAGTTCACCGGTGGAGCCTTCCGGAACCCGCCTCTCCAGGCTAGATCCACGAGAGCAAGCAACAAGCAGATCTTTGTCTTCACGCTGAAGGAACCCTAGGACTGCCCACCATTATTGGACAAAACAACAAGCCCCCACGCTCAGTACGTCACCCGTCCCCTTCGGCAAAAGAGGAGACAAGCCTGCAATAACCACGTGCCCCCGCCGGTCTGTCGGCCCGAGAAAGAAGCAATGTGCTGCCTCCCCACGCACCTACAGGCAACCAAAAGGCCGCGCCGATGGCGGATCTAGGCGGAAGCCTAGACCTACGACCACAGCCGCCACACCTTGCGCCGATACCCTAATGGGAAAGCCACCGCCATAGCAGATCCGGGCATCGGCCCAGCCGCCGCAAATAGAGGATCTCCATGATCGAATCTCACGTCCGGGGCAGCCACCACCGCCACACGACCAGGGGCGCCGCCCTGGCCGCCGCGCGCAGCCGAAGAACCAGCGCCGACCCTAGCCGACACCAGTGAAATAGCCACCGCGATCTACTCTCCCTCGCCCCTTCGGTGTCGGGCCTGCCGCCACCGCGGTCAGTGCCGGCGGCAGCGGTGGAGGGGTGGAAGATCAAGGAGGGGGAGGGGTAGGCGACAGGAGGGGAGCCCCGGTGGCGCCCTGGGGTGCGCCGCGGGAGCAGAGAACAGATATCTGCGTGCCTGGGGTGTTCGTAGCGTCAACACCTGTTCAACCCAGGCACAATCTGTTTCAAACACGACAGGCTTGTCGATATGCAGTAGCGAAACGAAGTCCTTCAAGTATTTCCACCACACTAGCACATGAAGCCACATGTTTCCATGCCGAGAAAATCACAAAACATGTCCGGTATCTCGCCATGACACCTAAGCCGGCCACCTTGGTCCTATCATCACATCCGGCATCCACATTAATCTTAGCCCAACAAGATATTCTGGCCGATCTTGCACTATGTTTCTGAAGATATGTCTCAGGGCAAAGACATTAATCTTAGCCCAACAACAGTGGAGTCGCCATGATCCTGCAAGCGAAGCTTTTCCTATTGAAGTATGATCCAAATTCTATTAAGGAGGCTAACTTATCCCATACTGTGTCCAACAGGGATGCCTATCGCCCCCGCGGTACAGATCGTTGATGACCTATGTTACCACCGCTATATATACCTCTTGTAAGCCGCCGGCTAGGATAAGTTGCATCTATGTTATAGTGAAGATTTGTTGGCTGGCGCCCGTGGTTTTTTCCCTCTCTTTGTTGAAGAGGGTTTTCCACGTTAAATCGGTGTCCCGTGATTTTATTTTCGTTCTTTGTTATTTACTTGTCGCAAAACTAACATTTCCGTCCCCATGCACTATGTTGTCATGGTGGTGCCACGTCCAACAAAACATGAAGAAAATCTTCACGCGCATGTCTTCAGAAGATGAGCTAAGCAGCTGCAAAAACCACTCATGGCTACTAGACCAGAAGGTTCTCTCAGCTGGCAGGGTCCATACAGTTCGGAGGCCTTCACGAAGTGCCTGTGCTACAATGCAGTGGACACCAGGATGATGGGAATCCTCATTCTCAGTGCCACAAACAGAGCAACAGGGATTGATCTTCAGAATTGTGGGCAGATAAGTAACAAGCCAGGGAGATTGTTGCAAAGAGCCAAGCAAAAACCCTAATCTTCTATGGTACTGGGCACTTCCATATGAAGTTCCAAATCGGTCGATCTCCGTTGACGAACTGCATTGTCCTCCGCTTGATTCTTGCAGGGTGTCTTTTATGGCTAAACAGAACGTGCTGCGGATAGTGAACAAGCCGGATTTTTTGGCTGCCAAGCGATGATATACTGACTTGGGAGTTTAATGCCAAGAATTGCTTCAGCGTCTGCATTATGAAATATTCGTCTGACCTTTGTTGTATCCCAGGCTTGTGTGACCAGATCAATTAGTTCAGCAACCCACTTATCTCTCGGATGGGTTGTTCTCGTTGTGACCTTCGTATTACTATTCTAGGGCACTCAATTATCATGCCACACTTGTGAGCCAGTACCATTTCCCCATATAGCTCCTTTTTTAGAAGCTACAGACCATGCACCATGCCTTGCCGCGAAGCAGATGCATTCTAGATAAACGATGTATTAAGTAGATTACCTGCAAGGTAGTACTTTTCCCTGAGAACACGTGCGCATAGACTGTCTGGGGATTGAAGGAGCCGCCAGGGCTATTGAGCAAGCAGGGCTTGGTTGAAGGCGCATAGATCATGGAAACCCACTCCTCCAAAAGTTTTTGGCCTAGCAACCTTGTCCCACACGATCCAGTGCATCTTCCTCCTCTCATGCTCATCACCCCACCATAAGTCATAGATCATCTTGGTAACTTCATCAAGAAGACTGAAAGGGAACTTGAACATACCCATAGCTCATGTGGGGATAGCCTTATCAGAACTTCTTTAGCTCCACTCGATTCATATTTCTCGGTCCAATCATCTAGTTTCTTTCAGAACCTTTCTTTTGTTGGTTTGAATTTTCCTTTGGTCATGCACCCATCCGGTACCGGCATCCCCAAATACTTCTCTTCAAAACTTTCGGTCTTTTCTTTTATAGCATCCTAGGTTTCCTCCTCAATTCGGCTACCATAGAATATGGAACACTTTCCCAATATGACCAAGTGTCCAGTACTACATATCGATTCAGAATATATTTTACAATGTTCGCATGCTACTTAGTCCCTCAAAAGAACAAGATATTATCATCAGCGAACAACAGGTGAGAAATCCCTGAACCCCGCCGACTCACGTGAAGATCTTAAGCTTGCAGGGCACATGTACTAAGCTCATGTTGAATCAAGGTCGACAAGCCAACTGCCACGAAAAGTAACAAATATGGGGACAAAGGATCGCACTGGCGCAGCCCACGCGACGGAGTGAAAGTGTCCAACAAATGTCCATCGAAGTGAACTGCATATCATACGGTACTTATACACTGCATCACCCACCGTATCCATGTGCGATGAAAAAGCCCAGCTTCATCATGACACCTTCCCAAAACTTCCAATCAACACAGTCATATGCCTTAGCCATGTCCAGTTTATATGCACAAAATTGTGCCCTCTCCAATGAGTTACTCTGTATTGCATAGATGCACTCGAAAGCAATAAGTGCATTATCTTCTATCATCATGCCAGTATAAATGCGCTCTAAGTTGTTGAAATAATGTCTTGTAGTAGTGGTCGGAGGCAGTTCACACAAGACATTTTGACACCACTTTATACAATACATTGCAAAGGTTGATCGATCAAAATATTTAAGTTCCTCGGGGCTGCTATTTTTAGGTATCAACACAATTGCTGTATCATTCACCCTCTCCGGCATAGTGCCATCCTCAAAGAACCACTGCACTGCCTTGACCACATCTTCCTTTAGGATACCCAAATTCCGCTGCATAAAACAAGCTGGAAAGCTATCAGGGCCGGGTGCTTTTAAGGGGTCAATTTGAAAAAAAAAACATCACTAATCTATTTCTCAGTAAACGGAGCGCGAAGCCGTTCATCATGTCATCATCAATCGAGCATGCAGCAAATCCAAGATGATGTTAGGCTGCAGATCCTCCACATATGAGTATTGTAGCTTGAAAAAAACGATGGTTGCACCCTCCATCTCCTCTGGGTCATTAACCCACGAACAATCTCCTCGTTTCAATTTATTGATCCGGTTTTTCTTGTGTCTCCATGATGCCTTACGGCTGCATCCACATGATCTCCTCACGATAGAGCATTCCATCCATCTCTATTTTTTTTCTTCTTTTCTTTTCGAAAAGGGGAATAAAACCCCGGCCTCTGCATCGGTTGATGCACACAACCTTTATTAAAACATCATCCAACATTCATCATTCTATAGCAGTTACAATTCACGGGTCACTTAAAGTTGACACATGGATCAACCAGCGAAACAAAAGCAGAAAAAAGGCATTGCACATCTTGTATGCGATTAAGCTGTCGTCAGTACGATTGGCTGAATAAATGGTGCACGACCATCAGCAAATGGCTGCACCCAGTAGCCATAATATCCCACTGGTCTTGGGGGAGTAGGAACGCCCAAAGCAGCACCCAATGTGCCATGGATAACCTACAAAAAATTAAAAGTTTTTGTTTCGTTAAAGATAATGTCATTTCTGTATCTTCAAATAGAGCAACATAAGGCAGAAACACCAATGCGAATTCTAGCCTTAGATGTTTTGTCAACTCCATTCAACCAATTTCCAAACATGTGTGTTATATCAGTTGGAGGGGGTAGATCATAAGCAAAATTGACAATACGCCACAGCAGACGAGCAAAAGGACATGATATAAACAAATGTTCTATGGTTTCCTGCGCCCCACAAAAACAACACTTGATACATCCTACCCAATTCCTTTTAGCTAGATTATCCTTAGTAAGAAGCACTTTGTTGTGAAGGAACCACATAATTTTTTTGATCTTAAGCGGGATCTTTAATTTACAAAGATATTTCCGAAGGAAAACCGTATGATCGTTCATAAGATCCTCATACATGGATTTAACTGAGAACACCCCATACAAAGTTAAGTTCCATACAAACTTATCTTGCTCATCCGACGATAGTTGAACCATCATAAGTCTTTGGCATAAATGAAGCCAATCATTCCACTTATTGCCAGAAAGTACTCTCCTAAAATCAATGTTCAGCGGTACTTGAGCTAAAACGTGTGCTATGGTAACATTATTCCGATGCACAATATTGTATAATGATGGATACTGTTGCGCTAACGGTGTATCTCCCAACCATGTATCCTCCCAAAACCTAGTGTTTACACCACCCCCTACCTTGAAATGACCTCTAGCAAAGAACTCAGTCTTTACCCACATAAGTCCTTTCCAAAATAGAGAATCCGTCGGCTTTGCTTGGACTCCAGACAAAGTTTTCTGACTTAGATATTTATTATTAAGCAGTTCTTGCCATACACCTTCTTCATTCATTAATTTGAAAAGCCATTTACTTAGTAAACATATATTCTTAATTTCCAACACCTCAATACCTAAACCACCCTGATCTTTTGGCCTACAAATTATATTCCATTTTGTGAGCCTATACTTCCTTTTATCCTCATCACTTTGCCAAAAAAAGCGACACCTATAAAAATCCAATCGTTTCATTACCCCCTTAGGTATTTCTAGAAACGACAACATAAACATAGGTAAACTTATTAATACAGAGTTTATCAAGACTAGGCGATCGCCATAAGATAATAGTTTGCCCTTCCAGCAACCTAATTTTCCTTCACATCTAGTTTCTACTGGATACCAATCTAAATTTTTAAGTTTTCTGTAATGAATAGGCACACCCAGGTATCTAAAAGGCAAAGATCCAGCCTCACAACCATATATTTGTTTGTATTGCTGCTGCTCTTCTTTTGCTTGACCAAAACAGAAAATCTCACGTTTATGGAAATTTATCTTTAGTCCCGATAGTTGTTTGAAAATGCATAGTATTAGTTTCATGTTCACGGCCTTCTGTAGATCGTGTTCCATGAAAAGAATAGTATCATCCGCATATTGTAGAATTGAAACCCCTCCATCAACAAGATGTGGAATGAGGCCTCCCACTTGACCATCTTCCTTTGCCCTTGCAATTAAAATGGCTAGCATATCTACAACGATATTGAACAACATCGGGGACAATGGGTCTCCTTGCCATAACCCCTTTCTAGTTTGAAAGTTATGTCCAGTATCATCATTAACCCTTATTCCAACACTCCCTCCCTGAACAAATTGCTCAATCAGTTTACACCACCTAGGTGAAAAACCTTTCATACGCAATGTTTGTTGTAGGAAAGACCATTTGACCTTATCATATACCTTTTCAAAGTCAATTTTAAACAAAACTCCATCCATTTTCTCCGGTGAAGCTCATGGATGGTCTCATGAAGGACAACCATCCCTTCAAGGATATGTCGTCCCGGCATAAAAGCGGATTGAGTAGGTCTAATTACCTTTGGAGCAATCCCCGTGATACTATTAGTTCCCACATTAGTAAATATTTTGAAACTAACATTCAATAAGCATATGGGTCTGTATTGTTCTATTTGTACCACATTTTCTTTTTTGGGTAGTAAAGTGATAACACCAAAGTTTAATTTAAACAGGGGAAAATTCCCATAATAAAGGTAACTAAATAGTGCCATAAGATCACTTTTTATCACTTTCCAAAACTTTTAGAAAAACTCAGCCGGAAATCCATCCGGACTAGGTGCTTTATTATGCTCCATTTGAGAGATAGCTTCATACACTTCCTTTTCAGTAAAAGGAGCTGTCAAAATCCTATTCTCCACATCTGATAACTGCGGTATGTCCCGAGTTAAATCCTCCCTCATCGAAAAATTTGTGGGTAATGGCGACCCAAACAACTTTAATAATATTCAGTAATATAAATTTTTAGGTTATCTTCACCAACAATGGTTCCCTCATCCTGCTCCAACTGAAAAATCGTTTTTTTCCAATGTTTACCATTTGCAATCAAATGGAAATATTTTGTATTGTTACCCCCTTCCTAAACATGTTTAACTTTAGCTCGTTGAGCCCATTTTGTCTCTTCATCTCTCCTAAGATTGGTGATGTGCTCATTAGCATTCTTTAAAATATCACGCTCTTCAACCGTCAAGGGTCCTTGTTCCGCCTTCACATCAAGATCATCAATTACTGAAAGTAATTTCTTTTCCTTTTTGTATTTCCCACTTAAGTTTTTCTCCCAACCTTTAAGAAAACGCCTCAGATGTCGAATCTTATTTAGCCATTTTCCATAGGATCACTTCCCCCACTTACAGATGACCATTATTTTTCCACCATCTCATAAAATCCTTTGTGTCGTAGCCAATACAACTCGAAGGAAAATCGTGGAGTATTCCCTAAGTGTGCTTTCACCCTGGAGTCAATAAGAAGTGGTGTGTGGTATGACCCAGCCCTAGTAAGAGCCCGAACCATAACAAGGGGGAATTTCTGTTCCCATTCAACGCTAGCTAAAATGCGGTCTAGTTTCATTGGTGGGTTTGTCTCTGCGATTAGCCCAAGTGAACTGCCGACCTGAGAGCACAATTTCTCTAAGGTCTAGACTCTCAATAATCGCATTAAAGACAAATGGCCAATGTGCTTTGAAGTTATTATTATTCTTTTTCTCTCTGGAGTGTATAATGTTAAAGTCACCACCAACCAACATTAGTAGAGGTTCTGAATCACACATACGTACAATTTTTGCAAGGAAATTTTCTTTATGTGCCTCCTGAGCAGCACCATATACGGGCACAAAAACCCACTGAAAACCATCTCTCTTACATTTAATATGCAACTTGACACAATAATCTCCCATACTCACCTTGAGAACTTGAATAATATCGCTACTAATGCCAACCAAAATACCCCCAGATCTTCCATGAGGTGGTAGGCAAAACCAAGCAAAGTTCAACCCAGTTGCAAGTTGATTTAAAAAAGGAACTATGAAATTAGACCTTTCTGTCTCCAATAAGGCAATAAAGTCTAACCGATGTTCCCTGATAGATTCTTTTACAAACAGATGTTTTGCTGGGTCTTTAAACCCCTCACTGTTCCAAGTCATGGCTTTCAAATTCTGCATTATGTAAATGTTTTTTTGTTCTTTTCCTAGTACTCCTTCCTACATTCGAGACATCATAAACCTTTCTTGGCCGAGTTTGTTTAGGATGAGCATTTAGGATTGGATGATCCAATATATCATCCAAAACAACCTCAACCTCCTCGTCCCTAATCAGATCTTCACATAAATTTGATACTTCTGAAAGAACCAAATTAGAGGGGCCAGTATCCCCATCAATAAATCAGAAATATTTTTTTGCAACATAGTTAAAGTTCTTTCCTTCTCTAACGTCTTAATACATTTAACCGAATCAAGAGCCTGACGTATCGAGTCCCCCAAAGAAACACCAATTCTATGTGCTCTATTCACTATTTCATTATCATCAATTGACAAAATGGAATGTGTTAAAGAGGATTTTTTACCTGAGCCACCTACAGTATGGCGATGCTGTGTATTTATCATGGCCCTCTCCATTTGCATAGCGTTGGCATGGGGTTGTCCTTGAATACGCCTGCTAGACCGTTGTTTTGCCGACGTCAAAGGTATGCCTCCAAACGCAATCACCTCTTTCATAGTTGGTGTATACTGTTTAGCTGTTCCTATATTAAGACCGACCACATTTGGAGACATAATATTCGGCTCAGCTAGACAATTCACGGGAAAACCAACACACTTCGGAATTCGTGATTCATGTAAAGACATACCAGAAATTTTATTTGCCTCAGAATCTATCTTCTCTTTATTAGAATAAAGCAGCGAGCCAGTAGCCCATGCAGCCGTTGGAATTTTTGCTCCTATAAAAACACATGGAATATCGTTGGTGAAGTGTGTACATCAGAATTGGATGAATAACTTTTTTCATTACCGTTAGAATCCACCGTTGCCTTAGTATTTTCAGGGATCAACCAGCAGTTGCTATCAACGTCGGAGTTGCCCGGCTAGCAGACAGAAAAGGTGTGCCAACCAAGTCTGATTCCGCTGCAGCCGCGACACCCGAGGCCATTCCCGTAACAACCTGACCAACATGTACGAGACTCGCCGACCCAGGAGAGGCAGTTCCCATTCCCTTGTTACTAGGTATGACGGTAGTCGTTTTTCCCGCAGTCAGATCACCGGTATCAGCTGAGACAAGACCAACCCCCAAAAGACAGCGGCAACATCTGGGACCATGTCTGAGTCAACCTGGGCAGCGCCTGGGATAGTTCCTGCGACCGAATCCACTCTGAAGCCTGTGCCACAAGAGTTATTAGAAACATGCTGCCAATTAACCGAAACAACATCAAAATTTAAATTTTTTTCACTTCCAGAATTAGAAACAAAACGTATTTAAACCGCTATTATCCGTACCTTCACATGACAACTCAATTAGTCCAATCTTAATTGGAGAAGAACAACATAACTGTTCACCAACGGTTTTACTTCCTCCCCCCGTTCCTTTGGTGGAGAAGAAATCTGAGTACTATTATTAAGGTCATTAGTCTTTCGTCATCTTATCTAAATCCATATCATTTCCCTTCTCTTTGTTTGCATCATCCCCACCATCATCTTGGTCATTTCCCTGCTGCACATCCAGCATATTTTCATCCTGCATCACCTCCACTTCCTCCACCTCAATGTCTAACTTGAAAAAACCTCTCTTAATATACACCTCCATTGTTTCAGGTATATGAGAGGAGTTCACACAACCAACCTGAATACGCAAAACCTTGTTCGTCCGAGTGTATGCCATGTCTACTGCCTTCGTCTTACCAAAAAGAGTTCCTAGCCCCCATCAGAAGGTATACCCGAGACTTGCACCCAAACCTCAGGTAGCATATACAAAGGCTCTTCTGCAGCCGTCCACACATCAAACGTAAGATCAGTGTCACGAAGAGGAACTTGAAACACTCTGTAGGCAAGAATTCTGTCCACCTCTTTTTTGTTCAGAAACTTGACCCTATACACATTGTTTTGGAAGTGAAAAACCTTCCATTGGAAGTTTGGAAATGGTACAATGTGCTTTAGGTGATCAATCATATCAGAAATCGACATGGCATTACCTTCGACCGTTATCTTTACCAACTTAGCATTTTCCACCTTAGGGCGGAACGTCCCTGTTGTCGGCATCTCAAAAAACATAAGTTTCTCATTAGCTAACCCATAAAGAATAGTGGAAGATTTAGGAGCATTCAACAAATGACATGCCTCTGATGGGTGATTAGCAGACTCGTAATAATCACAAATCGGAACAGGATAATCCTCAATCACATGTCCAGGTTGCTTACATCTGAAACAACTAACCTTGTCAGATTTCTTAAATTTCTTTGCAGGTGTTCGGGTGGTACCAGTCTCCACGGACTCTTGTGTCACTTCCGCCCCAGTTGTGGGCTGCTGCTGGACCTGTGGTGTCAGAGCCAATACTGTTTGAATAGGCACACCAGATGTGACCTGCCCCTCCTTTGCCGCTATGGCCACAATGCCCTCAGCTTGTTTCTGGGCATTTGATGCCACCGCTGCAAGTGCCACATTTACCAATAGTGCCACTTGTTATCAATATGTCCATGGGTTGCCTCTGAATCCCAGGTCACGTACATCGTAGTGTGGTAAAACCTCTCAACAATCCATCATGAGTCGCTTCAATCTCCGGGCATGCGAAAAATGCTCTGAATGTCGCATAGCTTCATTGAAATCCCCTAAGAGAAGCCAAGGTTTCGCAGACCGTGGCGTAAGATCACGCAGCAACGTCCACATTTGGTGTCGCTCATTAGCCTTGGGTTCGCCATAAACAAAAGTCCCCCTCCAACTACTCCTATAAGGCTCGCCTTGTATGTGTACATCAATGTGCATCTTACTGCAGGAAAGGAGCTCCACCTCGATACCTTACTGCCAGTAAAGCGTGATGCCCCCGGAAAGCTAGATAACACGAGAGGGAGAACAACACTTGTATTGCTTTGTAGTTACATATATAGACGGAGAGAGGGGCAATACATGCTAGCTAGTACAATTTAGATCCTAGCTATTCGGAGGGATAGAGGCGGTGACATGCATGGATCATGCATGGATAGCTACAGTGCGATACTATGCTTCAACACTAGACCTAGACACGGTTAGTTGGTGTTTTGCGGACCAGGAAATAAGATTATCACCAAGGAATACACAGAAACTGATGGTAGAATGACATGTATTAGGACAACATGCACAATCGGTATCAGAGTAGGCAATGAAAGAGGAAGTAGGAAAAGTAACGATTTGGGTACCGAAATCTATAGTGCCCTAGATGTATCGAAGCATGCGTTTAACTAGATTTAGGTGTGAGGATCAGGGAGCATGCATGAAAATACATGCTTGGTGCATGCACGCCATAAGAAATTTCGGGTCTGGTTAAGGTGAGATATTGTAAAGCACCAGTGAGGCTGCGATATAGTGTGGGGTTGTCAAGGGGATCGCCATCATTGATAGATATTTTATAACCATAATCGATTGGGGTGTTGGACATGCCTGCACGCTGAAGTATGTCAACATCATACCGACTTTCAGAAAGGTGGAGACCAGCATCAGATCGGGTGACGGAAATACCAAGGAAGTGAGTGAGAGGACCAAGATCGGTCACTGATAATTTAATTCAATTTTTAGTGGTTAGACTTTTAATGGATAAAATATTTTTGACAATATTAGGAGTGACCAGTACATCATTAAGAAGAAGAGGACGAGAGGAGGAAGAAAGATTGGAAGTACCAAGATGGGTAATGGGTAGGAAAGATCCACAACAATAACTAGAGGTAAATGAGTAGGCCTAGAGTGAAGGAGAGTACCTTCGTGTGCGGTCATGTGAGCAGAGGCACCCGAGTTGGTGACCCATCCACCCTAGAGTGGCATGTCTTGCAGAGCGCCTAGCAAGGCTAATTGCTCAAAGTAGTGCGACTATTGTGGTGGTTCCTTTATCGCAGGCGTCGAAAAAGCTCCGTAGTGAGGCATCGGCGGTGGCAGTTGAGGTGCATGCATGGCCGAAGGAGGTGCAGCGTACATGGGCAAAAACTAGACTGACGCGTAGGTGGTGTAGGCGTGAGGCGGCCGGTGGTGGGCGTTCACCAAGGATGTCGGGTTGAGCAGGCGTAGAGAATGGTATCTGCCAGGCCTGCACCATGCATATCCATGGAGTGGTCGATGGAAAGCCGATGTTGAAGCCACCATGGTTGGAGAAGCGCTTGCGCTCTTGCCCTGGTTTGTCGAGGGAGATCCAGGGGAGCCGTAGGAGCCCTGGTGACATGGGTATACCCTACATGTACTCGAGTTTGGTATATACGATCTAGATACGGCAGAAGCCCACGACGTTGTCAAGACCCAGTGGAGAATTCGAGTGGCCCACGAACTCTCGATTGCTTACGAGACAAGAAGAAGCTTAAGATAGAAAGTTCAAAGGGAAAACCCTAATCTGTAACCGACTCGACCTGCTACCCGAGACCCAGCTTATCTATATAAAGGTTAGGAGGGGTGGCGAGGAGGACACACGCAACCCTAGTTTCCACAACCTTTGCCAGATTGCATCTGCGCACCCCTGTAATCTTCAATTCCTTCGTTAATTCCAAGAGCAGACAAGCAGGAGTAGGGACCTCTACAAGGCCTGAACCTGGGTAAAACTTGCGTTCCTGTGTGCTTGTTTGCTAGCCGACTGATGCCTCCAGCGCTCCCTCCTTATCCAAAACCCAAGTCCATAACAATGGGCATTGACGAGTTAAACCCTCGTCAAGTGGCGCTGTCTGTGGGAATTGGGAGTGCTGATGTTGCGGCTTCTTCGGCCCCATCAACCGTGATCTACAACTTCGCAACAGCGGAGATTCGCCAGCTCTTCGGCGCTTTCGACTTCACCTTCACACGCTGGCCACTCGCCCAGATTTCGAGTCCGTGGGCGACGGGATCAGCCTGGCGATCGGGAGCTTCCACTTCCAAGTGGGCCAGTTAGGCACACTTCGCGTGCCTGACCAGCCAACAACACCATCGATTGCTCTAGCATCATGGTTCCCTCCGTCAATCGGCACCCTCAACAAGCTCAACGCCTCGGCGACAGCTAGAAGCACAGACAGCGACAACAATCGCGGATCCGATCTGGGTGACCTAGCCACAGAAGACGGAGCTTACGGCTCCGGATCTGAAAGCTGTGGGAGCAACAGCTTCCCTAACCACTTCATGTGCGATGTCATCAACGCGGGCGACACCACCGCCAATCAATAACGCTGGGAACAGATCTGGCATCGATCCACCCAACGGTGGCATACCCAATGGCGGTCCACCCAATGGCGGCATACCTAACGACGGCCCCGCCAACGGTGGCAACGGTGCGCCCGTCAACAATGGAGCGGGAGGAGAACCGCCAACCATTGTGAATGAAAACACTGGAGAGCGCGTAGTGATCAGGCTCAACGACAACGAGTGGGCCTACTGTCGAGAAGCCCTATGAGGCAATCCTCTGCCCTTCGACTCCCTGTAGGACATACTGATGGGCTACCATTGGCTGCTGAAGGAAGAATACAGACGCCAGCTACATGCAGTTGCGCAACTCGAAGCGCGTAAAAAGGCGGCAGACGAGTCGAGCCTTCGACGAGCTGGGCTCTCCTCCCACGGAGGATCCTCCTCCAAAGGCATGAGTACGTCGCCAACAAAAGGCGATCTCGACTGGCCCACCTCACCGAGCAAGAACGCGTGGAAGCCATGAAAGTCCTCAACTTCGGCTCTATGACGGTGGACACACAGGGCAACGTGCTCCCGAAAATGCCGCAAGCTGCGGTAACGGCGGCCACCATGTATCTCCTCAACAACCAGCCGCCAGCTGGAGATCCACGAGCCACCATGCACCGATCTACGATCGCAGGCTTGGGGCTAATCGAGGCCGCCCTCGACAAGGAGCCAACACCGGAGCCAAATAAAAGCAAAGCTCCGACAAAACGCTACTCCTCTCCCTCGTCCAGCGATGATAGCCATGACCTGTCTCGGCGTCGCCGTTCACGGCGGCACGATTGTGACTACAACGCGCGTGATGACATCACACAGTGCAAAGTCGACAAGATGGGCGCACGACATGCTCGTTCGACTGACTCAGAGGATGAAGACGTGGAGCTCTGCGGCGCCAGATGCTTCAGTAGAGCCATCAGGCAGAAGCGAATGCCTAAGGGGTTCAAACGCCCATCGAAGAACCCAAAATTTGACGGTCTGTATGACCCAAAAATCTGGTTGGAGGACCACATCTCCTCCGTCAGGCTCCACGGCGGGAGTTGAAGCACGGCCATGCAATGCCTGCAGCTACAGCTGCAGGGCGCCACTCGTGCATGGCTCAACAACCTCCCGCGCGGATCCATTCGCAGCTGGGAAGAGCTGGTCTATAGCTTCGTTCGCAACTTCAAGGGCACTTACAAAAGGCCCGCATCAATCGAAGAATTAAGAAGTTGCCAACAAAGATCTGGCGAGTCGCTACGCTCGTACATCCAGAGGTGGTCCATCATCAAGAACTCCGCAGAAAACATCTCGGAGGATCGCGTGATCGACGCTTTCAACGGCGGTGTTCTCCGCATAGAGCTCAGGGAGGAGCTGGGCTGCTCGAAGCCCAAAACAATTGACCACCTGATGGAAATCACGAATCGGTGGGCGGATGGAGAAGACTCGTTGAAAAACCACGTTCACTCCGATGATGACGACCTCGGACATAGACGCGACCGCCCAAGCAAGCATCAAATGCGCATCTACGATGACCGCGATGACGTCAATATGGTCGCAGTCGGCTACACCGACAAACGTGATGACAACCGCAATATCGGCTATCGTAGCGGTGGATACCGCGACCCCGGAAAAACCACGCAAGTATGGCAGCGTCGCACTCGCGAAGAGGCACCCACAACATCTATCGAGGATAAACTGTCCGGACCATGAAACATGCACGTCTACATCGACAAACACGACGA
This sequence comes from Avena eriantha, assembly GCA_910589775.1. NCBI lineage: Eukaryota > Viridiplantae > Streptophyta > Magnoliopsida > Poales > Poaceae > Avena > Avena eriantha. The sequence goes on from OU342743.1 coordinate 541,439,354, forward strand.
TAAGAAGAAACCCAGCCACCTCCTCAAGGACTGCCGCGAGTTCCTCAAACTCCATGAGGGCCTGGCTCGGATGAATCGCGACGTAGCCAACAGGGGTTATGGAACCGCCCCAGGCGCTGTAGCACATGGAGCTCCTCCACCACCGCCTAGACCACCACCACCCGCGGCTGCGCCAGTCCAACACCACGGAGGCGCGCCGTACCCACGGGTCGTAGGCAACATGATGATCCAAAAAGTACGCCCCTCAAATCGAGTGCAGAAGGCCATCACTCGCCAAGTCAACTTGGCGACAAATTCCCCGCCCTCCGCCACTAAGTACCTCAGCGGAAGCGACTCCTGCATCACCTCTGACAAGCATGACCATCGCGCCTCGTCCAGGCCACTATCCCCTCGTACTCAAGGCGCAGATCGGAGGCTTTGACATGAGTCGCGTCTTCATGGATGGAGGAAGCAGCATTAACCTCATGTTCGCGAGTACCTTGCGTGCATTGAGGATCCCTCTGACATGTCTGGAGGTCTCAGACACAATGTTCCACGGCATCATCCTAGGCAAGGGCATATATCCCCTGGGCAAAATCGACCTCGACGTCATCTTCGGCACGCCGAAAAACTTTCGGCGCAAACGCATCGACTTCGAAGTCGTCGACTGGCCTTCGCAATACCACTACATCCTCGGACACGTCGTGTTCGCTAGGTTCATGGAAGTGCCGCATTACGCCTACCTGCAGATGAAAATGCCAGGTCCAAACAGCGTCATCACAATCAACAGGAGTTTCGAGAGGTCCGACAGCTGCGCAGGGAATTCAACAGAATCTCCCAGTCCTTCGGCATGTAGGAGGAACTCGCAAGATTGAAGGAGTCGACAGACAACAGTCTGCCTCCCCTAAGAAGGCCAAGCTCACCCGATCTATCATTCGACTCGTCGGTGCACACGAAGAAAGTCCAGGTCCACCCAACGGACCCAACCAAGATGGCCCTCATCACCAACAACCTGAGTTCCGCATAGGAACTCGCGCTCATCGAATTCCTCTGTGAGCACTGGGAAATCTTCGCCTGGTGTCCAGGGGACATGCCAGGAGTTTTCAGGGAATTCGCCGAGCACTCGCTCAACGTAGATCTAGACGCAAGGCTAGTCAAGAAGATAATTTAGCGACTGTCTGAACCACGAGCAAAAGTAGGCGGAATGGAGATCAACAGACTCCTCGACATAAACTTCATACGCGAGATCAAGGAAAGCACTTGGCTCGCCAATACAGTGCTGGTGCCCAAAAAAGACACGGATATCCTACGGATGTGCATGGACTTCATCTCCCTGAACAAGCACTACCCAAAATATCACTTCCCGCTGCCACGTATTCGACCAAATCATCAACTCTATCGTGGGATGTGAATGCCTCTGCTTCCTCGACGCCTACTCAGGCTACAATCAGATTCGCATGACGGAGAAGGACCAAGAGAAGACGGTGTTTACGACGCCATTCAGTGTGTTCTGCTACAACACCATGCCCTTCGGGCTAAAAATGCAGGTGCTACCTATCAGCGGTGCATGCAGGCTTGCCGCAAAAATCAGCTTGGTCGCAACATCCAAGCTTATGTCGGCGACATCGTCATCAAAACCAAAGAGGAAGCTTCGTTAATCGACGATCTCCGCGAAACCTTTGCCAACCTCGATCGATACCGGATCAAGCTCAATCCGGACAAATGCACCTTCGGCGTACCATCTGGACAGTTGCTCGGGTACCTCATCTCCGCGAGAGCATTACAAGAAATGTGTTCACTAGTGACCTTTCCTTAACAACCAAGATTTTTTTGGTCATAGAGCTATGACCATTCTGAACTAAATGATTGTAATGTATTTGAGAGGATCCAAACCTTAAAAAACTACGACCATTTAGGTCTAGAAGGTCATAATTTTCTTACACGAATTGGTCATAACCTAGATAGCACTGGTCTAAACTTTATCTTCGTCTGATTACGACCAATCTAAATGGTCATGGACTCTAAATCGTGGTGCCTTAAAATGATTGGTCGGCCAACACAGCAATTTCGTCTACGTGGCATGTACATGTCTGCAGTGAGGCATGTGGGACCTACCTATAATTTGCCATTCACAACACTATATAATGACATGCGAGGCATATCTGCTATGTGGCATGCATAGACAATATATGAGCCTACCCCCGAACTGACAAGTGGAGCCCACTAAGGACAGGGTCAACACGGAATAGTTCCAATTAATTAAAAAAAGGGCCCCAGGGGAGGTCGAACTCGAGATCTGCACCCCCGTGCACAACGCCCTAACCACCGCACCGATCGTGCCTTTCTGTCTACTATGGCGCGCGACGGCTACTAATTGTATACCATATAGCGTTGGGCCTAGGCCTGAAGTGGGACGAGGCCTCCGTCCTCCTTTTTTTCTTCAGGAATAGGACTCCTCGATTGGGCCGATGGCCCATAGGCCATTCCAAGGCAGATTTAGCCTGAAAGTATTGGCTTTATATACAATTTAAGTCCAGATAAAATAGAGGGTTTTTAATTTGTTTAGGAAGTTCAAAAATACAATTTTGCATATGATCTCGGATCATGATACAACTTACAAAATGATTTTTTCAAAAAATCATGAGCGTTAAATCATGTACATGTAGTTCAAATCAGACCCGCTTTCTACCGATCCGGCATACATTTGTCTTTTTTTACGAGAGATGTACCGAAAGGTTTGAGATGCCCCGGTTCGTACATCTCTGAAGAAACATCATATTGTGAGTCTAAAAATGATTTTTGCAAAAAATTATGAGTATTAGATCATCTAGCTGTAATTTAAATCGGACCCACTTCCTATCGATTCGGCACGAATTTGTCTTTTTCGCCATGGGTGGATGGAAAGGTTTGAGATATCCTACTTGGTATATTGTCCATGTAAGGTGGTCTAGTATTTTTTTAAAAATATAGCGGTAGCACTATGAATTAGCCATTTGGCGGTTGCTTCACAAAACACCCCGTTTTTGGCACTCGGGAAATGGAAAATGCATTTTCTGTGCGACAAAAAAGAAAACTTCCTCCTGCAACATTGTTCGCCATCCCAAGATGCACATGCATGCACAATATGGGCACATTATCATAGACTATGTCACAATTCTAGCCATAACATTGGTCGTTTGACCTAAAAGTCAGGAGCCTCGAACATGATAGGTCATTTCTGTGAAGGTTTTTTCGAGATGTTCGCAATATACCAAGTTTGGTATTTTTCCTTGCAAATATGTTACGTAATATGACACCATGCGAAGAAGTCACCTCATTTGGACCATTTTTGAATTTTTTATGCCCGTTTCAAACTATGGTCAAAACGACGGGCTTTAAGGTTCATAGATAGGGGATGCTCCTCGCTAAAATCTTAATGGATCTCTGAAAAAACATCATATTGTGGGTCTAAAAATGATTTTTTGAAAAACTCATGAGCATCAGATCATGTACCTGTAGTTCAAATTGGACCCACTTCCTACCGATTCGGCATGAATTTGTCCTTTTTGCCAGGGTGGAAAAAATGGTTTGAGATACCCTACTTAGGACATTGTCCATGTAATATTGTATACTAATTTTGAAAAATATGGTTTTAGCATTTTGAATTAATCATTTGGTGGTTGCTTCACAAAACGCCCCGTTTTTTACACTCGGAAAATAGAAAATGTATTTTCTGTGCGACGAAAAGGAAAACTTCCTCCTGCAATATTGTTAGGCATCACAAGATGCACATGCGTGCATAATATGGGCACATTATCACAAACTATGTCATGACTCTGGCCATAACATTGGTCTTTTGACCGAAATCCATGAAACCTCGAACAAGATAGCTCATTTCTGTAAAGGTTTTTTCAAGATGTTCGCAATATACCAAGTTTGGTATTTTTATTTGCAAATATGTCACATAATATGACACCACACGAAGGATTCACCTTGTTTGGACCGTTTTTGAATTTTTTATGCCCGTTTCAAATTATGGTCAAAACGACAGGCTTTAAGGTTCATAGATAGGGGATGATCCTCGCTAAACTCTTAGTGGATCTCTGAAGAAACATCATATCATGAGTCTAAAAATGATTTTTTCAAAAAATCATGAGCATCAGATCATGTACCTGTAGTTCAAATCAGACCCACTTTCTACCGATTCGGCAGGAATTTGCCTTTTTCGCCAGGGATGGACAAAATGGTTTGAGATACCCTACTCATGACATTCTCCATGTAAGGTTGTATAATAATTTTGAAAAATATGGTTTTAGCATTTTGAATTAACCATTTGATGGTTGCTTCACAAAACGCCCCGTTTTTTACACTCGGAAAATAGAAAATACATTTTCTGTGCGACGAAAAGGAAAACTTTCTCCTGCAACATTGTTAGGCATCACAAGATGCACATGCGTGCACAATATGGGCACATTATCACAAACTATGCCATGACTCTGGCCATAACATTGGTCTTTTAACCGAAATCCATGAAACCTCGAACAAGATAGCCCATTCCTGTGAAGGTTTTTTCAAGATGTTCGCAATATATCAAGTTTGGTATTTTTCCTTGGAAATATGTCATATAATATGACACCACGCGAAGGATTCACCTTGTTTGCACCGTTTTTGAATTTCTTATGCCCGTTTCAAAATATGGTCAAAACAGCAGGCATGAATGTTCTTAGCTAGGGGATGAGCCTCGCTAAACTTGCATTGGATCTATGATAAAACATCTTATTATGAAGCTAGAAATGATTTTTTCAAAAAATCATGAGCATTAGATAATGTACATGCAGTTCAAATCGGATTCACTTCCTACCGATTCAGCACACATTTGTCTTTTTCACGATAGGTGCACGGAAAGGTTTTAGATTCTTCGGTTACGCATTTTTTCATGTAAGATGGTCTAGTATTTTTTAAAAATAGGGTTGCACTATTTTGAAACTTTCACTTGGTAGTTGCTTAACAAAACGCCCGGTTTTTTGCACTCTGAAAATAGAAAAGCATTTTTATGTACAACCAATCACGTCGCAGCAATCAGCTCTCGCGGATCAGCCCAACTTAGAACCAAACTCAGCCGTTTACTAATCACCCCTCCGATCCAAGGATGCTCACTCACTAGAAGAAAACACACATACACGTCACGATAGACGAGAGACGAGACACGAGTGCACTCAGTCCCTCCACCCCCTTCGATCCTATCTCTAACCCTCACACCGCCGCCTCCTCGCTAACCCTAGCCCTAGCTCGCTACCAGGACCAAATGTACCATGCCGCGGCCTCGCTAACCCTAACCAATCCGCCAGCCCCAGATGTACCACGCCTCCGCCATCATGGTCGCCTCCGGTTGCCGGAGCCAGCTCGACCTCCCCCTTGCTGTTTGGATATCCCCCTCAGCCCTTCCCAATCTCCCCCTGTAGATACGGCCCCAAGAGGAGAAGCTCCCAGCACCCCAGGCGGCGAAGTTCATCCCGGTCCAGCGGCGGCACTACGGCCGCCCCCTTCCTCTAGAGGTAGCACGACGGCCAGCCCCTTCCTCTAGCGGCAGCACGATGCTGACCCCTTCCTCGCACGACGCCGCCCCTTCCTCCAGCTGCAGCACGACACCGGTCCCCTTCCTTTAGAGGCACCACGACACCTCCCCCTTCCTCCAACGGCAGCATGACGCCTTCCCCTTCCTCTAGTGGTAGCACGACGCCTTCTCCTTCCTCCAGCGGCAGCAGGACGGCTGACCTCTAGAGGCAGCACGACGCCAACCCCTTCCTCCAGCAGCAGCATGACGGCCGCCCCTTCCTCTAGAGGCCTCACGACGGCCGACCCCTTTCTCCAGTGGCAGCAGGACGACCGACCACCTTCCTCTAGCGGCAGCTTTCCACCAGCGACCTTCCTCCATCAGCAGTTGTCCCCAACTACCAACGGTATGGTTTATTTTCTCCCTCTCTTAGTCTCTACTCTAACAAGCTCGATTTTGAATATTTGATAGAAAACATGGCATTAATTGGTGTATATGTGTAGATTTACTAGAATCTAGTTCTACTGTTCTAGCAATTAGGTCGAATTTGATGTATTCATGTGTAGATTTGTAATCTAGGTTTTGACTGGAATCTAGTTCTAGTAATTGGCTCGAATTTGATAGCAATGAAGATTAGGAGGAACCAACCCAACCTTGAAGCTTTTGCTGATGCATAATCTTACTATCTTAGCACTATGCCACTAATATCTAATATGTGCTGGCGTGTTGTTGTCCTATTTTGTTTGACATGTGTGTTGGGGAATCTGTAGGTGGTGTAGCTCAACATACGCTTGTAAATACTTCAGCTTCTGGACATGAATGTCTGAAACTGGGTCGTAACATATATCTTAGTGTTCTTGGTATTTGCGAATGACAGAATTTCTTGATTCACTTTGTTCTGTGTAGTGCTTCTTAAACATGTGTAATTTCAGTCTTGTTGGTATCTCAGGTACAATGGTACAACACTGCACAAGTTCAGGTTCTCAGTAGAGGAGTAGAGGGGCACGGAATGCTGCCGCTTGGAGAAGGATCTAAGATATGCAATTTTCCTGATATTTTCATGTTTATGCAAGCTAGCATGCGACTCTGAATTTTAGTTTTAAGATTCTACTTTTGTTGAAGAGATTATATTAGCAAGTCCTCGCATATTTGAGCTTGTATGCCGAGCATGCCTAAACCTTGTATTTTCAAGTGTTTGTTTGGCAATAGCAATAGCTATACTATTTTGATGCAATCCATTTATAACTGCAAACTATTCTATTACTTAACATTCAGAACTGATGCATGTTATAGTACCTGTCAGTATGCAGGGGATACAAATAGTGTTTTTTGATTAATGGCATATGTCCAGTACATTTGATTCTGTTTTCACCTGTTGGACTTGGGGATGCTTTTGTTTGGCAACTCAATTCCAAATAGTTTGTTCTCGCTGATGAGTTTATATTAATTCTCTAATAGAGTGATGATCCTAACAAATCCCAAGGCAGCAAGCAGAAGGTCGATTACTACCCCTGCTCCTCTCCCTGTTTGTTTGACACGACCCTTGTGGATGTATTCTAATGGATTCTGTTGTCCTAGCAGAAGTGGAGCAAGGGAAACAAAAGGAGAAGGTGAACAACGTGGTGTTGTTCGACCAGGCCACCTACGACAAGCTCCGCATTGACCGTGTCCACCTATCTTGCGACAAGATCGGTGACTGCGACATCTAAATCTTCAATAGTAAGGTACGTTTCCCTAGAGAAGGGTTAGGGTTCCTCCCTCGGTGAAACTTATTAGCTCGTTCATGTTCGCTAGTTGGTGCTGCCATAGTTTAGCTCCTACTATTATTTTGCACATAGTTTACCTGGACAGTAAAGGAGTTAGGTTATAGTGGGATCACAGTGTAATAGGATTTTGCTGTACAGTAAAGGACTCTATCCAAGAACTTATTCGCATCCTGTACATTAAAAGGACTCTGTGCTATCTTATATTGCTTTCCTTGTATCTTATATCTTGCTGAATCGAATGCAGGTAACCAATTATTGATCTATTGCCTTTTCCCTTTCCTAGAGCATCAATAATTCTAAGTGTCTATTGCTTGATTTGATTTAACTATAAGCATTCAACAATTGTAAAGTTATGGATATGTTGGTATATTCTATAATCAGTAGTACCCTAATACATAGCTACTGTTGGTTACCTGATATTCTTATTAGTATTTTTGCTTGTTATTTCAAGAGGCAACGAGCATGCTCTTATTCATTGCTGAAATCATCTCGACTTTTAGTAAGCATATTCTTATTTTGGCCTGCAATAGTAACTTACTTGTGTATGTTCTCCATTTTGATAGTTTGGAAAATGTGGTTGGTTGATATCAGTCGCACCCTGGTTATGGATGTTGGCTGTTAGGCATTGATATTTCAACATAGATGCTTTAAGCACAAGACCAAGGAGAACCAGGAGAAGATCATGTGTACCGTGTCGTGCAAGTCCTGTACGTTATTTATAGGCAAAAGTTGCATGGTTCTGTACTGTACTGTCCATGATTGTAATGTAATGTACAAGTTGAATGATTGTAATGTACTTTAAGATGGATACATGTGTACGGTCCATGATTCTTTAATGTACTGCAGTTATCCAAGTATTGTTTGATAACAATCAAACAATTATTTGTTGTTTATCTCTGAGAAACTGAATCTGACGAGTGGGCCTATATGAAATGTTGGCTAGTGGGACCTATGTGGAATTTACACCTGATCTGTGGGACCGGTAGGAAACTAGTACTGACATGTAGGACCATCTGACATGTGGGACCTGCTGTGAATAAAATAGAAAAAACAAAATGTTGGGCCAAAGAAAACGCTAGAAATTAAAATTATACGGGCTTAAGTTTTGGGTTTGTCCCATAAAATAAATGGACAGTGAAAGATAAGCTTAGAAATAAAAAGGCTAGAATTGTTGGGCTTGGCCCATATAAAGCACCAAGCTGTATTGGGTTGAATTTGCTGTCACGTCAGATTCCACGTAGGATTGGCTTACGTGGACAAACCAGAATGCCATGTTTGGTCATGGACACTATGACCATCTATTTTGGTCATACTAGTCCATGACCAATTTTAAAAAAAGGTCCTTAGCTGTCTATAGTGACCCTCGGTATGTGACCTACTATTTTTGGTCATAGAAAAGTCATAGATGAATTACTATGAACTTTCTGTGACCAATATTTGGGGTCACCAGTTAGCACATACCTTGTAGTGGAGGGATCAAAGCAAACCCGAAGAAAATAAAGGCCATACTGGCCATGGAGAAGCCGAAGAACATAAAAGGCGTCCAGCAGCTAGCTGGGCGAATCGCGGCGCTCAATCGATTCATCAGTCGAATGGGCGAAAAGGCGCTACCTTTCTACCAACTTCTCCGCAAAACTAATAAGTTCGAGTGGACAGACGAAGCACACGAGGCATTCGAAGACCTCAAACGTCTACTATCCACCTTGCCAGTACTAGTGACCACGTGAAAAGGAGCCGCTGTTGCTCTACATCTCCGCCACCAACCAGGTTGTCAGTACGGTGCTTGTGGTGGAACGAGCTGAAGAAAATAAGGTCCATGGGGTCCAGCGACCAGTCTACTACCTCAGCGAGGTGCTCACGCCAACAAAACATCGGTACCCGCACTACCAGAAGCTAGTGTACGACATCTTCATGACAGCCAGGCGACTGCACCACTACTTTTAGGAGCACCCAATCATGGTGGTCAACGACACCCCACTCGGGCATATCCTCAATAACCCTGATGCCACCCGACGAGTCGTGCTTTGGGGACTCGAACTATCTCCACGAGACATCACATACGAAAAGCGCGACGCGATCAAGTCGCATGTCCTCCCTAATTTCCTCGTACACTGGATGGAGAACCAGCTCCTCGACAAGCCAGATATGTCCTACCTCTGGACAATGCACTTCGATGGGTCCAAACGAAAGGACGGAGCTAGCGTAGGCGTCATACTAACATCGCCCCAGGGAGACAAGCTGAAATACATTCTGCAAATACAGTTCACTGCCTCCAACAATGAAGCTGAGTACGAGGCTCTAATCCATGGGATGCGGATGGCGAAAGCCTGTGGCGCCAAGAGGCTCATCATCTACGGCAACTCCAAACTGGTAGTCAACCAAATGATGCACGAGTGCGACGCACTGAGCGACAACATGATCGCCTATCGCGACCTCTACGACACACTCGAAGGGGACTTCGATGGCTGTGAGCTGCGACATGTGGGTCGCGAAAGCAATGAAGAGGTGGATCTACTCGCCAATATCGGCTCCACCTGCGTCCCATACCACCTAGGGTATTTCTCGAGCGCATCTGCGAACGCTCCATCAAGCCAAAGGATCCATAGAAGAAAGCAATCGTGCCAACGGTCTCGGGGGCTACGCCACCCAACGAGCCTATGACACTCGACGACCTGGAGCTTGATACAGGACTCGAAGAACCTATGAGCGTCATGATGATTGAGCCATCATGGACACAGCCGTACATCACATACCTGCTAAGCAAACGACTGCCAGAGGACCCGACTGACGCGCGACACATCACACGACGATCCAAGGCATTCGCCGTTATAAACGGCAAACTATACAAACACAGCATTACATGAGTACTCCAACGATGCGTCTCCAACGGGGACGAACGGGCCGTCCTCCTCGACATACACGAAGGCAACTGTGGGCATCATGCTGGCAGTCGCACCCTTGTCGCTAAAGCTCTACGAGCTGGATTTAACTGGCCCATGGCCATGCACGACGCCAAGGATATCATCCAACGCTGCAATGCTTGCCAGCAATTCATGGACGAACCTCACGCACCTGGCGTGAAACTCAGGCCAATACCGGTGGCCTGGACCTTCGCACAATGGGGACTCGACATGGTCGGCAAGCTCCCAAGGTCCTCACGAGGAGGTTACGTCTACCTCTTAGTCGCAGTCGACAAATTCACCAAGTGGATAGAGGCCATGCCGGTGACAAATCAATCAGGCGCCAGCGCCGTCAAGTTCTTCGAGTCCATTGTCTACCGCTTTGAAGTGCCACACAACATCATCACGGACAACAGGACGAACTTCACCTCTAAGGAATTCTAGGAATTCTGCAAAAACCTGGGAATCAACATAAGCTATGCCTCGGTGGCTCACCCGCAGACCAACGGTCAAGTCGAAAAGGCCAACGGCCTCGTTTGCGGTAGAATCAAGAAACGACTCCTCCGACCACTCGAACAAGGTGCTGGATGCTGGCCAGACGAGCTGCAATCCTTACTCTAGAGCCTGCACACAACTCCAAAAAGCGCCACGGGATACACCCCGTTCTTCATGGTGCACGGTGCTGAAGTGGTACTACCCGCAGAAGTACGCTACAAAGCCCCACGGATGGTCGCATACAGTGAGAAGGAGTCAACTCTCGCACTCGAAGACTCCGTCGAGCTCCTCGACGAAGCACGAGAAATCGCAGCGGAGAGATCAACGATCTACCAGCAAAATCTCTGCAATTACCACAACAGAAGGGTACGCCCCAGATCCTTCGTCGAAGGAGACCTGGTCCTCCGACTGAAGCAACAAGGGCATCTCAAGCTTGAGTCCCCTTGGGAAAGACCTTACGTGCTTACAGAAGTAATCCCAGGTGGCGCTTATCGCCTCAAAGATTTCGAGATAGGATTCACATACTCCAACCCCTGGAACGTCGCGCAGCTGCGTCGCTTCTACCCTTAATCGTTTTTTACATTTACAAATAAGGATATTCAGCCAGGCTACTTAGTCACACATTGTACCGCGAATAAATAAAGCTAAGTGCCCCAAAAATCTATGTTTCCCTTATTTTTCTTGTAATCTTATCACTCGGGGGCTACGCCACCCTTTACACACATGTTCTACGAACTCATCGCGATATCCTGAGTAGCTGACGCACTAATCGAACCCTTGACAAACACCAACCCAGCTGCAACGCACCTGACAGGTTATCAAGGTGCTGAGATAAACACACGTCAGGCTAACAAAAAGGAATCACAGAGTGCAACGCACTCGAAATATATATATATATATATGACATATTCATACTACACCTGGGTGTAGTTACACCCACGTGTGTTTCATGTCATTTAGGCAGTATCTATCATACTGGAGACTATATATGGGTAGTATGAAATATATAAGAATATTTTGGCAGTATATATACCACTTTTTTGTAGTATGTAATTTTTATTCACGTACTCTTTTTGTACGTACAAATATGACGGTATTTTACATATATAGTGCAAACTATGGGTGTATTTGCAATTTTTTCACCTAACTTGCTTGGAAGTATCTTAGATATAGTATATGAACATACTCAAATAGATAAAGTATTACAAATACTTCCGTAAGGCAGTATATGAGACGTGGGTGTAGTTACACCCGGGAGTAAGAAGAATTTTTCCTATATATATATATATATATATAGCTAACAAGCTCTTCACATAGCAACGAGTGATCAATACACCCAATACAATCGTATGAACTTTACAAACACTTATACAATTATGTGCAGGATACAAATCATGCTACTGCTACAAAAGAAGAACGTTCGTCTGCCCCTCGAAGAAGTCGACAATTTCTTCTGCTGAGCGATCAACCGCTTGGTAGTGCAGAACCATGTCCCAGGTCATAACTTCTGGCGGAGGCAACGGCCCAGCTGCAATAGTTGCAACATCCACGTCTGTCCTATGCAGTCGCACCAGCGACAACACAGCCTTAGCACCAGCTACCAACTGCTGCCATACGCACTCGTGAACCAGACTCAAATCTTGAAACTTTGCCAGGAGAGCCAGCAGGCTTGAAGGGACGGCGTCCAACGAAAACATTGTTTGATAAATATGCCTAAGGCGTGACTGCGCCTTCTTCAAGCATTGGAGAACTCGAGAAGAACGATCATGTAGAGTTGCCAAGGTAAGTGCATGATCGTGGTCAACCCAGAAGTACCCACTCGCCTATAGCTGCTCCTGGGTCAAGCCATTCATCCGAATGGCAATTCGGTCCTTCTCATCATGCGTATGACCGACAACTACACCAAGCAAAAGGGCAAAGTATGAAGACAAGTCATCGCCGTGACTCACTAAAAGAAAAGATGAGAGGGCAGAAGGCTAACATTTGAACTGCTCACTCAGCTGCGCCACCTCCTCCAAGAGATACTTCTCACGGTGGTAGCCTTCTCCGCCTTCGACTTCCATACATCTGCGCTACCACGGAGGATGGGCAACTCACACTCCAGTTGCTTAATACGATCGCGCAGTCGCGAAAGCAAAGACAACTCCTCCACCTTTGAGCGAGGATGCGCCAAGGTTTCATCGGTGGGTGGAAGATCACGAGGATCACTTGAATGACCACTCGACGTACCCTATCACAAACCAAGCAAGAGCAAATAAGGGACCAAGAAATACACTGATAAAAGGCTCGAATGCATTCAGGCACGGCCAAAAGTTTCGACAGGAATACTCCCACCAAAGCATGGTTTCAACACGAAAATAAAACTATAGCTATTACAGAATAACTACTAAGGAGAAATTTGCTTCTTCGACTTCGACTTGGACTTCGGAGGCCTCATCGAATCCGTGGAGGTCTCTGACGCCACATACTTCTCGGTGCCAGCCCCTGACGCCGAAGCCTTCACCGCATTCTTCGCTTGCTGCAGCTCTTTAGAGTATTTGGCGACTGTATTGATGAGCTGTGGCCCATATTTACCACAGCCAATAGCGAAGGGAGCAAACACTACCGATTGGCCATCCGCGCCGACGGGCTTCACCTTGGAGATCGCCGCTGGGTCCACCTCGACGCCATGGGCTTGCACCATCGCGAGTGCCATGGTGGAGCTGACAGACCGCTGGGAGTTCCTGAAGTCCATGGGAATACCCCCAACAAGGGACTCCACCAGGTCCTCCAGGTTGTCAATCAGCTCAGCCTTGGGGGTCAGATCCTTGCGTATGCGACTGAGCACACCCTTGGCCTTCGTCAGCGTCCCCTGAAGGGAAGCGTTGTGGTCTTTGACTGCGGCGACAGCACCAGCCAATGCATCATCGCGACGAAGGGCCTGGGCGTCAAAGCAAAGGCCGCTGGCATTTACATACAGCAAAGTGTCAGCACATTAACACGATGTCAAAGAAAGAAACAACAAAAATTCAGATGAAAGAATACCTGAGAGAGACTTGGCAATAGAGAAGAGTTGTTCTTCGAACAACTTTTCCCTCTCACCAGTGGAGGCGCGTAAATCCTCTTCGTGCTTCCGCGACTCCTCCAACACCGCAACTGCTTCGTCGCGACTCTTCACTGCCGCGATGAGCGCCTTTTCAAGGGAAGTAGCATTATGAAGAAGTTCGTTGTGCTCAGCTGCAAAGGACAAGATGTATCATCAATCGAATCTATAAACTTTGCAAGGACAAAGACGAAGCCAAAACTAACCTTCGACAACGCGATGGCGATTGTCCAGCATCGCATGCTGTCAACCCATTACAAGGACCTGCTCCGCTAAACGAGCAGCTTCCTTCACTATGAGCTGCCGCGGAAGAAAACAAAGGATCAGTAGACAGCACGAATTACAAATTCGAATGCCAGCACAACAAAAGGAAGCTTACGTGATCCTCCAGAGACTTCGAAGATGACTGCCGCGTAGTCGTCCGGGCAACCATCTGGTGTTCCCCAGCATGCGTGGAACTCGATGAGTTGTGCCCGGAGTGGGCCACTAATGGAGGAGAGGAAGATCGTTCAGCTAGTTCCTTGGCCTTGGAGTCCACGACTCCGGATTCCTTCACAAATTGGACGTTGCCAGAAGACGACGACGCCGCTTGACTACAAAACACATCCAGCAAAAAACTTCAGGGAACGCAGCTCCAAAAGAAACCAAGACAAAAGCCGTAAACCTACCAGTCAAATTTATCAAAGTCGAAGGTTTGCTCCTCCGACTCCGACGACTCCTTTGGCATCCGCAGCTTCTTCTGGGCAGGAGGGGCCATGGAGCGTATAGGAATGGCGGGGATGGGCCCCTCCGCAGCAACATAAGGGCCTTCTGGCATCGTGGGTGACGAGGCATCCGAGTCCTCGCTGCGGGAACGCTTGCGAGTGTCCGGGTCACTGGACTTGGGGGCTCCCTCCTCTTCAATTGGGACGGTCGACTCCGACTCATCCTCTTCATCCACTTCGCGAGGAATAACACCTTCAGGACAAGGGTGCAAACTGGGAGACACCTTCTAGTCCTGCATTCAGAAGATACAACATTATATATCAAAGCATCATAACAGCAATCGAAAATAGAAACTACTTCACGGTACAATTCTACCTCAGGAGGAGGGTTAGAGGCGTCGAAAGGAGGCACAACTGGCTCGCCCAGGAGATCCTCCTTGGCGGTGTATTTGGTCACCAGTCGCACCCTCTTATCCTCCTCACCCAAAGAAATGTCCTCGGTAGATACACGAGTGACATCATCAGTGCCGGTCCAGCAGTACATAGGGTGCACTCTGGCCTATAGAGGCTGGATGCAACGGCGCAACCAGGTGCAAATGAGAGCATCGCCACCTTCATCCTTGCCCATACGGTTTTCAAGGTCACAAACGTGCTCATACAACACTTCTGTTTCCGTGGACTCGTCGGGCATGATGACGTTCTTCCAGGACCTCCTCCTCTTGCAAGTCTCCGCGGGATCGAGAGGTGCAAGTCCGTAGTGCTCTCCGTCAGCCTTCTGGTCGTGGATGTAGAACCACTTGTCCCTCCACCCTTGGATGGACGCGGTAAGGTTGATGGAAAAGTAGGTGACAGAGGAGTCGACATGGATTCCGCAGCCTCCTACGTCGTAAACTATAGAGCCAGACGCTGACTGGCATTTTAGCTTAAAAAGCCTGTTGAAGAGGCCAAAGTGCGGCTCGACTCCGAGCCAGCACTCGCAAAGAGTAATGAAGCAGGAGATGTGGAGAATAGAATTTGTGGACAGTTGGTGAAGCTGGAGCCCATAGAAATAGAGGAGGCTGCGAAAGAAAGGATGCAGAGGGAGAAAAAGACCTCGAATGATGAACGCAAGGAACATCACCCGGAAACCAGGAGGAGGACAAGGAATTACCTCCTCGCCGGGCACTAGCAAGTCATCTTCCACAGACGAAAGAACTCCATCTCGACGATGAAGTTGCAGCTCGGCAGGCCTGATGATGGACGCACGTTAGGGGTCGTTGGTGATGCGGGTGCCCACACCGTTCTTCTTCCCAGCACCGGCGGTGCTAGTGCCCACAATGGTGGTGCCGCCTTTCTTCTCGGTGGCAGCAATGGCGGTGAAAGACCCAGCGACAGCGCCTCCCTTCTTCTTGCCTATCTTCCGATGGCGATGAGAACAGAGGAAGTAGCTGGGGAAAATACGGAGCTGGTCCAGCGCCGCAACGATAAAGTGCACAAGGAAGCAGAGAGCAGGAATGGCAATGGAGGCACAAGCAAAGAAGATAGATGCGAAAATTACCGCAGATGTGCTACTACTTAACCTCCTCGCAGACACCATCCAACGGCTAGCAGAAACCCTACTACACGCGTGGCGTACATCGCCATCACCACGTGGCGAAGCGGAAGCATGAACCGTACCCCCACTATTCCCATTATGCGTGGAAATCAAGGAGACGCAGTTAAAATAGAAGATTATGCACGCCCGGTCAAATCGAAGTCAGAAAGTGGGACCGACCGCTCGTCACGTCCCATCAAAACCGCTCACATGGACAATTGAGGTCATCACATCGTCAGCACTGACGTCATCAATATCAGCAACCGAAGATTTTGACTACTTTCGTCCTTACTCGAGTCTTCGACTCAACCAAGCACTCGGGGGCTACTCCCATAGGGAGTGCTGGTCGCGCACCCTATGATTATTTTTTATGCAGGTGTATAAGCATTCAAGACAAACCCATCACTCGAATCTATGATTCGATCGTGAAATCTAGGTTACTCCCATAGGGAGCACCGGAAGCGAACTCGACTGAAACAAGTAACAAAAGGCGACAACAATCACAAAATTTTTTTAGTCCCCGCTCGAGTCTTCGACTCAACCAGGCACTCGGGGGTTACTCCCATAGGGAGCGCTGGTCACGCACCCTATGATTATTTGTACATTGTACCATGTGTTGATAACATCCGCACTCAAATTCCTTGGCGACTCCACCTCATACTTTCCCTATAAAGAGACTACGTCTCCTGGGTCACCCGAATCATCTCCGCGATGACAAAATTCGGATGTTGCGCTTACAGCGTGAAGATAAGACCTAAGTAAGGCCTGGCAACGCATCTGCTACGTGCTACCAGAAATATATCCGTACCTACAGGTGCGATGAACATGCCTTGACAAACGCGTCAAGTGCTCACACTTATACACTGGAATTCTACTCCTGTAAGACCTCCATGGCCTGAGTCGAATTACGCCAGCACTTTTTAGAATTCAAGTCCAGGGACTCGAGTTTGAGTAGATTGCGTTATTTTGCCCTAGGGCAGTTAACTGACACTGATACATCAGTTAAATCAGGCATGCATATCAACAATCCCTATGACACAAACAGAACACTCGAAAAATGCTTAGTCATGCTCTCGGAAGGCTTCATAAACGCCCCAGTCGAATCTGCGATTCCATTGGACACTCGGGGGCTACTGACACGGGTACCCTACAGGTACTCGAGTTTGGTATATACAATCCAGATACGGCAGAAGCCCACGGCGTTGCCAGGTCCTAATGGAGAATTCGAGTGGCCCACGGACTCTCGATTGCTTGCGAGACAAGAAGAAGCTTAACATAGAAAGTTCAAAGTGAAAACCCTTCTATATAAAGGCTAGGAGGGGGTGGCGAGGAGGACACATGCAACCCTAGTTTCCACAACCTTCGCCAGATTGCATCTGCGCACCCCTGTAATCTTCAATTCCTTCGTTAATTCCAAGAGGAGAAAAGCAGGAGTAGGGACCTCTACGAGGCCTGAACCTGGGTAAAACTTGCATCTCCGTGTGCTTGTTTGCTAGCCGACCGATGCCTCCAGCGCTCCCTCCTTCTCCAAAACCCAAGTCCATAACAATGGGCATTGACGAGTTAAACCCTCGTCACCTGGCGTCCGTGCCCGGGCTGGTTGCTGGAGAAGGGCGGTGTGGCAGGCGGACGGTGAAAGGAATATGCCCAAGAGGCAATAGTAAAATGGTTATTATGCTATTCCAGGTTTATAATAGATGTTTATTTTTCATGCTAGAATTGTATTAGTAAGGAAACTTTAATACATGTGTGAATTATAAACAGATAAGGTTCCTAGTAAAGTCTCTCTTTATACTAGCTTGTTGATTAATAGATGATCAAAGGTTTCCTGATCATGAACATTGGATGTTGTTAATAACAGAGTCATATCATTGGAGAATGATATGATGAACAATCACCTACAGTAGATGTAGCAATACTATCATGCCATCAAGTTTAAATTGCTATCGCATTTGTAGTAACTCAATGTCCTTAGAACATGAGATCACGTTAATCACTTTCACCAAAAGAGTACTTTGATTGCATCAAACGTCACACCGTAATAGGGTGATTATAAAGGTACCGTTAGATATTTGGAATTGTAAATTGAGGCTCGTGGATCAAGAGTGGGATTTGTCCATCCGGATGATGGAGAGATATACTCAGGGCCCTCTCGGTGATATCACATTGACATAGCCTTGCAAGCAAGTGATTTGATCACTAGAATGTCATATCACAGGAACGAGAAAAGGAGTACTTGTCGGGAACAAGATCAAATAAGGTATGGATGATACCGAGTAATCATATCTCAGACAAGTAATATATCGTGAGACAAAAGGAATTTGATTACATCGAAAGAGGTTCAGACGATCATCTGATTTTCGTGGAACTAGTGGGAGTCATTATCGATCTCCAGGTCCCCGGTAATAATTATTGGTCGGAGAAAGTCTTGATCATGTCTACATAGTTCTCGAACCCGTAGGAAGACACACTTAAGGTTAACCGATGCATTTGAGCGGATAGGGAACACAGGGGAATTCAATGGATATCGCAGAAAATTATTCTACTGCGGAAGATTGTTCTGCCGAAGCTGCCGAAATAGTTTCGAGGTATCGAAACAAAGCGAGGGATCAAAATGTTAATGTGTTCATTAAATGAAGTGTTCATTAAATTTAGTTGCATTACCACAAGGGAATTAAAGTTCTTTAATAGAAAGACCTTTGATTTTTGAGTGGAGATTAAATGGGAGAAAGTGGAGGTGGAGTTTATGTGAGTGGACGGATCACTTACATGAATGAGAGGAGGGGAGGGGGCATCCCCATGGCACCAGCCAAGGAGGGGGCCTTTTCCCCTCCCCTATAAAAGGAGATGGCCTCCTCCTCTTCACACTCTCTCTCACAAGATCTCTCATATGCCCTTTGGTTGGCATCTTCTCCTCCTTGCTTGCCTTGCCCATTTCCACTAGAAAAGGTGCTCGGCAAAGCCCTGCTCTAAATCTTCCCCTCTACCACCACTTCCATGACGTAGCGTTGTTGGAGTTCTCGGGGATCCGCTACTTCCACTGCCCGGCTGGAGCAAGGGATCGGGAGTCGTTGGCACACCGAACGTGTGCCCGATTACGGAGGCGCTGCCCGTCTGTGGCGCTGATCATCTACACGTCCTTGAGGACGGCCGTGTACATTCTACATCATCCACGTTTGTTTGCGGGAATGTTATCCCGTGTTACGGTCTTCGAGGGTGAGTCCATCTGAAACCGTTACATGTATCTCCTAGAAATGATCTTGGTGGTTGCAATCATAGGATTTTTTTGTTTTCTAGACAACGAACCCCATCGGTAGTATCAGATCTATGTCTATGCGTAGAGGCTTTCTACGGTTAGAACACATGGAGATGTGGGCGTTGATAGTCTTGTTATTTCAAATCTCTTATACTTTGGATATTGGTGGCATAGTGGGATGAAGCGGCTCGGGCAAACTTTACATGTCCTCACACATGATACATGTTCCACGCTTGACATGCAACTCGTTTTGCATAAGTGGCTAGCAGATGTCTGTCTCTCCCACTATAGTTGATATCTGATTTACAATGGTCTGCTTAATAACTTGGTTATCAACGTTGTGGCTGAAGTTCGTAGGTAGAACGGTTCTATCCCACAACCACGTAAAATATGCAAAAAACAAAATAGAGGCGTCTAACTTGTTTTTGCAGGGCATGTGATGTGATATAGTCTATGATACAAAATTTGTTGTATGCAATGTGTTTTATTTTAAAACAACTGGCAGAAGCCATATGGTTGTCATTTTATTTTATGTCCTGTGTGCCGGAAAATGGAAATCCATGTAATTAGATTAGTGGAGAACAACCTTAACGGTGGCACCATGGACCTTGGTGACATGTCGGTGGAATGATGGAGATCATGCCATGACGCCGATGGCAACAAACATGGCCACCTTTCATTGGGACTCTAAGTGCAGAGTGTTTTAGCAAGCTTCTTTTCCCCACAAGGGTGACTCGAGGGTCTATATCGAACTCTCGGGGAATTGGTTATGCAAGGATGTTTGTCTTCTCCTCTTCAAGCAACCTGTAAAGTAAAATAATTTGTCTTGTGTCCCCAACTCCACCAAGTGGTTGTCAAGCACAAGGTTTCCTACTAGTAATATGAAATAAAATATAAATAAAATAAAGTAAATAAAGTAAATTACGCAAACTAGATGATATGGAAGATAGTAGAGTTGTTTTTGGGTTTTATGAGTGATTGCAAGTAAGGAAAGTATTTTTGTATTTTGGAAATATTAAATTGTAGAAAATACAAATGATTGTAGATGCAATGGAAAGGTGTTTCTTATGATAAAAATCGGACCGGGGTTCATGGGTTCACTTGTCTACTCTATTTTTAAGTTGTAATGATCACAAAACAATTCATCAATGATAAAGATCCATGGAAATTCTATGTGTGCTTGAAAAAAGGAATTATTATGGACATCACATTCTAATATTGAGATGGAATACATCTCTCTCTTATGCTCCTCAAGAAAGGGAAATCTCCATGCAATCTTGATTTAAGAACAAATTAGAGTATAGCTTTATGCAATATTATATGATGTTTGAAATAAAAATATGCTACCTTGATCTAACAAGGTCATCACACTATCACGTGATAACTATAGTGCATGATTTCAATTTATCCCTAGTGAGGTAGCAAAAGAAAGGTAAAAACCAAAGTAGATCTTGAATATTATGTGTTACAATTCAATCTCTACCACCATGCTACTCCATCTAACACACACTTCTCCCCATACAGGTTCTTGCATATAAGTTGGATCAAAACAGGCAATGAATAATAGGGTGCATTATATGCATCTATTAAAACATCTTACACAAAATAGATTCCAATATCAAATATAAAATCATAAAATAAAGATCCACCACATAGGAATTACAAATATGACCATAATCATCTTGGGCAGCTCATATGGTACTAGATCTATGAAGAACAAGAGATAAATAGATCAAGCTACGGCCACAAATCCATAGCCTGGAGGTGGACTACTCCCTCTTCATCATGGTGATGATGCTGGAGATGTTAGAGAGGGTGGATATCTAACCGGAGGTAGCTCCGGTGGAGTTTCCTCCTCCAACCTTTGCTGGATCTGACTCTGTTTGGTGGTGTTTTCGTCTCTGGTGGCTTCTCGTGACTCCCCCTCTAAGGAAGCCCTAGGGAGGGGTCCTTATATAGGGGTTTTTAGGTCAAGAGAACTCCGTGGGCGAAAGAATCGAAGTGATCAGATGGCCGAGGAGGAAACGAGCATGGATGGCGCGCCCACTAGGCCTGGGTGCACCACCTAGGCTAGTTTGGCCCTCCTAGACCTCCTGGTGAGACTCTTTTGCTCCAGATGCTTCTCATGGATAAATATTGGCATTCCCAAAAGTGCAGGTCCATTTGACTTCATATAGGTCCTAAAACATCAAAAACATTGAAAACAGGGTTTTCTGCCGTGCAGGGTTATAGCCAAAATAAGGGGGATCACTGGTAAATCCCCAAAAATCAATATAAATTAGGGATATAACATTATATATGATGCAAATATGTGGGAAAACATGTTAACAAACTACAAAGTCCATGTATGCATTTTACATGCCTCAACATTCCCAATCTTAACCTATGCTTGTCCTCGAGCATGAAGGTGATAAAACTAAACATGGACTTTGGAGTGTGTTACCTTTGCTTCCTTCATTATCATGTAGAATCCATAGGATCAATTCCTTTCAATGAAACATAATATGCAAGTGTACTATCAAGTTGTGTCTTTTACACATCTATAAATATGCTAAACAATAAGTGATGGTGTGATAAAACAAATTATGAACAAAATAAACCTTCAAGCACACTTTGATTAACCTATAGAATAAGAGACTATTTTCATGATTGGCATTAGTGTTTTCATGCCTTTATTTTGGGCTACTTCTTAGTTTCACGCCCTTGAATGGAAGAGTCACTTTTTAGTTTATTGTCTTGCCTTGAGATGTTTTGCATCCCACATACCGAAAGTAAGCATTGAATACATATGTTAATCCTCCATAAATAATTAAAAAATTAGAATTTTGAGCTATGTAATTCATGTCAACAACACTAATATTTTTTCGAGAGTACGCGAAAGCGTACTTTAATTTTATAGAAGGCAGCAAACAAGATTTACAAGACAGGGGTCACTAGTGCGAACACTAGGACCACACACTCTCCAAACAGCAACCGAAGATGCTACTCTCTCCCTCTAATCTGATCTCCTACTCCTACCCGCTCCTCGTTCCTAAGAGCAATCCTAAGGAGGCGTAACTCCTCAACAATGGTGATCGTGAGACCGCTGGCAGTATGTTGTCCCCGCGGGTTGTTAAACACCCACGCATTCCTATTCTTCCACAAGGCATAGCCAGCCATGCACACTAGCCTGTCAAACCACCTCATGTCCCCCTTCCAAAGCGACTCCTCTGCGTCACCCACCAATCAGAGATGTTATCCTCAGGCGTGGGCACCTCAAGGTTTACACCTAGCACCCGTCCACAGCGGTGCCAAACCTCCCTCGCCAAGACACACTGTAGCAGAATGTGCTCCGATGTGTCCTCCTCCTGCAAACACACAAAGCAGCAAGCCGATTGGGCCTGTAGGCCATGTTGAAATCTCCGATCGGAAGTCCAGATCCTGTGCTGGACAGCTAGCCACATGAAGAGCCTGCCTTTGGGGGTGGCCTTGCTCTTCCATATGGCCTCTACTAGCTCGAATCGCTCACGACCTAGCGAGAGCATGCCATACGTGGATTTAGCCGACTAGCATCCGGTGCTTGTCCATGTCAGCTGAAGATATCTAGGCTCTCGGTGTCCCTGCTCACACCCCTAACTGCTAGCCAAAGAGCAATGCATTCTAGCACCCCTCTGCGGGCTATCGACCCTGGTATGTCCAGTGATACATTGCAAATGTATCTATAATTTTTGATGTTCCATGCTTGGTTTTATCCACTTTCTTGTGTTTTGTTCCAACTTTGGAGTACTTTTCATATGATTTCTTGGACTAACCTATTAACAAAGAGCCACAGTGCCAGCTGCCTGTTTTCTGCTGTTTTTGGTTCCAGGAAAGTCAGAAAATGAATATTCTCGGAATTGGACGGGACAAAAGTCAAAGTGCCTATTTTTCCAGAAGGGATCAGGTGCCAGAATACGAGACGGAGAAGGGCCAGGGGCCGGCCACACCACCTGGCACGCGGCCAGGCCTGGCCCGCGCCAGGGGGTGGTGTGGTGGCTCCCGGTACCCCCCTCGGCCTCTCATTCCGCCTATAAGTTGCCCTCGGGACGAAAACCCTAAGTGCCCGATAAAAAATCCACGAAAGAGTCGGTAGCTGCCGTCATCTCCATCCCTAGATCGGGAGGGATCTGAAGCTCTTCTCGGCACCCTGCCAGAGAGGGGAATTCACCCTGGAGGCCTTCTTCATCAGCATGCAAGCCTCTGGTGTGATGCGTGAGTAGTTCATCTTTGGACTACGGATCCATGTAGTAGCTAGATGGCTGGTTTCTCCTCCTTTGTGCTTTCATGTTTAGATCTTGTGAGCTCCGTTCATGATCAAGATCATCTATTTGTAATTCATACATGTTGTGTTTGCGGGGATCCGATGAATATTGAGATGCTATTTCAGATTGATTATTGATTCTATCATGTCTTTGTTATTTGAGATCTTGCATGCTTTCCGTTGTTAGTAGCTATCTTGGACAAGTAGATGCTAGCAACTCCAAGAGTTAGTATTTATGCTCGATAGTGGGTTCATGCCTCTGGTAATCTGGGGATTATTAGCCATAGATGCAGTTGGATGGCGGTCTATGTATTATGTTGTAATGCCAAATCAAGTCTCAGAGGAGTCAAGATGATTAGTATATGCATGTATTGCTTTCTCGGTGTTTGTCAATTGCCCCGCTATAATTTGTTCACCTAGAATGTTATTTATCTAAGGAGAGCCACCTCTAGTGAACTATGGATCCCGGTCCTTTTTCTTTACATACAATCTATAAACTGTTTCTGCTTTGTGTTTACTTTCTGCAAACTTTTACTTCTTTCCATTCGATACGTTTAATCCTTTTTTTCCGCCAAACACGGTGAGATTGACAACCTCATCGCAAGTTGGGGACAAAGTTCTGTGGTTGTGTTGTGCAGGTCTCCACATTGCTACTAGCACCGGTAGTGCGCCCTGCCAAAGCTCAGCTAGTAACACCTTTGGGGTGTTTCCTTGCTTCTACTGGTTCGATTAAACCTTGGTTTCATAACTGAGGGAAAACTGACTGCTGTGCTCATCGTACCTTCCTCTTGGGGTTCCCAACGAGCTTTACGTCGAAAGTCGAGCACATCAAGATTTTCTGGCGCTGTTGCCGGGGAGTCAAGGACATCTTCACAAGGGGAGTCCCTCATAACCAATCTCTTTACTTTGTTGCTTTTGTTTTGCTTAGTTTTCTTTTTGCTTTTTTTGCTTGTTTTGTTCTTCAAAAACACAAAAAAATTTGTTTTACAAGTTTGCTTTCTCATTTGAAAACCAAAAAAAAGACTACTCTTGAAAACACTAAGTTGTGTGACTTCACTAGCACCAACAACAATGATTTTATGAGCACACCTATTGCTCCACCTGTGGCTGAAAATACTTTCTTTGAGATAAAACCTGCTTTACTCAATCTTGTTATGAGAGAACAATTTTATGGTATTGGTAATGAAGATGCTGTTGCCCATCTTAATAACTTTGTTGAACTTTGTGAGATGCAAAAGCATAGGGATATAGATGGTGATATTATTAAGCCGAAATTGTTTCCTTTCTCTTTGAGAGGAAAAGCTAAAGAGTGGTTGAATTCTTTAACTAGGAATAGTATTGATTCTTGGACTAAATGCAAAGATGCTTTTATTGGAAAATACTATCCTTCTGCTAAGATTATATCTATGAGAAGTGAAATAATGAAGTTTAAACAATCTGATAATGAACATGTTGCTCAAGCTTGGGAAAGAATGAAATCTTTGGTAAAGAATTGTCCCACTCATGGACTGACTGCTTGGATGATCATCCAAAAATTTTATGCAGGATTGAACTATTCTTCAAGGAACCTATTGGATTCTGCTGCTAGAGGTACCTTTATGACCATCACTTTGGGTGCTACAACAAAACTTTTGGACAATATGATGGTTAATTATTCTGAATGGCATACCGAGAGAGCTCCACAAGGTAAGAAGGTAAATTCTGTTGAGGAAACCTCTTCCTTGAGTGATAAGATTGATATTATTATGTCTATGCTTGTTAATGGGAAAGCCCATATTGATCCAAATAATGTTCCTTTAGCCTCTTTGGTTGCTCAAGAAGAGCAAGTTGATGTGAACTTCATAAGAAATAACAACTTTGGCAACAATGCTTATGGTAATAATGCTTATAGGAACAATTTTGGTAACAACAATTATAAGCCATATCCTCCCAACAATGGTAATGCTTATGGAAATTCTTACAACAATAATAAGAGTGCTCCCTCTGAACTTGAAGTTATGCTTAAAGAGTTTATTAGTAAACAAACTGCTTTCAATAAAACTATTGAGGAAAAACTCTCTAATGCTGAAAGAAATATAGCACCTTTGGCTGAAACTCAATCTACTTTGAATAAAATGGCTGCTAAACCTCAAACTAATGAGAATCCCTTTGCAGCTACTAATGCCATACAAGTAAGAATTGATGAAAACGTTAGACTATTAACTGAATTACATGCTAAGTGGGAAAGAGAATATGAAATTGCTAGAAACATTAGTGTTTCTACTATTACCACCACTAGTGTTGAGGCTAGTAATAGTTCTACTACCTTAGATGATAAAGATGATTTTGATTTTGATGGTTGCAATATCTCTGAAGTTATTAAGTTCCTACAAAATCTTGCTAAAAGTCCTAATGCTAGTGCTATGAACGTGGCTTTTACAAAACACATTACCGATGCTCTCATAAAGATTAAAGAAGAAAAGATGAAACATAAAACTTCTATTCATATAAAGCAAGAAGATGGTTGGGAACCCATCATTAATATGAAAGTGAATGACTTTGATTTCAAAGCTTTGTGTGATCTTGATAGTAGTGTTTCTATTATGCCTAGAAGGATTTATGATATGCTTGATTTGCCTCCTCTTGAAGATTGTTATTTGAATGTCCCACTTGATGCTAATGCTAAAAATAAACTCATGGAGAGTCTTAATGATGTTCTTATTATGGTTAACGATTCCTATGTCCCCGTTGATTTCTATGTTTTGGATGTTGAATACAATGCTTCTTGTCCTATTACTTTGGGAAGACCTTTTCTTAGAACTGTTGGTGCCATCATTGATATAAAAGAAGGCACCATCAAATATCAACTCCCGCTCAAGAAAGGTATAGAACACTTCCCTAAAAAGAGAGAAAATTTTTCTTTTGCTTCTCCTATGAAAACAAAATTTGGTCTTAATGCTTCTTCATTTGAGAACACTTGATTCTTTCTTTGCTTCTTATGCCTAACTTAAAGGTGTTAAAGAAAAGTACTTGTTGGGAGATAACCCAAGAGTTTTAGATGAGTCTTGGAAGTTATTACCTCTGTAATAACCTCTCCTTATCCTTTTTATTTTCTTTTTGTGCCAAGAGTAACCTCTAATGAGAGTGAAGTAATGATTGGGAAAGTTGCTGTCCCGAAACAGATTTTTGTGCTTCACCGTAAAAATTCCTGAGAGAGCTCTGTACGTAGGATTGAGCTGTAATTTTGTGTGCTTCTGACTCAGGTTGTTATCTAACCTTCTTTAGTTCAACTCTTTTTGATTTGAGCAAGAGAAAGTCTTTGAAAAAAATTCATATTTACCTGCTGGTCTGTTTTGACAGATTTCTGCCATTTTCTGCATTTGCTTCTTGTTAGTTCCTTCTTGAGTTCCTTTGGGGAATTGAGATTTTTGAGGGGAGTGATACAGTAGCTAGTGTTCTAATGGTAGTTTATTTGGTGTTAGAACTGAACCTTGAGACTTATTTATCTTAAGTGCACTAATGTTGCTAATGAGATTGTGTGAAGTTTTGTATGAAGGAAAAATTTCAGGTGTATGGAAGGAATGAGTAATGAGATGAAGGATGGACTAAAGCTCAAGCTTGGGGATGCCATGCGTGTCACCCCAAGAAATATCCAAGAAGTACAAGCATCAAATCTTGTGGATGCCCAAGGCATCCCCTTCTTCATCAATAAAAATTCTAGGTTTCTTCCAAACGCTTCATTTTTATTGTTTCATGCACAGTTGTGTTTTTCTTGGAGCGTCTTCTTTTTCGTTTTCGTTTTTGTTTTTAGTTTGCTTGGTTTGCTTAGTGTTCTGAATAAGTTGGTTGGACCCCCTCTTTCATACATTGGTTTGTAAATAGTTTGGTTTGGTTTGGAAAAGAGTAGGAAAGTTCATACTCATGTGGTAAAAAGAGCTCTTTTTGACTGTGGCCTATGCTTTGTCATGCCATGCTTGATATTGTTTTCGATTTATGCTTATTATTCTTTGCTGCAGCATGACTTGTTATAAACAATTGAGATTGCTTAATGTGTCTTGGATGAATCATGCGTTGTTATAGCATATTAAAGCATAGTATAGTGGTATTCTCCTTTGATGCTTTATTTGGGTTGACTTGGCACATGCTCACACCATGTTATGACTATCTCAAGTCACCTTAGCCTGTATGATCCTTTAGTTTTCAACTTGTAGTACCACTTTATGCTTTGATCAATGATGTTTTGTCGCTCTGCATGATTATGGCCATTATTGCTCTCTTAGTTTGTCGCTCCCAGTCTTTTGCTAGCCTCCACAACAAAGTATGAGTTCCACTCATGCATCCAACTCCCTAAACCAAGTTATTCCAAAAAGTTCACCATACCTACCTACTAGCTTATGTTATTCCAAGTATATTCATGCTTTTGTTTACCTTCCACTTGTTATGAAAAAACTAGTGATTAAAACTCTCACAAACTTGATGGCACACTTTACGTTTTGCCCTTAATAAACTTGAACTATTGTGTCTTGTATGTTGTATATGCTTGCACTTATTTGTCGGGAATTAGCAGAACCATGCTTTCATGGGGAACGCTTTCAACATTGCACTTGGTACTTGTACCTAGTTGATATCATGCTCTTTTGTATATGGATGTCGTCGGTGTGAAATGAAAGGGGAACTTGTAAGTCCATGGAGTTATGTATATGTGTTAGAGAAACGTCTGGGCCGCTGGTCTAATCCATGCTGACATGGTGGAAACCTGCAGCGTAACCATAATGAGCTGTCTATGAAGCATTCTTCTTATAAAAAAAGAGTCCTATATTGAGAAAAAAAAGAGAAAAGAAAAAAAGAGATACTATGAAAAGAGGAAAGAGAGAAAAAAAGCAACATATCCCCATGGTAAACAAGAAGAATGCTGAGATGCTCGTTGTCTGCTTGCCTTATCATTTTGATATGGGGATTCTTTCGTATCATTGGGTAAGGGGTACCCCGTTGGCGGTTCTCAATGATACACATGTACTTACGATGACAAGAACTTACCGGTGACTAAACTTGAGTAGCATGAGGAGCGGCCCTCGTATACAAGGGACATGAGATTTCTGACTTATACTTCGTCAAGCATGTACACCTTAGTTTGTTCACTTTCACCTTAATCACTTCAAGATGCTTATGATAGGGGCAATGAGAGCTGAAAGCTATGAGTACCATAATTTTTGGAAGCTCTTTATGAGACTTGAATACCTACTTCCTTTTACAAAAGGCTTTTCTTCCACCATTATATTGAGTCTGCACCTTCTATCTTTATGTAGCTACTTTGAGAACATAGTGGCCATTCTTAGTTCTATATGCATTGTCCCAAGACTAGTTGATTGATGCATAACTTGTTACTGCTTGTTTGAAACTATTGTATCTAGTCACTCTTATGAACTTTGAAGGTGTCCTATGCATTTATATTTGCTACTCTATTGAGGGACAAGCTGAATACTTTTATGCTATGTTTTCTTTATGTGAAACAAACAAACGTCTTGCAAAGCATTGTTATTCATGAATCTTTTGTTTGTGCCTTTTCATGTTGCATCATAGTTTCTTTGCTTATTGCTAGAACTTTGTCTTTCATGTTATGATTGAAGTACTATGATCCCAGCTTTGAATGTTTTACAAATACTTTGATCAAGTCTTTGATGGTGCATGTAACCTCAAAAATTATTCTTTCTTCTTATCACTTACCTACTCGAGGACGAGCAGGAGTTAAGCTTGGGGATGTTGATACATTGCAAATGTATCTATAATTTTTGATGTTCCATGCTTGGTTTTATCCACTTTCTTGTGTTTTGTTCCAACTTTGGAGTACTTTTCATATGATTTCTTGGACTAACCTATTAACAAAGAGCCACAGTGCGAGCTGCCTGTTTTCTGTTGTTTTTGGTTCCAGGAAAGTCAGAAAATGAATATTCTCGGAATTGGACGGGACAAAAGCCAAAGTGCCTATTTTTCCGGAAGGGATCAGCTGCCAGAATACGAGACGGAGAAGGGCCAGGGGCCGGCCAAACCACCTGGCCGCGCGGCCAGGCCTGGCCTACGCCAGGGGGTGGTGTGGTGGCTCCCGGCACCCCCTCGGCCTCTCCTTCCGCCTATAAGTTGCCCTCGGGACGAAAACCCTAAGTGCCCGATAAAAAATCCACGAAAGAGTCGGTAGCCGCCGTCATCTCCATCCCTAGATCGGGAGGGATCTGAAGCTCTTCCCGGCACCTTGCCGGAGAGGGGAATTCACCCTGGAGGCCTTCTTCATCACCATGCAAGCCTCCGGTGTCATGCGTGAGTAGTTCATCCTTGGACTACGGATCCATGTAGTAGCTAGATGGCTGGTTTCTCCTTCTTTGTGCTTTCATGTTTAGATCTTGTGAGCTCCGTTCATGATCAAGATCATCTATTTGTAATTCATACATGTTGTGTTTGCGGGGATCCGATGAATATTGAGATGCTATTTCAGATTGATTATTGATTCTATCATGTCTTTGTTATTTGAGATCTTGCATGCTTTCCGTTGTTAGTAGCTATCTTGGCCAAGTAGATGCTAGCAACTCCAAGAGTTAGTATTTATGCTCGATAGTGGGTTCATGCCTCTGGTAATCTGGGGAAGTGACAGAAATCTCTAAGGTACTAGATGTGCTGTTGCTACTAGGGAGAAAACAACAATCCTTTGTTCATAGAACAATCATATTGTTTACTTTACACGCATTTCATAAAGCAATAATCTGTTGCTTGCAACTTAATACTGGAGGGGGTTCGGATGATAACCTGAAGGTGGATTATTAGTCATAGATGCAGTCAGATGGCGGTCTATGTATTATGTTGTAATGCCCAATCAAGTCTCAGAGGAGTCAAGATGATTAGTATATGCATGTATTGCTTTCTCGGTGTTTGTCAATTGCCCCGCTGTAATTTGTTCACCCAGCATGTTATTTATCTAAGGAGAGCCACCTCTAGTGAACTATGGATCCCGGTCATTTTTCTTTACATACAATCTATAAACTGTTTCTTCTTTGTGTTTACTTTCTGCAAACTTTTACTTCTTTCCATTCGATACGTTTAATCCTTTGTTTTCCGCAAAATACGGTGAGATTGACAACCTCATCGCAAGTAGGGGACAAAGTTCTATGGTTGTGTTGTGTAGGTCTCCACGTTGCTACTAGCACCGGTAGTGCGCCCTGCCAAAGCTCAGCTAGTAACACCTTTGGGGTGTTTTCTTGCTCCTACTCGATCGATTAAACCTTGGTTTCATAACTGAGGGAAAACTTACTGCTGTGCTCATCGTACCATCCTCTTGGGGTTCCCAACGAGCTCTACGTCGAAAGTCGAGCGCATCATCCAGCAGCCAGCGATTAGCTGCTAGCCCCTGCTCCACGGTCCTTGAGTTGCGGACCCTAGTACTCACTATGAGTGAGAGACCCAGCACAAAGTCAGACGGTGTTTTCCCATTTATCCATCGGTCTCGCCAGAAGAGCGTGCTCTTTTCATCTCCTACTTTGATGCAAACCAGGCGGTTGAAGGCCTCCCTTGCTTCGGCATCCTTTGGCATCGGGAGCCCCTTCCAGGGTTTGATTGCACCCGTCCTCCGAAGCCACTCCCAACGAATCCTTAGAGCTAGCCCTTCCCGCCTCAAGTCCTTTATGCCCAAACCTCCAAATTCCGGCGGGTTGCAGATCTGGTCCCACGCCACTAGGCACTGTCCGCCATGGGCTCTCTCCTTGCCAGCCCAAAAGAACCCTCTACAACTTTTCTGAATCTCCTCAATTAGCCAGACTAATGCTTCGGTTGTGATTAGGTGGTGAATCGGTCTGGCTGCCATGACTGCCTTGACAAGCACTAGCCATCCTGGCCTTACCATAAGGCCCTTTTGCTAGGCAGGTAGAATCCTCACCGCCGCATCGAGCATGGGCTGCCATTGGGCCTTTGTGAGCAGTCGTAGTGCCAACTGCAGTCCTAGGTACCGAATCGGGAACTTAGCAATCCCACATCCCAGTCGACTTGAGACAAGCTGCTCCACCTCCTCTCCACCTCTGATTAGCGTCGCTGTGGCTTTATGATAGTTCACCTGAAGGCCAGAGGCCTCTCCAAAGACAGCTAGCAAGTGTCTGACTACCTCCAAGTCATGTTTCGTTGGTTTGATGAAAAGCACTACGTCATATGCATAGACTGATATGCGTTGTAGCTGGGAGCAATTGCCAATTGGGGATAAGAAGCCTTCATCAGCCGCTCTGCAGAAGAGAAGCGTGATCACCTCCATTGCTAAGACGAACAACTGTGCGGATAGCGGGTTGCCCTGACGTAGGCCTCTTGCATGCAGAATTTTCTCCCCTGGTACCCCATTGACTGAGACCCTAGTGCTCGCCGTGCGCAGTGCAATTGCGACCCAAGTGAGCCAAATATCTGGGAAGCCCATGGATCTGAGAATCTCAAACAGAAACCCCCAGGACACCAAGTCAAAAGTGCAAGCTATGTCCAATTTCAGCAAAGTGCCCATCTCCCTCCTGAGGTTGATCTTCCTCGCCAACTGCCTGACCAAAATGAAGTTGTCAGGCAAATTGCGCCCCTTGATGAATGCCGATTGGTTTGGGCTGACTAGGTCCTCCATCTTGGGCCGCAGCCTGTTCGCCAGGAGCTTGGAGAACAGCTTCGCGAAGCTATGGACAAGGCTAATCGGCCTAAAATCTCCAACCTCCTGGGCCTCGGCCTTTTTAGGGATGAGAGTAATCAACGCCCGATTTAACTTTCCAAAAGCTCTCCCATCTCCCACATACAGCTTGAGAAGCGCTGCCATGATATCCTGCTTGATTATAGGCCAAGCATGCTGGTAGAAAGCTCCAACAAATCCATCTGGACCTGGAGCACGGTGAGGGGGCATCTCCTTAATAACTCCCCAAACCTCCTCTTCTGAGAAGATAGCTCCTAGCCCTGCCAAGAGCTCTGCTCTCCATGCCATGCCTAAGGCCTCGAGGTCAAATGTGTTGCTCCTGTTTTTGATTTGGCCCAGCAGCGTGTTGTAAGTATCAAAAAATATCTGCTCCTTGTGCTCTTGCTCCGTGATCAGCTTGTCCCCTTGCCTGATCGCGGGGATAAAGTTCTTGGTACGTCTCCCATTTGCTACTGCATGAAAATGTTTGGAGTTGGCATCTCCCTCAGCCAACCACCTAATGCGCGAACACTGTCGTGCCATAGTGCGCTCCAAGGACGACAAAGCTAGAACCGAGTGCTTGAGCGTCTTTCGAAGCCACCGCTCCTCTAGGGAAAGGTCCCTGCTATCTTGCACGGCCTCGAAGCGGTGTATGAGTATGTTCGCCATAGCTATCTGTAGCTTCAAATTACCCACTTTCCTATCTCCCCATGATTGGAGATACACCGCAAGGTTACGGTAGCACGCGTTGAGGCGAAGGAAGGGATCCACAATCGACGGGTCACACTTCCAACCCTCCTTAACCGCCTCATCAAACCCCTCCAACTTGAGCCAAAACAACTCAAACTTGAATCTCCTCTTGGGCCTATAGCTTGCATTCATAGAGAGGTGTAACGGCGTGTGGTCCGAGACCGATGACGACAGCGCCTGTAAAAGCGAGTCGGGGAACCTCAATTCCCAGTCAATGGACACCAACACTATCAATTTTTGTCATGGTTGGGGGATGCCGTTCATTGCTCCATGTGAACATGCGCCCATGCATATACACCTCTCTAAGCTCCTGGTCGTTCACAAACTCCCGAAAAAGAGACCATCCAGGCTCAGATTTTCATTATTTTTTTTCTGAAGCTTGCAGGATCATGTTAAAATCGCCTAGGACCATCCAGGC
Source organism: Avena eriantha (assembly GCA_910589775.1). Lineage (NCBI taxonomy): Eukaryota > Viridiplantae > Streptophyta > Magnoliopsida > Poales > Poaceae > Avena > Avena eriantha. Next base: position 541,472,739 of record OU342743.1, read on the forward strand.
TCCCGGGCAAAGAGATCGTCGCTCACCAAGTTCCTAGAGGAACTAGCGCTTCTCCTCGTTACTCTGTGGGCCGTAAACAACCGTGATCCACCACGGCTCGCTGCCAGCAGAGTGAACCTCTCCCGTGATCGCAAATGAGTCCAGTGACGTGTTCGAGATGGATAGCCTGGCCGAGTTCCAGGCCAGCAGAATGCCTCCACGAGTCTCCTGAGCCGGCAAGTAGACGAACTCGTCAAACGACGGTCCCAAACATTGATTAACAATAAAATGATCTACCACCGCGAGCTTTGTCTCCTGAAAGCATACAAGATTGACGCGCAAGGCATCAACCAACTCCCTCATGGAATCCCTTTTCGCCGAGTCATTAAGGCCACACGGATTCCAACAAAGGATCTCTGGGTCCGTATCCATAAGCTAAACTAGAGGAAAGCTCCTGACCGGCGCAAGGCGCTAAGCGCATGCACCGACCCCTCCTGCTTCGTGTAGCATCCCTTCCTGCCGCAACAGCTCGTGCCTGTTCGGCATCGTCTTCCCAAAGATCACCGCTAGCACGTGCAGGCGTCTCTCGCGTACTGGGGAATCGAAGAACTGGCGGAACTCACGCAGTGCCTGCTTATCCGGTGAGCGCAGCAGATTCAGCGGAGGGCATCTCCGGGCAAACTTGGCCAGCGCCTGTCGCTTCAGCTCATCCTCCATCTCTGGGATCTGGGTCTCTTACAATCATACGTCACTTGCCCCTCTTGGCTGCAGTGAAGTCAAAGCGGGTCGAAGGTGCAACCTTTGTTCCGATGCCCCGGCCGCCCGCAATTGAAGCAGCGGCCCTTCCACTCCGGCGAGACCGGCCGGCGCTCCGCAGCTTCAGCCTCGCGATGTGCACCTTTGCAGCGACGCCACCTGGTCTTGCGGGAGAGGGGGGAGCCACCCACGCCAGCCGGTCGTGCACCCCGCCTACCCTTCTTACTCCCTCCGCCGTGGCGTCTAGCGCCAGCGGCTCAGGGTTCACCTCCATGGAAACGGAGCGGGATGAGGGCGGCGTGAGCCCTAGGCATGAGACGACCGGGCGGTCGCCGGAAGAGGAAGATCTGGGACTGGCAACCTGCCAACGTTGCTCACGGCCAGCACTGCGGCTGCCAGAGCCAGATCCAGCGGAGGAGGAGGATGCGGCCGCAGCCGCACCCGGACGGGGGGGAGGGTTGGTTGTCGGGGCTGTCGGGGCCGGGGTGGCCGCCGACGCAGGGAGGTGGCCGCCGGTGCAGCGGGGGGCTCGCTCACTATCTCTCATGGGGGAACACGTCAAATCCTTCAACCGTCTTTTTCCTAGTCTACTGTTTTTTTAGAACAGGCTCCAAAACTCTACCACCTTATACTGTTTCGTCCACCTTATACTGTTTCATCAACAACACTAATAAGGATGTGGTTTCAAGTATCTTCTTTATTTCACTTTGTTTTAAAGCTTCATATGGTTTATGGCTAAACATCTTACAAGTTGATTGTTTCGTGCACCTAACCTATGACCATGCACTCCTCATGCTACTCAACTTAGGCCTGTCATTGTATACTCATGTTGGTCTATGAAACAACATCACTAAAGTACCAGTTTCCCCCTTTTGGCATTTATTTATTTGCTTATTTATTCATTTATTCAACATAAAAGATAATATAATTCATTGGTTGTGTTCAAGGTGGGAGGGGGCAGTATCTCTACTCTAGAAGAACAAGAAAAACATACATATGAATCATATCAACAAGGATCATCATGTTGTAAGTTTCCACCATGTCATGCATGGCTTTGGCTAGCGGTTCAGGAGCGTTTTCTACCAGCATGCCTACTCAAGTGTGCATACTTCATTTCACATCATTGCAATCCATAGGTAGAACTTAAACATGATTAATATTCACCATTTAACATTGAAAGCTTTGTGCCATGCCAGTCATGGTTTAGCTAATAACCACTAATAAGATGTGAAGCACAAAAATTTCCATAGTGGTATCACCCCAAACATTACTTTCTTATGAGCTTTAAAATAAATGAAAAAGGTGTTTTTAAGTAGGTTTGGAGGATTAACATACATACTATATTGAAAGTAGATTTTGTCACAAGTAGGTGGATATGCCTAGTCTAGTTTTAAGGGGCTTGGAACAAGTCTTAGCTTGTGTAAAAAAGGCTTAGCAAAAAGAGATCTAAAGAGTGTGCCATCTAGTTTTTAACATTTGTCAACATTTGTTTTCTCAACTTGCTTATTAATATTGAACATAAATATTCACAAGCAAATGATACAAATTAATAGGAATAAAACAGATCATGTTTCATATAAAGTACTTGAGGTTAAGAACTAGACACAACATGAATTTCAGCTTTTGTTTTTATCTCCCCTTTTCTTTTTATTCCGTGGCATTCTTATTCAGTTTTAATTTCATTAAGGTAGAGTCTATTTTCAGTAGTTGATCATAAACATGTATAATAATGGTGGTGGTCTTTCTAATGCAAAACAAAAAATAAAATGATAAAACAGACGCTCCAAGTTTCTACGATAGTTCTATGTTGCTCAAAAAACAAAGGTTTAGAGGTTTGCAAACCGAGAGTTGAGTTGGTCCAGTGGGGTGCCTTGGGGCATCCCAAATCTTATGGTTTTCACCATCCTTGGATTGCTCTTGGTGTGATGTTTCTCTATTCCATGTCAAAAAACTTCAACACAAAACTTTTTCTCCCATCTCTTTTCTGAGAGGTGATATTAGTGGCACAAGAATATAATAGTTGCTGCTTATATATCAAATAAAAAATTCTTTATAAATGTTCCAGCAAGAATATAATGTTCCTACATATCCCTAGCATATATAACTCATATAAATCATCTTAGGACACTTGGGAATGGTTAAGACAAAACATGGCAGAATCTGTCCAGATTTTCAGTAACAACAAAACAAGAAAAACGCCTACTTAGACATGTCAGGAATTTTATACAATTTTTGTGCATACATATAATGAAAAGTTGTAAATGCTGTATGAATTTGAGCACAATCGGAGTTATGGAAAAAATAGAAAATTCACGCACTTAAAACTATTCTACAGAAATTTGCTACTCCTTATGTTTAGCAACTTTTAAAACATCCAAAATGGGTTACACTTAGTACTTTATAAAAACTATAGAAATAAAACCAAAACAAAACTCTCTTGCTACATCAAGAGTTCAAAACAAAAATCCAAAATAAAAATAACCGGGTTTCCTCCCGCAAAGCGCTTTCTTTATGGCCATATAGCTAGGCTTTACTTACTTGGTTTAGGTGATGTGGAACTCATGGGATAGCTTGTGCTTCTTAGCTACCTCCTTCTTCCTTGGAAAGTGTTCCATACACTTCTTGTGAGGAAATTTAAACTTCACATTTCCTTCTTTTGTATAAATGACTGCACATGTGGTTCTCAAAAAGGTGTCTACCAAGTATTATAGGACTTGAGGTATTGCTCCCCATGTCCATGACAATAAAATTAACAGGCATACATGTCATATGTAATTCAACCATAATATCTTGAACTTTTCCTAGAGCATGTTTGGTTGAATTATCAGCAAGTAAAAGATCTATAGAGCATTTTTCCATAGGTTTCAAATCAAGTAAATCATATAGATCTTCAGATAAAACTCAGACACTAGATCCTAAATCTAGAATAGCATGATGTGTCTCTTTTCCAATAGTGATTAATACCTTGGGGATCCATACATCCCAAAACTTAGGTGGTATCGTAGCTTCTCTATTATATGTTTCAATCTTTTCTTTTATAACATAATTTGCTAGGTAGGAACCAAATCCTGCTTGATGACCATTAAATGATGGATCATTAGATTTTTTTGCAACAAGTTAATGAGTTCATGCAAGCTACATTTATCAAGATCAAGTAGATGTTATTTGGTTTCACTTAGCATTTTGACTTCTACTTGTTTATCTCTATTATATAAATTGAAGATTTCATGTCTATCATCAAATACATCTTCTGGCACTTTAGCTTTTTCAAGGCTTTCTTTGACTTTTACTTCTAGGAGTAGGCCATCTAACAATATATAAGCGTTGTTGGCAGTTATATTTATGAAGGAACATCCACTATATTTATCTAAATAAGCCATTGAACTTTTAGTTAGCCATCTATAGAAAATGTGCATTAGCATCCAATCTCTAAAACTATGTTCTGCCCAAAAGCTATTTCTCTAAATCTTTCTCAAGCTCTTATAAGAGGTTCATCATTATTTTGTTTAAACATGATAAGCATTTCCCTAAGATGACCTATTACTTTAGGGGTTCCAAATTGTTCAACAAAAGCAGATCTAACATTAAACCAAGAACTAAAATTTCCAGGTGGCTATTTTAATATCCAATCTAAAGCCTTACCATCAAGTGAATATGGAAAAGTTTAACTTGAAGCATACTATTGTTTTTATTACTCATGTTTAGATCTTTGCATCTTTCATTAAAAGTTCTCAAATGCTGCATAGGGTTCTCATTAGGCTTCCCATAAAAACGGTTTTCATAAATAGCTTTAGTAGTTGCAGGGTCAATTTCAAATGGTTCAAATGGTATCTCACTTTATTTTGGGAAGTTCTTTACACTAAACAGCCAATAAGCTCTCTTTTCCATTTTTACGTGTGTTTGTGTTTTTAAAGAAAAACTTAAAAAGACTAAAAACAAGACAAAATAAAATATTTTAAAAATCTAAAAGGAGAAGAATAAGCTCATAGTGGTGCAACCTCCCCAAGCTTGGGTTGTTGCACAAGTTGATGAAGATGACGGTGCTAGAGAATAGTCTGGCAACTATCGTGGGAGTTACCTTTCTCTTCAAACTTGCTCTTCAAACTTTATGAGAATGTAATTGTGATGTACGCCAATTCCCCGACAACGGTGCTAGAAAATAGTCTTGATGACAACAAATGTGGCCACTTTTCGTTGGGACTCCAAGTGTAGAGTGTTGTAGCAAGCTTCTTTTCCTCACAAGGGTGACTTGAGGGTTTATATCAAACTCTCGGGGAATTAGTTATGGAAGGATGTTTGTCTTCTCTTCAAGCAACCTGTAAAGTAAAATAATTTGTCTTGTGTCCCCAACTCCACCAAGTGGTTGTCAAGCACAAGGTTTTGTATTAGTAATATGAAATAAAATATAAACAAACTAAAGTAAATAAAGTAAAGTAATGCAAACTAGATGATATGGAAGGTAGTAGAGTTGTTTTTGGGTTTTTATGCGTGATTGCAGGTAAGGAAAGTATTTTTATATTTTCGAATATTAAATTGCAGAAATTATAAATGATAGTAGATGCAACGGAAAGGTGTTTATTATGATAAAAATCGGTTTGAGGTTCATGGGTTCACTTGTCTACTCTCTTTTTAAGTTGTAGTGATCACAAAACAATTCATCAATGATAAAGATTCATGGAAATTTTATATGTGCTTGCTAAAAGGAATTAATATGGGCATCACATTCTAATATTGAGATGGAATACATCTCTCTCTTATACTCCTCAAGAAAGGGAAATCTCCATGCAATCTTGATTTATGAACATCAGAGTATAGCTTTAAGCAATATTATATGATGTTTGAAATACAAATATGCTACCTTGATCTAACAAGGTCATCACAATGTCATGTGATAACTATAGAACATGATTTCACTTTATCCCTAGTGAGGCAGCAAAAGAAAGGTAAAAACCAAAGTAGATCTTGAATATTATGTGTCACAATTCAATTTCTACCACCATGCTACTCCATCTAACACACACTTCTCCCCATACAAGTTCTTGCATACAAGTTGGATCAAAATAAGCAATGAAGAACGGGGTGCATGATATGCATCTATTAAAACATCTTACACAAAATAGATTCAATCTCAAATATCAAATCATAGAACAAAGATCCACCACATAGGAATTACAAATATGACCATAATCATATTGGGCAGCTCATATGGTACTAGATCTATGAAGAACAAGAGAGAAATAGATCAAGCTACTTCCACAAACCCATATCCCGGAGGTGGACTACTCCCTCTTCATCATGGTGATGATGCTAGAGATGTTGGAGAGGGTGGAGATCTCCCCGGAGGTCGCTCTGGTGGAGTTTTCCCTCCAATCTTCACTGGATCTGACTCTATTTGGTGGTGTTTCTGTCTCTGGTGGATTCTCATGGCTCCCCCTCTGAGGACGCCCCGGGGCCTCCTTATATAGGGATTTTTAGGTCAATAGAACTCTGTGGGCGAAAGAATCGAAGTGATCGGACGACCGAGGAGGAAACGAGCATGGGTGGCTCGCCCACTAGGCTTGGGCACGCCACCTGGGCTTGTTTGGCCCTCCTGGTGAGATTCTTGTTCTCCGGATGCTTCTCGTGGATAAATATTGGCATTCCTAAAAGTGTAGGTCCATTTGACTTTGTATAGGTCCTCAAACATCAAAAACATTGAAAACGGGGTTTTTCTGCCCTACAGGGTTATAGCCAAAATAAAGGGGATCATTGGTAAATCCCCAAAACTCAATATAAAACAGGGATATAACATTATATATGATGCAAATATATGGGAAAACGTGTTAATAAAGTACAAAGTTCATGTATGCATTTTACATGCATCAGACGCACGAGATGGAGATCGAATGTGAGAAAGACCATATCATACCACATTAAATATGCATGTAATGTTTATCCTTTGATGGATCTTATTTTGTGTTGATTTGATCGCCTAGGTAGTATTTGATGTCCTTGGTAGCATTATAAGGTGATCCCTCCCACTAAATATCAAGATAATAATATGTTCTTCCTTAGTATGGACCGTTAAGAAAGTTCGTCGTCTCGAAGCACCACATGATGATTGGGTGTGACAGATTCTACGTTCGCATACAACGGGTGTAAGATAGTTTTATACACGCGAATACTAAGGTTCTTACTTGATGAGCCTAGCATGTACAAACATGGCCTCATAACATGAACCGAAAGGTAAATCACGAGTCATATGGAGATATCATGACACATACGATGCTCGCCATTGGAGCTGCACCACCAGTCATGATGATCGGTCATGGCGTAGTGAATTTGGTTCATGTGATCACTAAAAGGACTAGAGGGATGTCATTCTGAGTGGGAGTTCACATAAGTAATTTTGAATTAGCTTGAACTCTATCTGTTATAAACCTAGTCTAAATAATCTTTGAAATACATTGTAGATCATGGTACCCACTGCATTCAATTTCAATGCATTCCTTGAGAAAGAAAAGCTGCTAGACAATGGGTCTAACTTCACCAACTGGCACCGCAATTTGAGGATTATCCTCACGGGCATAAAAATGTCCTATGTAATTGATGGTCTGTTAGGTGATGCCCCTGCAGAAACTGCGTCTCAGGAAGAGTGCAATGTGTATGACACAAAATTTGATGACTACACTCTTGTGTGGTGCGTGATGCTCCAAATGTTGGAGCCTGAGCTCCAAAAGCATTTTAAACTTACTTATCCTAATGTCATGCTGGAGGAAATCAAAACTATGTTTCGAGAACAAAGATGGAGGGGCACAGTTTTGTGAACGAGCATGTCATAAAGATGATAGGATACGCTCAACGTCTTGAGACACTGGGATGTGATATTCCAGTAGATCTCACGATAGAAAAGGTTCTACAATCGCTGCCACCGAGTTACAAAGCATTTGTAATTAACTACAAGATGAATGGTGCTGATAAGTCGCTGACCGAACTCGCACCTATGCTTAAGACTGCCGAGGTAGACATCAAAAAGGAACATCAAGTGTTGATGGTCAATAAAACCGCCAGTTTCAAGAAAAAAGGCCGGAGGGGCAATCCTAAGGGTAACTTCAAGAAGGATGGCAAGTCTATTGCCACGCCTGATAAGAAAACCAAGGTAGGCCCTAGGCCTGATACTAAGTGCTTTTACTGTAAGGAGGCTGGTCACTGGAGGCGGAACTGCCTGAAGTACTTAGCAAATAAGAAGGGTGGAAAAGTGAACAAAGGTATATAGGATATCCTTGTTATTGATGTGTACCTTACTACTAGTCGAAGTAGTACCTAGGTATTTGATACCTGTTTGGTTGCTAATATATGTAACTCGAAACAGGGACTAAGGAATAGTTGACCACTATCTAAGGATGAAGTGACGATGCGTGTAGGTAATGGATCGAAGGTTGATGTGATCGACGTTGGGACGCTGCCACTTCATCTACCATTGGGATTGACAATAAACCTTAATAATTATTATTATGTGCCTGCGTTGAGCATGAACATCATGTCTGGATCATGTTTAGTGCAAGATGGTTATTCATTTGTATCAGAGAACAATGGTTATTCCTTTTATACGAATAACATCTTTTATGGTCACGCACCTTTGTTGAATGGTTTATTTGTCTTGAATATTGATATTAGTAGTACACATATTCATAATGTGAATGCCAAAATAATTAAGTTAAATGATGATATTGTTGCATATTTGTGGCATTGCCGTTTGGGTCATATTGGTGTAAAGCGCATGAAGGAGCTCCATTCTGATGGACTACTTGAATCACTTGATTATGAATCATTTGAAACATGTGGACCATGCCTTATGGGCAAGATGGCTAGAAGTCCGTTCTCTGGAACAATGGACTGTGCGACCGACTTGTTGGAAATAATACATACCGATGTATGTGGTTCAATGAGTGTGTCGGCACGTGGCAGATATCGTTATCTTGTAACCTTCAGAGATGCTTTAAGTAGACATGGGTATATTGACTTAATGAAACACAAGTCTGGAACATTTAAAAAGTTCAAAGAATTTTAGATTGAAGTAGAAAATCATCATAACCGAAAGATCAAGTTTCTACGATCCGATCGTGGAGGAGAATATCTTAGTTATGAGTTTGGAAGACACTTGAGACAATGTGGAATTGCTTCAAAACTCACTCTTGCCAGAACACCACAGCGTAATGGTGTATCCGAACGTCGTAATCGAACCTTATTAGATATGGTACGTTCTATGATGTCTCTTACAGATTTGCTATTGTCATTTTGGGGTCATGCATTGGAGACTGTTTCATTCACTTTAAATAGGGCACCATCAAAATCCGCTGAAACGACACCATATGAATTATGGTTTACTAACAAACCTAAGGTGTCATTTCTAAAAATTTAGGGATGCGATGCTTATGTGAAGAAACTTCAACATGATAAGCTCGAACCAAAAGTGAAAAAATGCATCTTCATAGGGTACCCAAAAGAAATAATTGGGTACACCTTCTATCACCGATCCGAAGGCAAAGTGTTTGTCGCCAAGAATGGATCCTTTATAGACAAAGAGTTTCTCTTGAAAGGTGTGGGTAGTAGGAAGGTAGAACTCGACAAGTTTATTTAACCTTCTCTTCCAGTGTCAGACTACTGGTACTGGGGGTACCCCGTCTTATTGATCCGCTGGGCCCACAGGATGTGCCCTCCCAAGACTCGCAAGAAGAGTGTAGCACCCTGGTAAAACCACTACTAGAAAATCGCGTGTTGTTTTTATTCGTGCATCATCATGACTGCATGTTCATGTCATCATGCCACATTGCATTTGAACATCCTCATGTCTGCATGCATATATTTGTCTAAAACTGTTTTCTAAAAGCGTATCTTTGTTTCCCAAACATCCCCTCTCTATTTCAAATGTAAAACCTCGCGCCTTCAGATTATTTTGTTTGCCTAAACTATTTACCAAATTGATTATTAAGATAAAAGAAATAAGTTTTAAAAATAATAGTTGTACCGGGGGAGGCAGACCAGCCCGTAGGCCAGGCCACCTACCACCCCGGTTGGCCCAGCCCGTTCACCCCAAAAAAATATGTAGCCTAAAACGTAGACCAGACCCAACCTACCTAACCACCCCAACCCCACCGAACGCACCCTTCCCTATCACGACTCACCAGCGTGCGTTGCATGCACGGACGCTGCAGTGACGCAACCTCGCAACTGACAACCCCGAGCTCGAGCGTGGGTCGACCCTCACCGATGCGTGATTCGCACGTTGCCACCAAGCCCACCCCGTCTCTCCCGCGTGATCCTCTCCCCACCCACCGTGTTCGCTGCCAAGATCCCCGCCTCCGACCTGCCATAATCCCCACAGCCCTGGCTTCCGCAACCCCCGCTCGTCGTGCTCCCTCAACGCTGCCCGTCGCCGCGTTTCCCCCTCGCCCGCCCCATCTCGCCTGCACGGACCCGGCCCTGCAGAGACGCCGCAACCGCCCTGTTCGACCTGCGTCGTGCTTCTACGAGCCCGCCGTTGACCCGCTGCAGCACGGCCCGTGCGCCGCCGCAACGCCGTGCTCTGGCCCTGTACCACCTCTGCACCATCCAGCTCGAGCTGCCACTGACCACCGAAGTGCCTTGCTGTCGTCATGCCCTTCCCCTCTCTACTCTATCGTTCCCGATCCGCAACCGTCACCACCCCGCAACCCACTACCTCCACCCGCCGTCGAATTCTACACCGCGATGCCGCATCTCCTTGCCCCTACAAGCCGAAGCAGCCACGGGTTCCTCGCCCTTCTACGCATGAAGGCGCTGCTGCATGTTGACCCTACAGACTCAGCTCGCTGGCCGCATGTGGCCACAACATCTTCCACGATTACCACCAGTTCCTTTTCTTTTGTCAGCTTTTGAACCTCGTCAGGCAATGCGAAACTACGTCGTCTTAGTCTATAGTTTGTCCTAATCATCATGTGTTTGATAAAATGCTCACAAGAGGTTGGATGTGACTACTTCTTAACGGTGTCTTGTTTGTGCTACTTCGACTGCCGAAATATCAAAACGGTGACTACTTCCGGTGTATGCTACTTCCACTACTTCAACTACAACCCGGCGACCATCTCTCTGCATCTCGGACCCGAAGACACCGAGAGCCCTGACCCCCAACTCCAAGAATCCACGACACCGGCTTCATGTTCTCCTTCAGGGATGGCAAGGCCCCGATCTAGGAGTCCGAAGACTGATCCCGCCGAATCCGAACCCCTCGGAACCCAAGATCGTGGGTCCGACATGTGTAACCCTTTCCGAGACTTCTATTTTTATAATATGACATTATCACTTGTTGCATATAAATTGTTCATGATTGCATACATATTGTGGTTGTTTGGGATATTTGAACGATTCACCTAAATTAAATATGGAGGCCATATGCGGGCTATTCTTGTCTTATTTGGACTCCATTTAAAATTGTGTAGCGAACCGATGACATGTTTTACCTTGTTAAGACAACATCTAAATTGCAGGGTAGCTAAACAACATAAACTATCTAATTAATTGCTGGGACCCTGGTTCCGCTTAATATTGCCTAATCGCAGCGTATCTTCGCAATGTCATGCATCATATCATGAAAATGCCCGATGTTCTCCCGTAGTATTAAATAGTGCATCTGGTGTTTCTTTTAGTGCTTTGGTTCTTTGCGGATTAGGCCACTGAGTTGATGCGAGTATCGACAAGTTCTTTGGATATGAACCTTTGGCAGTGTTTTTCAGGCGAGCATTCTCTCCCTTTCTACCTATTTCGCTTTTATAGTCTTTATTTCCTCCGGTTGATCTAGTGCTATCCGTGTTGCGATGCTTTAGTTTCTGTGCACCATTTATATTCCTTGTAGCCTCTATATTGCCTTGGACACATCCTATTGCCTATTGTTTGATCGATAGTCAACCTTGCGAGTTGTAGTTTCTTGCTCAGGTGCTGCTTCGCGTGTTGTCGTTCCACCGTTGATGGAAGGTTGACACATGCTTAATGGTGGAGATGCTTAATGGTGGAGATGATCATGGATTTCATTATAACTTGTTAACTAAAACGCTAGAAATAGATATAATATAGAGGCACTGCTTGGTAATAGTCAATATTTGGTTTTTTAACTGCCCACTTGTGTCCACCTAGGACCCGAGTTCTTGACACCTATTCCGAGATCGAGCGCGCTAACCATAGGTGGGTGTGTGGGCACCCCATCGGCTTACTACCTGATTTCAAAGTACTATGCTGGGGGCCACAAAGTAGTTTGGAGCACCTGTACTGTTTAGGAATCGCGGAATGTTTCCGTGGTATCGACAAGCATAGTCACACTTTTGGGTTCCCAACCGTTTACAACCATTGACGCAAACCCTAGGTCCATCTCGGAGCCGACCGACTTTGTTGCAGGTATCTTAGTGGGGTGGCCCCCATGTACTTGCTTTGGGTCTAGGAAACGTTGTGTCTGAAGCCCCATCGCATACCATTGGGTGTATTTTCAAGATCTTGCTCATATTTGGATCTAACAACAAGGGTTGAAATAAGTGTGGATACTTTGGTGCACCCCTGCAGGGTTAAATCTTTTCGAAAAGCCATGTCCGTGGTTATGGACGACTTGGAGCACAATTTCTCGATCATAGACAACTATAACTAAATAATTGTTGTTATAATATGACGTGTATCTGATATGAATAGTAAGTTGGACAACCACCATGGAATGAATTAATAAAATTGCCAACTATGTGAGCTTCCTCGACATGACTTCCTCGTTTGGTCTCGAGGGGGAAATACCAGGATGGGTATGTTTGGTGTTAGTATCAGGTTGTTTTCGAATAGGTATTTCTTATCCCTATATTGTAGCAGATAGTTGTATTGAGTCTCTATAGGTTGTTTAGTGCATGCTTCGCTGTCGCTTCAGTCCACCATACCTATGTGGGCGAGAGCCACCGAATTCTAGACTCACTGTGTACTAGACTCGATACTGACCGCTCCCTTTTTTCTTTTCCCTTAGTCGGCACCCCTTTTGTGTTGACATGTATAAGTTCAACGTCATTAGCAAGGTTACCCTTCCGGCTTGGCCTGGGCAGGGTTATGGATGCCATCGGTTATTTTTCAGGGCTCTTAGCTCAATTTGCTTCTTATCCGTACTCGGATGTTGTATCGCTTTCAAGGTGATTTGGATCTTTGTACTGTATATCTGTATTATTGACTCATGGAGTCGTTGTTGTATATATATATGTTATATGGGTTTCATCGTGGACTATTGTGTAATGATATTACTTTGTTTTCCACCCGCACGCAACTGCCTGGTGGGCATCTTTGAATCGTTTCTATGTGGGTTTGGCGGAAATCGCTGAAATCTGCCTAGGGCCAATTCGAGGGTGTTACAAAGTGGTATCAGAGCTCAGCAGTTGCGAGACCCCACTGGTCCAGCCTGTAGGATAACCTAGCTAACGGACGAAGTAGAGTGTCAAAACTATTTTTTTTTGCAAAATCGGTTGGATAGATCTGAGTAGGTCTGTTTTTACTCCTTAGCCCTATGCTATTCTCCTCTTACCTCTACGTGTTTCGAATCTACTCTTATCTTTTCTTCGAGTCCAGGATTTCTCGTGGTTGGGTTTCCGTCGTACCTTCAGGGTTTCTCTCCCCCCTTTTATAATGGTGGTGTTACAATCATCAAATCTGCATCTCGTTTGTTGTACCCTTTATCCAATCTTTTTGGTCCTTGAACTCTTTATCTATATCTGCACCTTGATGGATATTTGTATCGTTGAAAAAATATGAGAAGGATGAGCATTGGTGAAGTTGGAGTATACCTTGAGCATGTGTTGTTCATGCCAATGGAACCATCACAAAACCTAATCATTGTGTCTTTTCAAACGATTTCTTTTGTATCTTCCGGTGGTTTCCAAAGCGACGACATCATCTACATCAGAAGAACCTACATCGATCCTTTGTTTCCTAAACATCGCTTGTAAAGATCTTCAGTCTGAATTCTAGGAGTTTGTTGCATGATTCTTTTATTCATGTACAAAGTATTGCTTTGAGTGCGGGATGGAGTAGCTACCATTCCACTACTCTTATCATTCGCTCTTGTACATTGAACTGGTGGATCAATGTGACTTTTACTCATTCTATGGAAGTTAGGGGTGGCTTTATCTGTCGAGACCTCTACCTCCGTCTTTTGTTCTCTGGAGTGTTCTCTCGATGAGCGTGAACAACGACCTCTTGTTGGTGGTGTCGCCAATTTCAAGATGGATTAAGAATCTTTGTTAGTGGTGTCGAGAGGATCTACACAAAGTGAGAAGATTCAGATCGTCGTCCTTCTTCCCCATACCATGAGGCAGATCTCGAGGGCGAGATCCATTGAGTGGTGTCGAATTGTAGCACCCCAGTAAAACCACTACTAGAAAATCGTGTGTTGTTTTTATTTTGTGCATCATCATGACTGCATGCTCATGTCATCATGCCACATTGCATTTGAGCATCCTCATGCATGTATGCATATGTTTGTCTAAAACTCTTTTCTAAAAGCCTATCTTTGTTTTCCAAACATTCCCTCTCTATTTAAAATGTAAAACCTTGGGCCTTCGGATTATTTTGTTTGCCTAAACTATTTACCAAATTGTTTATTAAGATAAAACAAATAAGTTTTAAAAATTATAGTTGTACCTGGGAGGCAGCCCAGCCCGTAGGCCAGGCCACCTACCACCCCGGTTGGCCCAACCTGTTCACCCCAAACAAATATCTAGCCTAAACCCTAGACCAGACCCAACCTAACTAACCACCCCAGCCCCACCAAACGCACCCCTCCCTGTCACGACTCACTCGGCGTGTGTTTCACGCACGGACGCTACAACGATGCAACCTCGCAACTGACAACCCCGACCCCGCACGCGGGCTCACCCTCACCGATGTCTGATCCGCTTGTCTCCACCAAGCCCACCCCATCTCCCCCGCGTGATCCTCACCCCACCGACCGTGTTCGCTGCCGACATCCACGCCTTCAACCTACCATAATCCTCGTCGCCCTGGCTTCGCAACCCCCGCTCATCACCCTCCCTCAGTGCTCCCTATCGCCGCGTTTCCCCTCGCCCGCCCCATCTTGCCTGCACGGACCCGGCCCCGTAGAGACATCGGCCGCCCTGTTCGACTTGTGTCGCGCCTCTACGAGCCCGCCATTGACCCGATGTAGCACGGCCCGTGCGCCTCCGCGACACCGTGCTCTGGCCCTGCACCACCTCTGCACCGTCCAGCTCGAGCCGCCACTGACCTCTGAAGTGCCTCGCTGTCATCGTGCCCTTCCCCTCTCTACTCCACCATTTCCGACCTGCAACCATCACCGTCCCACGACCCTCTGCCTCGGCCTGCCACCGAGCTCTACACCGCGGTGCCACATCTTCTCTCCCCTACAAGCCGTAGCCACCACGGGTCCCTTGCCCTTCGACGCACGAAGGCACTATCGTGCATTGACCCTATGGATTCAGCTCGCTGGCCACGCGTGGCCACTACATCTTCCATGACTGCCACCGGTTCCTTTTCTTTTTTCATCTTTTGAACCTCATTAGGCGATGCGAAACTACGTCGTCTTACTCTATAGTTTTTCCTGATCATCAGGTGTTCGATAAAATGCTCACAGGAGGTTAGATGTGACTTCTTCTTATCGGTGTCTGTTTGTGCTACTTCGACTATGGAAATAACAAAAGGGTGACTACTTCCGGTGTATACTACTTCCACTACTTCAACTACAACCCGACGACCATCTCTCTGCATCTTGAACCCGAAGACGCCGAGAGCCCCAACCCCCAACCCGAAGAATCCCTGACACTGGCTTCATGTTCTCCTTCACGAATTCCAAAGCCCCGATCCCGGAGTCCGAAGACCGATCCCACCAAACCCGAACCCCTTGGAACCCAAGATCGTCGATCCGACATGTGTGACCCTTTCCGAGACCTCTATTTTTATAAAAGGACATTATCACTTGTTGCATATAAATTGTTCATGATTGCATACATACTGTGATTGTTTGGGGGTATTTCAACGATTCACCTAAATTAAATATGGAGACCATATGCGGGTTAGTCGGGTCTTATATTGGCTCCATTTAAAATTGTGTAGCGAACCGATGACATGTTTTGCCTTGTTAAGACAACTTCTAAATTGCGAGGTAGCTAAACAACATGAACTATCTAATTAATTGATGGGACCCCAGTTTCGCTTAATATTGCCTAATCACATCGCATCTTCGCCATGTCATGCATCATATCATGAACATGCCCGATCTTCTATCACAGTATTAAATAGTGCATCTGATGTTTCTTTTAGTGCTTTGGTTCTTCAAGGATTAAGCCGCTAAGTTGATGCGATTATCGACAAGTTCTTCGGATATGAACCTTTGGCAGTATTTTTTAGGTGAGCATTCTCTCCCTTTCTACCTATTTTGCTTTTATAGTCTTTATTTCCTCTCATTGATCTATTTCTAATCGTGTTGCGATGCTTTAGTTTCTGTGCACCATTTATATTCCTTGTAGCCTCTATATTGTCTTGGACACATCCTATTGCCTATTGTTTGATAGACAATTGGCCTTGCGAGTCATAGTTGCTTACTTAGGTGCTGCTTCATGTCGTTGTCATTCCACCGTTGATGGAAGGTTGACACATGCTTAATGGTGGAGATGATCATGGCTTTCATTATAACTTGTTAACTAAAATGCTGGAAATAGTTATAATGCAGAGGCACCGGTGGGTAATAGTTAATATTTGGTTTTCTTAACCGCCCACTTGTGTCCACCTAGGACCCGAGTTCTTGACACCTATTCCAAGATCGAGCGCACTAACCACAGGTGGGTGTGTGGGCACCCCATCAGATTACTACCTAATTTCAAAGTACTGTGCTGGGGGCTACAAAGTAGTTTGGGGCTTTATTACTATCCTATACGTATGCCATGCTTTACTGCTTTAATTACAATTGTGCATGGAGCACCTGTACTATTTAGGAATTGCGAAATGTTTTTGCGGTATCGACAAGCCTAGTCACACTTTCGGATTCCCAGTTGTTTACAACCATTGACGCAAACCTTGGGTCCATCTCGGAGCTGGCCGACTTCGTTGCAGGTAGATTAGTGGGGTGGCCCCCATGTACTTGCTTTGGGTCTGGGAAACATTGTGTTTGAAGCCCCGTCGCATACCGTTGGGTGTATGTTTAGGATCTTGCTGATATTCGGATCTGAAAACAAGGGTTGAAGTGCGTGTGGATACTTTGGTGCACCCCTGTAGGGTTAAATCTTTTTGAAAAGCTGTGTCCGCAGTTATGGACGACTTGGAGCACAGTTTCTCCATCATAGACAACTATAACAAAAGAATTGCTGTTATAATATGACTCGTATCTGATATGACTAGTAAGTTGGACAACCACCATGGAATGAATGAATAAAACTGCCAAATATGTGAGTTTCCTCGGCATGACTTCCTCATTTGGTATCGAGGGAGATATACCAGGATGGGTATGTTTGATGTTAGTATCAGGTTGTTCCGAATGGATCTTTCTTATCCCTCTATGGTAGCCAACATTTGTATCGAGTCTCTATAGGTTGTTTAGTGCATGCTTCGCTGCCGCTTCAGTTCACCATACCTATGTAGGCGAGAGCCGTCGAATTCTAGACTCGCCGTGTACTAGCCTTAGTACTGACCACTCCCTTTTTCCTTTGCCCTTTGTCGGCACCCCTTTTGTGTTGACAGGTATTAGTTCGACGTTCTTAGCAAGGTTATCCTTCCAGCCTAGCTTGGGCAGGGTTATGGATGCCATCGGTTATTCTTCAGGGCTCTTAGCTCAATTTGCTTCTTATCCGTACTCGGATGTTGTACCTCTTTCAAGGTGATTTGGATCTTTGTACTGTATATCTGTATTCTTGACTCATGGAGTCGTTATTGTATATATATATGTTCTAGGGTTCCATCGTGGAATATTTGTAATCATATTACTTTGTTTTCCACCCGCACGCAAGTGCCCGATGGGCATCTTTGAATCGTTTCTATGCGGGTTTGGCGGAAATCGCTGAAATCTGCATAGGGTAGATTCGAGAGTGTTACAAAGAGTGAGCCTCTAGAGGGGAATGCAGTCTGAAGCTTCTACGAGCGCCCAAACTAGTCTGGGTGCGGTACCGATGTCCACTGGTGAGGCCTCCGGAGGGGAGCGTCAACGGCCCCAAGCGTGCCTAGCAAGACGACGCACCAACGGTCAGTCCAAGCAGTGACTGGTCCACCCGAGGAAAGCAGAGCACCAAGGGGTAGGGTGATGACGCCATGTAGAAATGATGTTTAACAGAGCCATTTCGGTGCAAGAAAACCGTGGTGACGATGCAAAGCGTAAGGACGGCCGACAACCACCCTAACAATGCAGGTGGCTAGCGGCCGCAATAAGACAACATAGATTAAAGTCCGTTGGGTGGGAATGTGGAAACCCTTCCCACTAAGACCAGGGGAAGAGGCCTGGTGCCGCCCTATATAAGACCCCCTTCTCCTACCTTGAAAGGGGAAAGCCCGGAGATCTAAAAACCCTAGACTTTCATCCTCCATTGTACCCTCACGAAGCAAGCAAGCAATACAACAAAGCAGGAGTAGGGGCTTTACCTCCTCACAAGGGTCCCGAACCTAGGTAAAAAACCTCGTGTCAACTCTCTATCGTGTGCTAGCGCCTTAGACTTCGTCACCGCTGAGTTCTCGTGGAGTTGTGTGTTTAGCCCCCTCACAAACCAAGGGATCATTGGACCCTAGTTCCTTCGTGGGACAAATCTCCAACATTTGGCACGGCAGGTAGGGGGGTGAGGCTTGACCCGGAGGATTTTGGCCAGCAGCACCAGCATGGTCGCTCGCAGCAAGCCTCGAGACATCTGCTCCCGGCAGGAACAGGCGGGAAGACTCGGGGGCTCGCGCCATGCTACCCCCACTCCCACACCCTGCTCCAAGACTGCGACGAGCTTCCCCTGCTCCCCCTACAAGGAT
Source organism: Avena eriantha (assembly GCA_910589775.1). NCBI lineage: Eukaryota > Viridiplantae > Streptophyta > Magnoliopsida > Poales > Poaceae > Avena > Avena eriantha. Next base: position 541,491,471 of record OU342743.1, read on the forward strand.
GGGGGTAGAATTCTTCTTCAAGCACCTAGCCGACCTGGGTGTCCCATAACGTGCTTGCCCTAGAAACAACCCGCCTTATGATGAAGGAGCTCCTCCTCCGCTACACACTTGCTGAGGATGCAAGAGAGAAGTGGCAGGCGCGCCTCGCGGCGCTGGTGGACGTCGCCTGGGACAGCCCCACGACATGTGAAGCGCGTCTAGGCAACATAGCCTATGGAGCGCATCCGCCCCCTCCTCTTCACGGCGGACCCAGTTGCTCCGGTGATGGGATACCATCAAGCACAACGTACCCTGGGCAGGTCCAATGCCGGGCGGAAGTCGTCTGTTCAGCTAAAGACGCGCAGGTAACCTTGGCCAGGTGTCAGGGTCGCGAGACCCAGACCCTTCAGTCCATCTTGGCCGCAGGCCTTCTGAACTGAGAAACGCTCATCGGGGGCATCGAGGTCCATAGTTCCAGCTTCCCCGCTCTCACCGAGCACCTCCGCTGGGTGGTTGGGTCGCCTAAATTCAAGTCAGAGATGCGCCCACGGTACGACGGCACCACCAACCCCACGGAGTTCTTGCAAGTCTACACCACGAGTGTGGAGGCCGCGGGAGGAGACAACCATGTCCTCGCCAACTGGTTCCCAATGAGCTTGGGGCTAGAGGCGTGTGCATGGCTCCTGAATCTCCTAGAAGGGTCCATCGGCTCATGGGCAGAGCTCTGCGACCTCTTCGTCACAAAGTTTGGAGAGGTGGATGAACTCACATGCACGTGCGAGGACCTCAGGAGGGTGCACCAAGGACCTCGAGAGACCTTGCACAAGTACCTACAACGCTTCGACCGAAGCCTTGTCAAGGTCAGCAGTGCCACCGATGTGGAGATCATCGCGGCCTTCGCTGAGGGCATCTCCGATGCTCAGGTACTTGACCGGATCGACCATCATGGAGAGAGTCTGACCACGATGGGCGGACTCTTAGTGACGTCGACCATGGTGCCAAAGCGGAAGATGGGGGTCTGTTTACCCATGGCAAGGTCAGGCCAGCAGACCCAGCCATGAAGGACAAGACAGGCCCCGTCAAGCGCCTGGGGAAGGCCGGCAAGCAGCGCGCCCCACGGAGGGAAGTGGATGGCCCAACCGGCCCGCATCCGTACTACGCTTTCCACCAACGGCAAGGCCATGACACGGACGAGTGTGTCAAGCTTAGGGAAGTTTGGGAGGAGTACGACAACAAGAAGAGGTGTGAACAGAGCAATAAGTGTGGCAGGACCCGACACCCCAGAACCCCAAACCCATAGCCTTGGTGAAGGGCCCAGGGTCTAGGCTCGCGACGGCTCCAAGAGTCTGGCCTCTCGGAAGAAGCCATGGAGCCAAATGTGCCCCCGCATCCTGAGGCGCGTGACACCGCTGGGCTCAGTCCCGTCAAGGTGACTCTCAGGCATCACTCCTATTCCACGGAGTGACACTTTTGCACCCCCAGGGCAAGCGCCCAGGAAGGTAAGCGGACATAATTGTTGATGATTTCCATCTGCTCTTTTTATGAATACTTTCTTTCTTGGGTTTCACCTCTCTCTGTGTGCGACCATGTTCCCATACATCCGCCATATGAGTGGGGGTTGGGAAGGTACCTATCGCCTGACCGCTCCCGTCAATTCCGGGGGCTTGAGAGGTCGAGCTCTGAACTTACGGACCAACTCTGACGATAAGTTACCTCGCTCACGGCCCCCGGTGCTTGAGACCCTCGTATGACGTATCAACAGAACGAGGCATCACTAGGAGTGCGGCCTGTCCAGGATACACTCGTCCTCGGCTAGGACCGCTACAACGTGCGATGCCCACGGTCTCCTCCTCGATAAGATCACTGGTTAGCACGGGCCCCATAGTGCTCTCCTCGAGAGGATTATGGGGTGGCTCGTGCGACACTTCCCTCTAGCGGACCAAATTTCCAGGGCCTAAAGTGTCGAGCTCTAAACTCACGGCATGTTCCTCGGTCGTGAGTCACCTCACCCATGGTTCCTGTTGGCTCGTGAGGCACTTCCCTCGAGCGGCCCAAATTTCCAGGGCCTAAAGTGTCGAGCTCTGAACTCACAGACCGTTCATCGGCCGTGAGTCACCTCACCCATCATTCCTGTTGGCTCGTGAGGCACTTCCCTCTAGCGGCCCAAACCGCCAGGACCTAAAGTGTCGAGCTCTAAACTTACGACCCGTTCCTCGGCCGCAAGTCACCTCACCCATGGTTACTAACTAAAACATACACATCCAGACATCACCACGATGGCTCGTGGGGCACTACCCCTCCACGGCCCGGGCTCTCTAGGACCTAAAGTGTCGAGCTCTGAACTTACGACCTGTTTGTCAACCATAAGTCACCTCACCCACGGTTTTTGGCCCCCAAAAGACCAAAAATCCACATGCTAGCGGGACAACTCCTCTCTCGAGTGGGCGGCGGGACGGCTCGCGAGGCACTCGCCCCTCCCCAAGCAGCCAGGAAACTATAGGGCTCAGCAGGAGGAGCTTTGAACCTACTGACCACGGTGGTAAGTCACCTCACCAGCAGGTCCTAGCACCAACGACTCTCCCTGAGGGATCATTGCAGGCATTCCCTAGGGAGGCAGGACCCTAGACAGGAGTGTGAACAAGTACAGGACACATTAGGTTCAAAACACGGCTACCCATCCAGAGTCCACTAGACGGATTACAAACAAAAGGAAGGAAGGCCCCTTAGGCCGACGACTCCGAGGCATCGTCTCCAAAAGACGGCTCGCCACTCGGGGCACCGCTGTCTTCACCACCGTGGCCCTCGGCCTCCTCGTCCTCCTTAGTCCACGTGAAGATCTTGAGGAAGTCATCGACACGCTCCTCCACAAGCTAGTTGAACCAGGCAATCTCACCTAGCGAAGTCCCTTCGGGATGCGTCACCTTTGGCAGGAGCGCCCTCCAGGGGAAATTGGGATCAGGCTGGTAAAGGGAGGAGAATACGTGGGTTGCCACGACCCGCATCATCTTCTAGCATTCATCTAGGTGATACCCATAGTAAAGCTCAGGCCTCCCCTCCAGCACCGCCGTGATCTGGTCAAAGAGTGTCAGGAAGGCCCCATTAGTGGTGGCATCAGCAAGAGGACCGGTGAAGAAGTCGGTCACTCTGAAGTCCTAGAGAGTGGCATCTGTGTGCTTGGCAAGCACTCGGTACATATTGCACCACTCCTTCTCTAGCACCACGAGGTACTGCTCAACCTTGTCCTGAAGATCGCAACATTTCTGGAGCTCTCGATGGGCATATTGCAACCCCTTCAGAGCATCCAGATCAGCAAGCGCCTGGGCCAGGCGTTCCTCAGCCTTGTAGAGGGGACCCTCGAGTTTTTCCTGCTTCTCCAGGGAGCGAGCCTATTGAGTCTTTGCCTTTCCGCGCCACTCATCTCGGAGGGCTTGGTGGAGCTGCGAGAGATCTGCCTCGGTGTCTTTCTTCATAAACTCCTGTTCCTTGGCAACCTTGGCATTGCAGCGGCGGACGCACTCATCAGTCACCACGGCGTGATGGTCAACATCGAGTGTGCGCTCCTCGAGCTTCCACTGGGCTGTCCCCAGCTGGGCTTCTAGCACTTCTAGGCGGCTTCTCTCCAGCAGGGCTTCGTCCTCGCGAAGCCAGACCGCTTCCACTCGGAGGGCGACATCCCTCTCCCTCTAGGAAACCCTCTGGTGACCTTCCTCGACCCCCTGCTTAGAGAATGCGAGTACGTGGTCACGCACGGAAAGGTCAAGAGAGGCACGAGCCCGTTTCGTGGGAGAGACACCTTCCTCTCCAGAGATCGGAGCATGGCCCCCGGCCGGAGCAGAGGTTTGATGGTTCTGTGTATGGCGCCCGAAAAATGCTGGAGCGGTGTTGATGTAGAGCTTGTTGGGAACCCCAAGAGGAAGGTATGATGAGCACAGCAGCAAGTTTCCCTCAGTATGAAACCAAGGTTTAATCGAACCAGTAGGAGCAAGGAAACACCCCAAAGGTGTAGCTAGCTGAACGATGGCAGGGCGCACTACCGGTGCCAGCAGCAACGTGGAGCCCTACACAACACAACCATAGAACTTTGTCCCCAACTTGCGATGAGGTTGTCAATCTCACCGTGTTTCACGGAAAACAATGGATTAAACGTATCGAATGGAAAGAAGTAAAAGGTTTGCAGAAAGTAAACACAAAGCAGTAAACAGTTTGTAGATTGTATGTAAAGAAAAAGGACCAGGATCCATAGTTCACTAGAGGTGGCTCTCCTTAAGATAGATAACATGCTGGGTGAACAAATTACAGCGAGGCAATTGACAAACACCGAGAAAGCAATACATGCATATACTAATCATCTTGACTCCTTTGAGATTCGATTGGGCATTACAACATTATACATAGACCGCCATCCAACTGCATCTATGACTAATAATCCACCTTCCGGTTATCATCCGAACCCCCTCCAGTATTAAGTTGCAAGCAACAGATTATTGCTTTACGAACTAAGTGTAAAGTAAACAATACGATTGTTCTATGAACAAAGGATTGTTGTTTTCTCCCTAGTAGCAACAGCACATCTAGTACCTTAGAGATTTCTGTCACTTCCCCAGATTACCAGAGGCATGAACCCACTATCGAGCATAAATACTAACTCTTGGAGTTGCTAGCATCTACTTGGCCAAGATAGCTACTAACAATGGAAAGCATGCAAGATCACAAATAACAAAGACATGATAGAATCAATAATCAATCTGAAATAGCATCTCAATATCCATCGGATCCCCGCAAACACAACATGTATGAATTAGAAATAGATGATCTTGATCATGAACGGAGCTCACAAGATCTAAACATGAAAGCACAAAGGAGGAGAACCGGCCATCTAGCTACTACATTGATCCGTAGTCCAAGGATGAACTACTCACGCATCACACCGGAGGCTTGCATGGTGATGAAGAAGGCCTCCAGGGTGAATTCCCCTCTATGGCAGGGTGCCGGGAAGAGCTTCAGATCCCTCCCGATCTAGGGATGGAGATGACCGCGACTACAGACACTTTCGTGGATTTTTGATCGGGTTCTTAGGGTTTTCGTCTCGAGGGCATCTTATAGGAGAAATGGGATGCCGAGGGGGTGCCTGAGCTAGCCACACCACCCCCTGGCGTGGCCAAAGCCTGGCCGCGTGGCTAGGTGGTGTGGCCGCCCTCTGGCCCTTCTTCGTCTCGTATTTTGGCATCTGATGACTTCCGAAAAAATAGGCACTTTGGCTTTTGGCTCGTCCAATTCTGGGAATATTCATTTTGTGACTTTCCGGGAACCAAAAATAGTAGAAAATAGGTAGCTGGCACTGTGGCTCTTGTTAATAGGTTAGTCCAAGAAATCATATGAAAAGTACTCCAAAGTGTGGACAAAACACAAGAAAGTGGATAAAACCAAGCATGGAACATAAAAAATTATAGATACATTTGCAATGTATCAACATCCCCAAGCTTAACTCCTGCTCGTCCTCGAGTAGGTAAGTGATAAAAAGAAAGAATAATTTTTGAGGTGACATGCACCATATAAGACTTGATCAAAGTATTCGCAAAACATTCAAAGCTGGGATCAAAGTACTTCAATCATAACATGAAAGACAAAGTTCTAGCAATAAGCAAAGAAACTATGATGTAACATGAAAAGGCACAAACAAAAGATTCATGAATAACAATGCTTTGCAAGACCTTTGTTTGTTTCACATAAAGAAAACATAACATAATAGTATTCAGCTTGTCCCTCATAGAGTAGCAAATATAAATGCATAGGACACCTTCAAAGTTCATAAGAGTGACTAGATACAAATAGTTTAAAACAAGCAATATCAAGTTATGCATCAATCAACTAGTCTTGGGACAATGCAGATAGAACTAAGAATGGCCACTATGCTCTCGAAGTAGGTGCATAAAGGTAGAACGTGGAGACTCAATGTAATGGTGGAAGAAAGGCCTTTTTATAAAAGGAAGTAGGAATTCAAGTCTCAAAAAGAGCTTCCAAAAATTATGGTACTTATAGCTTTCAGCTCTCATTGCCCCTATCATAAGCATCTTCAAGTGATTAAGGTTAAAGTGAACAAACTATGGTGTACATGCTTGATGAAGTATAAGTCAAAAATCTCATGTCCCTTGTATACGAGGGCCGCTCCTCATGCTACTCAAGTTTAGTCACCGGTAAGTTCTTGTCATTGTAAGTATATGTGTATCATAGAGAACCGCCAACGGGGTACCCCTTGCCCGATGATACGGAAGAATCCCCATATTAAAATGGCTAGGCAAGCAGACAACAAGCGTCTCAACATTCTTCTTATTTACCATGGGAATATGGTGCTTTTTTCTCTCTTTCCTCTTTTCATAATCTCATTTTTTTCTCTTTTCTCTTTTTTCTCAATATATGACTCTTTTTTTATAAGAAGAATGCTTCATAGACAGCTCATTATGGTTACGCTGCAGGTTTCCACCATGTCAGCATGGATTAGACCAGCGGCCCAGGCGTTTCTCTAACACATATACATAACTCCATGGAATTACAAGCTCCCCTTTCATTTCACACCGACGACATCCATATACAAAAGAGCATGATATCAACTAGGTAGAAGTACCTTCCGTATGGAATACAATTAGTTAAAATAAGATAGTTAAAATAAGAAGGAATATTCAGTGCAATGTTGAAAGCGTTCCCCATGAAAGCATGGTTCTGCTAATTCCCAACAAATAAGTGCAAGCATATACAACATAGACGACACAATGGTTCAAGTTTATTAAGGGCAAGAAAAGTAAAGTGTGCCATCAAGTTCGTGAGAGCTTTAATCACTAGTTCTCTGATAACAAGTTTAATTTGGAAGGTAAACAAAAGCATGAATATACTTGGAATAGCATAAGCTAGTAGGTAGGTATGGTGGACTCTTTGGAATAACTTGGTTTAGGGAGTTGGATGCATGAGTGGAACTCATACTTTTTTGTGGAGGCTAGGAAAAGACTGGGAGCGACAAACTAAGAGAGCAATAATGGCCATAATCATGTAGAGCGAAAAAACATCATTGATCAAAGCATAAAGTTAAACTACAAGTTGAAAACTAAACGATCATAAAGGCTATGGTGACTTGAGATAGTGATCACATGGTGTGATCATGCGCCAAGTGAACCTAAATAAAGCATCAAAGGAGAATACCACTATATTATGCTTTAATATGCTAAAACAACGCATGATTCATCCAAAGCACATTAAGCAATCTCAATTGTTTATAACAAGTCATTCTACAACAAATAATACTAAGCATAAATCCAAAACAATATCAAGCATGGCATGACAGAGCATAGGCCACAGTCAAAAACGAGCTCTTTTTACCACATAAGCATGAACTTTCCTACTCTTTTCCAAACCAAACCAAACTATTTGCAAACCAATGTATGAAAGAGGGGGTCCAACCAATTTTATTCAGGAAACTAAGCAAACCAAGCAAACGAAAAACCAAAACGAAAAAGAAGACGCTCCAAGAAAAACACAACTGTACATGAAACAATAAAAATGAAGTGTTTGGAAGAAACCTGGGATTTTTATTGATGAAGAAGGGGATGCCTTGGGCATCCCCAAGCTTTGACGCTTGTACTTCTTGGATATTTCTTGGGGTGACACACGTGGCATCCGCAAGCTTGAGCTTTAGTCTATCCTTCATCTCATTACTCATTCCTTCCATACACCTAAAAGTTTTTCTTCATACAAAACTTCACACAATCTTTATTAGCAACATTAGTGCACTCAAGATAAATAAGTCTTAAGGTTCAGTTCTAACACCAAATAAGCTTCCATTAGAACACTAGCTACTGTAGCACTTCACTCAGAAAGCTCAGTTACCCAAAAGAACTCAAAAAGGAGCCAATAAGAAGCAAATGCAGAAAATGGTAGAAATCTGTCAAAACAGACCAGCAGGTAAATACAAATTTTTTCGAAGACCTTCTGTTGCTCAAATCAAAAAGTGTTGAACTAACGAAAGTTACATAAGGACCTGGGGCAGAATCACAAAAATTCACGCCTCAAAAAGAAGTTCAGAGATTTTACATGGATTTTTACGGTGAAGCACAGAAATCTGTTTCGGGACAGCAACTTTCCCAATCATTACTTCACTCTCATTAGAGGTTACTCTTGGCACAAAAAGCAAATAAAAAGGATAAGGAGAGGTTATTACAGAGGTAATAACTTCCAAGACTCATCTAAATTTTTTGGGTTATCTCCCAATAAGTACTTTTCTTTAATGCCTTTAAGTTAGGCATAAGAAGCAAGAAAAAGAATCAAGTGTTCGAAGAAGCATTAAAACCAAATTTCTTGCCCTTACCTCTCTTACTTTTTTTCTTAACCTTGGGGAAAATATGATTGTTTGGTGGAGAAGAAAGGTGCAGGGTCCCTTTTCCCACATCTATTATTGCTCCAAGGAGTTCTAATAGGGACCTTCCAAGTGTAATTTGTCCTTTTCCTGCACATTCAATAACAAGATAATCAGTAGAAATCATTTTCCCAAGGATCTTTGTAAACACTCCTTCAGCTATTCCAAGAGGTAATATGGTAGTATTATTAGCAAGAGATATTTCTTTTCCTCCTTTAGTAAGCCCCCAAATATTCAGAGATTTATAAATATCTTTGGGCATAAGACAAAATTCAGACATGATATCAAAACGAGCTTGAAAAGTTTCCGTGTTTATCTCAATATTTATTGTAGGGAGCCACTTTGATGGTTCATAATTTATTGGAACATAATTGGGATGCTCCCTAAGCATATTATAGCAATCTTTTAAGCTAGCAGTGCCAGTCTCAAGAGTGTTCAATCTATCAAATATTTTTGCGAAAGAAATATCAGTTTGGCTAGGCAAGTTGTAAGTGAGGATCAATTTCTTTATAGCATTAATAGCATCATCCTCATTACATTGGAGGACATCTCCTCCCACAACAACATCTAAATCATATCTATAGCAAAGAGCAATTCCAAGGTAAAAACTGCTAAGGAACAAGCTTTGAGTCATTTTAGGCTCAGTTTTTTCATGTAGATCAGAGATTCTAGACCAAGCTTCTTTAAAACTTTCCTCAATTCCTTGTTTAAAAGTGAAAATCATTTCCTCGGGTGACATAGTGACTGGAGCAAGGGTATACATAATGGCAACTTAGGATAGGAACTAATTTTTTTTTGTGTTTTTGAAAAAGAAAGCAAACTAGTAAAACTAACTTTTTTGTGTTTTTGATAACAAAACAAGCAAACAAAGCAAAACAAAAATAACAAAGTAAAGAGATTGGTTATGAGGGACTCCCCTTGTGAAGATGTCCTTGACTCCCCGGCAATGGCGCTAGAAAAATGCTTGATGGCTCTGTGTATGGCGCCCGAAAAATGCTAGAGCGGTGTTGATGTAGAGCTCGTTGGGAACCCCAAGAGGAAGGTATGATGAGCACAGCAGCAAGTTTCCCTCAGTATGAAACCAAGGTTTAATCGAACCAGTAGGAGGAAGGAAACATCCCAAAGGTGTAGGTAGCTGAACGATGGCAGGGCGCACTACCGGTGCCAGCAGCAACGTGGAGACCTGCACAACACAACCATAGAACTTTGTCCCCAACTTGCGATGAGGTTGTCAATCTCACCGTGTTTCAAGGAAAACAATGGATTAAACGTATCGAATGGAAAGAAGTAAAAAGTTTGCAGAAAGTAAACACAAAGCAGTAAACAGTTTGTAGATTGTATGTAAAGAAAAAGGACCGGGATCCATAGTTCACTAGAGGTGGCTCTCCTTAAGATAGATAACATGCTGGGTGAACAAATTACAGCTGGGCAATTGACAAACACCGAGAAAGCAATACATGCATATACTAATCATCTTGACTCCTTTGAGATTCGATTGGGCATTACAACATTATACATAGACCGCCATCCAACTGCATCTATGACTAATAATCCACCTTCAGGTTATCATCTGAACCCCCTCCAGTATTAAGTTGCAAGCAACAGATTATTGCTTTACAAACTGCGTGTAAAGTAAACAATACGATTTTTCTCTGAACAAAGGATTGTTGTTTTCTCCCTAGTAGCAACAGCACATCTAGTACCTTAGAGATTTCTGTCACTTCCCCAGATTACCAGAGGCATGAACCCACTATCGAGCATAAATACTAACTCTTGGAGTTTCTAGCATCTACTTGGCCAAGATAGCTACTAACAACGGAAAGCATGCAAGATCACAAATAACAAAGACATGATAGAATCAATAATCAATCTGAAATAGCATTTCAATATCCATCGGATCCCCGCAAACACAACATGCAAAATTACAAATAGATGATCTTGATCATGAACGAAGCTCACAGGATCTAGACATGAAAGCACAAAGGAGGAGAACCGACCATCTAGCTACTACATGGATCCGTAGTCCAAGGATGAACCACTCACGTATCACACCGGAGGCTTGCATGGTGATGAAGAAGGCCTCCAGGGTGAATTCCCCTCTATGGCAGGGTGCCGGGAAGAGCTTCAGATCCCTCCCGATCTAGGGATGGAGATGACCGCGACTACAGACTCTTTCATGGATTTTTGATCGGGTTCTTAGGGTTTTCGTCTCGAGGGCATCTTATAGGCGAAAGGGGAGGCTGAGGGGGTGCTTGGGCTGGCCACACCACCCCCTGGCGCGGGCCAAGCCTGGCCGCACAGCCAGGTGGTGTGGCCGCCCTCTGGCCCTTCTCCGTCTCGTATTCTGGCATCTGATGACTTCCGGAAAAATAGGCACTTTGGCTTTTGTCCCGTTCAATTCCGAGAATATTCATTTTTTGACTTTTCTGGAACCAAAAATAGCAGAAAACAGGCAGCTGGCACTGTGGCTCTTGTTAATAGGTTAGTCCAAGAAATCATATGAAAAGTACTCCAAAGTGTGGACAAAACACAAGAAAGTGGATAAAACCAAGCATGGAACATCAAAAATTATAGATACATTTGCAATGTATCAAGGTTCCCACGGCCTCCCGAGGTGCCTCCATGCGAACCCATCCGCCTTCGAGGCTCTTCGCCCCGCTACTGGCTGCCCACTGCTCCCGGGGCTGGTCGAGGGCGGCCCTCTCCAAGTGAAGACAACACCACGCCCCGGCCAGACGGTGCTCCTTTGTGGCGATATCGGCAAGGAACCGGTCCAACCCAGCGCGTGCGGCCACCACGACCCTGCGCAGGTGCACATACCTGCCAAGAGAGGCACCCTCGGACGGCGGCAAGATCAGCATGCCTCGCCCCCTGTTCTCGGGTGATCGGGGGCTTCCCTAGCCGGGCTCCCCCAGACTGCCACGGTTTGGAGAGGGGGACGCAATCTGCGCACCTGTAGGATCCTCGAGTGGTTCCGCATCGTTGTCGCCCTTGGACACCTCCGAGCTAGACTGGTTCTCGGCAGTAGCACAATCCCTCGCCTCCTCCCTCGCCTGGGGAGGCGGGGAGGATCCCATGGAGCGCTCCCTGATCAAGAGTGGACCAGAATTGCCCTTGGCACACCCAGACTTTGGCGCCGCCTTCTACCTCTTCTTTTCGCGGCTGCACCAGCAGGGTGATGTGTGTGTGTGTGTGGGGGGGGGGGGCGAAAAGGGGGGAAAGGAAAAAGGGGAGACACATGAGGACGACTCACCTCCCGGACTCAGCCCCTGCCATGGACCAGGTGGCCCTCCGTGCGCCTAGAGGAACAAAGGCGCCTTCGTCACTTGGCCTGGGGCGTTTTCCTGATGCCCCGCCAAGGAAGAAGCAGCTACCTCCCTGACCGAGATGCGCTCGGACCCGCAGGTGGAGTCTTGAGTCCCGGCGTAAGGGTGACTCTCGGTGTCTTCCTCTGAAGATGACACGCTATTGATTATCCTCCCACATTGCACCACCCGGGAGAGAGAAAGGGTGGTGCTCGACCCCGCATCATCGTCATCCATCTCGACCAGGGGGCATACCCCCGAGCATCGAAGACAAGAAGGTCGGCGCGCATGGCGAACACGTCGCTCCCAAGTACAGAGGACGTGCGCCGAGGGGAAGCTCTGCTGTCGTGTCCGTGCCCAGGAGCAGCAGCATGAGGGCAGACACGGTATCCCCCATGCGGGGCCCCTCGGAGAGCCTGGCCGTGTCCTAGTCCGGTGGCATGGCCCACACAGGTCTCTTGTGCTCCTGGAGGGGAGCGATCTGCTACCATAGGAATTCCCTCGGCACCATCTCGCCGGTCAGGCCCTGGCCCCTTAAATACGCCACGCGCCTCGCGAGGGGTCCGAGGCCCATGCAGGCAGCTGTCTCGTGAGCCCAGCCTAGATTCTCCACTGCCGCCCGACGGGAGCTTGAAGCTAGGGCCAATCTCGACCAGAATCCACAAGTACCCAGTTGCGATAGAAATCTGACACCGTGCCGAGGATGGAGATAGGAAGGAAATCCCCTCCCTCTCGACAAATAATCCGATGCTGCCAAGGACATCCCCCGCACGAGGACGTGGAGGCTGTAGAAATGCCAGAACAATGCCATGGACGGCACCACCCCAACAAAGGCCTCACACTAGAACGCGAAGGCGTCTAGGAGGGTCATGCTCCGCGGATGGAGGTGGAGGAGCTAGATGCAGTAGTGGTCCAAGACGGTGAGAAGGAAGGGGGATAAGGACGGGACGAGGCCGGCAGAGATGGTGTGGGTAAAGACCAGAGTCATGGCAGTATGCCACCCACAACGCCAGCACACCACACCCGCGAAGCCCCCCACACACTTGAATCGGAGGCCATCAAATTGCAGACCTTCTCCAACCCTTCCTCGTTGAGGATCGTCGTTGGCGGCAAGGCCCCCACGATCGACGGGGGAAAGCTCTGCGTGGTGGCAGTGGCGCGTGCTCTCTTGAGTGCCATCTCGGGCGCTACAGGGTGCAAGGAGTGGCGTTGGCGAGAGAGCTCTAGTAAACGGGCAGCGGAGGAAGGCGGGAGTCGAAGAGGCCTTTCGGATTTGGGGTTTTTATGGGCGACCCAACCTCCAAGGCTAAGTAGTGGAAGCGATGGCTCCCGTCCCAGACATGCGCCACGTATCGCACGGGCACGTGGAAAACATGGTCATCGGCTTCGGAGATCGTGCCTTAGCACGACCGCTCGCGGGCACGGCGTCAGTTGGTCCCTTGACTTCCTTGCCCCTTCGTCAGTGGCGTGCAAGCCAAGCGATCGGGGGCTACTGTAAGACTACTGGTACTAGGGGTACCCCGTCTTATCGATCCACCGAGCCTGCTGGATGTGCCCTCCCGAGGACTCGCAAGAAGAGTGAGCCTCTAGTGGGAGATGCGGTCAGGAGTTTTGCGAGCACCCAAACCAGTCTGGGTGCGGTACCGATGTCCACTGGTGAGGCCTCCGGAGGGGAGGGTCAACGGCCCCAAGCGTGCCTAGCAAGACGACGTGCCAACGGTCAGTCCAAGTAGTGTCCAGTGCACCCGAGGAAAGCAGAGCACTAAGGGGTAGGGTATGATGCCAGGAAGAGATGATGCCTGACATAGCCATTTCGGTGTAAGAAGACTGTGGTGACGATGCAAAGCGGAAGGACGGCCGACCACCACCCTGACAAAGCAGCTGGCTAGCGGCAGCAATAAGACAACATAGATTAAAGTCCATCGGGCGGGAATGTGGAAACCCTTCCTGCCAAGATCAGGGGGAAGAGGCCCGGCGTCGCCCTATATAAGGCCCCCTTCTCCTACCTTGAAATGGGAGAGCCCGGAGATCTAAAAACCCTAGACTTTCATCCTCCATTGTACCCTCGCGAAGCAAGCAATACAATAAAGCAGGAGCAGGGGCTTTACCTCCTCATGAGGGTCCTGAACCTGGGTAAAAACCATGTCAACTCTCTGTCGTGTGCTAGCATCGTCGCCTTTGTCACTGCCGAGTTATCGTGGATTTGCGTGTTTAGCCCCCTCACGAACCAAGGGATCATTGGACCCTAGTTCCTTCGCGGGACAAATCTCCGACATCCAAAAGTGGCAAGTAGCGCAGCGCCAAATTTTTTTCAAGTATTGACTCCACCCATGGAAGAAGGAAATGATGATGAGGTACCCACCCCTCCTCATGAAGCTCCAAAGAGAGTACTACCAAATCTCGCAGGTCGGGCAGGATACGTATAGCTCCAAAACTATACGGTGATCCAGTCCTCAATTTCATGATAGATGGAAGTGATGACCCTGCGGCGTATGATGAAGCGATGAGGAGCCCGGATTCCAAGAAATGGCTAGAGGCCATGCAATTAGAGATGGAATCCATGTATAATAACCAAGTTTGAAACTTTGGTATACATACCACACGATCGAAAGGCCGTTGAGGATAAATGGATTTTCAAAAAGAAAACAGACGTTGATGGTAATGTGACAGTCTATAAAGCTCGACTTGTCACAAAGGGGTTCCGACAAATTCAAGGAGTTGACTATGATGATACTTTCTCACCGGTAGCGATGCTAAAGTCTGTTAGGATTATTTTAGCAATTGCTGCATTTTTCGATTATGAAATTTGGTAGATGGATGTCAAGACAACGTTCCTTAATGGAAACATTGAGGAATAGTTGTATATGATACAAACAAAAGATTTTCTTGATCCTAAGGATCCTAACAAGGTATGCAAACTTCAGCGATCCATCTATGGACTGAATCAAGCATCCTGAAGTTGGAATCTCCAATTTGATGAAGTAATCAAAGGTTTTGGATTTGTGAGTGGGAGCTCTATTGTATTTAATATTATATATGGATGACATATTGTTGATTGGAAATGACATAGAACTTATGAAAAGCGTAAAGGATTACTTAAATAGTAAGTTTTCGATGAAAAATCTTGGTGAAGCTGGATACATATTAGGCATCAAGATCTATAGAATAGATCAAGACGCTTAATAGGATTGTCACAAAGTACATACCTTGACAAGATTTTTAAGAAGTTCAAAATGGACGGAAGTAAGAAGGGGTTCTTACCGATGTTGCAAGGAATGGTTTTGATTAAGAGTCAAAGTCCAGCAACAACAACAGATAGAGAAATAATGGACCGTGTCCCCTATGCCTTGGCCATAGGTTCTCTTATGTATGCTATGTTATGTACAAGACCAGATGTACCACATGCTGTTAGTTTGACTAGCAGGTACCAATCTGATCCAGGTTCAGAACACTGAAGGTACTCAAGGATGTCTTTAAGTACTTAGGAAGAACTAAAGACATGTTTCTCATATATGGAGGTGAAGAAGAGCTCGTCGTAGGGTGTTACGTTGATGCTAGCGTTGACACCGATCTGGATGACTCTAAGTCACAATTCGGCTGTGTATTTTTGATGAATGGTGCAGCGGTGAGTTGGAGGAGCTCCAAGCAACCAGTGATTATGAGATCTACAATGGATGCGAAATATATCTCTCATTTGAACTAGTGGCGGAACCAGTTTGGATGAAGGAGTTCATTTCCAAACTAGGTGTGGTTCCAAGTGCTTTGGGTCCTATGGTGATCTATTCTGACAACAATGGTGCCATAGACAATGCTAAGGAACCAAGGTCTCACAAGAATTCCAAGCATATAAATCTCTGTTTTAACTTCATCTAGGAACATGTTCAGGATGGCGATGTAGATATTTGAAAAGTAGATACATATCTGAATGTTGTAGATCCGTTTACTAAAGCTCTCCTAAGAGCAAAACATGATCAACACCGAACTCTATGGGTGTTAGATTCATGACTATGTAAACTAGATTATTGACTCTAGTGCAAGTGGGAGACTGAAAGGAATATGCCCAAGAGGCAATAATAAAGTGGTTATTATGCTATTCCAGGTTTGTAATAGATGCTTATTTTTCATGCTAGAATTGTATTTATAAGTAAATGTTATTACATGTGTGAATTATAAACATATAAGGTTCCTAGTAAAGCCTCTTTTTATACTAGCTTGTTGATTAATGGATGATCAAAGGTTTCCTGATCATGAACATTGGATGTTGTTAATAACAGGGTCATATCATTGGAGAATGATATGATGAACAGTCACCCACAGTAGATGTAGCAATACGATCATGTCATCAAGTTTAAATTGCTATCACATTCGTAGTAACTCTATGTCCTTAGACCATGAGATCACGCCAATCACTTTCACCGGAAGAGTAATTTGATTGCATCAAACGTCACACCATAACAGGGTGATTATAAAGGTGTCGTCAGGTATTTGGAAAGTGTCAGTTGAGGCTCGTGGATCAAGAGTGCGATTTTCCCATCCGGATGATGGAGATATATACTCAGGACTCTCTCGGTGATATCACATTGACATAGCCTTGCAAGAAGTGATTGGATCACTAGAATGTCATATCACAGGAACGAGAAAAGGAGTACTTGTCAGGAACGAGATAAAACAAGGTATGGATTGTACCGAGTGATCGGATCTCGGCAAAGTAATATATCGCGACACAAAAGGAATTTGATTACAACGAAAGAGGTTCGGATGATCATCTGATTTTTGTGGAACTAGTGGGAGTCATTATGGATCTACAGGTCCCGCTAATGATTATTGCTCGGGGAAAGTCTCGATGATGTCGACATAGTTCTCGAACCCGTAGGGAGACACACTTAAGGTTAACCGACGCATTTGAGCGGATAGGAAACAAAGTCTGAAGTTAGTGGACATCATAGAAAATTGTTCTATTGCGGAAAATAGTTCTGCCAAATTTGCCAAAATAGTTTCGAGGTATCGAAACAAAGCGAGGGATCCAAATATTAATGTGTTCATTAAATGAAGTGTTCGTTAAATTTAGTTGCATTAAAACAAGGGAATTAAAGTGCTTTTAGTGGAAAGACCTTTGATTTTTGAGTGGAGATTAAATGGAAGAAAGTGGAGGTGGAGTGTATGTGAGTGGGGGGAGCACACAAATGAATGAGAGGAGGGGCAGCCCCATGGCGCTAGCCAAGGAGGGGGACTTTCGCCCTCCCCCTATAAAGGAGGTGGCCTCCTCCTCTCCACACACTCTCTCACAAGCTCTCTCATATGCCCTTTGGTTGGCATCTTCTCCCCCTTGCTTGCCTTGCCCATTTCAACTAGAATGCTCGGCGAAGCCCTTCTCTAAATATTCGCTGTTGGAGTTCTCGAGGATCCACTACTTCCACTGCCCGGCTGGAGCAATGGATCGGGAGTCATCGACACACCGAACGTGTGACCGATTATGGAGGCGCTGCTTGTCTGTGGTGCTGATCATCTGCACATCCTTGAGCACGGTCGTGTACATTCTACATCATCCACGTTTGTTTGCAGGAACATTATCTCATGTTAAGTCCATATGAAACCTAAACATGTATCTCCTAGATATGATCTTGGTGGTTGCAACCATAGGATTTTTTTGTTTTCTATGCAATGAACCCCATCAGACGGTTGGCGACAAGCGCGGTGTTGGTGGAGGTCATGGGTTTCTTATGTTGCTCTTCTAGGATGAGCATGTTCTACGCGGTGGTGAAGTCCAACTCGACCGTCGTGGTATAGATGATCTTGGTAGTCATCTTGTGGTGATCATGAACACGAACGAGAGCGAGGAAGAGAGTCGGTATGGAGAGGGGGTGGCTAATGTCTCGCAGATTGTCATTGATGGACTTGAGATGAGCACAAAAAGAGGCTAAAGGGAGGCTACCTTGGCGCTCAGTGTAGAGTTCATCGGTGAGATTGATAGCGCGAGCCAGGGTGTTTCTGCAAAAGACAGACTCGATGGACGCCCAGATGGTGCATGCGGTCGTGATGAAGAGACCATGGCGCAGAGCTCCGGTGTGAGGACGTCGTACAACCAGAGCTTTACTTGGAGTCCGACGAGACGTGATCCATGAGGCCAAGGATCGTGAGCTCTAGCTCCACGCTCTCGCGCTAGGTGGCATAGGAGCCGTGATGCAGATTGAGGACTTGATCGATGGTGCCCTTGATGTTGAATCCATGAAGAGAGAAGGTCATGTGGTGTTGGGGAAGAGCACTGGCAGAGGTGGAAGGAGAAAAGGAGGGAGTAGTTTGGCTAGAGAGGGGGGAGGTTTGGGAGTGGAGGGCGGTGCTGGACGCTGAGCTGTCGATGGGGGAAGTGCCTATTAGATCTACAAGTCTGATACCATGAAATCTAGATAACACAAGAGGGAGAACACCACTTGTATTTCTTGGTAGTAACATACATCGAGGAGTTACATGTGTAGATAGCGAGAGGGAGTAGTACGTGCTATCTAGTACAGTTCAGGTCATAGCTATTTAGAGGGATAAAGGCGGTGACATGCATGAATAACTATAACTAGACTTGTTGTAGTCTAACACCCCCACCTTTACCAACTTGAAGACAACCTTGCATACCAATATGATACTGTAAGTTTCTTACATGGTCTTTTTGTTGTCTAGTTTTTCTTAAGAAAACTAATGTGGGGTGGTGTGTGTGCACTAGCGATAATGCTAGAGTTACAGACAAAATTGTTACAAATTGAATATACAGGCTGACGTGGCAATCGATCCTAGAACAATGCGAGGAAAATCGGAACAACCACCTCTAACACTCCAACCGGGCTGGTGTAGCATTACTCATACACCAGGAAATAAGGCTCTTGAACAGTCCGGGATTGCCCCACTCCCTAGATTTTCTAGCCTAATATACTCATTAGTCATGACGGGCCTCGCCATGAGGTCCCGACATGTTTACATTGTTTGAATTTGCCACTTCCTTCAATCTAACACGTTTTGGCCTGACAAGAACTTCAAAACTCGACTCCAGTTCCTCGTATTCATGAGCCATCTGAAACTTGGTTGCTCATTTGCGTAGCAAGCTATTGGACCGAAGCTCATCAACACCCTTTGTTCCGACTAGCTAACGGATACGCAGCTGGTTCACTGTACCCCTTTGGTTTTTGTAAATCCGGTAATTGATGCCCGTGCACTTGCAGAAACGTTATGAATCGGTGTCTCTTACAAGTTTTTTTAGTGTTATTTCCGTCCCCTGTCATTGGCCTCTATGAAATGGATCGTATGGGCACCTAGAGGGGAGAGGAATAGGTGCTACTCCAAATTTTAATTCTTTTTCAATTTTAGGCTTGAAACAAAGGTAAATTATCTAGATATGCAACTACAAATAATTTCCCTATATGCAAATCTAGATACTAAGTGAGTAAAAGCGAGGAACGAGGTAACCATAGTGGAAAACGTGGAGACATGGGATTTGTTTGACCGCAGTTCCTTCCTTATTACGGGAAGTACGTCTGCATTGGAGGGGTGGGAGGTACTAAGACCACCATGCCACAATAGGCCTCACCCTGTTCTCTGATAGATCTCACCACCAAAGGAATGATCCACCTTTCCACTATTGGTACCCTTTGAGGCAGGAACCAGTGCCTTTACAACACTAGCGGGGCACACATCCACAACTGAATTGGAGGCTCCTGTGAGGACAACAAGCTGCCACAAGAACAAGTATTATCAATAATCGAACATGAGATCTAGATATTTCCAAGTAATACTAGATCAAGAATCCTCCAAGTGAATGGAGGGGAAGTGATGCGCTTGATTGGTGTTGGTGAATATCGAAGCCTCCTCCTTCGAATCCCCAAAGATCGGAGCCTTCGGGTGGATGAAGATGGAGATCTCGGTTTTGGAAGGGTAAGAACAATACTTCAGTTTTTCGAATGAATCAAGGGTTTTGACAGGAGGAGCAATTGGGGTATTAATACCCCTGCCAAAACACTATCGTTGGAGAATTTGGGGCCAGATTATCCGGCCCAAGTGGGGGCCGGATTATCCGGCTGGGGAAAAATCTCCACCCGAGAGTCGGATTTTTCGAGGGAAAATCCACCCCCCTTACCGCATGACGCGCCTTGGCTCCCTTTGCAAAATTCCTGGAGGCGGATTATCCGGCCTCCTCGAGGGGCAGATTATCTGGGTCAAGCAAAAACTCTGGCCCTGGCCGGACAATCCGAGGGAAAGTTCGCCCCCATACCGCATGATGCGCCTTGTCCACTTTGTTGATCGAACTAGGACGGATAATCCAGCCCTTGACAGGGGCGGATAATCCACCCCCACAAAACTCTGTTTTGGCTGTTCTTTATATGGACAATTATCTGCAGCACTCAACACACATTAGATATTCCTTGGTATTATTATCTAACACACAAAACTCTAGGGATCATGAATTTTTCTTTCAATCTCCCCCTTTTTGGTGTTAGATGGCAATACGAGGATTTGCAATAACGGTCGTACTAACAACATCATTTCAAGAATGAATAAGTCTCCCCCTAAATGTGTGCATATAAGGAATTTCATTTGAATACAAATGCACACAAGAAGGTACAAGGCTTCTCATTGAAATGGAAACTACAAAAAAATGATGAGTTTGACAAAATCATCATACCACCGAGGTGATGAAGTCCTCAATAATATAGAGATAGCCAATATAATAATCAGCCATTGAGACTTCGAAGCATAATACCATTTGGATGCATCCATAGAGATAATAGCATATTTCCATAGCATCTAGATGAATCCATACTTCCTGGGAGATAAATCCATAATAACAATTCCAGTGATGACCGGGATAAATCCAAAGTACCACACAAACCACAAAGTCTCATACAAACCAAATAGAAAATTTAAAATTCAACGCTAAAATGGGCACAAGTGAGGATAAAATGAAACGATAAAAAGTGCAAATGCTTGCGCTCGACCCATGCAAATCCACGACAACCTAATAGAACTACTTCTCCCCTTTGCCATCGAAACGCCAAAAAGGAAGAAGAGCGATGCTAACATCCCAAGGAATCACTCCTCTTCCTCATCCTCGTCCTCCCCATCATCATCATACTCCTCTTCATCTTCCTCATCATCAGCAGCCGGGGGAGTAGGTTCCCTCAGGAACAAGTGATGCTCAAGCTGTCCATAGTTGGTGCCGGAGGAGTTTCACTACACATACGATGTAAGAGCTATAGGAGTGGGAGGAGGGCCCGATGCCCCTGATACATGGTGGATAATGACCTACTGGGTGTGAGCCATATCATTGAGCTGCCTGTAGGCCTCATACTTCCCCTTGTGAGTGTCTATACCCATGCACAGGATGTTTCGTTGAAAGCAATTGAGTTGTTTAACCTCATAGGCAATAGGCGGTACTGGAGGCCTCTATGGTATATTTCTCCTCTGATCCCCCAATTATTTTTTGTAAATTTATCTTCGATCTATTGTCATTATCAATCTAGGATGAGACCTACTATGAACTAATTGCCATGATTTTCTTGCCTAGATTATTATCTTGAGGAGATTCTTAGTGTTCTATGATGAGGAATATATTGTATTTACTATTGTTGGATCAAAAAGTTTTATTTTTGATAAGGAGCCAAACTCGTGCTCGTGCCACCGCTTGTGCTTCTCGGGATGCCGCTCAGGAACGCATGGGGATACGGTTCGGGGATGAGGCCCATCGCGAACGCTTCAACAGGATCAAAAACCGCGAAGTGAAGGCCACCAACTGGGCTTGCCCCATTATATTGAACCAACTCGGTATTTCTGATGACTTCAATTTACTTTGGAATAGAGCTGGCCTACAAAACTTTGTGTACAATGATGTACCTACTTATCGCCGCTTAACCATTGAATTCCTAAGTTCGTTGCAAAGCACCGTTAAATAATGGCAAGGAGAGGACACTATTTCTTTCTGTCTAATGAACAACAACTACACCTTAACATTAGATGAATGGTGCACATAATTTAATTTGCCAAACAATGATGTTCATGCTTTACGCACATCCTTTACTGGCTTAAATCCTTCCCTCGAACAATACTATAATGGAATGAGCTTCACTACTAGAGTGAACAAGGGAAAGAATATTCAACATCCCGCAATTCACTATTTGTTCTATGTTATTGCTAAAACCTTGCAGGCACGTAATGAGTTCACGAGACTCAACGAGGAGGACATCCTAGTCCTCGCAAAGGCTGCTTACATCAACTGCAACCTATCACTCAACTTGGGTGCCATCCTTGCGCGCTACCTGGAGCACCAAGCCTCCCAAAGCCAAGGGCCAATAACAGGAGGAGGCATCATCACCATGCTTGCCACTACCCTAGACATCGATCTAAGTGAGTTGCAACCCGTGCTAGGTGAGACACGTGTTGGTTTCTCCACCTTGAGAGCATGTGGAATGCTCACTAGGAGAGGTGGTGTTTATTATCTACATATTGCTGAAGCTGGGCATCTCTACCCCGCTCCTATGCCTAATGGTATTTTCTCTATCGAGGAAGAACGTTTGCTATATGACTTGCAGGTTGAGCAACACCAACCCGAGGAAGAGATTCCGGAAGAGGATGAGGACCAAGAGGAGGAGCAAGAAGTTCCTTACCAAGAGGAACAACCACAAACCAGGTTCGCCACATACCAAGATTTTCAAGGACTTTGAGGGACTGTGGAGAGGATGCATATCCTCTCTTGGAACCTCCGAGAATCAACTAGTAACCTCTGAACTCAATTTGCGAACTAGAGTAATGACTTTTTCTCGCCACCGCAATGATTTGAGGGGCTTGCAAAAGCCTAAGCTTGGGGAAGTTTTCTCATGTATCTTTATTTGGCGTTTATTTTCTTTTATTTAGAGGTTGCGTTTTTATTTGAGTTTATAAGCACTCATATTGGTTTCCCCAACTCCTTATTTTTAGTTCTTTCTATTTGCTTTCAAAATTTTCTAGCCGAGCTTTGTCGCCAATTTTCTATTCTTTAAAGTTCCTCTCTTAAAAACCACAAAAAGATTTCTCCATTTTCCTTATTTTCCCTCTTTCTTTTGTTTCCGCCTCGAGGTCTTCATATATTTGCAGGAGAGTGGTCGACTTCGAGTTTCCAAGAAACAAATAAAAAGAAGAGAGAACTGGAACCAAACATGAGAGGTATGCTTTATGACTCCCCACTTTTGAAGTTTGAGAAACCCATGCTAGTTAGTAGTAAGTGATGAGATATTATATTGGTGGAGTAAGTCTTTGTATTGTAGTAAGATTTTTGTTTGCATGGGTTTTTAATTGGGTTCATTTTGTTCTAGCATAGGGCGGATCTTCAGAGAGGAATAGATGTCCTCAAAAATGTACTTGTGGTCAATACACCAAAAGCAGGAATCCCCAATCTCCTCATCACGCTCAGCCTCATCATACAAATCACGATGACGAATGGAAGAGAAATTAATAATCTCCATCTCCTTATAGTTGATCCTTGTTTGCTTACCCTTCCTCTTGGAACTTGCCCGAGTGGCCTTCTCTTTCCTTGCATGATCAGCCATCTTTTCAGCCTCTCTCTTTTGCCTACGCAACTCAACCTCGTCAACAAGGACTCCTTCTTCATTGGGTTGGAAATATCGAGCACGAGGACGACGCTTATATGTTTGAGTAGCATGAGAGCCACCTATGAAGTGAATAAGATGGATATCAAGTAGATTGACTTGATAGCTCTCTTTGAAAGGATTTGTTCGATTGAATTAATGTTTAGCGGTTTTTGTGAGCATGCCAAAGTTTGACTTGTTAATCCTAAGAATGATATACCTTTACGTGTGTCAAACTTCATATGGGATGCCAACAACTCTGTTGGCCTACGAACGATCTTCATGGAGGAAACTCCTAGATTTCGGCTATGAGTTGATTAAACACTCATAGCAGCAATGCTATAGTGGGTAAGATTCTTGGCACTCCCGGGTAGCTATAATCATGATGGAATCACTCCTCTAGCTATTATGAGTAATCATTATGCAAAAGGAACAAAAACCTTAGTGATGCCACGAGTGTCCACCACAGCCCGATAAACTAATAAAAATCTTTGGCATGCTCTCAATTACTTAAAAACTGGAATTCTTGAAGGACAATGAATAGAAAAGTAGTGCTTGAAAAGTCTTGATTTATTGATGTGGGAGAATTGAGATACTATAGTGTATATGCTTTTCATGACAACTCTCACAATCTTAATTTACATGATTATAATTTATTTATCCAAAGGCAAGCCTATGAGTTACTACTTGGCATGAATAAAGTTTACTCATTTGAATCATCCATGTTTACAATGATTTTTTTGCACTATAAGGATGCATGAAACCCGTATGATATGCTTGCCATTACTGTATCTATGCTGAAGTTTTTCAGATTTATGAAGTGGAGGAAACATGAGACTACTAATCGTGAGTAAGATCACCATCTCGTTATTTCAGTTTAAATACTGATTTCCTTTTTGATTTTGGTTTTCTTTCTCAAGGATGATCAAGTTTAAGCTTGGGGAGGTTGATGGCTCTGAAATATATCCATCTACGTCCACATTTAAACTAAATATTGTTCACAATTTTGATGAAATATCTCTCTAAACCCTGCCACTAATGCTAATATTCATAGGGCTATGCAATCCTTTCTTTTATATTTTTCCTGGGCAGATAATGTTGTTTAAAGGAGGAAATCACTACATTAAAGTCAAAGATACGAGATTTCCAACTACTAGAAGAAACCAGGAGCCGTAAGATGGAGGAAGACGCTTTAACGACCAACTATACGACCGGAGCAAAATTCTGGCCGTATATCTCTAGTCGTATAGTTGGCGCCACCACCATTAGGTCAAACAGAACAACTTTCGTGAAGGGACCCCTATATAAAGAAGCCTCGGGCAACGAGAAAACAAGCCAGACCTCGCCAAAAAGTCTCTGCCACAGATCTCCGACTGCCTCTAGATCTCAAAACCCTTCTCCATCTCCATAGCCATATTCCACCACTTGTAATAGTAGATCTCTTCTCTGATTGGTGACGTTGTAAGACTATTGCTATCAATCTTATGATTTTCATTACAATGTTTGTGATTGTTAATCTCATCTCTATGTGTGAGTAATTCTCTTTAGGCTAAGGGCTTTGGCCTAGCCATGTAGCAATTGTGCATGTTATTTATCATAGATGGAATCATGTATTAGTTTGTATCACATGATGGTTATTGTTTCCTCTCTTGCCTCAATCCATGGACTTGTCAGGTACCCAAGACCACGAGGGTTGACCTAGGTATAGGGAGTATGAGTAATGACTGATCTGCATGTTGGGAACCCTAGTGATAGAAGGGGTAGTATGGCTGTATGTGAGGGATTTACGTGGGATTAACGGTGACATCACTACGCATATCATTAGTTCTCTTTCTTCTACGGATGAGACTAGTAGGTTATTGGTATTAGCGATTGCGAAGGCAATAGCAATTATGGATGCACTACCCACATATAATTTATCTTGCTCTAACAAGTACGTGCATACTTTATTTTTATCTTTTATTCCCATGAGATGTTAGCTACAGGTGAAACCAAACGCCCTAGGCCCTTTCTCTCTCCATCATCGACAACAACAAAAATACGCAAGCTATTGGTCCGATAAAAACACAAAAGGAATTCTAAAACTCTCGAGGGTCCGTTAAAGTAACTTCACTACGCATTCACTTCCCAAGGATTCGATAACCTAGGTCTACTAGGGAAAACAAAGCTACACTACATCTGCAATCCGGATCGAAGGTATCAACCCTTTTTCTGGCACCGTTGCCAGGGAAGCAATAGCTACCCTGGTGAGGTTATTAGGAACCTTGCTAGTTTTAATTCTTGTTTTTAATTTTGTTAGTTTGCTTTCAGTTTTTATTTGATAAACCAAAAAAATATTTAGCCTTTAAATTCTTGTTTTTACTATTATAATTCTTTGATTAAGAAAACCTCAAAACATAGGAAATATGGCTGAAAAGAAGCTTGGGGAGTTTGCTACTCCCAATAATGATTATATGCGTACTCCTATTACTCAGCCAGCAATTGCTGCTGATGACTATGAAATTAAGCCCCATTATTATAAGTTTGGTTCAACAGAATCAATTTGGAGGCTCTATTGTTGAATATGCAGGTATGCACTTAAATACTTTCACTGAAATATGTGATATGATGCGTATAAAAGACGTTGACCCTGATGCGGTCAAATTACGTCTATTTCCTTTCTCTCTAATGGGGAGAGCAAAAGAATGGTTGCTATCTTTGCCTAGAAATACTATTACATCATGGGTGGGATGTACTTCTTTATTTATGACTAAATTTTTCCCACCTGCAAAGACTATGCAACTCCGATCTAATATTACTGGTTTCAGACAGGAAGAGCGTGAGCCACTAGCGCTTCCATGGGAGAGGATGAAATAATGCCTAAGAAACTGTCCTAGTCATGGGCTGAAAGATTGGTTAATCCTCCATTCATTTTATAATGCCCTTAATCTTGTATCTAAGTCTATGCTTGATACTGCAGCTGGAGGAACATTCATGGTTAAGCATATTACCAAAGCAAAGCAGCTGCTTGACAATATGCAAGACAACCATGCCCAATGACATGTGGAAAGATGAAACACGAAGAAGGTGAACGCTATTTCGCCATAAGAAAATGAAGAACTCAATGCAACGTTGGATGAGCTCATACTAGCCGAAAAAGGTAAGGAAACCTAGGTAAGAGGCACCCCTGAAACAAATATTGAAGAAATAGACTTCTTAGCTTGTAATGATTATAACCTTGCTTGGAAGAAGAGTTACAATCCTAACTTTCAGAAACATTATTCTAGTCCTGCAGGTAATTCTAATAATAATATGGGAACTAGTAATGGTAGTCTCCAAGAAATACTTAAGTCTTTTATAGACTCGCAAAATGAACAAAACAATATTCTTGTTAAAATAATGGAGAACTGATAACTCGCAAGTATAGGGGATCGTGTGTAGCCTTTTCGATAAGTAAGAGTGTCGAACCCAACAAGGAGCTAAAGGTAGGATAAATATTCTCCCAAGCTAAAGGTAGCCTTTTCGATAAGTAAGAGTGTCGAACCACTGATACAACTCTACGCACACTAAACGTTTGCATTATCTAGGAAATAAAACTAGAGCAACAATACGAGTAATAGAGATAGCTTTGCATGATAATAAATAACAAGAAAGTAAAGCTAGTTGCTGCAGCAATAAAATACACTAAACTAACAGAACCATGAGTGTGGAATAGTGGTGGTAATTGTGGTGGCTTTGTCCAAGTTTAAATAGTGAATAGATCAGGTTCATTGTCTTCGATGCAGTTTTCTATGTGGGAGAGGCTAAATATACATGCGCTTCACTACTTGGAATTACATGTGCTATATGATTGGATTGTTAGAAAACATCCGCAAGGACTAATCAATGCATTAAGGTTTCGCCAACCATAGCCTTAAGTTTAATGGTCCTCTTACTCCCATACATAAAACGTTCCGGTTCGCGTCATCAGGTTTCTATCACTCCGGCAGAACTCCCTCTTCCTTTTACACATACTACAAACCCTATGATGTTTAATCCATGCGCGCACAAATATACTGGACACCAAAGGACTGCACCATATCAACATACAACTCTAATGAACCAAATACGTTCAACCATTCAATCTAAGAACAAAGAAACTACGCAAACATGACATAGATCATAGGATTATAACTTATACCATCAAACACCATGTTTACATATGATGGTACAGAGGTGTGTGGGAGGATGAACCACTGCATACTAGGAAGATTAGGTGATGGAGATGATAGTGAAGATGGTGAAGATGGTGAAGAGGGCGGGGGCGCGGGGGACTCCTTCCCCGCCACCGGTATCGTGGGGGAGCACCGGCCCTTAGCCCCCTTCCTTCATGGATTCTTGGGAGCCCTCCTCATGGAGATGGGATTGATGGGGGAGGCAAAAACATGGCTTTGGTGGCTGCAAATTCATGGATAGAGATGCCCTGGACGAATTAGGTTTCCTCCCTTTATATAGCTTCTCGGGTTCCCATCACCCCATCTTGAGCTGCAGTAAATCGGGCATAAAAGGCCCGTACGGACTCGGAATCAGCTAAATTTTATATCCAGAACGTTGTTCGTGAAATTTCCAACAACTTTGTAGTTGAAGAGTTTTACGTTTGACGCCGTATTCGACCCGAAACATGACCATCTTTAAAAAGAGTTTTGAGACAGATTTCTAAAAAAAATCCCAATTTGACTCCAATAAGGTTTCCACTTGTATTGTTGGTAATTCCTACACATCAAAGTTTAAAACAAGAAGATTGTGCACATTTTCAACTATTAGTAGTTTACTCCAAATAAATCATAAACTTTATACAAAAAGGAGTGTCAAAAGCATATTATTAGCATAAAACCATCAAAAATTATAGATACTTATGGATGTATCAACATCCCCAAGCTTAGTTCCTGCTCGTCCTCGAGTAGGTAAACGATAAAAACAATATAATTTTTGAGGTGACATGCAGACAATACAATCTTGATCATCATTATTGTAAAAGCATTCATAGCTGGGATTAAGGTAGTCTAAACATGAATCATGAAAGATAAAGTTCTAACAATAAGACATATCAACTATGTTGTAACATGAAAAGGCACAAACTAAAGATTCATGAATAACAATGCTTTGCAAGACGTTTGTTTTTTCACATAACTAAAGCATAATGAGAATGGTATTCAGCTTATCCCTCATAGAGTAGCAAAACATAAATGCATAGGACACCTTCAAAGTTCATAAGGGTGACTAGATACAAATAGTTTAAGAACACGCAATATCAAAGTTATGCATCAATGAACAAATCTTGGGACAATGCATATTAAACTAAGAATGACCACTATGCTCTCTTAATAGGTGCATAAAGATAAAAGATGGAGACTCAACATAAAAGTAAAAGAAAGTCCTTCTTAGAAGGAAGCAGGGATTCAAGTCTCATAAAGAGCTTCCAAAAATTATGGTACTTATTAGCTTTAAGCTCTCATTGCCCCTATCATAAGCATATTTAGGTGATTAAGGTTAAAGTGACACAACTAAGAGGATAGGCTTGACAAGTTATAAGTTGAAATCTCATGCCCCTTACTTACGAGTATCGAACCTCATGCTACTCAACTTCAGTCACAAGTAAGCTCTTGTAATTGTAAGTATATACGTATCGTAGAGAACCGCCAACGGGGTACCCCTTGCACATGATACAGGAGCTTTCTCATAATCAAAATGACAAGGCAAGCAGACAATGAACATCTCAACGATCTTTTTATTTGCTATTTGCATAGGTTTTTATTGAGGATGCTTCATAGAGTGCTCATTATGGTTATGCTACAAGTTTCCACCATGATTAGGCATGGCTTAAGCTAGCGGCCCAGGCATTTATCTGACACACATACAAACTCCATGATCTTACAAGTTCCCCTTTTATTTCACACCACCGGGATCCATAAGGAAAAGAATCATGATATCAACGGAATATAAGTGCAATGTTGAAAGCGTTCCCCATGATACATGGTTCTGCTAACTTCAACTTATAAAGCGCAAGCATATACGCAACAAAGATGGACACAATGGTTCAAGTTTATTAAGTGCAAGAAAATAAAGTGTGCCATCAAGTTCGTGAGAGCTTTAATCACTAATTTGTACATAACAAGTTTAATTCGGAAGGTAGATAAAAGCATGAAAATATACTTGGAATAGCAAATGCTAATAGGTTGGTATGGTGGACTCTTTGGGATAACTTGGTTTTATTTGGAGTTGGATGCATGAGTGGAACTCATACTTGGTTATGGAGGCTAGCAAAAGACTAGGAGCGACCAACTAAAAGAGCAATAATGGCCATAATCATGCAAAGCGACAAAACATCATTAATTAAAGCATAAAGTGATATTACAAGTCGAAAACTAAAGGATCATAAAGGCTACGGTGATTTGGATAGTCATAACATGGTGTGAGCATGCGCCAAGTCAACCCAAATAAAGCATCAAAGGAGAATACCACAATACTATGCTTTAATATGCTAAAACAACGCATGATTCTTTCAAGACACATTAAGCAATCTCAATTGTTTATAACATATCATGCTACAGCAAAAATCACTAAGCATAAAGCCAAAAAAAATCAAGCATGACATGACAAAGCATAGGCCACCATAAAAAACGAGCTCCTTTTACCACTTAAACATAAACTTTTCCTACTGTTTTCCAATCCAAATGACACTTATTTGAAAACTAATGTATGAAAGAGGGGGTCCAAACAATTTATTCAAGCAAACTAAGAAAACCAAGCAAACGAAAACGAAAATGAATACGCTCCAAGAACAACACAACTGTGCATGAAATAATAAAAATGAAGTGTTTGGAAGAAAACTGAGATTTTTATTGATGAAGAAGGGGATGCCTTGGGCATCCCCAAGCCTTAACGCTTGTACTTCTTGAATATTTCTTGGGGTGACACACGTAGCATGCCCAAGCTTGAGCTTTAGTCCATTCTTCATCTCATTACATCACTCTTTTCATACACCTGAAATTTTTCCTTCATACCTTCACACAATCTTTATTAACAACATTAGTGCACTCAAGATAATAAGTCTTTGGGTTCAGTTCCAATACCAATAAAACCTCCATTAAAACACAAGCTACTGTAGCAATTTTCTCAAAAAGCTCAATTCCCCAAAAAGAACCCAAAAAGGAATCAACAAGAAGCAAATGCAAATAATGGCAGAAATCTGTCAAAATAGACTAGTAGATAAAGACCAATTTTTTCGAAGACCTTCTGTTGCTCAAATCGAAAAGTGTTGAAATAACTAAAGTTAGATAACAACCTGCGGCAGAAGCACAAAATTCACAGCTCAAACCGACGTACAGAGATTTTACACAAATTTTTATAGCGAAGCACAAAAATCTGTTTCGGGACAACAACTTTCCCAAGCATTACTGCTCTCTCATTAGAGGTTACTCTTGGCACAAAAATCAAATAAAAAGGACAAGGAGCGGTTATTACAGAGGTAATAACTTCTAAGACTCATCTAAAACTTTTATGTTATCTCCCAATAAGTACTTTTCTTTAACGCCTTTAAGTTAGGCATAGGAGCAAGATTCAAGTATTTTCAAATGAATAAGCATTAAGATCAATACCAGAAATATCTTTCTTTTTCAAGGCTTCATGCATTCCTACAAGTTTTTAACTGAAAAGCTTTCATGGAAAGATTTGTTTTGGTTTCATAGGCATGAACACAAGTGTTCCAGGTCGACCCCCACTTAACCATTACTCATCTTTCCAATAACTTTCCTTTTTGAAAACATTTTTATGTAACACGTACAACTAATTTTTTTGTAATTCGCATTCCCTATCCATACTAAGAAAGATAAAACTTAAAACTGAAAGTAAAACCTACTTAGAGATAAAGCAAACAAGTGCACACAAGAATATTCACCCACATGCTATTGCTCCCCGGCAACGACGCTAGAAAAGTTCTTGATAACCCACAAGTATAGGGGATCGTGTGTAGCCTTTTTGATAAGTAAGAGTGTCGAACCCAACGAGGAGCTAAAGGTAGGATAAATATTCTCTCAAGTTCTATCAACCACTGATACAACTCTAGGCACACTAAACATTTCCATTATCTAGGAAATAAAACTAGAGCAACAATACGAGTAATAGAGATATCTTTGCATGATAATAAATAACAAGTAAAGCTAGTTGCTGCAG
This sequence comes from Avena eriantha, assembly GCA_910589775.1. Lineage (NCBI taxonomy): Eukaryota > Viridiplantae > Streptophyta > Magnoliopsida > Poales > Poaceae > Avena > Avena eriantha. The sequence continues at coordinate 541,522,943 of OU342743.1, forward strand.
CAATAAAATACACTAAACTAATAGAACCATGAGTGTGGAATAGTGGTGGTAATTGTGGTGGCTTTGTCCAAGTTTAAATAGCGAATAGATCAGGTTCATTGTCTTCGATGCAGTTTTCTATGTGGGAGAGGCTAAATATACATGCACTTCACTACTTGGAATTACATGTACTATATGATTGGATTGTTAGCAAACATCCGTAAGTACTAATAAATACATTAAGGTTTCCCCAACCGTAGCCTTAAGTTTAATGGTCCTCTTACTCCCATACGTGCAACATTCTGGTTCGCGTCCTCAGGTTTCTGTCACTCCGGTAGAACTCCCTCCTTCCTTTTACACATACTACAAACCCTATGATGTTTAATCCATGCGCACACAAATATAATGGACACCAAAGGACTGTACCATATCAACATACAACTCTAATGAACCAAAGACGTTCAACCATTCAATCTAAGAATAAAGAAACTACGCAAACATGACATAGATCATAGGATTATAACTTATAGTATCAAACACCATGTTTACATAGGACGGTATAGAGGTGTGTGGGAGGATGAACCACTGCATACTAGGAGGATTATGTGATGGAGATGGCGGTGAAGATGGTGAAGAGGGCGGCGGAGCGGGGGACTCCTTCCCCACCGCCGGTATCATGGGGGAGCACCGCCCCTTAGCCCCCTTCCTTCATAGATTCTTGGGAGCCCTCCCCCATGGAGATGGGATCTCCATGGGGGAGGCAAAAACGTGGCTTTGGCAGCTGCAAATTCATGGGTGGAGATGCCCTCGGTGAATTAGGTTTCCTCCCTTTATATAGCTTCTCGGATTCCCGTTATCCCATCTTGGCCTGCAGTAAATCGGGCCTAAAAGGCTCGTCTGGACTCGGAATCAGCTAAAGTTTATGTCTACAACGTTTGTCGCGAAATTTTCAACAACTTTGTAGTTCAAGAGTTTTCCTTTGGACGCCGTCTTTGTCCCAAAACGTGACCATCTTAAAAAAGAGTTCTGTGACAGATTTCTGGAAAAATCCCAATTTGACTCCAACAAGGTTTCCACTTGTATTCTTGGTAATTCCTACACATCAAAGTTTAAAACAAGAACATTGTGCACTTTTGCAACTATTAGTAGGTTAGTCCAAATAAATCATAAACTTTATACAAAAAGGAGTGTCAAAAGCATATTATTAGCATAAAACCATCAAAAATTATAGATACGTTATGGATGTATCAAGAACCATGATGCCATGCTTGGTAAATTATCTAACCAAGTTGTTAGTTTGAGAAATGATTTGCAGGCCCTTCAAGAAAGAACGAGGATCATTGAGGCACAACTAGATAATATAACCGAGAGTCAAACTCTCATTCTAGCTAAATTTGCAAGTAAAGCTGAGTGTAATCCTGTTGAAGAACTTAAAATGATGAGGATCCAAAGGGAGGAGCCTGAAGAACTTGATTATAGTAATGCCCCTTCACTAAGCTACACCATCAAAGACCTCGTAAAGAGGATCAACGTCAAAATTCCGGTAAGTGAAGGTAACGATGAAACCATGTATCAACACTTTGTTGATCAAGTAGCAGTTAAGGTACATGAGCTTGAAGAGGAATACAAGAAAATCGCTGAAAAGTTACCTGTTAAACTAGATGACATATTTGAGCCTACTATTAAGATAAAGATTGGAACGAATGAGATAGCTGCACTTTGTGATCTAGGTGCAAGCGTCTCAACAATTCCAAAGAGTCTTTTTAACAAGTTAAATCTTGGCTCCTTTGAAATTACTGAGTTAAAATTGCATCTAGAAGATTCTACCTACAAACAAGACGTAGGAATTAAGGATAACACTTTAGTTTACATCAAAGGTTGTCCTTCTCTAATTGACTTCATCATTGTTGACATGCTTGAAGATACTGTTGCTCCTATAATACTTGGCCGTCCTTTCTTGAGAACTATAAAGGCTTTAATTAACCTTCATGAAGGGAACGTGAAGTTGCAATTGCCTTCACGGGATCCTTTTGTTATCCATTTCCCCAGGAAAAATAAAGCTAAACATGACGAGAAGGAGGCCATCACTTTGAAGGCCAATTACTTTGGAGTCGGTGTTCCACTCATCTAGCCCAAGTGAGTATCATTAAGGTCAAGCTATTGACCATAAAAGAGCGCTCCATGGAAGACAACCAATGTTAAATAAAGGTTTGAGTTAAGTTTTTAGTTTTAGTTTAAGTTCATGTTTAATAAAGAGTGCTAGAAAACTCCATTTGAGGAGAAAAAGTTCAGTAGTACTTGAAATTCTGCATTATTCGTGTTATTGTTGGTCAACAATATTTACTGTCAATTTTCTGTCATAAACAAGGTATATCACTAAGTTACAAGAAAAGAAGTAATTCTCGAGGAAATAGAATTTTTTTGATGCATGTAGGAAGTTTAACGACCAACTATACGGCGGGAATAAAAATTCTGGCCGTATAGATACTTTCGCCATTGACAATTTTTCTTTCATATGTACTAGGAGTTTAATGACCAACTATACGGCAGGAATAAAAATTCCGTCCGTATAGATATCTTGCCTCCGTACAATTTCTTTTCTTATGTACAGATAGTTTGACGAGCAACTATACAGCGAGAATAACAATTCTGGCCATATAGTTCCGGACATATAGATATCTTTGCCTTCGACAATTTTGTTTTCATATGTACTGGGAGTTTAATAACCAACTATACAGCGGGAATAAAAATTATGGTCGTATAGTTCCATCCATATAGATATTGATGCCTTTGTATATTTTCTTTCGTAGGGACAGATAGTTTAACGACCAACTATACAGTGGGAACATTTTGTTCCAGCCGTATAGTTGCGTCTGTATAGCTGCGCTGTGATACATTGCAAATGTATCTATAATTCTTGATGTTCCATGCTTGGTTTTATCTACTTTCTTGTGTTTTGTCCACACTTTGGAGTACTTTTCATATGATTTCTTGGACTAACCTATTAACAAGAGCCACAGTGCCAGCTGCCTGTTTTCTGCTGTTTTTGGTTCTAGAAAAGTCAAAAAATGAATATTCTCTGAATTGGACGGGACAAAAGCCATAGTGCCTATTTTTTCGGAAGACATCTGAAGCCAGAATACGAGACAGAGAAGGGCTGGGGGCCGGCCACACCACCTGGCCGTGCGGCCAGGCCTGGCCCGCACCAGGTGGTGGTCTGGCCGACCCCAACACCCCCTCGGCCTCTCATTCCGCCTATATATTACCCTCGGGACCAAAATCCTAAGTACCCCGATCAAAAATCCACGAAAGAGTCAGTAGCCACCGTCGTCTCTGTCCCTAGATCGAGAGGGATCGGAAGGTCTTCCCGGCACCCTGCTGGAGAGGGGAATTCACCCTGGAGGCCTTTTCATCATCATGCAAGCCTCCGGTGTGATGCGTGAGTAGTTCATCCTTGGACTACCAATCCATGTAGTAGCTAGATGGATGGTTCTCCTCCTTTGTGCTTTCATGTCTAGATCTTGTGAGCTCCATTCATGATCAAGATCATCTATTTGTAATTCTGCATGTTGTGTTTGCGGGGATCCGGTGGATATTGAGATGCTATTTCAGATTGATTATTGATTCTATCATGTCTTTGTTATTTGTGATCTTGCATGCTTTCTGTTGTTAGTAGCTATCTTGGCCAAGTAGATACTAGCAACTCCAAGAGTTAGTATTTATGCTCGATAGTGGGTTCATGCCTCTGGTAATCTGGGGAAGTGATAGAAATCTCTAAGGTACTAGATGTGCTGTTGCTACGAGGGAGAAAACAACAATCCTTTGTTCATAGAACAATCGTATTATTTACATTACACGCAATTCGTAAAGCAATAATCTGTTGCTTGCAACTTAATACTGGAGGGGGTTCGGATGATAACTTGAAGGTGGATTATTAGTCATAGATGCAGTTGGATGGCGGTCTATGTATAATGTTGTAATGCCCAATCAATTCTCAAAGGAGTCAAGATGATTAGTATATGCTTGTATGCTTTCTCGATGTTTTTCAATTGCCCCACTGTAGTTTGTTCACCCAGCATGTTATCTATCTTAAGGAGAGCCACCTCTAGTGAACTATGGACCCTAGTCCTTTCTTTTATATACAATCTACCAACTTTTTACTGCTTTGTGTTTACTTTCTGCAAACTATTACTTCCTTCCATTCGATACGTTTAATCCTTTGTTTTCAGCAAAACCAGTGAGATTGACAACCTCACCGCAAGTTGGGAGACAGAGTTCTATGGTTGTGCTGTGCAGGTCTCTACGTTGCTGCTGGCACCGGTAGTGCGCCCTGCCAACGTTCAGCTAGCTACACCTTTGGGGTGTTTCCTAGCTCCTACTGGATGGATAACCTTGGTTTCATAACTGAGGGAAAACTTGCTGCTGTGCTCATCATACCTTCCTCTTGGGGTTCCCCAACGAGCTCGTTAATACACAAGTCAGCAAGTATTTTTCTAGCGCCGTTGCCAGGGAGTCAAGGACATCTTCACAAGGGGAGTCCCTCATAACCAATCTCTTTAATTTGTTATTTTTGTTTTTCTTAGTTTACTTTTGCTTTGTTTGCTTGTTTTGTTATCAAAAACACAAAAAATTAGTTTTACAAGTTTGCTTTCTTTATCAAAAATACAAAAAAATGACTACTCTTGAAAACACTAAGTTGTGTGACTTCACTAGCACCAACAACGATTATTTTATGAGCGCGCCTATTGCTCCACCTATGCCTGAAGCTACTTTCTTTGAGATAAAACCTACTTTACTCAATCTTGTTATGAGAGAACAATTTTCTGGTATTGGTAATGAAGATGCTGCTGCCCATATAAATAACTTTGTTGAACTTTGTGAGATGCAAAAGCATAGGGATATAGATGGAGATATTATTAAGCTTAAATTGCTTCCTTTCTCTTTGAGAGGAAAAGCTAAAGAATGGTTGAATTCCTTAACTAGGAATATTATTGATTCTTGGACTAAATGCAAAGATGCTTTTATTGGAAAATACTATCCTCCTGCTAAGATTATATCTATGAGAAGTGCAATAATGAAGTTTAAACAATTTGATAATGAACATGTTGCTCAAGCTTGGGAAAGAATGAAATCTTTGGTTAAGAATTGTCCCACTCATGGACTGACTGCTTGGATGATCATCCAAACTTTTTATGCAGGATTGAACTACTCTTCGGGGAACCTATTGGATTCTGCTGCCGGAGGTACCTTTATGACCATTACTTTGGGTGCTGCAACAAAGCTTCTGGATAATATGATGGTTAACTATTCTGAATGGCATACTGAAAGAGCTCCACAAGGTAAGAAGGTAAATTCTGTTGAGGAAACCTCCTCCTTGAGTGATAAGATTGATGTTATTATGTCTATGCTTGTGAATGGGAGAGCCCATATTGATCCAAATAATGTTCCTTTAGCGTCTTTGGTTGCTCAAGAAGAGCAAGTTGATGTGAACTTCATAAGAAATAACAATTTTGGCAATAATGCTTATAGGAATAATTTTGGTAACAACGATTATAAGCCATATCCTCCCAACAATGGTAATGCTTATGGAAATTCCTACAACAATAATAGGAGTGCACCCTATGAACTTGAAGTTATGCTTAAGGACTTTATTAGTAAACAAACTTCTTTCAATAAAACTATTGAGGAAAAACTCTCTAATGCTAAAAGGAATATAGCATCTTTGGCTGAAGCTCAATCTTCTTTGAATAAAATGGCTGCTAAACCTGAAACTAATGATAATCCCTTTGCAGCTACTAATGCCATACAAGTAAGAATTGATGAAAATGTTAGACTATTAGCTGAATTACATGCTAAGTGGGAAAGATAAGATGAAATTGCTAAAAACATTAGTATTTCTACTATCACCACCACTAGTGTTGAGGCTAGTAATAGCTCTACTACTTTAGATGATAATTTTGATTTTGATCTTGATGGTTGCAACATCTCTGAAGTTAGTAAGTTCCTACAAAAGCTTGCTAAAAGTCCTAATGCTAGTGCTATGAACATGGCCTTTACAAAACACATTACTGATGCTCTCATAAATATTAAAGAAGAAAAGATGAAACATAAAGCTTCTATTCCTATAAAACAAGTAGATGGTTGGGAACCCATCATTAATATGAAAGTGAATGACTTTGATTTCAAAGCTTTATGTGATCTTGATAGTAGTGTTTCTATTATGCCTAGAAGGATTTATGATATGCTTGATTTGCCTCCACTTGAAGATTGTTATTTGAATGTCCCACTTGATGATAATGCTAAAAATAAACTCATGGGGAGTATTAATTATGTTCTTATTATGGTTAACAATGCCTATGTCCCTGTTGATTTCTATGTTTTGGATGTTGAATACAATGCTTCTTGTCCTATTACTTTGGGAAGACCTTTTCTTAGAACTGTTGGTGCCATTTTGATATGAAAGAAGGCACCATTAAGTATCAACTCCCACTCAACAAAGGTATAGAACAATTCCCTAAGAAGAGAGAGAATATTTCTGTTGTCTCTCCTTTGAAAACAAAATTTGGTTTTAATGCTTCTTCATTTGAGAACACTTGATTCTTTCTTGCTTCTTATGCCTAACTTAAAGGCGTTAAAGAAAAGTACTTATTGGGAGATAACCCAAAAGTTTTAGATGAGTCTTGGAAGTTATTACTTCAGTAATAAACTCTCCTTATCCTTTTTATTTGCTTTTTGTGCCAAGAGTAACCTCTAATGAGAGAGAAGTAATGATTGGGAAAGTTGCTGTCCCGAAACAGATTTCTGTGCTTCACCGTAAAAATTCGTATAAAATCTCTGTACATCCTTTTGAGGCGTGAATTTTTTTGCTTCTGCCCCAGGTTGTTATATAAATTTAGTTAGTTCAACACTTTTTTATTTGAGCAACAGAAGGTCTTCAAAAAAATTCATCTTTACCTGCTGGTCTGTTTTGACAGATTTCTGCCATTTTCTGCATTTGCTTCTTATTGGTTCATTTTTGAGTTCTTTTCGGGAATTGAGATTTTTGAGGGAAGTGCTACAGTAGCTAGTGTTTTAATGCAAATTTATTGGTGTTAGAACTGAACCTTAAGACCTATTATCTTGAGTGCACTAATGTTGCTAATAAAGATGTGTGAAGTTTTGTATGAAGGAAAAATTTCAGGTGTATGGAAGGAATGAGTAATGAGAGGAAGGATGGACTAAAGCTCAAGCTTGGGGATGCCACGCGTGTCACCCCAAGAAATATCCAAGAAGTACAAGCGTCGTAGCTTGGGGATGCCCAAGCCATCCCCTTCTTGATCAATAAAAATCCTAGATTTCTTCCAAACGCTTCATTTTTATTGTTGCATGCACAGTTGTATTGTTCTTGGAGCGTCTTCTTTTTCGTTTTCGTTTTCGTTTTTTATTTGATTTTTTTGTTAGTTTGCTGAATAAATTGGTTGGACCCCCTTTTTCATACATCGGTTTTCAAATAGTTTGGTTTGGTTTGGAAAAGAATAGGAATATCTCATGCTTAAGTGGTAAAGAGAGCTTGTTTTTAACTGTGTCCTATACTTTGTCATGCCATGCTTGATATTGTTCTGGATTTATGCTTAGTAATCCTTGCTGTATCATGAATTATTATAAACAATTGAGATTGCTTAATGTGTTGGATGAATCATGCGTTGTTTTAGCATATTAAAGCATAGTATAGTGGTATTCTCCCTTGATGTTTCGTTTGGGTTGACTTGGCGCATGCTCACACCATGTTATGACTATGTCAAGTCACCCTAATCCTTTATGATCCTTTAGTTTTCAACTTGTAGTATCACTTTATGCTTTGATTAATGATGTTTTGTCGCTCTGCATGATTATGGCCATTATTGCTCTCTTAGTTTGTCGCTCCGAGTCTTTTGCTAGCCTCAACAACCAAGTATGAGTTCCACTCATGCATCCAACTCCCTAAACCAAGTTATTCCAAAGAGTCCACCATACCTACCTACTAGATTACGCTATTCCAACTATATTCATGCTTTTGTTTACCTTCCAAATTAAACTTGTTATGAGAAAACTAGTGATTAAAGCTCTCACGAACTTGATGGCACACTTTACTTTTCTTTCCCTTAATAAACTTGAACCATTGTGTCGTCTATGTTGTATATGCTTGTAGTTATTTGTTGGGAATTAGCAGAACCATGCTGTCATGGGGAACGCTTTCAACATTGCACTTGGTACTTTGTACCTAGTTGATATCATGCTCTTTTGTCTATGGATGTCGTCGGTGTGAAATGAAAGGGAGCGTGTAAGTCCATGGAGTTATGTATATGTGTTAGGAAAACGCCTGGGCCGTTGTTCTAATCCATGTTGACATGGTGGAAACCTGCAACGTAACCATAATGAGCTGTCTATGAAGCATTTTTCTTATAAAAAAGAGTCCTATATTGAGAAAGAAAAAAAGAGAAAAATAAAAAAAGAGAGATTATGAAAAGAGGAAAGAAAGAAAAAAGCACCATATTCCCAGGGTAAATAAGAAGATTGATGAGATGCTCGTTGTCTGCTTGCCTTGTCATTTTGATATGGGGATTCTTCCGTATCATCGGGCAAGGGGTACCCCGTTGGCGGTTCTCTATGATACCCCAGTGACTAAACTTGAGTAGCATGAGGAGCGGCCATCGTATTCAAGGGACATGAGATTTCTAAGTTATACTTCGTCAAGCATGTACACCATAGTTTGTTCACTTTAACCTTAATCACCTTCAAGATGCTTATGATAGGGGCAATGAGAGCTGAAAGCTATAAGTACCATAATTTTTGTAAGCTCTTTATGAGACTTGAATCCCTACTTCCTTCTATGAAGGCCTTTCTTCCACCATTACATTGAGTCTCCACCTTCTACCTTTATGCACCTACTTTGAGAGCATAGTGGCCATTCTTAGTTCTATGTGCATTGTCCCAAGACTAGTTGATTGATGCATACCTTGATATTGCTTGTTTTAAACTATTTGTATCTAGTCACTCTTATGAACTTTGAAGGTGTCCTATGCATTTATATTTGCTACTCTATGAGGGACAAGCTGAATACTATTATGCTATGTTTGCTTTATGTGAAACAAACAAACATCTTGCAAAGCATTGTTATTCATGAATCTTTTGTTTGTGCCTTTTCATGTTGCATCATAGTTTCTTTGTCTTATTACTAGAACCTTGTCTTTCATGCTATGATTGAATTACCATGATCCTAGCTTTGAATGTTTTACAAATACTTTGATCAAGTCTTTGATGGTGCATGTCACCTCAAAAAATATTCTTTCTTTTTATCACTTACCTACTCGAGGACAAGCAGGAGTTAAGCTTGGGGATGTTGATGCATTGCAAATGTATCTATAATTTTTGATGCTCCATGCTTGGTTTTATCCATTTTCTTGTGCTTTGTCCACACTTTGGAGTACTTTTCATATGATTTCTTGGACTAACCTATTAACAAGAGCCACAGTGCCAGCTGCCTTTTTTCTGCTGTTTTTGGTTCGAAGAAAATCAGAAAATGAATATTCTCGGAATTGGACGGGACAAGAGCCAAAGTGCATATTTTTCCGGAAGACATCTGAAGCCAGAATATGAGACGGAGAAGGGCAGGGGGCCGGCCAAACGGCCTAGCCGCGCGGCCAAGCCTGGCCCGCGCCAGGGGGTGGTCTGGCCGACCCCAGCACTACCCTCAGGACCAAAACCCTAAGTACCCCGATAAAAAAAATCCACGAAAGAGTCTGTAGCCGTCGTCGTCTCTGTCCCTAGATCGGGAGGGATCTGAAGCTCTTCCTGGCACCCTGCCGGAGAGGGGAATTCACCCTGGAGGCCTTCTTCATCATCATGCAAGCCTCGGTGTGATGCGTGAGTAGTTCATCTCTAGACTACGGGTCCATGTAGTAGCTAGATGGCTAGTTCTCCTCCTTTGTGCTTTCATGTTTAGATCCTGTAAGCTCCATTCATGATCAAGATCATCTATTTGTAATTCTGCATGTTGTGTTTGCGGGGATCCGATGGATATTGAGATGCTATTTCAGATTGATTATTGATTCTATCATGTCTTTGTTATTTGTGATCTTGCATGCTTTCCGTTGTTAGTAGCCATCTTGGCCAAGTAGATGCTAGCAACTCCAAGAGTTAGTATTTATGCTCGATAGTGGGTTCATGCCTGTGGTAATCTGGGGAAGTGACAGAAATCTCTAAGGTACTAGATGTGCTATTGTGTAACATCCCAAAACTTCAAACCAAGCTTATCAAGATCCAAATCATAAAATTTAGGGTTAACAAAAACTTTTCCAAATAAAAAATGAAAGCATTCATGTGTATGTGCATTTAATTTAGGAATTGATTTGAATTGCCATGGTTCTATGATTCTTTGGTTGTAAAATGTTTCTTAGGTGAAATAAACATCATCCAAATCATTCCCAAACTTTTCCCAAAGAAAAACAACTCAAAATAAATAATTGAAGTGAATGGTCATTTTGGCCAAATTAACTATCATGCCTACTTTGGCTATTCCTAGTACTCAAAACTTAATAGAAACATGTGTGGATCTTTACACCCCTTGATAGTACACATAATGAGGTACCAAGGCCCACTTTGTGATCTGCTAAAAACATTCAAATGCTAATTTTAAATGACAGTTTAAAATTGAATCTAATTCATATGGGGAGATCCCACTATTTCAAAAACCACTCAAACAAGCTCAATTTTCAAAACCCAAGCACCCATAGAGTCTCAAGCTTATGCCTAGCAAACCCACCAAAAATCTTTTCAAAATTCAAAAGTTTATTTCTTGCGGCCATTTAATCAAACACTTGGCAGGCAGGGTTAAACTCTAAATCCTAGCTCACTGTTTTGTACAGGGTTTTGCCCCCAAATGGTCTCCATTTAATCCCCTTGTCCCCTCATGATCTAACCATGCCATTAACACCTCACCCCCTTGTCCCTAGCACCAGTGCCGAGCCACCCGAGCACCAGCTCACCGGCCGACCATGCACTCACCCCAGCAGACCATCTCCCCCTCTCTCGCCATGTCTAGGAGGTAGCCAGGACATCACCGCCACCCTCTGTCCCCTCCCCGAGCCAGGCCAAGCCATGGACCACCGAGGAGAGCCCGTGCCCAGTGCCACCGCGCCATGCCGAGCACGCGCCAGAGCACCGCACCCGGCACGCGTGCACAAGCCGCCGCTCGACCGCAGCCCGCGCCCACCGCTCTGCCACGACCCAGGGAACACGACGGACATGCCCGTTCGCCACCCAACGCACCACAGCCACCGCTCGCCGTGGACACCGCCGCCTCTGTCGCTCAGAGCGCCAGCTACCCTCCACCGCATACCACCGCCCCTAAGCCCGCATTAAGTTCCTAGAGCACCGCCAGGAGACCGCCCGTCGATCGCCACCCTCAGCCATGCCGCTAGCCGCCCGTAGCCATGTCGCCACCGTCGCCTGCCCATCCCTCTCGGTCTCGCCATCGAGCCTATAAAAGGAGGGAACCCCCAGCTAGTTGAAGCACACCACTCCACTCCCCTCACCTCACTGTTCATCCCACTCCATTAGCCGGAGCAAGGGGAGCAGCAAATCACCGGAATTGCACCAGAGCAGGCCGCCTCTAGAGGAGAAGGGCGCCGCTGATTGCGACCACCCCTGGAGCTGCCTCGACCGTCCCTAAGCTCGCCTTCGACCACCAGTCCGTTTTCCTGCATCTCCATCGTCGCTAGAGCCCTGGTACGCCCCCTATGCACCCCCACCGAGCCACTAGGGTTCGAGCTCACCGGCGACTGGTCCTTCGTCGACGACAAGCCACAGCCGTTGATCCCCACTCTAATCCAACGTCTCACATCGCCTCGTACCGCTTCGCGCGTTATGAGCCGCTGTCTTGTGCACCCCCCCTGTCAGTTGAGCCTCGCACCCGGAGTGACACTGGGCCGGCCCGTTAGAGTTTCCCGCGCAACCCAGTTAGTTTGAATTAAGATTTTCCTTTTTAGTTTAAACTTAGTTCTGTCTCTGAGTTTGAAAATGAATTCAGAGAGTTTTACAAACCCAAATTGCATGAAACTAATTTTGTCTGAAAGGTGTTGAAATGATCTATCCAAGCCTGTTGGATTTAATTCAATTAGAGTTATAGATCTCTCCAAGTAAAAATAACAAAACAGAAGCATTTGCACCTTGCAACATTTTTATAAAATCAACCAAGATATATTTTGAGTTGATTCCAACTCTCAAAATTCACATTTCATCATACCTATCTGAATATGTAATAATATTATGGCTTACATGCAGTGACTTTGGACTAGTACCAAAATAATGCTATATAGGCATTTCTAGTCACTTTAAATCATTAAACAATGAACTTAAACTAGTTAAGTATTGTTTGGTGATTGTGCACTCCATATGTATTTATAGACGATAGTACCGACCAAGTCTACGAGGAGGAGGAGTTCTACCAAGAAGAAGAAGAAGAAAACTTCAACCACTGCACTGCACAAGGCAAGCCACCATTAACAATGCAAGCTAACACTTGCAAGTATAATGCTTAGCAAGCTAAGATTAAACTAGATGGTTTAGCAAAGATGCTTTAGGCATGCTTTGGTCACACTACTTTGACTATTAGATACCCCAAGTCTTATTTACAAGATTTACTTCCTTTACTTTACCCAAAGTTCTTTACTTTTTTGAAGGTAGCATAAAGAGTATAAAACTTGACCTATTTAGAACCCCTTTAGATGTCATTCTATGGCATGAGATTGAACCCATCGTTTTCCACCTTAGTGAACACTCTTAACTTAGTAGCTTAGAGTAGATCAAAATTTGAGTCACTTTAGATGGGAACACTTGGTGAAGAATGAATTGAGAAAACCTTGGAATGATGAGTCATTCTATTGAGATGTTTTGACATGTGTTGAGAAACACAAATGGTTTATGATGGTGACATGTTGAGGCATGAGCCTTAACCCTTTTACAAAACTGATGGTTGGATTCGGATGTGATACCATTCCAAATTTACCATACAACCACACTACCTGAATTGGGTAAGGCTTAGCTGGAAATTTATATGCATTAGTATTAGTTCCCTCACGGGAGAGGTCTGAGCTGAGGCTACCTCTCAATGTTGTCCACCTGTGCAATGCCCAAGATGACTGATGGTCATGGTTGGGAGGCCATGCTCATAGGAGAGGTGCTTATACTAGGGTGTGTAAAGGGAAAGTTATGTTTGATTATTTGCATACTAAGTATGATGATTCAGGGTTATCCCTGACGGATGTATCGAATCTTGTGGTGAAAGTGTACCACGTCTGCAGAGTGTCAAACTATTCGAATAGCCGTGTCCGCGGTTATGGACAGTTGGAATGGCCATACTGTTTCGTTGTCAGCTGTTTTCAAAATGACTTATGAAATGAATGAGGAACCTTGACTTGACCACAACAGAGTTGTGTTTATGACAATATCTTTCCAACTTAAGTGATTCTAGAACTTTATTTTATCTTTCTTTGCTTCAGAACTCAGCTTAGGTTTCAAACTTAACTTTATAGTTGAACTTAGACTTAGCACTTTAACTTAGAACTATACAACTTGTTAGTGGTAGTTTGTGAATACTTAAAGAGTACTCATGGTTGTTGTCCCTGGCTATTCTCATGGCCAGACTATGAAGGAGACTATCAAGATGATGGCTAGCAGGACGGCTATGATAACTAGGACTATCTGCCTTCGTCAGCATTGCCTATGCCCCTGAAGATGGACCCCACCGCTACGCTTATCTTTTATTTCCGCTGCTTGTTGTATTAAGACTAGATCATGAGATCCTTATTTGTGTAAGACCTTATGTATGGTTTGTAATGGATGATGTACTGTGATATCCAATCCGTTATGTCTCACAAAAATGGTAATCCTGGGATTGCGAGGTATGGCATAACGGGCATCTGGGATTAAAAATCCGGGTGTTGACAAGTTGGTATCAGAGCCATCCTGACCATAGGAGACCCTAGTTAGAATGGACGTCCAAACAAAAACTTAGTTTCAAAACCAAAGTGAGTATTTATGAAAAAAACTATCTCCTCTCTTATCCTTGTGGATTCATTCTTTCTCAAAAATTCATGTTCCTCAAAATTCTTATACTACTACTTAAAATTTGACACACTTGATCACTTCACTAACTTCCTCATCCTAAATTCTTGTATATGGAGTCATCAGTTCAACAAGTTCTACCAGTTGGGAAATTGAGGTCAGCTAATCTTCGAGAGGGATCTGGATTCACTGTCGGAGTTACTAGGATGCCCACATCCGGAGTTTCTTGGAGCTCAACTTCCAGGACCCCCAGGAGGAGACCTACAGTGGCTAGTTACAGCGGACCTTAGAGGAAGCATCGAAGCACCAACTTCCGGGAGAATTCAGTTCTCCGTGAGAGAGACCAACTGCCTGTATGGATTAGCCAGGGCAACGCATGAAGCTCTCGCACGTCTATGTGCCCTCAGCGTCAACAAAATCCAAGGAACCCGTTTTACCCACTATGCAAGACGTGACTTCAAGGGAATGCCGATGGAGATGCCAAGTCACCCAGAGATGAGGCGACAAGTGGAGAATCTTGACTTCTTGCTGCACGACAGATAGCAGGAACTGGACAATGCTAGAGAGTTAGCCAACCAGAACCGTGCCATTGCCGACCAGAAGGCCCAGACTTTCGCCCTGCTCGTCCAAGACCGCCAGTCTCTTCGCCGCCAACGTGCAAAGAAGGATCGCACCATCGCCCGTCTTCGTAAGAAGGTGGCCGACCTCGAGAAGACAGTCAAGGAGCAGGAAGCTCAACTTGCAGCAAAGGAGGAAGAAGATGAGGGTGAAGATATCCAGGGAGACATGGATTCTTACCTCAGCAATGATGATGACTTTCTGGAGGAGGATGCCGTGGACTTCTACACTGATGATGAGGACTCCGACTTCATCAACGATGAGTAGATGCACTAGAGCACTATCGTAGCATGAGATGTATCGGTCCCACTGTATCGTAGCTTACAGAATGGTTCTTCAAACCATCTGTTTTCCCTTTGATTGTTGTGGTGTGTGTTGTATCGTGTGCTTGTTTGCATGAATGAAATGAAGTTAGTTGAAAAGCCTGTGTCTAACTCAAAGTTTTAGCTTTGAAAACCCAAAAACCATGAACCTTAGAATTTCCCTCTTACCCCTATATCTATCTCAATCTTCAGATGACTCGTGGAAACCAAGGAGGGAGCAGCTCGTCGCAAGACCCAATGCTACAGATCTTGCAGAATCTCATCGCAGACCGTGAAGCAAGCAGGGCGGAGCGCCAAGCTAACTTAGCAACACTCCAACAGATCGCCCAGATGGCTCTCAACAACCAAGGGCATGGAAATCAGGATCACCAAGGATCCAAACTCAAAAAATTTCATAATACCAATCCCCTAATCTTCAACCAATCTGAGAACCCACTAGATGCTGATGACTGGTTATAGACCTGGAAAACAACTTAGAAGTTGCAAGAGTTGATGAAAATGAGAAAGTTCTATTTGCCACCCACTACCTGGCGGGAGATCCAAGAGCTTGGTGGAACAGTATCCGCCTGATGAACCATGGTCAAGTGATGACATGGGAAGCATTCAAAGTCATGTTCAGCCGCACCCACGTGCCGCAAGGTCTAGTCAACAGAATGAGAGATGAGTTCCGTGAAGAAGAAGAAGAAAACTTCAACCACTGCACTGCACAAGGCAAGCCACCATTAACAATGCAAGCTAACACTTGCAAGTATAATGCTTAGCAAGCTAAGATTAAACTAGATGGTTTAGCAAAGATGCTTTAGGCATGCTTTGGTCACACTACTTTGACTATTAGATACCCCAAGTCTTATTTACAAGATTTACTTCCTTTACTTTACCCAAAGTTCTTTACTTTTTTGAAGGTAGCATAAAGAGTATAAAACTTGACCTATTTAGAACCCCTTTAGATGTCATTCTATGGCATGAGATTGAACCCATCGTTTTCCACCTTAGTGAACCCTCTTAACTTAGTAGCTTAAAGTAGATCAAAATTTGAGTCACTTTAGATGGGAACACTTGGTGAAAAATGAATTGAGAAAACCTTGGAATGATGAGTCATTCTATTGAGATGTTTTGACATGTGTTGAGAAACACAAATGGTGTATGATGGTGAAATGTTGAGGCATGAGCCTTAACCCTTTTACAAAACTGGTGGTTGGCTTCGGATGCGATACCATTCCAAATTTACCGTACAACCACACTACCTGAATTGGGTAAGGCTTAGCTGGAAATTTATATGCATTAGTATTAGTTCCCTCACGGGAGAGGTCTGAGCTGAGACTACCTCTCAATGTTGTCCACCTATGCAGTGCCCAAGATGACTGATGGTCATGGTTGGGAGGCCATGCTCATAGGAGAGGTGCTTATACTAGGGTGTGTAAAGGGAAAGTTATGTTTGATTATCTGCATTCTAAGTATGATGACTCAGGGTTATCCCTGACAGATGTATCGAATCTTGTGGTGAAAGTGTACCACCTCTGTAGAGTGTCAAACTATTCGAATAGCCGCGTCCGCGGTTATGGACAGTTGGAATGGCCATA
Organism: Avena eriantha; assembly: GCA_910589775.1. Classification (NCBI taxonomy): domain Eukaryota; kingdom Viridiplantae; phylum Streptophyta; class Magnoliopsida; order Poales; family Poaceae; genus Avena; species Avena eriantha. The sequence goes on from OU342743.1 coordinate 541,539,525, forward strand.
CTGTTTCATTGTCAGCTGTTTTCAAAATGACTTATGAAATGAATGAGGAACCTTGACTTGACCACAACAGAGTTGTGTTTATGACAATATCTTTCCAACTGAAGTGATTCTAGAACTTTATTTTATCTTTCTTTGCTTCAGAACTTAGCTTAGGTTTCAAACTTAACTATATAGTTGAACTTAGACTTAGTACTTTAACTTAGAACTATACTACTTGTTAGTGGTAGTTTGTGAAGGAAATATGCCCTGAGAGGCAATAATAAAGTTGTTATTATATATTCCTTATATATGATAGATGTTTATTTTACATGCTAGAATTGTATTGATCGCAAACATCAATACATGTGTGTTTAATAAACAAAAAGGGTTCCTAGTTATGCCTCTCTTATAGACTAGCTTGTTGATTAACAAGATGATCAAGGTTTCCAGATCATGGACATTGGATGTTGTTAATAACAAGGTCACACCATTGGTGGAATGATGTGATGAACATTCATCCGAAGTATAGCATTACGATCAAGTCATTATGTTTATATTGCTATAACATCATACGAAGTAATCTTTATCCTTAGACCATGAGATCATGTTAACTGCTAACACCGGAAGAGTATCTTGATAACATCAAACGTCACACCGTAACAGGGTGACTATAAAGATGGGTTCAGTACTACGAAGGTGTTATGTTGAGGCTCATGGATCAAGAGTGCAATTTGTCAATCCAGATGACGGATAGATATACTTTGGGCCCTCTCGGTGATATCACATTAAGATAGCTTGCAAGCAAGTGATGTGATCACTAGAATGTTATATCACGGGAACGAGAAAAGAGTGCATGTCGGTAACAAGATCAAACTAGGTATGGAGATACCGATGATCGAATCTCGGACATGTAATATATCGAGAGACAAAGGGATTTACTTACAAGCGTTAAAGGTTCTCACGATCACAAAAGTCATCGTTGAATGTGTAGGAGTCAGTACGGATCTCCAGGTCCCGCTGCTGATTATTGATCGGAGAAGTGTCTCGATCATGTCTGCATTATTCGCGAACCGTAGGGTGGCACACTTAAGAGTTACCGGACACCATTTTGGACCACATATGTTTCAGACGAAAGAATTGCAAAGCGCACGAATTGTTTCAATAGAAACTGGAAATTGTTTCGGGTGAAATTGCAAAAAGTGGTTCTGCATGTGATATTGAAATATTGCAAGGGGCTATATGTGAATGTTTGTTAATTAAAGTAATTAACAAAATTCTGAATAAATTTAATAAAAAGAGTTTTATTAAATGAGAGAGCATTAAATTTGGAGAAATTTAATGCATTTAAAGTGGTGACTTTAAAAGGGAATGTGAAGAGACATTTTAATGTGGAGGGGTTACCACCACATGAATGGGGGAGGTGAGGGGTCACCCCCATGCGCCGGCCATGGAGAGAGGGGGCACCCCCCTCCTCCTATAAAAGGCCACCCATTCCCTCCTTCATCCACACACCTCCTTGTGAAGGATCTCTCTCCCCCTCTAGAATTATTCCCCCATGGTCTCGGATTAGCGAGATACATGTTCCCGGTGGCATTTCGTCTGGAAGGAGTTGCTGCTTCTGCTGGATCGCTGGAGCGAGGAGGTGGAGGTTGTCCGGTGGCTTGAACGTGTGTGCGAGTGCGGATGCGCTGCTGAGTTGCGGCGCTTGGACTTCCTCACGATCTTGAGATCGGCAAGTGTACGACTACATCAACCACGATTTCCTACTCGTTAACAAAACTCGTTGTCTTCGAGGGTAAGTTCTCGTTGGATGTATGTCCACCCGTTGCTTTGTACCTAGTAGATAGATCTTGGCGTGTAGTTCACACCGTAGGAATTTTTTTGTTTTCTATGCTGTGTACCCAACAGTGGTATCAAAGCCTGATCTAAGCGTAGGTGCTTTGCACGGGTAGTATACATATGTTTATATGTGGGCGATGATGATCATGTTATTGCATCTTCTATGTATTTTGGATATTGGTGGCATAGTGGGATGAAGCGGCCCGGACCAACCTTACATGTCATCGTACATGAGACCGGTTCCACGACTGACATGCAACTTGTTTTGCATAAGTGGCTGGCGGGTGTCTGTCTCTCCTACTATAGTCAATATCTGATTTACAACGAGTTGCTAATAACTTAGTTATCCTCGTTGTGGTTCATGTTCGTAGGTGAGAACGGTTCTATCTCCGAAAGCCCTAAGCCATGTAAAACTTGCAATTGATAAATTAGAGGCGTCTAGTTTAGATCGTTGCTGGGCTAGTGTATTGATATGGTATTGTTGTAAGTAGATGTATGATAGATACTCTTACAACACACTCAACGTGTAAGTTCCATAGACCTTGGCCTTACACACAAAGGAATGATAGAGATCATACCACGATGCAAGTGATAGAGATCAAATCCATGGACCATATCATCTCACTTTACACATTAGATGTTAGCATCTTATACTGCTAATTTGGCACTTTTGGTAGCATTATAAGTTGATCCCTCAATTAGATATCAAGATACAAATGTGTTCTTCCTTAAGTATGCACCGTTCGGTGGATCGTGTTTCGAGACATCACGTGATGATCGGGTGTACTCGAATCTACGCTTTCATAGGAACGGGTGTAAGACAGTTTTACACAAGCGAATACTAAGGTTCTTACTTGGCGAGCCTAGCATGTACAGACATGGCCTCGGAACACGGACCGAAAGGTTAAGCATGAGTCATATAGTTGATATGATGCCCATATAGATGCTCGCCTTTGAAGCTACATCAACTCACATGATGATCAGACTTGGTGTAGTGGATTTGGTTCATGTAATCACCAAAAAGACACGAGGGATGTCGTTTTTGAGTGGGAGTTCATTAGTAATTTGGATTAGTTGAACTCAATCTATCATAAACTTAGTCTAAATAAACTTTACAAATTCTGTTGTAGATGGCACCACCTGCTTTTAATTTCAATGTGTTCATGGAGAAAGAGAAACTTGCTGCGAATGGTAGCAACTTCACCAACTGGGCTATGAATTTGAGGATTCTCCTCACTGTCGCACAAAAGCAATATGTGCTAGATGCGCCGCTAGGCCCCCCACCAGCTCCTGATGCCCCTGACGAGGAAAATAATGTCTATGTGACTCGTCAGGAGGACCACAACTTAGTTCATTGTGGCATACTGTATGGGCTAGAGCCAGAACTTCGAAAGCGTTTCGAAAATGGCAATGCCTTTGATACCATGGGAGAATTGAAAATGATTTTCGATACCCATGCTGCCGTGGAGAGTTATAATGCTACATAAAGGTTCTTTAGCTGCATGATGGAGGAAAACAACTCCGTTAGTGAGCACGTACTCAAAATGTCTGGGTACGCCGATAAGCTTGTGTCCTTGGGAATAACGATTCCCATTGACTTAGGCATACATCGTGTTCTCCAATCTCTGCCACCTAGCTACAGAGCTTCGTGATGAACTATAATATGCAGGGCATGAAGAAGTCTCTTCCCGAGCTTCTGTCAATGCTTAAGAATGCAGAAGTGGAGATTAGGAAAGAACATCAAGTGTTGATGATCAATAGGACCACCGGTTTCAAGAAAGACAAGAAAGGCAAGCACAAGGGAAAGAAGGGTGGCAAGTCTATTGCCACGCCTGAAAAGAAACCCCGAGCTGGCCCTAAGTCTGACACCGAGTGCTACTATTGTAAGGGGACTGGCCATTGGAAGCGCAACTGCCCCAAGTATTTGGTGGATAAGAAGTCCGACAAGGCAAACAAAGGTATATGTGATATACATGTTATTGATGTGTACTTGACTAGTACTCGCAGTAACACCTGGGTATTTGATACGGGATCAGTTGCTAATATATGTAACTCGGTTCAGGGGCTACGAAACAAGCGACAACTAGCAAGGGATGAGGTCAGAATGTGGGTCGGCAATGGATCAAAAGTTGATGTGATCACCGTCGGGACGCTACCTCTCCATTTGCCATCGGGATTAGTTATAAACCTAAATAATTGTTATTTAGTGCCTACACTGAGCATGAAAATTGTATCTGGATCGTGTTTGATGCAAAGTGGTCATTCCTTTAAATCTGAAAACAATGGTTGTTCGATTTATAAGAATTATATCTTTTATGGTCATGCACCTATGTTGAATGGTTTATTTCTGTTGGATCTCGATAGTAATATTACACACATTCATAATGTTAATGCTAAAAAGATTAAACTTGATGATGATATGTCCACATATATGTGGCACTGCCGTCTAGGTCATATTGGCATTAAACGCACGAAGAAACTCCATTTTGATGGACTTTTGGAATCACTTGATTTTGAATCATTTGATACATGTGAGCCATGCCTTATGGGAAAGATGACTAGAACGCTGTTTTCCGGTTCAATGGAACGGGCGACATATCTATTGGAAATCATACATACTGATGTGTGTGGACCAATGAGTGTGTCGGCGCGAGGTGGATATCGTTATTTTCTTACTTTCACGGATGATTTGAGTAGATATGGGTATATCTATTTGATGAAACACAAGTCTGAAACTTTTGAAAAGTTCAAGGAATTTCAGAATGAAGTGGAAAATCATCGTAGTAGAAAGATCAAATTTCTACGGTCTCACCGTGGAGGAGAGTATCTAAGTTACGAGTTTAGCACACACATGAAAGAGTGTGGAATAGTTTCACAACTCACGCCTGCCGGAACACCACAACGTAATGGTGTGTCGGAACATCGTAATCGTACCTTATTGGATATGGTTCGATCTATGATGTCTCTGACTGACTTGCCACTGTCATTTTGGGGTTATGCACTGGAAACAGCTGCATTCACTTTAAATCAGGCACCGTCTAAATCCGTTGAAACGACACCATATGAATTATGGTTTGGAAACAAACCTAAGCTGTCATTTCTTAAAGTTTGGGGATGCGATGTTTATGTAAAGAAACTTCAACCGGATAAACTCGAACCCAAAGCAGAAAAATGCGTCTTCATAGGATACCCTAAGGAAACAATTGGGTATACCTTCTATCACAGATCCGAGGGCAAGGTTTTTGTTGCCAAGAATGGATCCTTTCTTGAGAAGGAGTTTCTCGCGAAAGGTGTGAGTAGTCGGAAGGTAGAACTCGAAGAGGTTATTGAACCTTCTCTTCATGGAATGGTGAGTGGCGCAGCACCGGAAGTTGTTTCGGAGTTGAGTTCACCTGATGAAGAGAGAGCTAATGATAATGATCATGAAACTCCGAAAGAGGACACTACCGAACCTCACAGGTCAAGCAGGACACGTGCAGCTCCTGAACTGTACGGCAATCCTGTTGTGAATTTCATGGTCGATGAAATGGATGACCCTGCGACGTATGAAGAAGCGATGATGAGCCCGGATTCCAACAAATGGCTAGAAGCCATGAAATCCGAGATGGAATCCATGTACGAGAACCAAGTTTGGAACTTGGTGGACTTACCTCACGACCAAAAGGCCGTTGAGAATAAATGGATTTTCAAAAGAAAAACTGATGCCGATGGTAATGTGACCATCTATAAGGCTCGACTTGTCGCAAAGGGGTTTCGACAAATTCAAGGAGTTGACTACGATGAGACATTCTCTCCCGTAGCGATGCTTAAGTCGGTTAGGATTATGTTAGCAATTGTTGCATATTTCGATTATGAATTATGGCAGATGGATGTCAAAACTGTGTTCCTCAATGGTAATATTGAAGAAGAGTTGTATATGATACAACCTAAGGGTTTTGTCGATCCTAAGGATGCTAATAAGGTATGCAAACTTCAGCAATCCATCTATGGACTGAAGCAAGCATCCCGGAGTTGGAATCTCCGCTTTGATGAGGTGATCAAAGAGTTTGGATTTGTCCAAACTTATGGAGAGGCTTGTTTTTACAAGAAAGTGAGTGGGAGCAATGTGGCATTTCTGATATTATATGTGGATGACATATTATTGATTGGAAATGGTATAGATCTTTTAAACAGTGTTAAAAGTTATCTAAACAACAAATTTTCGATGAAAGACCTTGGTGAAGCGTCATATATATTAGGCATTAAAATCTATAGAGATAGATCAAGGCGCCTAATTGGGCTATCGCATAGTACATACCTTGATAAGATATTAAAGAAGTTTAATATGGATGGAAGTAAGAAGGGGTTCTTACCTATGTTGCAAGGCAAGACATTGAGTAAGACTCAAAGTCCGGCTACGGCGGAAGAAAGAGAGATGATGGATAAGATCCCCTATGCCTTGGCCATAGGCTCTATTATGTATGCCATTCTATGTACAAGACCGGATGTGGCACACGCTATTAGTTTGACTAGTAGGTACCAATCTGATCCAGGTTTGGAACACTGGATATCGGTAAAGAACATCATCAAGTACTTGAGAAGAACTAAGATTATGTTTCTTATATACGGAGGTGGAGAAGAGCTAGTCGCTAAGTGTTATGTCAATGCTAGCTTTGACACCGATCCGGATGACTCTAAGTGTCAATCCGGATACGTATTTCTCTTGAACGGAGCAGCAGTTAGTTGGAGGAGTTCCAAACAACCTGTGGTGGCTAGATCAACGACAGAGGAGGAACATGTTGCTACTTCAGAAGCGGCGTAGGAGGCGGTTTGGATGAAAGAGTTCATTACGGAACTAGGTGTGGTTCCTAGTGCGTTGGACCCAATGGTGATCTATTGTGACAACAATGGAGCCATTGCCAACGCAAAGGAACCGAGGTCTCACAAGAATTCCAAGCATATTAAGCGCCGGTTTCACTCCATCCGCGAGTATGTCAAGGATGGAGATATAAAGATTTGTAAAGTACACACGGACCTAAATGTAGCAGATCCGTTGACTAAAGTTCTCCCTAGGGCAAAACATGATCAACACCAGAACTCCATGGGTGTTAGATTTATCACTATGTGAACTAGATTATTGTCTCTAGTGCAAGTGGGAGACTGAAGGAAATATGCCCTGAGAGGCAATAATAAAGTTGTTATTATATATTCCTTATATATGATAGATGTTTATTTTACATGCTAGAATTGTATTGATCGGAAACATCAATACATGTGTGTTTAATAAACAAAAAGGGTTCCTAGTTATGCCTCTCTTATAGAGTAGCTTGTTTATTAACAAGATGATCAAGGTTTCCTGATCATGGACATTGGATGTTGTTAATAACAAGGTCACGCCATTGGTGGAATGATTTGATGAACATTCATCCAAAGTATAGCATTGCGATCAAGTCATTATGTTTATATTGCTATAACATCATACGAAGTAATCTTTATCCTTAGACCATGAGATCATATTAATTGCTAACACCGGAAGAGTATCTTGATAACATCAAACGTCACACCGTAACAGGGTGACTATAAAGATGGGTTCAGTACTACGAAGGTGTTATGTTGAGGCTCATGGATTAAGAGTGGAATTTGTCAATCCAGATGATGGATATATATACTCTGGGCCCTCTCGGTGATATCACATGAGGATAGCTTGCAAGCAGGTGATGTGATCACTAGAATGTTATATCACGGGAACGAGAAAAGAGTGCATGTCGGTAACGACATAAAACTAGGTATGGAGATACCGATGATCAAATCTCGGACATGTAATATATCGAGAGACAAAGGGATTTAGTTACAAGCGTTAAAGGTTCTCACGATCACAGAAGTCATCGCTGAATGTGTAGGAGTCAGTACGGATCTCCAGGTCCCGCTGCTGATTATTGATCGGAGAAGGGTCTCAATCATGTCTGCATTATTCGCGAACCGTAGGGTGGCACACTTAAGAGTTACCGGACACCATTTTGGAGCACATATGTTTCAGATGAAAGAATTGCAAAGCGCAGGAATTGTTTCAATAGAAACCAGAAATTGTTTCGGGTAAAATTGCAAAAAGTGGTTCTGCATGTGATATTGAAATATTGCAAGGGGCTATATGTGAATGTTTGTTAATTAAATTAATTAACAAAATTCTGAATAAATTTAATAAAAAGAGTTTTATTAAATGAGAGAGCATTAAATTTGGAGAAATTTAATGCATTTAAAGTGGAGACTTTAAAAGGGAATGTGAAGAGGCATTTTAATGTGGAGGGGTTACCACCACATGAATGAGGGAGGTGAGGGGTCACCCCCCATGCGCCGGCCATGGAGAGAGGGGGCACCCCCTCCTCCTATAAAAGGCCACCCATTCCCTCCTTCATCCACACACCTCCTTGTGAAGGATCTCTCTCCCCCTCTAGAATTATTCCCCCATGGTCTCGGATTAGCGAGATACATGTTCCCGGTAGCATTTTGTCTGGAAGGAGTTGCTGCTTCCGTTGGATCACTGGAGCGAGCAGGTGGAGGTTGTCCGGTGGCTTGAATGTGTGTGCGAGTGCGGATGCGCTGCTAAGTTGCGGCGCTCGGACTTCCTCATGATCTTGAGATCGGCAAGTGTACGACTACATCAACCACGAGTTCCTACTCGTTAACAAAACTCGTTGTCTTCGAGGGTAAGTTCTCGTTGGATGTATGTCCACCTGTTGCTTTGTACCTAGTAGATAGATCTTGGCGTGTAGTTCACACCGTAGGAAATTTTTTTTCTATGCTACGGACCCAACAGTTTGCGAGTACTTAAAGAGTACTCATGTTTGTTGTCCCTGCCTATTCTCATGGCCAGACTATGAAGGAGACTATCAAGATGATGGCCAGCAGGACGGCTATAATAACTAGGACTATCTGCCTTCGTCAGCATTGCCTGTGCCCCTGAAGATGGACCCCACCGCTACGCTTATCTTTTATTTTCGCTGCTTGTTGAATTAAGACTGGATCATGATATCCTTATTTGTGTAAGACCTTATGTATGGTTTGTAACGGATGATGTACTGTGATATCCAATGCGTTATGTCTCGCAAAAATGGTAATCCTGGAATTGCGAGGTATGGCATAACGGGCATCTGGGTTTAAAAATCCGGGTGTTGACATGTTGCTACGAGGGAGAAAACAACAATTCTTTGTTCATATAACAATCGTATTGTTTACATTACACGCAATTCGTAAAGTAATAATCTGTTCCTTGCAACTTAATATTGGAGGGGGTTCGGATGATAACCTGAAGGTGGATTATTAGTCATAGATGCAGTTGGATGGCGGTCTATGTATAATGTTGTAATGCCCAGTCAAGTCTCAAAGGAGTCAAGATGATTAGTATATGCTTGTATGCTTTCTCGATGTTTGTCAATTGCCCCGCTGTAATTTGTTCATCCATCATGTTATCTATCTTAAGGAGAGCCACCTCTAGTGAACTATGGACCCCTCCTTTCTTTTACATACAATCTACAAACTGTTTACTGCTTTGTGTTTACTTTCTGCAAACTATTACTTCCTTCCATTTGATACGTTTAATTCTTTGTTTTCAGCAAAACCGGTGAGATTGACAACCTCATCGCAATTTGGGGACAGAGTTCTGTGGTTGTGTTGTGCAGGTCTCCATGTTGCTTCTGGCACCGGTAGTGCGACCTGCCAACGTTCAGCTAGCTACACCTTTGGGGTGTTTCCTTGCTCCTACTGGATTGATAACCTTGGTTTCATAACTGAGGGAAACTTACTACTGTGCTTATCATACCTTCCTCTTGGGGTTCCCCAACGAGCCCGTTAATACACGAGTTAGCATGCTGCTAGGAGGAAACCCTAATATTTTGACAGAACGCGAACTATACGGTGGGAACACATGTTCTCCTCATATAGTGGCGCCCATATAGTTGCGTCCGACCACAAAATCGCATGGGAAGGTACCTCCAACTCCAAAAATTCAATACTTTTTCTCTCTTCTACCTCAAAACTCTCTCAAAACCACAAGAGATCTTCATCTCCACTCAATTTCGTTTGATTTCCTCTCTCCACTCAAAACCAAGTGGGCTTGCCCCATTGTATTAAACCAACGCGGTATTTCTGATGACTTTAATTTACTTTGCAATAGAGCTGGCCTGCAAAAATTTGTGTACAATGATGTACCTACTTATCGTCGCTTAACTATTGAATTCCTAAGTTCGTTGCAAAGCACCGTTAAACAATGGCAAGGAGATGACACTATTTCTTTCCGTCTAATGAACAACAACTACACCTTAACATTAGATGAATGGTGCACATACTTTAATTTCCCAAACAATGATGTTCATGCTTTACCCGCATCCTTTACTAGCTTAAATCCTTCCCCCGAACAATACTATAATGGAATGAGCTTCACTACTAGAGTGAACAAGGGGAAGAATATTCAACATCCCGCAATTCGCTATTTTTTCTATGTTATTGCTAACACCTTGCAGGCACATAATGAGTTCACGAGACTCAACGAGGAGGACATCCTAGTCCTCACAAAGGCTTCTTACATCAACTGAACCTATCACTCAACTTGGGTGCCATCCTTGTGCGCTACCTGGAGCACCAAGCCTCCCAAAGCCAAGGGCCAATCATAGGAGGAGGTGTCATCACCATGCTTGCCACTACCCTAGACATCTATCTAGGTGAGCTGCAACCCGTGCTAGGTGAGAAATGTGTTGGTTTCTCCACCTTGAGAGCATGTGGAATGCTCACTAGGAGAGGTGGTGTTTATTATCTGCATATTGCTGAAGCTGGATGTCTCTACCCTGCTCCTATGCCTAATGGTATTTTCTCTATCAAAGGAAGGACGTTTGCTATATGACTTGCAGGTTGAGCAACACCAACCCGAGGAAGAGATTCCGGAAGAGGATGAGGACCAAGAGGAGGATCAAGAAGTTCCTTACCAAGAGGAGCAGCCACAAACCAAGTTCGCCACATACCAAGATTTTCAAGGACTTGGAGGGACTGTGGAGAGGATGCATAGCCTCTCTTTTAACCTCCGAGAATCAACTAGTAACCTCTCAACTCAATTTGCGAACTGGAGTAATGACTTTTTCCCGCCACCGCAATGATTTGAAGGGCTTGCAAAAGCCTAAGCTTGGGGAAGTTTCCTCATGTATCTTTATTTGGCGTTTATTTTCTTTTATTTAGAGGTTGCGTTTTTATTTGAGTTTATAAGCACTCGTATTAGTTTCCCCAACACCTTATTTTTAGTTCTTTCTATTTTCTTTCGAAATTTTCTAGCCAAGCTTTGCCGCCAATTTTCTATTCTTTAAAGTTCCTCTCTTAAAAACCACAAAAATATTTTTCCATTTTTCCTTATTTTCCCTCTTTCTTTTCTTTCCGCCTCGAGGTCTTCATATATTTGCAGGAGAGTGGTCGACTTCGAGTTTCCAAGAAATGAATAAAAAGAAGAGAGAAGTGGAACCAAACATGAGAGGTATGCCTTACGACTCCACTTTTGAAGTTTGAGAAACCAATGCTAGTTAGTAGTAAGTGATGAGATATTATATTGGTGGAGTAAGTCTTTGTATTGTAGTAAGATTTTCATTTGCATGGGTTTTTAATTGGGTACATTTTGTTCTAGCATAGGGCAGATCTTTAGAGAGGAATAGATGTCCTCAAAAATGTACTTGTGGTTAGTACACAAAAAGAAGGAATCCCCAAGCTCTTGATCATGCTCAGCATCACACTACAAGAAAAGTTGGTTTTTACAACGGACGATTTTCATGGTTGAAGGCCCGTTTTTTGTGGCTAAAAAGTCTTCTACGACGGATAGCCATCGTGGTAAAAGCCCCGTCACAAAAGAATCTACCACAGTTTTTTTTCCTGACCGTGGCGGATCGCAACCTTCAGCCACAAAAACTTGTTCCGTCGTAGATCTGTTCGCCAGCCGCGTTGACTGCTAATGTCATGCAAACTTCCATGTGGTAGCCACCGTCAACAGTCAGTTACCTTCGTTAACGGCCATAGAAACCGTGGCAGAAGCCAGGCCTAGCCAAGGCCTACTAAATTCTAACTGGGCCGACCCATTAAGGGAGCCCAATTAGAAGATGGCCCGTTACTGTTTTGTTCTGTACTGTTTGAAATGGTCCCAAAGTTGCAGCTAGCAGCAGCCCACGAACTTTTAGGCCCAATACTGTTTCGGCCTAAAGAAGGCCCATGATAGCCCAACACTCTCCGACCCATTAGCATCCTACGCAAGTTGCTCCTGTACATTTTAGGCCTACGGGCGGCCCATCACTATTTATCGCAGCCCTTCGTAGGCGGCCTACTGACGGCCCTTGTCTGAGATGGCCCATTACTGTTTAGGCCTATTACTGTTCTGGCCTTTCACTGTTCTAGGCTTTACCTGTTCAGGCCCACAAGCGGTCCTTTACTGTTCTAGTCGAGTAAATGTGTCGGGCTATTACTGCCCTAGCCTAGAAATTTCTCGGGTCGTTACTGTTCTGGCTTGTCACTATTCTGGCCTTTCACTATTGCGACCCATTACTGTTGTGGCCGGCTACTGTTTTGGTCTGTTACTATTCTGGGATTTCATGATTTCTTGCCTGTTACAGCGATGGGTTGTTTCTGTTACGGCTTGCTACTATTAAGGCATGTTAGTGTTATGGCTTGTTACAGTTATGACATGTTACTCTTACAGCCTGTTATGGTTACGTCTAGTTACAACTTGTAGGTCGGCCCATTACGTTTACGGCCTTTTACAGTTTCAGCCTTTTCTGAAGCCCATAACAATATCATAAAACGTTTATATAATCTAGCATTTTTTACTATTCATCGTCAGCCGAATACACGATGGGCCAATAACAAAGCACGGTACTGTTGCCTAATCGACCTGCCTGGCGTAATTACCGTAATGACTACCACATATGTGGATGGCGTCAACTAAATGCATACATGGTCTATGCGAGTTGTCTAGATATTACATCAGTTGTAAACTTCTTAAATTATTACATATTATCAAATCAAGGGAAAGAAAAATTGGCATTTCACTTGACAATCAAGTTAATAGAAGAGTCCTTAGTTGATCACCTGCATCTTCCTTTGAGTGTGACAGCTACATTAGAGGAGACATGATCTTGCAGCCCCCTCTTTGGTGGCAATAGCAATAATTGCACCCTGAAACTAAGTAATAACAAGTTAATACATCAAACAAGACAACCTACTTATTTGACTGATATGACAGGAGCTATGATCTGGAGTTTACAACTGGTCAATGGTTCAATTATTGACCAACATGTCAAACAAACAGGACAAGCAAGCATGCATTAAATAAGTGTGCCTACCGTGAAACGAGCAATCAAAAAATGTGTGTGTGTGGCTTAGAATTTCAGCAAAAATAAACTAGCTAGGTCATTTTAGCAAAAATATATGGAAGCAGTTCTATACCCTAAAATGCAAAAGACGTCGGGTGACTCGGAATTTGCGCTAAGACACAAAATGGCATACAGTTACTGTCATAGAGAAGAATGAACCAGATATAAATTATAACCATATCATACGAGAACTTGTAGAGTAGGAATGCAAACCACGAATGAACTATATATTGTAGAGGATAGTTATGTCGTGAGTTAGGATAAACCAGTCCCAGAACCAGATGCAAGATATAATGGTGTCGCTCGTGAACCTGTAGAGCAGGACAAACAAGCATTAGACAAGTGTGCCTAGAATGAAATGAGCAATCAAACAAAGTGTTTCTTAGAATTTCAGCAAATATAAACAAGCGAGGTCATTTCAGTAAATATATATGGAAGCAGTGGCATCTCCTGGAATGCATAGTCGTTGGGTGACTCAGAATTTGCAGTGAGCTACACAATGGCATGTAGATGCTGTCATAGCTAAGAATCAACCAGATAGAAATTATAATGGCATCATAAGAGAACGTCTAGAGCAGGAATGCAAACCACGAGTGAACTACATAGTAGAGGACAGTTATGCCGTTGTCAGGATGAACAAGCACCAGATAAGGAATTAATGGCATCCCTTGTGAACCTGTAGAATAGGCTATGCAAACCAACATGTTCATTATTCCATTTTGAGCTATATGCAAGAAAAAGGACATAGTTAGTGATGCACCTTTTGAAGAAGCAGATGGCAACAACAAAATTATAATCGAATTACTACGAAGAGTTTAAATGGCTACTACAGGATAGCAGAATGGTGCCAAGGAGGAAATAATAGCAGGAACTGATCTCAGGACGAAACAAATAGATTCAGCAACTGTAGAGCAGGGAATCCACACTAATATTTTTTGCTGACTTCAGATTTTGCAAGAATTACACGGTAGCAGGCAATTACTGTTGTATGGAGTAGCTAAGAACATGTGTATGACAAAATAAGTGACATGTCCATGACTTGAAATTTTTAGAGCAGCGCATGAAAACCAACATGTCTAATGACCTTGTATGTACTAGCACGAAGAACAGGCATGCCCACTGACTTGTATGTACGAGCACGATGACAAAGATGCAGTTCACTGCGACAGGCTTGAACTTGCTATACTACTGACGAAATAAAAACGGGTTGCGGATTTGGTTAACGTTGGTCAGAGAGGCATCTAAGCATCGTCGGTACCGTGCGGGTGACCTCCAGGTCACCGAGGATGCTGCGGTTGCGATGGCTGTTGGCGTCGGGGAAGCAGATCTTGGGCGGTTGATGCCGGGTTGAGCGTGGTGTAGGAGAGTGTCGCTGAGGCAGATCTAGTGTAGTGAACGGCGACGATAGAGCAGCTGGTCTAGAGCGGTGGACATGGAACTCCCGGAACTAGATCACGTACGGTGTACACCGGTCAAGCGGATCCGGTACGGTTGGGTAGCTTTCGGCGGCCGGGAAGCAGATCTTGGGCGGTTGATGACGCCATCAGCGTGGTGAACGACACCGCAGCTCCGGTGAACCAGATCCAGTGGGTGAGCATCGGTGAATCGGCTCCGTGGCGGTGCACGAGACCGCCGCTCAAGTAGGTCCAGACGCTGTGGAATTTCCGTCGGCTGATGCACGTCGTGGTCGTGGAGGTGAGGGCGTGGGAGAGAGGGGGCTGGGATTTTTGGAAGAACCAGCAGGAAAATTTGGGCGAATCCGGACTAAGGAGGTGAACAGAAATATAAATTACGATCATGCCCCCAAGCTACCGACTTTAGCTTGTCCATAGGGCATCAGAACAATGGGTAGAATCGAAATTTTGAAGTCAAAAGTTTTTGAAACTGAGGGGCAGGAAATGCTTCAAGATCGATGTGTGATTTTGCCGCTTGATTGAGATATTGAATTTGGCGACCGTCCATCTAATAATAATATAAAAATGGTACTGCCCTGGTGGGATATTTTGCCTCAAAGTTTTTGAAACTGAGGGGCGAGAAATGCTTCAAAGTCCCGGTGGGAGATTTTGTCTCAAAGTTTTTGAAACGGAGGGGCGAGAAATGCTTCAAAGTAGGTGTGCGGTTTTACCGCTCGATTGAGATTTTGAATTTGACAAGCGCCCATGTGATAATAATAATATAAAAATGGTACTCCCTGTGTGGGAGATTTTGGCTCAAAGTTTTTGAAACGGTTAGGCAGGAAATGCTTTGAAGTCGGTGTGTGTGATTTTGCCGCTCGATTGAGATTTTGAATTTTGCTAGCATCCATGTACTAGTAGTAGTAGTAGTAGTAGCAGCAGTAGTAGTAGTAGTAGTAGTAAAAAAATATGGTAGAACGTACGGCTATATGGTCCGGAATTCATGACTGAGAGTCACATCAACTGATCATCCAGATAACCACACTTGAGGTACTCCCTGTGTTGGTATTACTAGGCCGAAGTAGTACTAGTTCGGAGAATTAACTTCACCTACTAGCTTTATAGCTGATTATTGCATGCAGTAGTAATCCTAAAATCCAGGCAATGCTCGTGGCCACCGCATCTAATTGAAAACATGCAAGCCAATGGATGCACTCCCGTTTTAACAACATGATCGGCCAGGATCATTACACGACGTGGTGGTTCATATTTTACGGTTAACTAGAGGGGTAATTGAGCAAAACTAGGAGCATTAATTGGTCCTCCGGCCTAGCAATTGAGGCTGTAAAATAATTAAGAGGTATATACACCTTTAGTCCCACATCTTGCACCGCGAGAGCATTTTAGTCCCACATATTGAAAAATGAGCAATACTAGTCCCTCAACTTATATCTCGAGAGCATTTTAGTCCAATTTAATGGAATTTCAGTGAATTTGACTTAATTTGTCCACAAATGATGTTGATTTTTGTTTAAATGACCTCTCTATATTTTTTATGTCATTTGTGTCCCTATACAGACTGATAAGTGGGCCACCTGTTAGTAGACATACAAATAAAATAGTTAAATCTCTAAGAGGATAATGGATTCGAACTTAACACTTTTGTACAAGGACACACACACACAAGCCACTATGCTGGTAGATGCCCACAACTACTCATGTGAGACGAGGAGTACTTGAGATGACGTAATTATGCCAGACGTGGAATACTTGGGAGGAAGTAATTATTTATACAATAAAAAATCACATATGAACGCAAAAAATGCTCACGTCTATGTTGGCATGGTCCATAATATCAATTGTATAGCTTTGTCGTTAACCTAGTAGCTAGCTGCAGTGTCTAGAATAAACTTGAGTTTTTTCTTATTCGCAAAAATGAAAAGGAATAAAGTTGAGTTGTTATTGTACCCCAGAACACATATTTTTCAATATCCAAGATAAAGAACACATCAGTCAGAGCGCTCTTCAGTTAATCACTTTTGTGTGCATGTTGTAGTGGCAAGGTTGATTTCTTCAGCAGCGCGGGTAATTAGTTCGATACCCTACAATGCATTGGTAGTTTTTCTTATTTGTTTTCTTATTCAGATCCTCCTATCAAGCCGTACCGAGGTCACAATTGGTAGGCAGAAAATACACAGGGGCCATTTTGCAAAAATTATGATGCCACATGTCACTTCCAGAATTAGTTACGATGAATTCAGACAAAATCACAGAAATTTGATTGAATTGGACTAAAATGTTCCTGGTTACAAGTTGTGGGGCTAGTGTTTCTCACTTTGTAAGATGTGGGACTAAAACGCTCCCGCGGTGCAAGTTGTGGGACTAAAAACATATATGCCTCAATAATTAACAACCATGCTATTGAGAGAACATGAGGTTTTTAGCTCCACGGAGCATACACCCCATCCGGCCACATGGTGAGCATCCAAGGGCACAGCCAAAAAGCAAAATTGAAAAATGGAAAATGCCATGCAAAACATGGAAAATACCCTGCGTTTGCGTGTGCCCTGAGGATCAGGGAGCGCAGGTTTTCTTCTTAGATTTTGGGATAATTAAATATAATGAGGTTATGATACTACTACTACTAGTATCATCCTACACCTACACACTCGCGTGCTCCTAGGAGTCGTAAAGCTGGTGTATGCACGACCGTTGTACCGTAATTAGTGCACGTGCGCATGTGCGTGCCCGTGCTAGTTTGATGAAACGCGCTTGCGGTTGCTGTGTGCATGTCGTCGTCTCTTTTTCACACGATTTGCTTGGCTTTCCCAGGTCTTTGTTTAAATGTGTGTCTCTAGAACCACTTCCTGTGCTAGTCGATGAGACCGAGACCACACAAACACCATCATCCATGGCCAGAAAGAAGAAGGAGGACTGGCCATGGGCTGGTCTCCCTGAGGGACTCGTCCAGAAGACAGGTGACATCTTCCTTTCGACAGGCGACTTCGACTACTACGCCGCCTTTCGGTCAGTCTGCAGCGCCTAGCGTGGCTTCACGGAGGAGCGCTTTATGCCAGCCAACTGGATTGTTCTAGAGCACCAGTTTTCGGAGGAGTATCAGGTAGAAGCCGCCGCCATCACGTTGCTGAAGATGGGAACTGGCCGCCACCTTGAGAAGAAGATTAGCCGGGTTATTCGCATGTGCTTTCTTTATATTCATCTGTATATATGCGATCCATTTTTTGCATTCACATCCTATACTATCTGTTTTTCAAGTTTTGTTTCTTCATCCACTTGTTGCCTAGGGTTTTGCTCCATGGTTTACCTTGATTGAATTTCAGTCTGTTTACCTTGACTGAATCTCTGTTTCTCCTCCCTCTATCTCTGGAAGGTATTTTTATGTCGGTAGCACAACCGGCGGCCTTCTTGTGCTTGGATAGAGGGTGCAGCCGTACAAGACCTGGTTGTACAACCCCTTCTCGGGTGCTATCAAGCGCCCGAGGGCGGAGATACCGACCAAGAGGGTGGCTTCCGTCACTGTGAAGATGTTCCTGTCATTGATGGTGTTTACATCAAACAATCAGAACACCACCATTCGGTGGGCGGATGGGAGCACAGAGGAAGGGAGTCGCTCTGTCTTTGATGAAGGGTGGTACTCGCCGTATGACTTTGCGGAACTCTAGAGCATGACCTCTTATGCCGGTGATGTTTTTGTCATAGACAGATACGCGTATGTCCTCTCGACTATGTGTGATGCTGCTCATGGAGATGTGCAGCTGCAGCGCTCCGCACGAACCCTGGAGATGCATCCTACCGTTGCAGGCCCTATTCTGGGCTGCCAGTTCCCAGAGAATGTTTTTACCTCATCGAGTCTGACGAGGAGTTTTTGTTCGTTGTGAGTGGACCGGTCTACGGCGGCAGGCCAGTTGTTTACCGGGTTGATACCCAGAACTATGTCCTTCAGCCAGTCAGAGGCATCGGAAGTCGTGTTCTCTTCGTTGCTAAGAATCGGTGCGTCTGCTTCGATAGCACCAAGGTACCCACGGTGCAGGCCGGCAACATATACTATGCGGATCTATCCGAGATTAGATCTTACTACTTTGAGGCTCTTGCGTGGGAAGAAGAGCCAAGCGTTGTATATGGGTATGGAGTAGGAGGATTGTGGAATGACCGTCCTTTCGAACTCTATCAACTGCCGGCAGAGTATTGCAGAATCGTCGAGCATTCTGAGCTGCAGATGGTGCCGCCATATGGTGAGGATGGTACCACCCACTACGATTAATACGACGGCTATCCATCAGTTTGATGGATTGTGTGGGTCTGCTCCTGATGTATTCTCTTTAGGTCTGCTCTTTATGTGTTCACTTTGTTGAGTGAACGTCTATGAATTTTGCAAGTTCTATGGTGCCCGTGTAATATAATGGACGTTCTCCCTGTTCCAGTAGATCGTGTGTTGTACGTCTTACAATTTCACTGTTTTTTCATGTGTGTGTAGTAATTTTGATAGATGCTCAGTTTGCAACAATCCTCAAACAACTTACAACTGCAAATTACAGTAGATTATTACAATCCTCAGTAAACTTGATAGTAATAAAATGAAGCATAAAAGTTGTAGCAGAGTCCAGACAACTAAAAAAACACTATAACTCGTGTTACAGAAAAGGTCTCTATGGAGCTTGCATCTCGAGACATGTAACAACTGGCTTCCCATGAGAGCTGCAAATGAGATTATTAAGTATGTTCTGCATTAAGGCTTGCCTGTTTTTCAATTCATATAAGTCTTTGCGTGCTATGGTGATTGCTGAATCTGTTTTGTTGGCTTCTTGCTCAACAATATCACGGGCATCTTGGAGGTAATCCTCAAATAATCTTTCGGCTGAAAAACAAGGATCAGTCGAAGCGGTGTGCCATGAGCAATAGGTATTGTCACTACTGCTGTGTGAAACAAAATCTGAACTTGGAGAAGCGGGTCTTTGTTCGGCATTCAGAGGGTCATTTGCAGCCTGAAATAAACACAAAACAAGTTATAACAGCATTACCATGAAATCACACCACCATGAATTTTAAATGTGTCAATGCGGTAATATATGAGGAATCAATTAACAGTGGTGGCTCATACATCTATTTCTTCTTGAATAAGTGGACCAGCTGGTGCCATGGAGCGATGCGAGCATGTGCTGCTCTGTGAAATGACTGCTCTACTTGAAGATGGCTGAGACCAAGACAAAACAAGTTACTTAAACAACATACTTGGGAAACAAACTACAAGTTCATTTTGAATAACAATGCGAGCAATCAACCAAAGTACCTGATGCAGATTGCTCAAACTAGAATGTGCAGAACATGAATAAAACGAATATTCAAACTAAGACATTATGTTTCTCATATATAAACTAGCCAGGAACTACACAACAAAATCTGCCACTGATTTAATCATAGACAAAAACAGAGTAACTCAGCCAATAAAAAGACATCAATTGTGAGCCTCGAATATGCTAGCTAGATAATTTTAGACAAACAATGAATCAAGCAATCATACATTGAATTATTCATGAATAGCCAGATAATTTCAACGCTTCGGCAGCCTGAGAACAACAAACTGAACCATCAAGTGCCTCGTATTAAAATATCCAGTTCTTTTAACTATGATACAAAGTAGATACAAGAGTGAGATGAACTGCACAGAGTTCCTTATGATACATGTGTGGATCTTATCGCTAGTGTGGCCTTGTTCTTATTATCAGACAACTCAGATGCATACACCCGGCCTCTCCATATCTAGGAAATTGAACTAAGCACATGGAACAAAAGCAGACCATAGTGGGGCTAAAATGTTTGACGCTAATTTTTGGCAAAAAATATGAAAACAAGAAAGACAATTAGTAAATTTAAGCAAACAAAAAATATGGCAAGGACCAAACTTCAGGTGGGGGGCCTTACGGTAGGTGTTACACGAGATCTACGGCGGCTCGTGTGGACGGGCGGAGTTTATACTCCATTGTTGCTCCTCTGCATAAAGGTAAGGCCAACTATAAATACAAACAGGTTCCAACATGATATACGTTGGCATGAAGTAAAACAAAAGTGATGGGGTCTTACGAGATTATAGGAGCCATTCACTCTATGATATTGTGTGCAAACTGAGGCTGCTCCTTGCATAATAACAGCAAACAATTTGAGCCGCGGGTTAAGTGGGATCAAATCGATAGTACATAATGGTCAAATAGTATGATGTGTGTAAACGTGTAGTATATGATAGCAGGACAATAGCACGATGGAAATACTATAGTTCGTAAATCGGGGAATGAGAGAGATATTATACAATCATATCTCATGTGGACAAGTACAACAGAGAATGTAAACAAATATGTTAAGTGACTAATAATTCACAAAGAAATAGTACAATACATAAAAACAGTTCAATGCATGGAGTTTAAGCGTAACCACAACGGGTTAATTTAGTACTCCCTACATTTCAAAATATAATATGTTTTAGCTTTGTAAAAAGAGTGCATCTAGACCTCTTTTAGTGTGTAGGTTCATCTAGGTTTGGAGTGAACCTACACACTAAAATGAGTCTGGATACACTTCTTTCACAAAGCTAAAGCATCTTATATTTTGAAACAGAGGGAGTACATAACAGGTGTATATCAAGTAAAGAACTTGTTAGTTAGGAAATTTAGCACGAATATAGTACATTGCCAACAAACAAATCGCACGGGGATATTTGGTTTTACCTTGGTCGGGGCGGCGTCTAGGCCTCCTCCGCATCCTCATGGGTCACGTCGAGGTTGCCGAAGGTGCTACGGTCGTAGTGGGTCTCGACGATGG
Organism: Avena eriantha; assembly: GCA_910589775.1. Taxonomy (NCBI): domain Eukaryota; kingdom Viridiplantae; phylum Streptophyta; class Magnoliopsida; order Poales; family Poaceae; genus Avena; species Avena eriantha. The sequence goes on from OU342743.1 coordinate 541,560,937, forward strand.
GGAAACAGATCTTGGGCGGGCAAGGATACGAGCAGAACGCTATACCACGGCGTTTGTGGAGCAGATCCTAGGCGGTTGATGATGTGATCAGCGTGCCGGACAAGAGGGTTCGTGAGCAGATCAGATGTGCGGGTACGGCGGCTAAAGTGCAGCAGGATGTTCCGGCCGGTGACATATTCCTGGAGGAGACAGCGGGGGAGGGGGTTTGGGTTTAAGTACTGCTAGCACTATACTGGGAAAATTACGAGTGAAGCCCCCCACCTACCGAATTTAATACGGGTCGAATGGGAATTTTGAAGTATCTGAAATTTTGGGGCACGAACTATGTCCGGATGCGCGGGATCGTTTTCAAAAGGTGTTCAAAATTTGCATGATGCAAAGTCTTAGCTAGAAGTCGAACCACTCGTCAAAACTCTCTGTGGTTTCTGATATATTAATTAACTGCTCGATGGGTACCTCCAAAAGCTTTTTTCATAAAACTTTCAAAGCAACCTACAATTTATTACTTATAGTTCAAGTTAATTTCATTAAATTCAAGAGCAATCTATCGCACTTAGTTGTAGGTCAAGTTTGACCTAATTTCATTAAATTGTCAAGACGCAAAATCTTAGCAAGAAGATGAACCTATCTTCAGAACTCTCTTTTGGTTCCTAATAGTGTATTAATTGCCCCTCCCCCCGCGCGCCCCCTCCCATCGGTACCTCTAAGAGTTTTTCTGTAAAACTTTCAAAGCAACCTACATGATTTACTTGTAGTAGTTCAAATTTTACCTATTATATTTTTTCTGCTTTGCCTATTATACTTTTATATAGTGATGATATGCCAAATGTCTATTATCCGAGTCCCACGTACAGGGCACGTGCAATTTACTAGTACTTGTAGTTTCAAATTTGACATAATTTCGATAAATCAACATAAAGTCATTCTAATGGGTAGAGTTAGCTGGAAAGTTTGAAAACTCATGAAACATGGGAATCGTTGGTACAACATGTTGGTCCAATATATATGTATGTAAACTTGGCTTGTGGCATTCAGATCCAATATTCTTCGCACTTTTCTTTAGGAAAAAGAACAACCTTGCTCATATTCTTCACTCAGAAAATGTAGAATTGAATATTCTTTCTTAATAGTTGGAAACTCACACCGACGACACTTTTTACTACAAGAAGATGCACCGATGATCTACCTATGAAAAGACATTTAATTCAAGAGCAATTAATGGCGTTTACTTGTAGCTAGCTCAAGTTTGACCTAATTTTGGTAAATTACAAATATGCAAAGTCTTAGCAAGAAGTTGAACCTATCGTCGAAACTCTCGCTAGTTTCTGGTATATTAATTTTGAACCCTCGATGGGTATGTCCAAAAGCTTTTTAGTAAATCTATCAAAGCAAAACCTACAATTTACTTGTAGTTTCAAATTTGACCTAATTCCGAGATATCGACATAAAGTTATTCAAATGTGCAGGGTTAGCTATAGGAAGCTTCAAAACCCATAAAACATTGGAATCGCAAGTAGAACATGTTGTCAATCCACTATATATATATGTCAACTTGGCTTGTGGCATCCACATCCAATATTCTTTGGACATTTCTTTACGGAAAACAACAACTAATCTCGTTCGTCTTCACTCGGAAAACATAGAATTCAATGTTCTTTCCTGGTAATTGGACAGTCACACCCACGACACTGCTTACTACTAGAAACTGCACCCATCTACCTCTAAAATGACATTTAATTCAAGAGTGATCTATCGCGCTTACTTGTAGCTCAAGTTTGACCTAATTAATTTTGTTAAATTGTCAAGATGCAAAATCGTAGTAGGAAGTTGAACCTATCTTCAAAACTCTTGTTGGTTTCAGATATATTAATTGTGACCCCTCGATGGGTACCTCCAGATTAAAAGCTTTTTCGTAAAAGTTAAAAATAAAAACCTATAATTTACTTATAGTTTCAAATTTGACCTAATTTCGATAAATCGACTTAAAGTCATTAAAATGGGCAGAGTTAGCTAGGAAGTTTGAAAGCTTATAAAACATGGGAATTGCAAGTACAACATGTTGTCGATGGACTATATATGTCTGTCAACTTGGCTTGTGGCATCCACATCTAATATTCTTTGGACTTCTCTTTACGAAAATAACAACTAGTAGCGTCGCTCGTCTTCACGCAAAAATGTAGAATTGAATGTTCTTTCTTGATATTTGGAAACTGACACTAACGACATTGTTTACTACAAGAAGGTGCATCGATCTACCTCTGAAAATACATTTAATTCAAGAGCAATCTATCGCGCTTACTTGTAGCTCAAGTTTGACCTAATTTCGTTAAATTGTCAAGATGCAAAATCTTAGCAATAAGTTGAACATATTGTCAAAACTCTCGGTGTTTTATGATATATTAATTGTGACCCCTCGATGGGTACCTCCAAAAGATTTTTCATAAAACTTTCAAAACAACCCACAATTTACTTGTAGTTTCAAATTTGATATAATTTCGATAAATCGACATGAAGTCATCCAGTCAAATGGGCAGAGTTAGCTAGAAGCTTGAAAACTGATACGTCCATTTTGCATCCCTATTCTATGTCTTAATTCACTATTATTCATTGATATATTTTGTATTGAGAGGTGGTACTTATGTTATTTCATCTATTTTTACAAGGTTGATGACTTTTGAAGCATGGACCGCTGCAGTCAGGATTCTGATGGAAAAGGTGCTGTTTGGAGGCAAAATGCGCGAAGATCAGAAAATCCGGGATAATATACGGAAAATCATATTTTTCCAGAAGACTCAGGATGCCAGAAGATGGAGTGGAGGTGGGCCACAGGGGGCCCACACCACCCCATGGCGCGGGCAGGCCCAGGCCGCGCCTAGAGGTGGTGTGGCCACCCTGGCCCACTCCAGCCTCTCCCCTCTATCGTATATCATCCCAATGAAACCCTAAGACTCAGGGAGCGACCACAGAAAGATTGCGCCGCCTCTGCGGGACGGAAAACACCGAGAGAGAAAGATCTCTCCGGAAGACAGATTTCTGCCGGGGGAATTCCTTCCTGAAGAGGGGAGATCATCGCATCAACACCACCATCAAGCTAGACTTCATCGGGATCACCATCATCACCACCACCATCATCACCATCAGCACCCTCATCACCATATCCATATTGCTGTAACAATTGAGTTGAATCTTGCATAGTTCATAGGGGAAACTTTCCCGGTGTTGATTACTCTTTGTAGTTGATGCTATTGAGTGAACCATTGAATTATTGTTTATGTTCAGATTGTTATACATCATTATTCCATCTCTGATCATGATCCATATGATGTCTTGTGAGTAGTTCGTTTTGTTCTTGAGGACATGGGAGAAGTCTTGTTGTTAGTAGTGGAGTTGCGTTGAGAAAGATTCAATAGATTGTTATTTAAGTTGTATTGTACTTCTTCTAGTGGTGTCATGTGAACATCGACTACATGACACTTCACCTATATGGGCCTAGGGGAATGCATTGTGTATTTGGCTACTAATCGTAGGGGTTGCCGGAGTGACAGAAACCTGAACCCCCGTTAGGAAACCATTGCACAAGGGACGTAAGGGTCTTAGAGTTTAAAGCTGTGGTTAGGTTTCTATCTTAATTACTTTCTTGTACTTACGGATGTTTGCAAGGGGTATAATCACAAGTATGTATTAGTCTTGGATGGGGCGGTACATTAGCATAGGTTCACCCACACAACACTTAGCAAGCTAAGGAAGATTAATCGACTATATGAAGCAAAAGCACTGGATAGTCTTCCCATGTGTCCTCGAGAACGTTTGGTCATCTATAGAAATACAACCGGCTTGTCCTTTGCTGCATAAAGGATTGGGCCACTTGCTGCATTTATTTCCACTATCATTTATTTACTCGTACTTTGTTTACTTGCTTTATCGAAAACTCCTAAAAATCCATTTGCTAAGTATTTGCAGAGAATTCCTGATCCATACCACTAGCCAGCACCTTCTGGTCCTCGTTGGATTCGACACTCTTACTTGTCGGAAATACTGCGATACACCGCCTATACTTGTGGGTCATCAAGACTATTTTCTAGCGCCGTTGCCGGGGAGTGAAGTGCTATTGGAGAGTGGAACTGGTAAAGGAAACTTCTACTTTGGGTATTGTTTACTCCTGCTAGTTGCTTTACTTTCGTTATGGATAATTCGCTGAGTTTCTTATTTGGTAATGCTACTACCACTGCTAAGGTAGTAGATAAGCCACCACCTGTTGAGAAAGATGTTTTCAAATTACCTACAAGAATTATTGATCGTGTTATGGATAACTACTATGTTGGGGATGGAACTGTCCATCCCGGTGATCATTTACTCTTTATACATGAATTATGCGGGTTGTTCAAGTGTGCAGGTATTACTACAGATCAAGTTAAGAAGAAGTTATTCTCATTATCACTGAAAGGAAGAGCTTATGAATGGTATAAGCTGCTGAAGAATGGTCGAGCTCTGGAATGGGAGGAAATAGTGCCTCTCTTTTATTCAAAGTTTTATCCTCCTAGTGAGATTCATAAAGATCCGAATCAAATATACAACTTTTGACCTCTTGATGGAGAGAGTACATCTCAAGCTTGGGGGAGATTGAAGTTACTAATGCTGAAATGTCCCATTCATGAGCTCCCCAACAATATTATTATCAACAACTTTTATGCAAGGCTCCCTCTACATGACAAGGATTTATTGGATGCTTCTTGTGCTGGATCATTCACTCGCATGGAAGAAGAAGAAGCTAAAGGGGATCTTTTGGACCGTATTCAAGATAATGATGAAGCTTGGGAGAATGACAAAGGTAGAAAGTCAGGTATAAATTATGATTATGAATGCATTGAATCTTTTATGGGAACTGATGACTTTCAAAATATTAGTAATATTTATGGTCTTGATTTGCAAGTTATTACGAATTGCTTTAGAGCTTTTGCTTCCTATATCGAAATTCCAAAAAGGGGATGGAACAAGTACCATGCACCTTACAAAGATATTGTTGACTATTCTCTTATTGGAAGTGCTGAGTATTGCATTATTGACCCCATCTTACCCGAACCTTATATCAAGAAGATTCACTTCCCCGAAAAGGTAAAGGACCATCCTATGATAACTAATGTAATAACCAAAAGTGAAAAAAGAACTATAAAACCTGATGGACAAATAAACATTGAACCAGTGGTAGCAGTTGTGAAAGACCTTGTCACTAAAAGCGTAGAAGATGGGAACATAGTCTTTTGTGAGGATGCTTCTAATATTGTTTCACATCCCAATAGAACTAAAAAGGCTAGTGTTCCTGTGCTTTCTGTTAGAATTGGTGATCATTTCTATTATGGTTTATGTGATATTGGTGCAAGTTCCAGTGCTATTCCTTATGAGCTTTACAGAGAAATTATGCATGAGATCAGTCCTTGCGAGTTGGAAGAGATTGATGTGGTTATTCACCTTGCTAATAGAGAGACCATCTCTCCAATTGGTATTGTACGAGACGTGGAAGTTCTTTGTGGTAAGATTAAGTACCCTGCTGATTTTCTAGTACTTGGTTCGGCTGCTAGTAAAACCTACCCTATCATTTTTGGTAGACCTTTATTGAGTACTTGTGGAGCTATTATTTATTGCAAGAGGGAGAAAATCTTGACTAAATTTGATGGGGAATCTTATGAGTTTAATTTTTTGAAATTTACTAAAGAACCTTGCGAAGAGGAAACCCATAATGAGGATTTTAGGGTTGAACAACTTGCTTATATTTCTCTTGCCCCTGACAATGCTTTGCAGCAATTTATGGAAGATCATGAAAGTGAAATATTCATGGAAGAAAGGAATGAGATTGACAGGATCCTCCGTGATCAACCTAAGATGCTTAAGCACGACTTGCATGTGGAAGACTTGGGTACCACGATGCAACCTAAAAAGGATCCGGTTTTCGATCTAAAACCTCTCCCTGATGATCTTAAATATGCTTTTATTGATGATAAAAAGATATATCCTGTTATTATTAGCGCTAAACTTTCATGGAAGGAAGAGGAAAGATTATTGGAGGTTTTGAGGAAACACCGAGGAGCTATGGGCTATACTCTGGATGATTTGAGAGGGATTTCACCTACTATATGTCAGCATTCTATCAACATAGAACCAGATCCTAAGATGAAGGAAGTGGTAAGGAATGAGGTATTGAAACTCCTTGATGCTGGTATTATTTACCCTATTGCTGATAGTGAATGGGTTAGTCATGTTCATTGTGTTCCTAAAAAGGGAGGTATTACCATTGTCCCTAATGATAATGATGAGCTTATTCCTCAAAGAATAGTGGTAGGCTATAGGATGTGCATCGATTTTAGGAAAGTCAATAAAGTTACTAAGAAAGACCACTACCCGCTTCCTTTTATTGATCAAATGTTGGAAAGGTTGTCTAAAAACACCCAATTTTGTTTTCTTGATGGTTATTCTGGTTTCTCTCAAATTGCTGTTAAACAACAAGATCAAGAAAAACTACTTTTACTTGCCCTTATGGAACTTATGCTTATAGACGTATGCCTTTTGGTTTATGTAATGCTCCTGCTACTTTCCAAAGGTGCATGTCTGCTATCTTTCATGGCTTTTGTGAGGACATTGTAGAAGTGTTCATGGATGACTTTTCTGTCTATGGAACTTCTTTTGATAATTGTCTGCACAACCTTGATAAAGTTTTGCAGAGATGTGAAGAAACTAATCTTGTTCTTAATTGGGAGAAATGCCACTTCATGGTTAATGAAGGGATTGTTCTTAGGCATAAAGTTTCTGAAAGAGGCATAGAAGTTGATAGAGCTAAGGTTGAGGCAATTGAGAAGATGCCATGCCCAAGAGACATCAAAGGTATTCGTAGTATCCTTGGTCATGCTGGTTACTATAGAAGGTTTATTAAAGACTTTTCTAGGATATCAAAACCCCTTACTAATCCTCTTCAAAAAGATGTACCCTTCGTTTTTGATGATGATTGTAAGGAAGCTTTTGAGACTCTTAAGAAGGCTTTAACTACAGCCCCTATTGTTCAACCACCTGATTGGAGTTTACCCTTTGAAATAATGTGTGATGCTAGTGATTTTGCTGTAGGTGTTGTCCTTGGGCAACATATTGATAAAAAGCTAAACGTTATCCATTATGCTAGTAAGACTCTAGACGCTGCTCAAAGGAATTATGCTACTACTGAAAAGGAATTTCTAGCTGTTGTTTTTGCTTGTGATAAGTGTAGGCCCTATATTGTGGACTCAAAAGTAACCATTCATACTGATCATGCTGCTATTAAATATCTTATGACGAAGAAGGACGCTAAGCCTAGGCTTATTAGATGGGTACTACTTTTACAAGAGTTTGATCTACATATAGTAGATAGAAAGGGTGCTGAAAATCCTGTAGCTGATAATTTATCTTGTTTGGAAAACATCTCTTTTGACCCTATGCCTGTTAATGATAGTTTCCTGAATGAACAGTTAGCTGCAGTGGGAGTGAGCTCGCGAGGAAGCCCTTGGTATGCTGATTATGCTAACTTTATTGTCTCCAAGTATTTGCCTCCAACTTTGACAGCTCAGCAAAGAAGAAAGTTCTTCTATGATCTAAGACATTATTTTTGGGATGACCCACACTTATACAAAGAAGGAGTTGATGGTATTATGCGAAGATGTGTTCCAGAATATGAACAAAAAGAGATATTGCGTAAATGCCATGGTAGTGCCTATGGAGGACATCATGCAGGAGATAGAACAGCACAAAAGGTACTGCAATTAGGTTTCTACTGGCCTACCCTTTTTAAAGATGCAAGAAAATTTGTTTTATCTTGTGATGAATGTCAGCGTGTTAGTAATATTTTTAGACGCAATGAAATGCCTATGAACTACTCTCTAGTTATTGAACCTTTTGATAGTTGGGGATTTGACTTTATGGGTCCTTTCCCTCCTTCGAAAGGCTACACTCATATTCTTGTTGTCGTAGATTATGTTACTAAGTGGGTAGAAGCCATTCCTACAAAAAGTGCTGATGGGGAAATCTCTCTAAAAATGCTTAAAGATGTTATCTTTCCTAGGTTTGGAGTGCCTAGGTATCTCATGACTGATGGGGGTTCTCATTTCATTCATGGCGGTTTTAGGAAGACCCTCGCTAAATATGATGTTAATCATAGAATTGCTTCAGCTTATCACCCCCAAACTAGCGGGCAAGTAGAGTTATCAAATAGAGAAATTAAATCTATCTTGCAAAAGACAATTAATAGGTCTAGAAAAAACTAGGCTAAGAAGTTGAATGATGCTTTATGGGCTTATAGAACTGCTTATAAAAATCCTATGGGAATGTCTCCTTATAAAATGGTTTATGGGAAAGCTTTCCACTTACCCTTAGAGTTAGAACACAAAGCTTACTGGGCAGTGAAAGAACTAAATAGAGATTGTAAGCTCGTTGGTGAGAAAAGATTATTTGACTTAAGTTCTTTAGATGAATGGAGGAGTGAAGCCTATGAGAATGCTAGGCTCTTTAAGGAAAAAGTTAAAAGATGGCATGACAAGCGAATACTTAAGAGAGAATTTCATGTTGGTGAGAAAGTTCTATTGTATAGGTCTCGTCTCAGGCTTTTTGCAGGTAAGATACTATCAAAATGGGAAGGACCTTTCATCGTTGAAGAAGTATACTGTTCAGGAGCAATAAAATTTCTTCTCTAAAAGATAATACTACACAAGTAGTGAATGGACAGCGACTCAAACACTATATTGCTGGAGATTCTTACAATGAAGATGTTGATACCTTTCAAGTTATAACTCTAGAGAAATTCATTGAGGACAAAATTCAGAGACCTGCAGAGTCCGTGTTCAAATAGTTAATAGTTCTGGTAAGAAAAGTTCCATGAAAATACAATCCAACTATATTTTTGTAGTTTTTAGTCAATAAGGAAAGCTATGAAGCAAAAAAGGGACGAAAACGGAGCCAGGGTGGCCCACACCACCCCATGGCGCGGGCCCACCCCTGGCCACACCACCAAGTGGTGAGGCCACCCAGGACTCCGCCTCCGACTCGTTTTCTCCCAATACCTTTCTTTTGATGTGAAACTCCGTAATATATAACCCCCCGGATCTTCCAAGGTTCGTATATCGTGTTTTCGTCGTGTTTTTGTTTCAATCTGTTTCTGCCAGGTAGAATCCCAGATTTGGAGCCACAATGTCTTCCTCTGGATCATCCAAGGGGGATTCCTTAGAAGATATCATCAACCCATACATGAGAGAATTGAAGATTCATCCCAAGGAGTTGTTGCTCGAAGGTGGGAAGGTCCGGATTAAAGAGGTTCAAGGCCCTAAAGGTGAAGGAAGTCTGGAGGACAGGATGGAAGCACTAGAGCAAGAAGTCTTTAGGTACAGGAAGTTGGCGGAGCGCAAAGTGGATATCATCCATAAGATTTGCTCTGAACTCATCACCGAGCACCAAAAGGAGACTGCTGAACTCAAAGACGAAGTCCTCTCACTCCGCCAAACAACCAATGAACTGCAAGCACAGTTCTATGACGTTCAAAATCAAAACTGTGAGTATGAGGCTAGATTTCAACGCATAAGTGCTGCTGCAAGTTTCAGGATGTTGGAAACCACGATGTCCTTTGTTGATGGGAAGCCTTTACCCTGGAAGACGGACGAAGATGAGAAGACACCACCACCACCAAAGGAGTAATTCGTCATCAGGTTTGGCATCCCCTTGGTTTGTTCCAAGCTTGGGGGAGTGTCGCGGTATCATATCACTATCTTCTATCTTTTTAGCTTATTAGTAGAGTCATATCATGAATAGAGGAGTTATTATGTAGTATGGTTTGCATTATGGAAGTGTCCCCTATCTCGTTAGATTTGTATCCCTTGGTGTGAGTTTCCGTTATGGAATATTAATGAGAAGTTCGATCATTCACTCTTTTTCATAGCTTATGTTAGCTTTCAATTCGCGGTTATATGATTGATCTTGCTGTTAGTATTGGTAGCACTTTGGTATCATTGAGTTAATTTACTTGGTTTTGGCAAACCTGGCTCGGTCAGTAGCAACACCTTTTTGAGAGTTGAAAAGAAAAAGATAGAAGTACTCTAGAGAAAAATAATTTCATCATCTTTCTTTCTTGATTTGCTCATAAGTCTAGTATTCTCTAGTTAAGATCTTTTGTGCTTCTAAGGAAGATTGCATGTTTGTCTTTATCACTTGTATGTTTGTTTGTTTCCTTCAACTCTTATACTTGCTACCCAGCCTTGCTAGCCAAAAACCTGTACTGAGAGGGTATTCTTCTCATGCATCCACCTCCTTTAAACCAAAACCCTTGCCATTTGCGTCCACCATACCTACCTAGTAGCTTTATTGCTATTCCAAGTAAGTTCTTGTTTTATCTACCTCCCAAATTAAACTTGTTATGTGAAAACTAGTGATTAAAGCTCTCACGAACTTGATGGCACACTTTACTTTCTTGCATTTAATAAACCTGAACCATTGTGAACTCTCCATGAAAGTTATATGCTTGCAAATTATACACTGGAGATTAGTAGAACCGTGCTGTCACGCAGAACGCTTTCAACACTTGTAAATATATACCCAGTTGATACCTTGCTCTTTTGTTTGCGGATGTCATCGGTGTGAAATAAAAGGGGAGCTTGTAAGTCCATGGAGTTATGTATGTGTGTTAGAGAAACGCCTGGGCCGCTGGTCTAATCCATGCTGACATGGTGGAAACCTGCATCGTAACCATAATGATATCTATGAAGCATTCTTCTTATAAAAAAGAGAGAGATAGCTATGGAGAAAAAAGAAAAAAAAGAGAGATACTATGAAAAGAGGAAAGAGAGAAAAAGCACCATTTTCCCATGGTAAATAAGAAGATTGCTGAGATACTCATTGTCTGCTTGCCTTGTCATTTTGATATGGGGATTCTTCCGTATCATCGGGCAAGGGGTACCCCGTTGGCGGTTCTCAATGATACGCACATACTTACGATGACAAGAACTTACCGGTAACTAAAGTTGAGTAGCATGAGGAGCGGCCCTTGTACTCAAGGGACTTGGGATTTTAAGTTTATAGTCTGTCAAGCATATAACTCAGATTGGACCTCACTTTCACCTTAATCACCTAAAGATGCCTATGATAGGGGCAATGAGAGCTGAAAGCTAGTAAGTATCATAATTTTTGGGAGCTCTTATGAGACTTACAATCCATGCTTCCCTTTGCGAAGGGCCTTTCTTTTACTTTGTAGTTGAGTCAGTAAACCTATTCCCTTCTATCTCAGCAAGTATTTTGAGTTGATGTGTTTCATTCATTCATATGATGATTTATGCATTCATGTTTCTTATGTTCCTTGTTTTGCACGTTGCTCTTATCTTGAAGTTTACTACTTTGAAATCTTTCTTTGAAAACCAGCTATTTGTGAACTCCAGCAAATTATCAACTATTCTTCGACCAAGAGCTAAGTTTGCCATTACCAATTATGATTCACTTTATGTATTTTTATTGTGTTTCCTTTACTCATTACAAGTTGAGTTATATAATAGTGAGTTGTCTTCTATTATGATCTATGTATTTGATGAATGTGATGCTTCTTGTCTGTATTATTTTATCGACTCTTCACTCCATAAACCTGAGGTCATGTTTATTGAGCTCAGTTTCGCTTCGGGACAAGCGAAGTCTAAGCTTGGGGGGAGTTGATACGTCCATTTTGCATCACTATTCTATATCTTAATTCACTATTATTCATTGATATATTTCGTATTGAGAGGTGATACTTATGTTATTTCATCTATTTGTGCATGGTTGATGACTTTTGGAGCATGGACCACTGCAGTCAGGATTCTGATGGAAAAGGTGCTGTTTGGAGGTAAAATGCGCGAAGATCAGAAAATCTGGGAAAATATATGGAAAAGGTGTTGTTTGCCATAAGATGGAGTGGAGGTGGGCCACAGGGGGCCCACACCACCCCATGGCGCGGGCAGGCCCAGGCCACGCCTGGAGGTGGTGTGGCCGCCCTGGGCCACTCCAGCCTCTCCCCTCTGGCGTATATCATCCCCACGAAACCCTAAGACTCGGGGAGCGACCACAAAAAGATTTCTCCGCCTCTGCGGGGCGGAAAACACCGAGAGAGAAATATCTCTCCGGCAGATAGATTTCTGCTGGGGGAATTCCTTCCCGGAGAGGGGAGATCGTCGCCATCAAAACCACCATCAAGCTAGACTTCATCGGGATCATCATCATCATCACCACCACCATCATCACCATGAGCACCCTCATCACCATCTCCATATTGTTGTAACAATTGAGTTGAATCTTGCATAGTTCATAGGGGAAACTTTCCCGGTGTTGATTACTCTTTGTAGTTGATGCTATTGAGTGAACCATCGAATTATTGTTTATGTGCAGATTGTTATACATCATTATTCCATCTCTGATCATCATCCATATGATGTCTTGTGACTAGTTCGTTTTGTTCTTGAGGACATGGGAGAAGTCTTGTTGTTAGTAGTGGAGTTGCGTTGAGAAAGATTCAATAGATTGTTACTTAAGTTGTGGTTTCTTCTAGTGGTGTCATGGGAACGTCGACTACATGACACTTCACCTATATGGGCCTAGAGGAATGCATTGTGTATTTGGCTACTAATCGTAGGGGTTGTCGGAGTGACAGAAACCTGAACCCCCGTTAGGAAACCATTGCACAAGAGACGTAAGGGTCTTAGAGTTTAAAGCTGTGGTTAAGTTTCTACCTTAATTACTTTCTTGTACTTACGGATGTTTGCAAGGGGTATAATCACAAGTATGTATTAGTCTTGGATGGGGCAGTACATTAGCACAGGTTCACCCACACAACACTTAGCAAGCTAAGGAAGATTAATCGACTATATGAAGCAAAAGCACTTGACAGTCTTCCCATGTGTCCTCGAGAACGTTTGGTCATCTATAGAAATACATCCGGCTTGTCCTTTGCTGCATAAAGGATGGGGCCACTTGCTGCATTTATTTCCACTGTCTTTTATTTAGTCGTACTTTGTTTACTTGCTTTATCGAAAACTCCTAAAAATCTGTTTGCTAAGTATTTGCAGAGAATTCCTGATCCATACCACTAGCCAGCACCTTCTGCTCCTCATTGGGTTCGACACTCTTACTTATTGAAAATACTGCGATACACCCCCTATACTTGTGGGTCATCAAAAACTCATAAATAAAAGATGGGAATCGTTGGTACAACATGTTGGTCCACTATATATGTCGGTAAACTTGGCTTCTGGCATTCAGATCCAATATTATTCTTCGGACATTTCTTTACGGAAAAGAACAACCTTGCTCGTCATAATTGAATCTTCTTTCCTGATATAGTTCGAAAATCACACCGTACCGACGGCACAATTTACTACAAGAAAATGCACCCATCTACCTCTCTGAAAAGTCATATATTTCAACATCAATCTATCACGCTTACTTGTAGCTCAATTTTGACCCAATTTCGTTAAATAGTGTCATGCGATGCAAAATCTTAGCAAGAAGTCAAACCAGTTGTCAAAACTCTCGGTTTTTTCTCATATATTGATTGTGACACCCCTCCTGATTGGTACGGTGCCTCCAACAGTTTTTTCGTAAAACTTTCAGAGCAACCTACAATTTAGTTATAGTTCAAGTTTGACCTAATTTTGATAAATCGACATGTAGTCATTCAAGTGGGTGGAGTTAATTAGATAGGGAGTTTGAGAACTCAAAAAACATATGGGAATCGTAAGTAAAACACGTTGGTCCACTTAATATATCTAGAAGCTTGGCTTATGGCATTGAGATCCATATTCTGCTTCGAGCTTTCTTTACGGAAAAGAACCATCTCCTCATCACTCGGAAAACTGAGAATTTTATTTCCTGATAGTTGGAAACTCACTGTGACGACATTGTTTACTACAAGAAGATACACCCATCTACCTCTGAAAATACATTTAATCCAAGATCTATCGCGCTTACTTGTAGCTCAAGTTTTACCTAATTTGATTAATCGACAAGAAGTCACTAAAGTGTGCGAAGTTATCTAGGAAGCTTGAAAAATCCTAGTACTAAAAACTTGGGTATTACGTATAAGAAACTGTGGTCCAGTTTGTTTGATAATTGGGGCGGTTGCATTTTCTTTTAACCGTGGTAGGTCTCGTAGGAGCGAGCTACTTGAGAGTTAACACGGTCGATGGAAGTACAAGTTACATCAAGGACCTCATAAAAATGAAAATTGCACCCAAGTCCATGCATTTAGCACAAGGACCCTGAAACTGAGCAATGAAGTGTGTGTTTTGAGGTTTGTGCATACTAGCGTTCATCATGCTAAAGACTATCAGTAGAATATTTGTAGATGCTAAGAATGGAAAAGAAGATCCAACAGTTAGCAATGTTTGGATTTGCCGGTCTTGATCCAACGGTCAGTGTTCCAAGTTATCCGTACACTATACAGTGGTATGGTATGGTATTGTAAGAGATAAGACAAGATAAAGTTAAGATAAGAAGTACTGTGAATGGCTGATCTTTTGGATAACCTTCCCTCCCGATGTTTGGGAAGCAAGTGAAAATTTCGAAAACTAGAAAAGTTTGAATTTTTGTGTCGCCAAGGACCAAAGTGGTTTCCTTCCTATGTACTCCTCGTCCCTACTCCACACCAACGCGCGGCTACCGAACACGCCAGAGACACAGAGCTGCGGTACCAAGGCACACGTGCGCAGCGCCATGCTGTGGACGAGGGGAGAGAGATTAGACGGACCGGTGCGCGAGGGGAAGGGGAGGAGAGATGGAGCATAGGGAAGGAGAGAGAAAACACACGATTTGTTTTGCGTGCATAGGTCTTAAAATTTACTACTAGTAGAGTGTATACTGTAAGACCGCAGGAGTACCTCGTGTCAGAAACCCATGATAACTTTGCTCTGACATGGAACCGCCTTCAACTTTTCTTCGCTGCTGCCCTCTTTCCCTGCCAACGTTTTATTCTCTCAGCATGTACAGCGCGTGGACAGAGGTGACCATATGTCTAAGCAAAGAAATATACTACTCCCGCATTGTGTAAAAAAGCACACCTTAATATGGCCTCCTACTCGTTCAAAAAAAATGGTCTACTATGTGGCATCCGCAAAGGTTCACCTTATACATAGTGGAAAAATAAAGTTATCTTTAAGCCTAAGGTGCACCTCAAGCTTGTGGGTTGCCCATAGAGAATAGAAATATCATTTCCCCTCTCTCCCTATTTCATGTGATCGTTTTCAAAAGGTATTCAAAATTTTCATGATGCAAAATCTTAGCTAGAAGTCGAACCACTCGTCAAAACTCTCTATGGTTTCTGATGTATTAATTAACCGCTCGATGGTTACCTCCAAAAGCTTTTTTCATAAAACTTTCAAAGCAACATACAATTTATTACATGTAGTTCAAGTTTGACCTAATTTCATTAAATTCAAGAACAATCTATCGCACTTAATTGTAGCTCAAGTTTGACCTAATTTCATCACACTGTCAAGACGCAAAATCTTAGCAAGAAGATGAACCAGCCGTCAGAACTCTTTTTTGGTTCCTGATAGTATATTAATTGCCCACCCCCCACGTGCCCCCTCTGATGGGTACCTCTAAGAGCTTTTCCGTAAAACTTTCAAAGCAGCCTACACGGTTTACTTGTAGTAGTTCAAATTTTGCCTATTATATTTTTTCCGCTTTGCCTATTATAATTTTATATAGTGATGATATGCCAGGTGTCTATTCACATGCAGGGAACGTGCAATTTACGAGTACTTGTAGTTTCAAATTTGACCTAATTTTGATAAATCGACATAAAGTCATTCTAATGGGCAGAGTTAGCTGGGAAGTTTGAAAACTAATAAAACATGGGAATCGTTGGTACAACATATTAGTCAAATATATATGTGTGTAAACTTGGATTGTGGCATTCAGATCCAATATTCTTCAGACTTTTCTTTAGGAAAAAGAACAACCTCACTCGTATTCTTCACTCAAAAAATGTAGAATTGAATGTTCTTTCTTTATAGTTGTAAACTTACACCAATGACACTGTTTACTACAAGAAGATGCACCGATGATCTACCTATGAAAAGACATTTAATTCAAGAGAAATCTATGGCGTTTAGTTGTAGCTAGCTCAAGTTTGACCTAATTTCGTTAAATTACCAATATGCAAAGTCTTAGCAAGAAGTTGAACCTATCGTCGAAGCTCTCGCTGGTTTCTAGTATATTAATTTTGAACCCTCGATGGGTACGTCCAAACACTTTTTCGTAAATATATCAAACCAAAACCTACAATTTACTTGTAGTTTCAAATTTGACATAATTTTGAGATATCGACATAAAGTTATTCAAATGTGCGGGGTGAGCTATAGGAAGCTTCAAAACCCATAAAACATGGGAATCAAAAGTACAACATGTTATCGATCCTCAAAAATATGTGGGGTGCAAAATAACTATTCTGCACACTAGTTGCTGAATATTTATATATATAGGTCTGTCAACTTGGCTTGTGGCATCCAAATCCAATATTATTTGGACTTCTCTTTACGGAAAAGAACAACTAACCTCGTTCTCTTCACTCGAAAAACGTAGAATTCAATGTTATTTCCTCGTAGTAGGACACTCACACCAACGGCACTGCTTACTACTAGAAAATGCACCCATCTACCTCTGAAATGACATTTAATTCAAGAGATATCTATTGTGCTTACTTGCACCTCAAGTTTGACCTAATTAATTTCGATAAATTTTCAAGATGCAAAATCTTAGCAAGAAGTTGAACCTATCGTCAGAACTCTCGTTGTTTTCAGATATATTAATTGTGACCCCTCGATGGGTACCACCAAAATATTTTTCTTAAAACTTTCAAACCAACCTACAATTTACTTGTAGTTTCAAATTTGACCTAATTTTGATAAATTTACATATAGTCATTCAGTCAAATGGGCAAAGTTAGCTAGGAAGTTTGAAAACTCATAAATAAAACATGGGAATTGTTGGTACAACATGTTGGCCCACTATATATGTCTGTAAACTTGGCGTGGCATTCACATCCAATATTCTCCAAACTTCTTACGAAAAAGAACAACCTCGCTCGTCTTCACTTGGAAAATGTAGAATTAAATGTTCGTTCTTGATAGTTGGAAACTCACATTGACGACATTGTTGTTTACTACGACAAGATACACCCATCTACCTCTGAAAATGCATTTTATTTCAAGAGCAATCTATCGCGCTTAATTACTTGTAGATCAGGTTTGACCTAATTTCGTTAAGTTGTCAAGATGTAAAATCTTAGCAAGAAGTTGAACCTATCGTTAAAACTCTCGTTGTTTTCAGATATATTAATTGTGACCCCTCGATGGGTACCTCAAAAAGATTTTTCTTAAAACTTTCAAAGCAACCTACAATTTACTTGTAGTTTCAAAGTTGACCTAATTTTGATAAATCGACATATAGTCATTCAGTCAAATGGGCAGAGTTAGCTAGAAAGTTTGAAAAGTCATAAATAAAACATGGGAATCGTTGCTACAAACTGTTGGTCCACTATATATGTCTGTAAACTTGGTGTGGCATTCACATCCAATATTCTCCGGACTTCTTACGAAAAAGAACAACCTCGCTCATCTTCACTTGGAAAATGTAGAATTGAATGTTCTTTCCTGATAGTTGGAAACTCACATTAACGACATTGTTTACTACAACAAGATACACCGATCTACCTCTGAAAATACATTTAATTTCAAGAGCAATCTATCATGCTTAATTACATGTAGATCAGGTTTAACCTAATTTTGTTAAATTGTCAAGATGCAAAATCTTAGCAAGAAGTTGATCTATCGTCAAAACTCTCGGTGTTTTATGATATATTAATTGTGACCCGTCGATGGGTACCTCTAAAAGTTTTTTTGTAAAACTACCAAAGCAACCTATAATGTACTTGAAGTTTCAAATTTGACCTAATTTTTATAAATCGACATAAAGTCATTCGGTCAAATGGGCAGAGTTAGCTAGGAAGTTTGAAAACTCATAAAACATAGGAATTGTTGGTACAACATGTTGGTACACTATATATGTCAGTAAACTTGGCTTCTGGCATTCAGATCCAATATTCTTCGGACATTTCTTTACGGAAAAGAATAACCTCGCTCGTCATTACTCGAAAAATTGAGAATTGAATGTTCTTTTCTGATAGTTGGAAAATCACACTAACGACATTATTTACTACAGGAAAATACACCCATCTACCTCTGAAAAGTCATATATTTCAAGAGCAATCTATCGCGCTTACTTTGTAGCTCAAGTTTGACCCAATTTCGTTAAATAGTGTCATGATGCAAAATCTTAGCATAAAGTCAAACCAGTTGTCAAAACTCTCGGTTGTTTCTCATATATTGATTGTGAACCCCCGATGGTACCTCCAAAAGCTTTTTCGTATAACTTTCATAGCAACCTACAAAACTTGTAGTATATAGTTCAAATTTGACCTAATTTTGATTAATCGACATATAAATTCATTCAAGTGGGCAGAGCGATAAGCTATAGGAAGTTTGAGAACTGATAACACGGGAAATCATAAGTACAATATGTTGGCCCACTATATATGAGTGAAAACTTGGCTTGTGGCATTTAGATCCTTATTCTTCGGACTTCCTTTATAGGAGGGAATAATCTCGATATCACTCGAAAAATTGAGAATATTCTTTCCCGATAGTTGGAAACTCACACTGATAGCATTGTTTACTACAAGAAGATGCACCCATCTATCCTAGAAAAGACATTTAATTCAAGAGAAATCTATCGCGCTTACTTGCTTGTAGCTCAAGTTTGACCTAATTTCTTTAAATAGTCAGGATGCAAAATCTTAGCAAAAGGTGAAACTATCATCAAAACTCTCGGTGGTTTCTGACATATTGATTGTGACCCCTCGATGGGTGCCCCCCAAAAGCTTTTTCGTAGAACTTTCAAAGCAACCTACAATTTACTTGTAGTTTCAAATTTGACCTAATTTCGATAAATCGACATAAAGTCATTCAAATGGGTAGAGTTAGCTAGGAAGTCATTCAAATATCAACAAACATTTAATTCAAGAGCGATCTTTTGCGCTTAATTGTAGCTCAAGTTTGACCTATTTTTGTTAAACTGTGGAGATTCAAAATCTTAGCATGAAGTTGAACGTGTCGTCAAAACTCTCGGTGGTTTATGATATATTAATTGTCCCCTGAATAGGTACCTTCAGAAGAGTTTTCATAAAACTTTCAAAGCAACCTACAATTTAATTGTAATTCAAATTTGAACTAAATTCGATAAATAATTGGCATAAAGTCATTCAAGTTGGCGGAGTTATCTTGGAAGTTTGAAAGCTCATAAAACACGAGTATCGTCAGCACAACATGTTGGTCCACTCTTTATGTCTGAAAAGTTGTCTTCTGGTATTCAGAAACATATTCTTCAGAGATTGTTTACATAAAAGAACAAGCTCGTCATCACTCGAAAATTTGAGAATTAAATGTTCTTTCGTGATAGTTGGAAACTAACACCGACGATATTGTTTACTACATCACCCATCTACCTCGAAAAATACATTTAATTCAATAGCAATCAATTGCCCTTACTTGTGTAGCAAATGTTTAACCTAATTTCGGTAAATCGGCGAAAAGTCACTAAAGTATGCAAAGTTAGCTGGGAAGCTTGAAACATCCTATTTCTTAAAATTTTGGAATTATAAGAAACCATGTTCCAATTTGTCTGATAATTGGGGCAGTGTAATTATTTTTTAATTGTGGCACGTCCCGTAGGAGCGAGGTGCTTTATTAGTTAACACGCAGTCGATGGAAGTACAAGTTACATCAAGGACCTCATAAAAATGAAAATTACATCCAAGTCCATGTATTTAGCACAATATCACTGAAACTAAGCAATGAAGTGTCTTTTGAAGTTTGCGCATATGCGAGATATTGTAGAGCCAAAATTTGTTGTGAAACAATCTACATTTTAGCTTTTACTACTAGTACATATAGTAAACAAGAATCCATAAAACAAAGTGATCATACTCTCTATTGGAGTAGTAACTTGGATTGGTTTTTCACATATCTAAGTACTACTACTAATTATAATTTCTGAAAAAAAGTACCACTAATAAATGCAGTACTGGTTTGTCTGATTTGTTGTAAGATGTAGTACCACTACTATTATCATTTAAATTTGATAAGACCAAAATAGTTAATTACAGGTTGGTGTCGAAGACATGCGTGCAGTCCTCGGTCTCTCCCATGCAGCACTGTACACCCTGTAGCAGGCCGCAGGCTTTTCGTCTCTCTCTAGGAGTAGATCTTCTTGCCTCTCACTCACCTGGATCTTCTTGCCTCGGTCTCTCCCTCTGTCTATACTGTATTGTCTGGTACAGTACAACGTGACACCTGCTTTATTCCTCACCTGTCAACTTTCTGCTGCCTTTTTGTTTTGACGAAGCATGTACAATGTGTGGTACACTGTCTAAGAAAAAAGTGGCCAAGTGCAGCTGCCACCGGTGCACCCATGCCTAGCGTATTCCTGTACAATCGTACTAGTACAATACAAAACTCAATCAGTATACTCTTCAGTATACCCACCCAACCCGGGTTGCTGGCCAGTGGGCACTACGTCGGCGAGCCGATCTTCCCTTTGTAACCACTCCCACAAGTTCGTGTACCGTGTCGGTGGATTCGACCGTGAGCCGGCTGCTACGGACGCCGTCTAGTCTGAGGCGATGATTGAGTGCCCCTACGACGGCAGCTTTAGCTTGGTCGCCTTCGACAAGCTCGACGAGCATAAAATCGCGTGCTCGCACGGCCCGTGCTCCTGCATTGATTCCGCCTATGATTTCATTGCCTCACCGGCAGGGCTCCTTCCCCACATGAAGGAGGCCCACAGGGTCATAGTAACCAGGGCCATCTACGCCAGCACCTTCTTTTGCCTCAGCCCGACTCCACCACCAACAAGCACGAGGGGATTCATGCGCTTCCTCTGCGGGGATGATGGTGTCATGTTCGGCCTGACCATCAGCACGCTCGGCCCGACCACCATCGTGTCCTTGGCGTGCATCAGGCAGGACATGTGCTTGTGGTCGTGGTATACGGTGAAACTGTGTGTGTCTGGCCCACTGGGGTCGGCAGACTTGTCGATGGTCGAGAGCCTTAATGCGGTAATTGAGCTGACGGGCAGCTCACCACCGGCCAACCTCCCGTCCGACAAGCTCAGGACGTACCTCGGGGTGCCGCCGCGGTTCCTGATGAAGGTTGGACAGTCCACCCATGTATCTTTCTGGATTTGCATCGACAAGAAAAATGATGTTAAACTACGGCTGATGATCAAGACTATAATGGTGTATTAGCAGATAAATAATACTGCTAGTAGTACTATTTTACTACTCTAGTTTACTAGTAGTAGTCGCATGTAGGTTCTCTTTTGGTACTAGGAAGGATGCATTTTGGATGTAAACTAAGTTTGCTGCTAATGTTATTATGGAGTATTTAGGGGTTTAGTACGAATTTTATGTAATTGTTCACTTCTACAACATGGACTAGAGATAAACACACTAACCGTTCTTACGGTGCTTCGATTTTAGTCATCTAACTCAGTGATTACAGAATTTTATGCGCAAACTTGTCAATTAGACTTGATTTAAGTCTTGAACCAAGATTACCGTCGAAACTGCGCTGGTGTGGACGACACATCGACGTGGATCCAGCGTGCAGGATAGGCTGCCCTAGAATTTAGCCTAAATATCTAGAAAATAATATGGACATCTACGACATCAACTCAATATTATCAGAATCATCACGAACCATGTTTTCATATTATATGTGTTTGATATTATTTAAGTTAGTATGTTTGTACATATAGTTGGTTAAACTTTATAAATATTGACTTCGACAAAACCTAGTATGCTTTCTAATTTGGAAATGAGGGAGCATCTAAGTACTAAAATGCATCGAAATACATGTGTATCTAGACAAAGCCAAGTCAGTAACTACTATTTTATGATAGAGGGAGTAATTATTTATGAGTAATCTATTTTTCATAATTTTTTACTGCTACGGCACGTGCCCACGACTAGAGCATTGACCAATGTATAATAATCACGCGACCATGCGGTGGCGATCTACTCCGTAATGGATTACCCTACGTGCGGAGGCGCACTAGTGGAGCACACGCTCATGCCGTTCCAGAGTACGTAGTAGTACTACTAGTATACGCAAATAGGAGTATAAAATAGATAGATCTTGTTCCTCATCGTACTATTTTTTCCCTGTACGGCAACCTGGACATGACTACTATAGTAATATATTGGCACAACTTCTTTTTGCGCTACAAGATGAATGTGAAACTCTCTATGTCCATTCAAAAAAACTCTATGTGTAACATTAGTGTACTGGTACTTCTTGTACTCCCTAGTTTTTCGGACGCGCAGTAAACTAGTGCAGTAAGTCTGTTTGGTCAAGCTGCATGCAACGAGCATCGGTTTAACAGGACAATTCAGTTTTTTAGATATCCAAACTTCTACTCTAGCTCGATGGCTCAAGACACGAATCAGCTAGTACTCCTCTATCCTCCGATTGTCGCCCAGATCAAAATAAACAAGCAAAAGATTGTGTATCTTGGAAATTGCCATGGACATTTATTACCTGCAGAGCTTTATTTTGTTTCCTTCTAGGCACCTGTAAAGACTGATACTGTATTGTACTAATTAGTACTACTTGTAAATAACGTGCTACGATTGGGCCCTACAGCTAGTACTAGACATAGACTTTAGTAGTAGCTACTCTCGTCAGAGTGAATTGTCCAAGCGGTGGAGTTCCTTTTTTTTCTCCAAGAGGTGGAGTTCCTTTTTTTTCTCCAAGAGGTGGAGTTCCTTTTTTTCCTGAGAGTGGAAACCTTTTTTATTCCTTCTTTGATTCAAAGAAAATTCAAAGTTTTTGTGAAAGATCTTGTCCCTTAGGAAATAATCCTACGCTACTTTGTTTGATTCATAGGATTCCAATATGTAGGAATTATGTCCCATTTGGAACACAGGATAGGAAACATATAGGAATAGAAAAAACACGGGAATTGAGATTCCTTCAAAGTATTCCTTTGATTTCCCTATGATTCAAACACATACTTGATCCAAATTCATGTAGTTTCCTCTTCTTATGTTTTGGGAATCCTGCAAATCAAACGAGCCCTGAGAGATGGTCTTTTTTTGTCTTTGATCATTTTTTTGTTTGAACATAGGGTCATAGAGCTTCCTCGGAACATGAGGAGGGTGGAAATTGCACAAACCTCCAACAATTGGATTCAAAATTGTAGGGAACTCCTGATAATCAGGATAGTCTAGTTGCAAGAAACTACTGTACTACAATTACTTTTGGGTACAAATGCTGCACATAGCACAATTTTATCGATTAGCCCTCTTAGCATTATTTCTTACATACCCAGGGCTCAACAGTTGGAGCTCTTCGCAACTACGGCTCTAATTGTTGGAGGTTTGCGCAACTAGCATCAATTAGAGCCCCACCCCCACTCGCCCACCTTCTGCAGTACTACTAGTAGTAGAGTAACGCACCATCAGCCTTTGTCTTCTCCATCACACCTCGGCCACCAGCTCACGCCAACGACTTTCCCTCCCCCCAGCCCACCCACCCCAAAGAAATCCCCCTAAACACCATCCGCGGCCTCCTTCCATGGTGAGATTGAGCAAGGTCTGTAAAGATCCTGAGCAGTTTCAGAAGGTGTTCACCGAAGGCCCTCTTCAAGTACTCATCAACCATTGCGACACCACCACCACCGTGAGCCTCGTCGGTTCATCCAAACATACTCTTCAATCAGCAAAAGAGAGCGCAACTATGCCTTCTTCTCATCCGTTTGGCCTCCCATGTGTTCTTCATTCTCACCCGACAATGAGACCGTGGGAATCCAAAGACTGCTTCGAAGTGGCGGGGAGCCCGTGCAAGCTGACGCTGCTGGACAGGTTCTCCTCCGATGCTATGATGCCAAATGGTTTTGATGAGCAGCGAGCAGGCAGCAATGGAGATTGGATCGTCATAGTTGGGCCCGATTTCATGTGGGACCTTGTCAACATGTACACTCGTTGCAAGATTGTTATTCCGCAAATGTCGGGGTTTGAACCAACCAAAGGTTCTACACTTGCATTTCAGGATGATGCTGATGAAGGTCGACGTACTAAACTGCAGAACATAGTCATTTGCCAAGTTCCGACAGCTGTTGGGGGATACAAAGATTTCTCTCTAGTCACCATTTTCGAATTCAAGATTGTTGTCATCAACGTGAATGATAGTCATGGCTGGTCAGTTTGTGTGAACGAGTTCCAGGGCTACTTCAGATACTGTGATGCTATTATCCAACACGGTCGTGTGTTCGCCGTGACCGAGAACGGTTGTGTTTATGCATGGAAATCTCTGAAACATGGTAAATTCTCCTCCCTACGTATTTTATTAGCTTTGTTCCTGAATCGATGCAAGCTATTTTTTTGAACTTTCATTGGCTAGTAGGAATTCCATTAAAATTTTAGTTTCTTTGATTCGAAGGAATTCCCTAGGAATTTCAGAGGAATGCAATATTTAGAAGGTTTTGTTACATATAAGTAGTTTGTTTCATATGATTAAGTGATGATGATAGTATTGCTTCGTCTCCTAGTACATCCCATGGAAACTAAGGTATCTACTAAGTAGTAGTAAGTACTTATGTGAGACCCAGATATTATTCCTGAATCAATGTAAGTTATTTTTTTGAAGTTTCTTTGGTCAGTAGGAATTTCATAGGAATTTTAGCCTCTTTGATTCGTACGAATTCCCTAGGAATTTTAGAGGAATGCAATCCTTACTAAGTTTTCTTACATATAAGTACTTTGATTCATAGGATTGAGTTCTGCTGATAGTATTGCCTTGTTTCCTAGTACTAGTACATCCATGGAAAATATAGTATCTACTAGTAGTATTTACGTGAGACTTAGATACTAGACATATGACTATCATAACTATATAGAATTATAATACTAGGTAAAGCTCAAAAATTTAGAAATTTGATCGACATCTATAAAGTATGGGCACATATTTAGTTCTTGTATTTTCTATCATGTAGAAGTCGATGTTTATTAGGTACTAGTACTTGTAAATTTTGTTAATATGGTCTTGAGAAATGAAGTAGAAGATTCTAGAATGATGGAGAAGTGTGTTTTGAGGATTGTGCATAGCGTTCATTGTGCTAAAGACTATCAATACAATCTTCAAGTAGATGCTAGAATGGAAAAGAAGATCCAACTGTTGGCAATGTTGGGATTCGCAAGTCCTGATCCAACAGTGAATATTCAAAGTTTTTCATACACTACATAGTGGTAATATTACAAGATAAGATATTAAACCTCCTAGAAATAATCCTTGTTAGTTTTCCTTTGGTATATAAGACACCAAAATCTTGTAGTATCCAACCTTGCTTTTTTCCTATGAACTTTACATTCAAGATCCTATAGGATTATTTCCTATTTCATTTGATCCCATGAATCAAACCGTGTCTCTAGGATAATTTCCATAGCATATCCCCATTTCGAAAAGAATTAGAATTTCCATAGCATCTCCCTAGGTTGGCATTTTTTTACGCAATCAAACATATTAAGTATAATCAAGATTTTTGAAAATAGTACTGTATATCAACTTCTACAATGTCAGATCAATATCAATATTATTTCCATGTTACATTTCCTTTCCCTTTGAAGGTCCTATCCTTATCTTGTTGCCACGCAATGTGTTGTACCTGACACATGGGTTTGTTGAGGACGATGAGGAGAATGATCCTGGTAGGTGGTGGTTAGCAAGATCTGTCGGTGGTTCAAGACTTCTTCTGGTCTATACATATGGTGTCTCATGCAATGCAATTGCTGATGATACTAGTGTTGTTCACTATGGTCGCACCATTCACACCTATCCTTCTGGATTTGAGTGCATGGTGTTCTCGATGGACACAAGCCAGTTAACTACAGCTAACCGATGGAAAAGGGTTACTGACCTTGGATCATATTCTCTTTTCCTTGGTGTGAACTATCCAATTATCATTGCAGTAGGTGATGCAAATGATCTGCTAGGACATCTGACGAGAAGGAACTGTGTTTACACATCACACCAAGAAATTGGCTACGAGTATAAGCCATGTCCTGAAATTTGCCGCTTCAGTCTAAATGGTGATGTTGCTATTGGTTTCCACACCAACACTCGCTGGACATGGTTGGAGACTCCATTTTGGTTCATCCCAAGCTTCTCAAACGCCTTGGAGTGGAACGTGCCCGTTCAAGGATAGCTCATTTGGTCTTGGCCTTCTATTGAACTATTTCTTGTGGCTGGTTTTTGGCTGATGTACGGGTACTCAGCATTTAGTTTTGCACCCGGTCCGGCTTGTAAAATACTCCGTATGACCAAAAAACCCTTTTGTACACTTGGTAGTTTCTCCAGTATGTATATTTCACCAAGCTTGTAAAAGAACCTTATTAGGAGTACAGTTGTACTCTACTACTCCCTCAGATCCAAATTAATTGACTTGGATTTGTCTAGATTCGGATGTATCTAGTACTAAAACATGTCTAGATACATTCGAATCTAGACAAATTCGAGTCAATTAATTTGGATCGGAGGGAGTACTACTATTCCGTACATAATTTCTTCCAGAATGTTGTATAATAGTAGTACTGTTAGTATTACTCCTTGCAGGTTCGTAGTTTTGTTTCTTTTGTCACTGTAGTTTGGGTCCTGTAAGCCTAAGTTGGACGTGTTGGTAAGTACTTTGCTCAGAAACTGCACACGGTGGAAGGAACATGATGTTTCCAGGTTTACCAGGAAAAACATGTCGCTCGTCATGGCACCACTAGTGATTTGACAAGACAATACTGTATGACAGTGTGCTAGTCTAGTTTTTTCTTCTTCTAAACAAGTACTCGTTGCCTACCCTCGTAGTAGTAAAAAAAGTAGTAAAGGTCTACTAGTAGGAGTACCAGAAAACTAGATGAAGCTAGCTATAGTACTACTGTCAGTAGCTGTCGCAGAAGAGAGAGGGAGGGAGTTTTGCACACGCCGGTGCACGTGGCAGCGCATTCTTTCCGAGACAAGCTGGATTTAAGTCCCTCACCCCCCATGCACACACAAGCTCTTTTACTCAGTCCCTTCTTCCCATCCACTACCGCCCCCTGGCCTCTCGCTCCATATTGTTGCCGACCAGCTCCTCGGCTCCGTCCTCTACAGGTGGCGGCGAGATCGGCGTGGCAACCTTATGTAGGGCGGTGGAGCATCCGTCAGCTCTGTCCCGCGGCAACAATGGCGGTTTGTGAAATACTAGAACACTTGTACCTATTCCCTCCGTTTCATAATATAAGATGTTTTAGCTTATGTGAATTGAGTGTATCAAGATTCACTCCGAACTTACATGATAGAGTTGATGATGCGGTTAAATTTTAATTGTCGATTGCTCAGCATTGTCATGTGTAGAGTAGTTCTTATCCGGGGTATGCATTCTTTTTTGTAGACTAGGATTCCATAGAAGCTTGTTTTCTAGGCTAGATCCCATAACTAAGAACAATGGGGATCCGTTCGAAGTTGGTAGTTCGACAGCACAAACTTTTGAACATTTGCATATATTTGTCAATCAACATCATGTAATCAATATTACAACTTGCTGTAGAAGGAGATAAGGGAAGGAGCGAAAAAGAGGATTCTCGATGAAATAGGTTCCAATCCTGTGACTTATGCTATCCCAGATGACAAGGTAAATCAATAGAATGACATATGTTCTTGTCGTTGTGCGTGGATGCTTTTGCTGTAATCTCTGTTTATCTTGTAACCGCAGAAGCACAAAGTTGAAGAAGACTCTCAGTTTCCTGATGACGGAGTAGAAAATCGATGTCAGATTGCTACACCTAAGACGCCTCCTTGTTTACCTTCTATGGAGACTGATGTAGTTGCAGCTACGGCTGGTACTGATGGGACTACACCTGCCATCATCGTGCCAGATGATGGAGGTGGTGGATTGGTTTTACCATCCGCAGAGACTTGTGCGGCTGGAGCTAGTAGTGAAGAGCCTTCAGAGGACATTTTGGTGCTCAATAGTTCGCCTATTGTGGACACTCATGCTACCGGTGCTGGCACTGCTGTTGGTGCTGCTGATCCCGCTCTCAAAATTATCATGCCACCTGAAGGAGGCGGTGACTTGGGTTTACAATCTGTAGAAACGGTTGCACCTGAAGGTGGTGAACTGTGATACGGAGCTTTCTTTCTTATGATTTGTATGCTTTTCTCTGGAACCTGTATTATGGAGCTACCTTACGCATTTCTTACACTTTTGCATGTTGAATTGTAGTGTGGAACTAGAACTACTCCTAGTATGTAATCATAATATTCGGATGCTTGAGTATTATCGATGATAAACCAATGCTAGCTGAGTTGCACGAGAATTGGCCTCTGCCACTTGTGGACGTGGTTCCTGGCTCATCTCCTTTTCAGAAGCACGGTGAAAAGATGGTTATGTTCCTTTTCTTGCAATGCCATAATGCTTGTGTTGTTGATCTGGCAATTTTATGCTGATTTTGTCACCCAATCCGCATTTATGTCTCTACATACAAACATATTTGTTCACATGACTTGAACATAAAACAATATCTTCTTTGCATCGACTAACACAAGGAGACATGCAAATATTTATTTATTTTTGAAACAAGGCAAACGATATGCCATTTTCATTGATAGAGAGGGACATGCAATTCATAAATCATCACCTCCAGCATCTTGTTCTACAGAAGGCGTTATTACCAAATCCACAACCTTCTTTTCCTTGGGACGACAATGTCAAGTGCAGGATTTTGAATCTAAAAACGCAATCCAGTGCAGGTTCATCAGGACAACCTCCAGCTGTGTCAGTCTCCACAGAAGGTACATTAGAGCTATGGCAGACACCGTTGGAAATGCAAGATGAAGCTTTTTTTATACTCCTATCAGGACCATAGATAAGGGCCAGAAATTCAAGCTCCGAAATCTAGCGTTACAAAATAGACAAGAGGTTACCCCATCTAGACAATGCATAGACAATTCACAGTGCAATTTGAGACACTTACATGATCCTTAGATCTTAGTCCATCCGATCTTTTTATTGGTTGAACCAAATTTGCTGGGACTTTTATTTCTGCGAAGAACCTACAAAAAATAGCCAACTCAGACATCTGAATATAACTAACTTTTCTACAGTCTTATATGTGAAGATATCTTTGCATAACACTCTCTTATCAAACTGTCTACGGATATCTTCCCACTCCTTGGAAAGGCGTAGTCGATGTTCTATAGGGTACATCCATCTATACTGTACTGTACCACTAAGTACTTCCTCGTGAGGTACATCAACAGCCAAATGCTCCATCATATCAAAGAAGGATGGGGAATATATCAGGTCAAAAGCTTGCACGGGATCTTTGCCAAATCCTTTTAAAGATGTTTTCGAACTCTTCCGTCCAGAGATTTACTATAGATTTACCTAAAGAGCGTACCTACCCAAATCTGCAAGCACCTTGTCAATCTAGATGGTCACAAGCTTTAACTATTTCTAGGAGAGGTGGAGAACAAACCAAAGCCAAGAAGATTGTCCAGTCCCTGAATCTAGCAGGCGAAGCGTGGGATCGCCCAACTGACCACCGGCTGGCGCGTCTCGTGAAGAACGGCGCGACCAATGGTGGTAGGCCGGCACTGTTGATAGAAAGGCGTCGAGAAGTTTTTTTTAAGGCGTGGAGAAGTTTGCGGCTTGGTTCTAATCCGGTGCATCTCCCATAAGAACGACGCAAAATTTGAAGAGACAGGGGCTTGTCGCTCGATTGAGGGCGGGCTTAGGAAAGTTTGGGGTCTCGGCGGAAAGTTTTGGCGGGCGCGGGGTGTTTGTCCACAATTTTCACAGAAATATGTGTGAATATTTTATCGGATTTGCCAGTTCTCAAGAGTCACCTCTCTCACCATTGGATTTACCTCGCGATTGGTGCAACGTGAGGGTTACACATTTGTTGCAACAGCTTGTACCTGGGAATTTAATGAGTTGCAACTACTAGGTTACAACTGAGTATTAGCATAATTAGTAGGGTGACGTCAGCTCCTTAACATAACAAGTTCTCAAGCGCCTAGGATCTAGGCACTCATATTTTATACCTTTTTTTCCCTTGTTGACGGCTTTGTGACGAATCCGGCCGAGCCCCAGCACGTACCTTGGGATTTTAACTATCGAGCCCAAGAAATTATCCCATCTTGCCTCATTATAGCCCAAGACCTTCTAACTCGGCCATATTTTGAGTCATTCGGCCGCGCAAATAGCCCAGTTAGATTGGGCGAGAGCCCATGAAAAATAGCCCATCAATCCCTGCTTGGCCCTTTTTTTCAATTCATCCTTGTTTGGGCACCTTCCACCCACCCCTAAAAAACTCCGCCTATCCATGTTTTTAAGTACTACCTACTACATTATTTATACTTAACATGTTTTAGTTGAGCTGCTAGCAATCACGCGTAGCAGATGGACAATCAATTTTTTAAGAAGAAAAATAAATAAGGTATATACGATGTTACTATACATTTTTTACATTTTATAAAAGGATAACAATTTTATTACGTAGTGGCAAGGCATGCAGTTTATCTATAGCAATATTTGTGTGCTGAGAGGCTGACATGGCCGACCCACCTGCCAGTAGCTAGCGCCCATTAACCTTACCATACAAGAGATCATGTTTAAAGAGCGCGTTTAAAAAGTACTTGTACAACAGTCTCGACCAGAAAAAAGAAGACCAAGATCGACACGTTACTTGTCGAGAGAGGCTGACACGTGGGCCCCAGCAGCAAGACCATACACGCCTGCCGCATGGAACAACATTACCAAGGTCAAACTAGCGGACGTGACCAAAAAAATGTCCAACATACACACGTTTCCTCTACATAGGCGGATGACATGTGAACCCAGCAGGGAGACATTATGCGGGTGCTGTATCGAGCAACGTTGCCAAGTTCCAAACAGGGAGGCATGGGAGAAGAAAAAAAGTCTAGCATGCACACGTTTCCTGCATAGAGGAGGCTGACATGTCGGGCCCACCAGCCTGTATAAACGGCTGAAGCAGCGAGCAACGCTATCAAGTTCGGAACACGAAGGCGCAACAGAGGGTAAAAATTCCATCATACACACATTTCTTCTAATGAGAGGATGACATGTGGGGCCCGGCATCGTGATTAAATGGTAGATGCATCGAACAATGCTATCAAGTTCAGAACAGGGTAGCGCGAGCGAAGGAAAAAAATTCATCATACACATGTTTCTTCTAATGAGAGGATGACATATGGGGATCAGGAGGTTGGTTAAACGGTAGATGCGTCGAGCAGCGCTATCAACTCGGAACGGGGTAGCGCCAGCAAAGGAAAAAATTCCATCATACACACGTTTCTTCTAATGAGAGGATGACATGTGGGTCCCAGGAGGTTGATTAAAACGTAGATGCATGGAGCAGTGATATCAATTTCAGAACAGGGTAGTACGAGCAAACGAAAAAAATCCATCATGCACACGATCCTTCTAATGAGAGGCTGACATGTGGGACCTAGCAGCCTAACTAAACGGCAGGCGCCTCGAGCAACGTTATCGAGTTAAATCAGGGAGGCATGACCGAAAAGTATGGTCTGCTAGAGACACTGACGTCCGGGACCCACACGCCTCAAAAGACTTCGAGGTGTCAACATCGCGCGAGGAAACAAAAATCTTGCTTCTGGCATGCGCCAGCCGAGCTTCCTCCATGTTTTTAGCAGATCCGTCGTAGTAGAGGGCTGCAAAACCGGAAAAAAAGTTTTCCATCGGCCACGGCCGAGCTGAGAATTTCGTCGCGGAAGACGCGCCTTCTACGACGACCGTTGGGCCAATTCGTTGTGGAAGGAAACTTTTCTTGTAGTGTCATCATACAAATCACGATGACAAATGGAAGAGAAAGTAATAATGCCCATCTCCTTATAGTTGATCCTTGTTTGCTTACCCTTCCTCTTGGAACTTGCCCGAGTGGCCTTCTCTTTCCTTGCATGATCAGCCATCCTTTCAGCCTCTCTCTTTTGCCTACGCAACTCAACCTCGTCAACAAGAACTCCTTCTTCATTGGGTCAAAAATATCGAGCACGAGGACGATGCTTGTATGTTTGAGTAGCACGAGATCCACCTATGAAGTGAATAAGATGGATAGCAAGTATATTTACTTGATAGCTCTCTTTGAAAGGATTTGTTCGACTGAATTAATGTTTAGCGGTTTTTCTGAGCATGCCAAAATTTGACTTGTTAATCCTAAGAATGATATAGCTTTACGCGTGTCAAACTTCATATGGGATGCCAACAACTCTGCTGGCCTACGAACAATCTTCATGGAGAAAACTCCTAGATTTCGGCTATGAGTTGATTAAACACTCGTAGCAGCAATGCTATAGTGGGTAAGATTCTTGGCACTCCCGGGTAGCTATAATCATGATGGAATCACTCCTCTAGCTATTATGAGTAATTATTATGCAAAAGGAACAAAAACCTTAGTGATGCCACGAGTGTCCACCACAGCGCGATAAACTAATAAAAATCTTTGGCATGCTCTCAATTACTTAAAAACTAAAATTCTTGAAGGACAATGAATAGAAAAGTAGTGCTTGAAAAGTCTTGATTTATTGATGTGGGAGAATTGAGATACTATAGTGTATATGCTTTTCATGACAACTCTCACACTCTTAATTTACATGATTATACTTTATTTATCCAAAGGCAAGCCTATGAGTTATTACTTGACATGGAATAAAGTTTACTCATTTGAATCATCCATGTTTACAATGATTTTGTTGCACTATAAGGATGCATGAAACCCGTATGATATGCTTGCCATTACTATATCTATGCTGAAGTTTTTCAGATTTATGAAGTAGAGGAAACATGAGACTACTAATCATGAGTAAGATCACCATCTCGTTTTTTCCGTTAAAGTAACTTCACTATGCATTCGCTTCCCGAGGATTCGATAACCTAGGTCTACTAGGGAAAAATAAGCTACACTACATCCGTAATCTGGATCGAAGGTATCAATTATCCGAGCCCCACTAGGGGCGGATAATCTGGCCTTCTCTGAAATTTCTCTTACACACAGATTCAGGCCAGCACAGCCCAAACAAAAACCCTCGCAAGTGTACCAAAGGACTTGTGTGCAAGAAATAGATGGTTCGCGGAGAAAGAAAGGCTTAGGTTTAGACAAACAAACTGAGATGGTACTACACACCCAAAATTGCAAGAACCAAACCAAATAAAGGCCAAAATTGGGTGTATTTTCCATAACAACACAAGATAAGCAAGAAAATCTAAAAAGATCCACAAGGAACCAACTCTTCTCAAAGAAGAGGGTGGTGGCCGAAGCCACCATGTTGGAGTGAATGGTATGACATTGTGAACATATATCTTCGGTTCATGACCAATACTCATCAAATAAGCTCACATATCATAAAATGATATTAAGAGAAATGATTTTTCTTGCTTTCGGCATTATGAGGGAGGGTTAGCCCAATCAATTAGGACCACACTCCCCCTATGTGTATGCCCACACCTAAACCAAATAAAGGAAGCGATATAAGTGAGTATACAAGGGTAGTCAAGCCAAGCTCCTTGAATCCACAATATTTAGCTCATTCCTCAAATAACAAAATTTTGCTTCATCAAGTGGCTTCGTGAAAATATCAGCAAGTTGGTTCTTCATGCTCACAAAAGATAAGTCAGTATCACCACGAGCAACATGATCCCGAATGAAGTGATTATGAATCTCAATATGCTTTGTCCTTGTATGCTGCACAGGATTGTAAGCAATTTTTATAGCACTCTCATTATCACCCAAAAGAGTCACTTTGTCACAATTGAAACCATATTCCTTTAAAGTTTTCCTCATCCACAGTAATTGAGTGCACGCACTACCAGCAGCCACATAATCAGCTTCAGTGGTGGATAGCGGTATACAATTTTGTTTCTTCGGAGACCAATAAACCAAAGATCTTCCCAAGAATTAACAAGCTCCAGAAATTGACTTCCTATCATCCTTTTCACCAGCCCAACCAGAATCCATATGACCACATAAGGAGAAATTAGAGCCCTTGGGATACCATTGACCAAAGTTAGGGAAATGAACCAAATATCGGAAGATTCTCTTGACCGCCACCAAGTGGATTTCTTTAGGAGCCTCTTGATACCTTGAACACACACCTACACTCAACACAATATCGAGTCTACATGCGTAGAGGTAAACAAGAGAGCCGATCATGGACTGGTATACCTTTTGGTCCACATCTTTACCATTGGGATTGAGCTCAAGATGGCATTTAGTCTGCATTGGTGTAGCAACACCATTAAGATCCATCATCTTAAACCTCTTGAGCATGTCTTGGATGTACTTTGATTGATTTATGAAGGTTACTTCTCTTAGGTGTTTGATCTCAAATCCCAGAAAGAACCTTAATTCCCCCATCATAGACATCTCAAACCTGTTAGTCATAAGATTTGAAAATTCATCATTAAAAGCTTAGTTAGTAGAGCCAAAGATAATATCGTCTACATATAGTTGGTATATGAAGAGCTCCCATTTAACCTTATTAGTAAAAAGAGTGGGATCGATCTGCCCAACCTCGAAGCCACGATCTAACAAAAGCTCTTTAAGATTCTCATACCATGCACGTGGGGCTTGTTTAAGGCCATAGAGCGTCTTATCGAGTTTGTAGACATGGTTCAGAAAGTTGGGATCCTCGAAACCCGGGGGTTGCTTGACATATACTAACTCATGTAGAGGACCATTAA
This sequence comes from Avena eriantha, assembly GCA_910589775.1. Lineage (NCBI taxonomy): Eukaryota > Viridiplantae > Streptophyta > Magnoliopsida > Poales > Poaceae > Avena > Avena eriantha. The sequence continues at coordinate 541,595,818 of OU342743.1, forward strand.
GAAAAGCACTCTTAAAAACCATTTGTTGTAATTTAAAGTTATGATGAGCTGCATAAGCAAGAAGGATACAGATAGACTCAAGGCGAGCCACTAGAGCATAAGTTTCACTAAAGTCGATGCCTTCTACTTGAGAAAAACTTTTTGCTACCAATCTTGCCTTGTTTCTAACAACAATTCCATTCTCATCTTGCTTGTTCTGGAATATCCACTTGGTGCCAATAAAATTGCGGCAATCTTTGGGCTTCTCTACTAACTTCCAGACCTTGTTGTGCTCAAAATTATTTAGTTCTTCATGCATGGCAACAACCCAATTTGGATCTTCAAGGGCTTCAAAAACCTTTTTAGGTTCCACCATAGATATATGAGGTTGATGATCATTGAAGCTTGCAAGCTCTCTTCTTGTGGACACCCTTCTTTTTAGGTCGCCTACAACTTTACCGAGTGTATGCCCTCGTAGTTCGAGATTTCTATCAGCACGAGCTTTGCAACAAATTTCAATCTCCTTGTCGTTTCTTAGAGGAATTTCTTCATCATTAGAGTCTTCGTCTTGACCCCTAGCTTGACCTTGATCAACAGTTTGTTCAGCACAGACATGTGATGGAGAAGCTTGCCCTTGATCTTGATCAACAGCCATAACACGAGGCTGCTGAACTAAATTTACAGGGCCGGTTAATCCGGCCGAGGAAGGGGCCAAATAATCTTGCCTGGGATTTTCTGCTTCTCCCTGAGCTTCTTGGACGTTTCTGGCATTTGATGGCGTTGGGCCGGATAATCCGACCTCAGGCAGAAAATCCAACCTGGGAATTTTTGTCTCGTCCTGAGCTTCCTGGTCCTTTCTAGCACGAGATGGTGTAGGACCGGATAATCTGGCCTCAGGCGGATAATCTAACTTGGGACTCGTAGTTTATTCAAATGATCGGTGAACTTCAGAAGGTGGTTGGGTTGGTGTAGTAGTTTCTCTAGCAGGTGGAGCTTGTTGATCTTGTGAAGATGAGATCTCTACTTGAGTAGAGCATTGTCCTTCCCGATCTGCCACAAGGGGTTCCTAATGGGTGGAAAAATCCCACGCCCATTCTTCTTATGGCATCTTGGGGTATTTCAACATCTGCATCACAAACATAAATTTTCCCCACATGGGAGCCATCATTTTCTTTGAACACCACACTACAAGATTCTACAACAGTTCCGGAGAGCTTATTGTAGACTCTATAACCAACAAAGATACCTTCTAAGGTATTGGACTCAAACTTAGATAAATAAACTCCTTTAATGAGAAACAACACTTACAACCAAACACCCAGAAGTATGAAATGTTGGGCTTGTTACTGGTAAGTATCTCATAGGGGGTCTTGTCCAAGATTTTGCGGAGGTAGAGCCGGTTTGATGAGTGACATGCGGTGGATATAGCTTCAGCCCAGAAGTTGTATGGTGACTTGAATTCAGCCAACATAGACCTTTCCATGTCCATTAAGGTCCGGTTTTTCCTCTAGGCTACACCATTTTATTGCGGGGTGTACGCAATGGAATATTGGTGTGATATCCCCTCTTCACTTAGGAATTCATTCAGAGTGTAGTTCTTGAACTCGAAGCAGTTGTCGCTTCTAATTGCCAATATAGGGACATTGTGTTGACGTCGAACCTCGTTAGCAAAGTCGATGACTGTTTGTTGAGTCTCACTTTTTAGCTTGAAGAAGTAGACCCATGTATATCTTGAGTAATCATCGACAATGACGATACAATATTTGTTCCCACCGAGACTTGCATGAGAGGGAGGACCAAACAGATCCACATGTAGGAGCTCCAAAATCCTTTTTGATGAAATAATCGTCTTCCTTCGATGGGGAGAGTCATGCATCTTTCCTTCAATGCAAGCCCCGCAAACACGATCAAGGGCACAGACAGAAAGTAAATTGTAACCAAGGGTCTCAACAAGCATGACGTCCACGAGCGAGATATCCTGAGCAACCACAACCTTGCCAAGACCTAATACCTTTGACTTTGATTTATCACCATAGGATACAGTTATTTGATCATGATTATGCCTCGTCTCCATGATGATCTCCTTACTTCTGGTCATATGACTTGTGCAACCACTATTGAGCACCCGTTTAGATCCACCGGAGCATAGCCCTACAAGAAAATTACTTCTTGGTTTCAGGTACCCATTTTTCAATGGGCCCTCTCATGTTAGTTACAAGGGTCTTTGGGACCCAAATAGACCAAGCAATATAATTATCAAAAGGACCAACATATCTAGCATAGACATCGCCATAGTAATCACTAAATAACTCATAATGAGGATTGTTAGACCCTGCAAAACCATTATAGTCAGTTTTTTCCTTCATGATGTTCCTTTCAGCGGTGCTTGTCTTTGCTTGAGCATTCTTGGTATTCTTCTTCTTGTTCTTAGGGACATATCCAAGTCTCTCTTTTCCATTATTCGTCCTTTCCTTACCAATGATCTCATCTAGAACTTCCTTACCTTTGGGTAGTGATGCCTTGGCAATCTCATCTTTCAACCTAGCATTTTCTTCAAGAACTTCTTCATGTCCACATGTTGGTGTAGAAGTGCTAAGAACATCATACTTGTTCAATCGAGTTTGGAGCTGATCATGAGACTCATTGAGAATATAGTGTTCATTCTCCAATGCCTTGTGAGCAATGTGAAGTTTCTCTAATTCTCGAAGAGTCTAGCATGAGCAGCCCCAAATTCAATATTTTCCTTCTTTAATTTCTTGGCCTTGGCAATTGCATTATCACATTCCTTTACGAGCTTGGCCACAACCTCGTCGTGTGACTCCTCAATTTACTCAAGTATCTCCTCTAGAGAGACTCGAATCTCTTCTTCTTCTAGAGCATTCTTTAGAGATGCAATTTCCATTGCATCCTCCCTTTCAATTCTGTCTTTTTCCTCGAGGAGATCTTCGGAGTGAGCAAGTTGACCCATGAGAGCCTCGAAATGCAGTTTGTTCTCACCTTGCAAGTTAGTGATAAAATAATCCAAAGAAATAACTTCTTCCTTAGCTTTAACACTAGTCATCCATATCAGCATTCATAGTAGTCTTAGGAAAGGAAGAGATAGAAGGTGATAGCTTGGAAACTGTTGCCATAAGGCAAGTGACGTTCTTGTTGATGACATTTTCGTTGGGAGAATCAAAGAGAGACATGGGTGTAGATGTGGTGGATATTGCATCCACCTCTCATGAGCTATCATCATCCTCTTCATCTTCACTTGCGGATGGGTACTCCTCTTGTGTTACCAAAACAATCTTCGGTTGCTTCTTGTAAGGAGCATTTTTCTTGACAAACGGCTTCTTCCGAGGTGCCTTTGACTTTTCCTTGAGGATGAGCCTACCCCCATTATATTCTGTACTTTGATAGGGGCACTTAGCTACAAAGTGCAAACGATCTCCACAATTGTAACAAGTTCTCTGTTTTGGGCCGTTTTCCTTTCGCCCATTTGACCCATTCTTGTGTTCAAGTTCAGATTTTGCTTTGGATGGGTCCTTCCAAAAAAAATGCGTAGAAGGCCATGTACTCACCATGAGCATGCTTGACCTCCTCGGGGCAGCTCATGGACACAATGTCAAAACCCCTATCATCTTCCTCTTGCTCAATTACATTGGCCTTCAATGTAACATTCACGCCTTTTTGCATTCCAATTGCTCGGGCACGAGGATCTTTGGTGTTCTTCGCACTAACTTTGAATGCAGCCATTTCTTGCATGACTTTGTTAGAGGTCATTTGATGATAGTCGTGTCTCCCTTGTAAGCTCTTCAAATCAGTGGGCTCAAATGGCATGAGAGCACTCACATATTTCCTCTTGATCGACGCATCATCAACATGTGAGGCACCATGCTTTCTAGATGTTGTGGCGATGACCTTGAGCTTTCTATACGTGTCTTCGCGATCCTCATCGTCCATTATATAAAACTCTTAGAATTCATTGCTTAGAGCATCATACCTATTTATTCTCATGCTCTCATTTCCAATAAATATGTCGGTGAGGGAATCCCAAGCTTCCTTGGCGGTGTTGAAGTGCTCAATGTGTGGCATGTCCTTGGGACCCACACCAAGCTGAATCATGTGTAGAGTGGTTGCATTGAGTTGGCTATCAATGACTTCTCTTCTTGTCAAGTTGCTAGGATCTCCAACGTGGAGGCCATCTTCAATGATCCTCCAAAGCTCAATGGATGAACTGCACACATGAGATTTCATCAAGAATTGACATTGATTAAAATAAGATGCAATAAGATTGGGTGGGTGATAAGTGCATATTTGCATCATGTTTTATATTATTATTTTGCATTGTAGATGTAGGATCCTGGTATTTTACAGCGCTCGCGCGCACATTTTATGTCTACTTTCACCAGGATTAGGACAAATGATGGATACAATGGACACAATTCTTGGAGCTATTGTACTAGGGAGAAAAGGAGTCAAAAACAACGTAAATCACTTATTTGGCAAATATCAATAATACCAGAAGAAAATCCGAAGCGATCAAGGCATATAGACGGTTTAACGACCAACTATACAGCGGGAATAAAATTTCTGACCGTATAGTTCCCGCCGTATAGTTGGCGCCGCCACCGCCTCCTCAAATAGTTTCACCCTGTGTAACTGGATCAGAGAGACGACATACAAAACAACCAGAAATCGCCGAAACCTCACCTCCGGAAGGCATCTAGAGGGGGAACTCGTGTACTGGGGATCCATCTTCGCCCTGCACAGATCCGGGAGGCTAAGGCATCGATCTTCATCATCAACCGCTGCATCACCACCATCTCCATCCATCCCATCTACATCTTGTCTAGATCTTGTTGTAATTTCCATACTCGTTGTGGATTTATACAAGTACTATTCATCTATGATAGATTCCATTATTATTGCCATGATGTTGATTACATCCATGTCTGAGTAGATCATTAGTTCTTGGGGAGATGGAGATACCCTAGTATGAGATTGAAATAAGATAAAGTTTATTATGATATTCATCGCCATGACCATGTGTTAGATTGTATTCATCTTGATTTTGGGAGAAGTCAACCTCTCAATATTTGCCTCTTATGGGGACTTGATGGAGGGAACTACTTGTTGATAGACGGAGGTGTGTTAGCACTTACAGTGACTATAAAGCTATTGGCACTCCTTACGTATCAACTTGGGAACCGAGGAAACTCACGGAACACTATCCATGCCATGGGATACGTCCTACGGGATTAAGTCCCTTAATAGCGCAGTAATTCAATTGATGTCGATTGCTGACTGTTGTGGTTATGAGGATGATGTGAGCAGTGATTGCTGCCTATTTGTCCAAATACGGAGTTCCTCCCACACATACACAGTTGAGAATGTTCATGATAATAATATTTACCTTAGTTCCTTATAATGCTAGTGGTGTATCCGCTAGTCCCTGAGAACGCCTTTTCCCTATTGCAGTTCCAATCTCTTTTACATACACGATACTTACTTTCTGTGTTCAGTTGTTTTACTTTACTTATTGTTGCTCTTATACCAAAACCCCCAAAACACTTTTTACATAATACTCACATTTTATCTTGCCACTTAGAACTTTATTTAGAATTTCTATTGTAGTATTTAATTCAAGAGTTATTAGACTTCAGACTCCTGCTCCCTGTGGGATCGATATCTTTATTTTGAAACTAGCTGCAAATGATCTGTGCACTTGGAGTCATCAAGGTATTTTCTGGCGTCGTTGCCGGGGAGCTAAGCATTGTAGGTCTTTTAGTTTTTGCTTATTTATTTTTATCTTTCTAAGTTTTGTTTTGAGTTATAGGTTTCCACCAACATGATGGAGTTTGAGCATATGACTAGTGTTAACCCACTCAGCCACTTTGGGAAGCCCTATGATATTTATAAAAGAGACAACTCCAATGAGAAGGCAAGGGGGTTTGAAATAAATCATCTACTACTTGGTATTCTACACAAGAAGCAATTTACTAGAGATGAACAAGATCCTGATCCATATGAGCATATTGCATGTTTCAAAGATATATGTGGCACTTTCCAATTACCTGGATATACCGCTAATGAGGTAAGGGTTAAACTTTTTAGTCAGACTTTGACTAGTACAACTCTCTCATGGTATAGATCTCTACCCCCCAGAAGCCACTACTTCTTGGGATAATTTGGCATATGAGTTTCTAGCAAAATATTACCCATTATAAAAATCTTTTGGAATTAGGCGTCTTATAATGACTTGGAGGAACCGTCCTAATGAAGGACTAGTAAGAGCTTATATAAGATTTAAAGATTTACTTAATCTATGTCCTCATCATGATTTGCCTGAATGGTATTTATTGCATATCTTTTATGGCAGTTTAATTGAACCTAATAAAATTGAACTAGACTCTTTTGCGGTAGGAGCTTTTATGAATCTTCCTATAACTAAAGCTTGGGCTTTACTTAATAGAATTCGCGATCATAGAGTTTCATGGAATTTTTGTCTAGGAAGCGAAGGAGGCATAGAAATAGATTATGATTGTATTCATGACTATAATAAAAAGGGCCATGTTAAAGAATTATATAAAGAACTTTATTTGGATTCAGATCTTGTGTTGCAAATTGTTAAATCTGTTACAGAATACATCAAAGCTCCAAAAGAGGGTTGGTCAAGTATGATCCACCACCCGAACCTGAGAAGAAGAAAGAACTTAAAGCAACACTGGCCTCCCTAGAACCAATATATGAGATAGCTTTCCCTAACACTACACCGAAGCATATTTTTGAATATGAACAGGTCAAAGTAGTATAGGAGAAGAAGGAAGAGGAAAGTATGCCAGAAGTTGTGGAACATCTGGAAGAAACCAAAGATGAAGAGGTAACCAAGGAAGCAATTATGGCTAACTATGCACACTGTAACATAGTTGAACTTGATAAAGAGACTTCCGTATTGGTTGAAGGTAAAACAAAGGTAGAATATGTGGGTAAGCCTATTCTTCCCTGCATATTTAAGGAAACCTCACATTATGGTTTATGCAATCTTGGCACTGAAGTTAATGTTATATCGTATGATTTTTATTTAGAAATAAAAGAAGAAATAGAACCTGCTACAATTGAAAATACTAATTTGACAATCATGTTAGCCAATAAAACTCTTAGAATTCCAATGGGAGTAGTTGAAGATGCAACTGTCACAATTGGAAACAAAAACTTTCCTATCGATTGTGTAGTTGTTGATATGCCAACTGACACTCTTTGCCCAATTATATTTGGAAGTAACTTTTTGAGTGATGCAGGTGCCAAAGTTGATTTCAAAAAGGAGATTGTGTCTCTTAAGCTTGGGGAAGCGGAAAAAGAATCCCACTTTTCCAAATTTAAAGACATGCCTCCACAAATAAAATAAGTAGAGAAAGAGAAAACTATTGAGGAAATGGCAGCTCTCTTCTTTAGTGATCAAAAAGAAGAAATAAATGAAGACTTAAATTATGAAGAAATAGTTATGGAGGACAAGTCCCTAGAAGAACTACAAGATGAATTCCATTCACTTCCCATTATAGGGCCTCCAACTAATGATGCTTTTGAAGAGCCAGAAAAGAGAGGGGATGAGGAATTACCACCCCTAGAATTGAAGACTCTACCAGATAATCTTAAATACATATTTTTAGATGATATAAATAGATTTCATGTTATTATTAGTGCTAAACTTTCAAGAGAAGAAGAAGAGCTCATGAAAATACTTAAGGATCATCGCAAGGCCTTTGGGTACTCAATGGATGATTTGAAGGGCACTAGTCCCATGATAACCGTCCATCGAATAATCATGGAGGAAGGTGCTAAACCAGTCATGGAATTTAATAGAAGACTGAAGCCCGAAATGAAGGAAGTGGTAAGAAAACAGATAGTACACCTATTAGACATAGGTATAATCTACCTGTAAAATAAAGTGAATGGGTAAGTCTTGTTCACTGTGTCCCAAAGAAGGGCGGTTTTACTGTGTTCCTAATGAAAACAATGAATTGATACCTACTAGAAATATTGTTGGACATAGGATGTGCATAGATTTCAGCAAATTGAATAAAGAAACTAGGAAAGATCACTATCCTTTACCGTTCATAGATCAGACTTTAGAAAGGTTAGCAAACCACACTCATTTTTGATACTTGTACGGATACTCTGGTTTTTCTGAAATAGCTGTTCATCCTGATGACCAACTTAAAACAACTTTCATTAGTCCTTATGGTTTACATGCTTACCGTCGTATGCCTTTTGGTTTATGTAATGCTCTAGCTACTTTTCAAAGATGCATGATTGCTATTTTTGCAGATTTTATAGAACTGATAATGGAAATATTTATGAATGACTTTTTTGTCTATGGAACTTTGTTTACTAGTTGCTTGGATAATCTCAAAAGAGTTTTGCAGTGTTGCAAAGAAACCAATCTTGTTCTAAACTGGGAGAAGAAGGTATAGTCCTTGGACATAAGGTATGAGGTAAGGGAATTGAAGTGGATAGAGCTAAGGTTGAGGCCATAGAGAGCATGCCACAACCTAGTGATATAAAAGGTATAAGAAGTTTCCTTGGTCATGTGGGTTTTTATAGAAGGTTCATTAGAAATTTCTCTGGAATATCTAAACCTTTGACTAACCTCCTGCAAAAGGGAGTAAGATTTAATTTTGATGATAAATGTCTTATAGCCTTTGATAAACTTAAAAATGCTTTATCCCATGCTCCTATCATTAAACCACCTATCTGGGATATGACTTTTGACTTAATATGTGAAGCTAGTGATGATGCTGTAGGAGTAACTCTGGGACAACATATAGGTCACAGATTTAATATTATACACCATGCTAGTAGAACTCTTAATAGTGCTCAAAAGAATTATCCTAAGGAAGAAAGGGAACTTTTTGCTGTATTTTTCTCGTGCGATAAGTTTCGTTCTTATATAGTAGATGCAAAGGTAAGAGTTCACACAGATCATGATGGTTTAAAAGAACTCCTTGAGAGGAAAAACCATAAGCCAAGACTGGTCCGTTGGATTCTTTTATTTCAAGAATTTGAGTTGCAGATCATGCAAAGGCAAGGAATAAAGATGTTGGATGCAGTGTCCATGTTCGCCCAGCAAGATACCAATCTTATTGAGAGGAACTTTAGTCCTGGTGAATTTTTTTTACGAGAATTGTTAAATGAACTAAGGTCAGTTCCTCCAAAAAAGAAGAAGTCTTTGTTGTTGGAGGAGCTTGTCATCCCCTAATAAGTAAACGGTAAGTTCAAGGTAAGTGTTCTTAGTCAAATAAGTGATTTGTTTTCACAAATTTTACTCCTAATTTTTTTTCCTTTGAATTGCTCGTGTTTTTCTGAAGTTTCTAAAGGTTTGTACCAACTATACAGTCGCAACTATACAACCGTAGAAAAATCTCCGGCCGTATAGTTGGTCGTTAAACCTTTTGTTTCCTCTTTGCGAATTTGTCTGGATATATATGGTCGCAACTATACGACCAGAGAAAAATCTCCGGCCGTATAGTTGGTCGTTAAACCTTATGTTTCCTCTTTGCGAATTTGTCTAGATCTATACGGTTGCAACTATACGACGGAGAAAAATCGCAGGCCGTATAGTTGGTCGTTAAACTCTCAGTCATTTCGGTTTTTGATGTCTGGATCTATACGGTCGCAACTATATGGCCGGATAAAATCCTCCCGCCGTATAGTTGGTCGTTAAACTCTCTGACATTCTTCGTTTTCCTTTTCGTTTTAGATTCAAAAAAAATTTGTTTTGTCGGTTCCAAGTCAGTAACTTAACCGACCTGGACTCGATATATTTGGAGATATCTGCTAGGAACCAACTATACGGACGGAGCTATACGGGTCGTGCCCGTATAGTTGGTCGTTACATGGCAGGACTCCTCCAAATTCATGATTTCTTTTCCTATTTCATTAAGATTCTTTTCTTGGGAGTGAATTTGGTGTTTCTCACGAGTTTTACCAACCTCTGACCCCCTTATATACTGCCATTGTCTCTCTCTCTAATCATAGTCTCTAGGAAGCAATCTACCTATTATTCATATGTGAGGACACACAAACCAAGGGACAAAAGCCAAGGAGAGAAGTTCCTATGGATATCGGGAGCAATAGCGAGCAAGGAAAGGAGATCAAGATCATCCCTATGGAGTTCCTCGACGCCAACAATGAACGTCAGAAGAGGGAGTTGAAAGCCCTCAAGCGGAAGATTGAAGAGATGGACACGGAGACACCAGGGACACCCAAGCATCTTTGATTGCTGCGGCTTTATCTTGATTAACTTGATGAAGATATTAAGCAGACAACCGAATTAGGTTTTTTATGAGTCTTAAGGTAATCCAAACCCTTCAAGATAACAATGAGCTCATTAAAGAACAAGTGAAAGTGTTGGAGAGGAATAATCTTTTCTACAAGCTACGTGTTAAAGAATTAGAGGCCGTCAATCAATCCCTCCGCCTCAGGCTGGCCCATGAAGAGAAGATACCGCATGCCATGGCGCCACAGTGATCTACAATAATAACGATATCAAATAATTGCAAGGGATTATTTGATCCCGCCTGGCTTGATTCCAAGCTTGGGGAGATCTTTAAGACCTTGTAATCTATCTTATAAGTTTTACATTACTATTTTAGCTTTGCATTAGTTCAAATTAGAAATAAAGTTGCATCATTAGAATTCCCTTCAGGAATAGTCGATCCCTTTTATGAAATTCCGAGTTTATTATCATATATGGAGCAATATTGAGTTTGTGTTTGTCCTACTGGATATATGAATGGCTTGAGTATAATTTTACTTGCACTTGATGATAGCAATAGGAGTCTTCCACACCATTGGTATTAATGGAACATACAAATATAATTTGGTCAATATGTTGTAAGTACATGGTTTGATTTACAAAGAAAGAAAAATTATCTAATCAGTTAAGTTAAAAAAGAAACCTTGAACAAATAAAATTAAAAGTGTTACCAAATTAGAGTGTGAACAAGACGAGGTAGAATATTCAAGATATAAAGATTGCTTCATATACAATTGGAATTTGGTAATTGAGATTGTTAAACTTCGAATTCCTACATGAACTGGAATGTATGGCTAGATCCTTTGCACAACACTTAAACAAAAGTATGAGCATATATATAAAGAGAGAGAAGAAAAGGAGCGAATGTGCAAAGAGAAAATAGGCATACACCACTATATTGTAGTATGACAAAGAGACATTTTGAGATTTTGAGTCTCAAGTGAATATGTTAATCCTAAAACACTTGGGACTACCTCGCTAACTCATTCGGTTGAACCGAATACTTTTACATCATATTGAGAATGATCTTTTGTGAACTATTAAATGCTAAGGTGTGGAAGCCTGCTAATATTATTCGGATGGTTCGAGTAAGGTACTATTCATGAACTTATTCCGATGTATCATATATGATAAACACATGCTGCAACTGCCTCATTTATTTTACCGACTCAGCTTCACGAATATGTGGATCACATCCATTAAAGCTAGCTTGCTCGGGACGAGTAAGAGTCTAAGCTTAGGGAAGTTGATGAGTGCATATTTGCATCATGTTTTATATTATTATTTTGCATTGTAGAAGTAGGATCTTGGTATTTTACAGCGCTCGCACGCACATTTTATGTCTATTTTCACCACAATCAGGACAAATGATGAATACAATGGACACAATTCTTGGAGAAGTTGTAGGGGAGAAAAGGAGTCAAAAACAATGTAAATCGCTTATTTGGGAAATATCAATAATACCAAAAGAAAACCCAAAGCAATCAAGGCATACAGACGGTTTAATGGCCAACTATACACCGGGAATAAAATTTCTGGCCGTATAGTTGGCGCCGCCACCGCCTCCTCAAATAGTTTCACCCCGTGCAACTGGATCAGAGAGACGACATACAGAACAACCAGAAATCACCGAAACCTCACCTCCGGAAGGCATCTAGAGGGGGAACTCGTGTACTGGGGATCCATCTTCGCCCTGCACAGATCCGGGAGGCTAAGGCATCGATCTTCATCATCAACCGCCGCATCACCACCATCTCCATCCATCCCATCTACATCTTGTCTAGATCTTGTTGTAATTTCCATACTCGTTGTGGATTTATACAAGTACTATTCATCTATGATAGATTCCATTATTATTGCCATGATGTTGATTACATCCATGTCTGAGTAGATCATTAGTTCTTAGGGAGATGGAGATACCCTAGTATGAGATTGAAATAAGATAAAGTTTATTATGATATTCATCGCCATGACCATGTGTTAGATTGTATTCATCTTGATTTTGGGAGAAGTCAACCTCTCAATATTTGCCTCTTATGGGGACTTGATGGAGGGAACTACTTGTTGGTAGACGGAGGTGTGTTAGCACTTACAGTGACTATAAAGTTGTTGGCACTCCTTACGTATCAACATGAGAACCGAGGAAACTCACGGAACGCTATCCATGCCATGGGATACGTCCTATGGGATTAAGTCCCTTAATAGCGCAGTAATTCGATTGATGTCGATTGTTGACTAATGTGGTTATGAGGATGATGTGAGCAGAGGTTGCTGCCTATTTGTCCAAATACGGAGTTCCTCCCACACATACACAGTTGAGAATGTTCATGATAATAATCTTTACCTTAGTTCCTTATCATGCTAGTGGTGTATCCGCTACTCCTTGAGAATGCATTTTCCCTATTGCAGTTCCAATCTCTTTTACATACGCGATACTTACTTTTTGTGTTCAGTTGTTTTACTTTACTTATTGTTGCTCTTATACCAAAAACTCAAAAACATATTTTTTACACAATACTCGCATTTTATCTTGTCACTTAGAACTTTATTTAGCATTTCTATTGTAGTATTTAATTCAAGAGTTATTAGACTTCAGACTCCTGCTCCCTATGGGATCGATATCTTTATTTTGAAACTAGCTACAAACGATTTGTGCACTTGCAGTCATCAGTGGGTCACCCCTATTATTTATATGCGGGTGAGGGATTGGTGGATCGGGTTAATATAAGTGAGAGACCTCACTATAGTCCTCCTTACCACTTCCCTTTTTGGAGGAGGAGCAATTATTTTTATCACCCAACAACTTGTCTTCCTTGGAGTTAGCATTAGCTTTCTCCTTAGAGAGCGGAGTGGTAGCCTCAGAGGTAGATGGAGGAGGGGCTGTAGACGGAGAGAGACATGCAATCATTTGATGCATCTCTTCCATTTTGGTCTCAATGGATTTCAACAAGGTTGTTTCCAACGTCTTGAGATCATCCTTGGTGACCTTGTCCACAGCCTCACTCCCATCTCCCTTAGTACCCATACTTCTCTTAGGCGGTTAAGCCCGAATAAAGAGTCGAGGCTGTGATACCAATTGAAATGGATCGTATGGGCACCTAGAGGGGGTGTATAGGTGCTGCTCCAAATTTTAGTTATTTTTTAATTTTAGGCTTGACACAAAGGAAAATTCTCTAGATATCAACTATGAAGAATTTCCCTATATGCAAACCTAGCTACAAAGCGATTAAAAGCGAGGAATGAGGTAACCGTAGTGGAGCACGCGGAGACACATGATTTGTTTGACCGCAGTTCCTTCCTTGTTACGGGAAGTACGTCTACATTGGAGGGGTGGGCGGTACTAAGACCACCAAGCCACAATAGGCCTCACCCTGTTCTTCGATGGATCTCACCACCGAAGGCCTGGTCCACATTTCCACTATTGGTACCCTTCGAGGCGGGAACCGATGCCTTTATAACACTAGCGGGGCACACATCCACAACTGAATTAGAGGCTCCCGTGATGACAACAAGATGCCACAAGAACAAGTATTATCAATAACCGAACATGAGATCTAGATATTCGCAAGAAATACTAGATCAAGAATTATCCAAGTGAATGAAGGGGAAGTGATGCACTTGATTGATGTTGGTGAAGATCAAAGCCTCCTCCTTCAATTCCCCAAAGATCGGAGCCTTCAGGTGGATGAAGATGGAGATCTCGGTTTTGGAACTTGAAGAACACTACTCCACTTTTTCGAATGAATCGAGGGTTCTGACAGGAGGAGCAATTGGGGTATTTATATCCCTACCAAAACACTGCCCTTGGAGATTTTGGGGCCAGATTATCCAGCCCAAGTGGGGGATGGATTATCCGGCCAGGGCAAAACCTCCGCCCTAGAGTCAGATTTTCTAGGGGAAAAACTGCCCCTTACCGCATGACACGCCTTGGCTCCCTTTGCAAAATTCCTGGGGGTGGATTATCCGGCCCCCTCGAGGGGAAGATTATCCGGCTCGGACAAAAACTTCGGCCCTGTTCGAACAATCCGAGGGAAAATCTACCCCCATACCGCATGACACACCTTGTCCACTTTATCGGTCGAGCCAGGGAGGATAATCCGGCCCTTGGCAGGGGCGGATAATCCGCCCCCCAAAACTCTATTTTGGTTGTTCTTTATATGGACAATTATCTGCAGCACTGAACACACATTAAATATTCCTTGTTATTGTTATCTAACACACAAAACTCTAGGGATCATGAAATGTTCTTTCACTTTGTACCGATTCCATCTCCGGTGTTGATTCTTTCTCCTTCCCACGACTCACATTAGGTGTTTTGATGGCTATGAAATACCACCTCTTTTAGCCATATAAATTGTGCCATTTATCTCTCACATCATATTTCTTCCAGCTATATTTATGCCTTATATGCATGATTTCTATTTCTCATTTACTTTCATATGAGCTTTGCACATTTAGTAGTTTAGGTAGAATTTTATCACTTTCCTTGTCTATGACATGTGTGTAGGTGTTCATTATGATTATGGATAAAACAAAGGCAAAAGCAAAGAGAGCATAGTATGGAGGAGCTGTAGGGACTAGACTTAGCCATTTGAGAGGTTGAAAAACTGAATTTTTCCAACTTCTAAAAATAAAGATACAAGACCACAGGGTTGTAGCCTCGATGATACAAACTCAACGATCCCAAGAACACCCAAAACGAAGTTCGTATGAAGAAATGGCAGCCAAAATACTAAAGCATGCACAGAATTTAATGAGCAACTATACGGCCGGAGCTATTATTTTGGTCATATAGCTCCGCTCGTATAGTTGCCAAAAAGGTCGCAAACGACGGGATTTGACCCTAGAAAAGCTCCAGAACCTTCTCTAAGTCATATGACGGTATTGGGGTAACCCTATGGCACCCCCAAGGCCTATATAAAGGAGGGAGGACCCAAGAGAGAGCCACCAAGCCATAGCCCCTCAGGGGCGGAGCTCTGCCGCCACCACCACCCATCCGATATCCATTGCGGCGGCGCTCTGCCTCAACCACACCTCCAAGATCTAGATCTCCCTCAACACCATCACCATCAAGGCATCCAAGCAAGAAGAAGGGGAGGAGGAGGAAGACATCACCACCACCAAGCATCGATCTCCATCTCCATCATCATCTCCATCTCCCTCTCTCTCTTATGTTTAGTAATTGTAAGACTGAACACGATTGTGATATCATTATATATTTATATATGTTTTCCTGTTCATCCATGTGTGAGTGATTGATTCAATTCTAGGTTAAGGTATGATCTAGTGCACTAAGTTAGAATATATTGTGATCTAAGATGAGTTTATGTGATCCTTTGGTACGAAAGTGCCTTTGCCTTGCGGTGACACGCAAGAACCATGCATAGTCCACATAGTGTGATAGCCCGGTAATCAATTGGGGAATGTTTATTTGTCTGAGAAATCTCTTATAGATCACACATATATTTGCCCATCTAGTACTAGTGAGACCAAAGCCTAGAAGCCCTCTCTCATTCCATTCAATCCTACAACTACAATCTCTTTAATTCAATTCATATTCATCTTTACTTTCCGTCTTAGTTTATGTTGTTCTTGTTAAAAGTTCTTTGTTATTAGATACTTTAAACCTCTCTCAATTATCGTTTTTCTATTAACTTATAGAATAGGCTATTTCCAAACCATGGTTTGGGTGCGAAACATGGCCGCATTGACAACGTGGCTGCGGGGTTGTGTTATTTCTGTTCGATGATCTCCCATCGGGACAAACTCTTAAACATTTGCTTCTACAAGTACTGCAATAACCCTGTTGTTGGTGCAGGAATCCAGTCATCAAATTGGCGTCGTTGCCGGGGAGATAAGCATCCGGTTATTACCTTCCTACTCGCACATAGATTATTTCCATTTGTTGTTATTATCTTACTGCTTTGTTTTATATTGAAAACATCAAAAAAATATAACCAAAAATTTATAAAAATTGTTGCTACTAATCATGTCTTCCGAGATAAAAAAATTCAAGAGATGATACAAGCTTTGGAGGAGATAAAGGATTCAGGTTCATCAAGCCTGGTTGCTAGATATGAGGTGATAAAGAAATTAGTGGACTAATTGGAAATGCATTCATTATGGTTGCGTGCTAATGATGGATCTTATTACACAATTTATATTACAGATGACCACCTTAATTTTCAATGTAAGTATTCCAACAATCCTACTCTAGCAAATTATAATAGAGATAAATCCTATGCTAGTTTGGAAGTACTAGAATACATTCTTTTCAAAGGTGCATCTGAAATGGTATTTAGACTAGGAAGTATTGATGTTGAAAGTGAAGCACTTGATGGAGTTTTTAATTTAGTATACCTCATATTCCTCTTTTAGGAAAATAATTTAAGTGGAGAGGAAGAGGAGCATAAGGAAGAGGAGGAAGAACGGATTGATCACCCTCTCACACCCTTCAACTCCTACTTTTGATTATATCATTGCTATTAAAACACTAGTCGATGAAAAGGAGGAACAAAAAGGTGAGGTTGACAAAGAGATTCACACTAAAACTTTTGTTTCTGATGCCTGTCACTCTAGTAGTGATTTTTATGATGCTAAAATTGTTCATAGTTGTTCTGCGGAGGCCTTGTGCCTAGACACTCATATGGAGAGCATTAATAATAATGAACTATAGGTAGAACCTTGCTATTTGTGACTAAGTTTTGCCTCATAAAAAATAATAATGATATGAAAAATTATACAAAAGGTGCAATAAGAGGATCACAAGTTTGTCTACAAGTAGATTCACTATTGACATGGAGCATATAAGTTTTGATGAATCTTTAGTGGTCTTTATAACTGAGCTGGTGTTGCCTTGTATGAATACATGTTTTCTCTCTTCAAGCTTGTAGAAGAAATAAGGATGCAAGACATTGATTTCCAATGATAAGCTATTTCCCAACCATTAATTTATTACTGGCTTTTCCTGCTCGAGGACGAGCAAGGTCTAGCTTGGGTAAGTTGATAGCTATGAAATACCACCTATTTTAGCCATATAAATTGTGCCATTTATCTCTCATATCATGTTTCTTCCAACTATAGCTATGCCTTATATGCATGATTTCTATTTCTCATTTACTTTCATATGAGCTTTGCACATTTAGTAGTTTATGTAGAATTTTATCACTTTCCTTGTCTATGACATGTGTGTAGGTGTTGATTATGATTATGGATAAAACAAAGGCAAAAGGAACAAAAAGAGCATAGTATGGAGGAGCTTCAGGGACCAGACTTAGCCATTTGAGAAGCTGAAAAAGTGAAAAATTTCAACTTCTCAAAATAAATATCCAAGACCACAGGGTTGTATCCCTCAATTATACGAACTCAACGAGCCCAAGAACACCCAAAACGGAGTTCGTAGGAAGAAATGGCGGCCAAAATACTAAAGCATGCAGAGAATTTAACGAGCAACTATATGGCCGGAGCTATTATTTTGGTCGTATAGCTCCGCCCGTATAGTTGCCAAAAAGGTCGCAAATGACGGATTTGACCCCATAAAATCTCCAGAACCTTCCCTAAGTCATATGACGGTATTGGGGGAACCCTAGGGCACCCCCAACGCCTATATAAAGGAGGGAGGACCCAAGAGAGAGCCACCAAGCCATAGCCCCTCAGGGGCAGAGTCTGCCGCCGCCACACATCCGATCTCCATTGCAGTGGAGCTCTGCCTCAATCACACCTCCGAGATCTTGATCTCCCTCAACACCATCACCATCAAGGAATCCAAGCAAGAACAAGGGGAGGAGAAGGAAGACATCACCACCACCACGCATCGATCTCCATATCCATCATCATCTCCATCTCCCTCTCTCTCTTATGTTTAGTAATTGTAAGATTGAACACGGTTGTGATATCATTATATATTTATATATGTTTTGCTGTTCATCCATGTGTGAGTGATTGATTCAATTCTAGGTTAAGGTATGACCAAGTGCGCTAAGTTAAAATCTATTGTGATCTAAGATGAGTTTATGTGATCCTTTGGTCCGGAAGTGCCTTTGCCTTGCGGTGACACACGATAACTATGTATAGTGTACACAGTGTGACAGCCCGGTAATCAATTGCGGAACGTTTATTTGTCTGAGAAATCTCTTATAAATCACACATATATTCGCCCATCTAGTATTAGTGAGACCGAAGCCTAGAAGTCCTCTCTCATTCCATTCAATCATACAACTACAATCTCTTTAATTCAGTTCATATTCATGTTTACTTTCCGTCTTAGTTTATTTTGTTCTTGTTAAAAGTTTGTTATTAGATACTTTAAACCTCTCTCAATTATCGATGTTCTAGTAACTTATAGAATAGGCTATTTCCAAACCACGGTTTGGGTGTGAAACGTGACTGCATTGACAATGTGGTTGCTGGGTTGTGTTGTTTCCGTTCGATGATCTCCCATCAGGACAAACTCTTAAATATTTGCTGCTACAAGTACTGCAATAACCCTGTTGTTGGTGCAGGAATCCATTCATCATGTTCCCGCCAGGGTGGTCTCTGGCTTTGTTGCCCTTACTTCCCACTACTTCCGTAGCTCCCTGACCCCATTAAATGTATGTTTTAGATTTGATGTAGCTTCCTGCATGCGTGTTGCATGTGTGCTTTGTTCACCTGGGTCCATTTGAGGAGTTTACACACTCTTTGTTGGTGATTCATGAACCCGTAGCCTATATTGAAGATCTTGTGCAAGCCTTTCTTGCTCTCATTTCACTACTTCTACGGCAGTAGAGTCTACATTCTCCTTTTGAGGAGACACCTGAGGTGGTGCCCTCCCTTCACTATGCAGATGACAACAAGAGCACGTCCACCATACTACCTATGACGATGACAACAACAACATGAACTAGCCATATCTAATAAGAGCCTCAAGTTGTGTCTTGACCTAGAGAAGTCTAGCGTCGAGGGTGTATATAGGTCCCTTAAGGATCATACCAGAGCAAAACTTGCGCGACGCTGAGGACCGTGTGCGCAACAAAGTCTTGGCTCCATAGTGATGCTTTCCACAAATAAGCCACGTCGAAGGTGCCACCAACACTGATCCGACATACTAAATCATGGTTTTCACCCGAGTCAACACTCCAAGGATCGGAGGGAAATGCCTAAGTGTGACACCTCGAGATCATAGTTAGAAAAATCCTAGATCTCTATCTAAGATAAGACTAACCTAGAGCTCAAGAGGTTACAGTGAGAGAATTGGTAACACAACAGTGACCCTACAACTCGAAAAAGTAATACAATCTCATAACTGAGTAGAGAAGCAAAATATTACAAGTAGATGTCACTAACCACAGAACAACGTAAGGCAAATTATGCTATTAAACATAGCAAGCTTAATAAATGACCTAAGAGGCCTGAAGCATAGAGAAAACTCACATTCCATAGATCTCATATTGTTGTTTGGGAACCCCAAGCTACTCATCGATGTCGCTGTCGTACCAAACTCATCTTCTATGGGTAAACTTACTCTATTGCTTAAATATCAATGGAGCAAGGTTGATTAGAGGGTGTACTCCTGTGCATTAGCTATGGCACCCATGTTATCACAATAGATGGCCATCAGGTCGAACGCACTAGGAACACACCAAGCTCAGTAATGAACTCCTTCATCCATATCGCTTCTTGTGCAGCCTCTGAAGCATCTATGTATTTCGATTCAGTTGAAGATTTTGCCACAACGCTTTGCTTGGCACTCCTCTAGCTCACTGCTGCTCCATTCAAAATAAATACGTATCCAGACTGTGACTTTGAGTCATCCGGATCGGTGTTCTAACTAGCATTGGTGTAACTTTTTACAGTGAGCTCTTCATCATCTCCATAAGAAAGAACCATATCCTTAGTCCTTCTTAGGTACTTCAAGATATTCTTGACCTCTGTCCAGTGTTCCATTCTAGGATCACTTTGATATCTGCTGGTCAAACTAACAGCATGTGCAATATCCAGTCTCGTACACAGCATGGCATACATGATAGAACCTATGGCCAAGGCATAGGGGATTTTACTCATGCTCTCTCTATCTTCTATCGTAGCTGGACTTTGAGTCTTACTCAAGGTCTTACCTGGAAACATGGGCAAGAACCCTTTCCTGCTTTCTTCCATTCTAAACCTCTTTAGAACCTTGTCCGGGTATGTACTTGGTGAAAACGCTATTAAGCGTATTGATCTATCTCTATAAATCTTGATGCCTAAAATATATGTTGCTTCAGCAAGATCCTTCACTGAAAAACTATTATTCAAATAGGCCTTGACACTTTCAAGAAGTTCTATATCATTCCCAATCAACAATATGTCATCCACATATAGTACTAGGAATGCTACATAGCTCCCACTCACTTTCTTGTAAATACAAGATTCTCCAAAAGTTTGTATAAATCCAAAGTTTTTGATCACCTTATCAAAATGTTGATTCCAGCTCTAGGATGCTTGCTTCGGTCCACAAATCGAGCGCTAAAGTTTGCATACCTTGTCAGCATATTTAGGATCGACAAAACCCTTTGGTTGTACCATATACAACTCTTCCTAAATGTCACCATTAAGGAACGCCATTTTGACATCCATCTGCCAAATCTCATAATCGAAAAATACAGTGATTGCTAACAAAATCCTCACAGACTTTAGCTTCGCTACCGGTGAGAAAGTCTCATCATAGTCAACTCTTTGAATTTGTCCCCTTTCGCGACAAGTCGATCTTTATAGACAGTAACATTACCATCAGGGTCTGTTTTCCTTTTGAAAATCCATTTGTTCTCGGCAGCCTTGTGGTCATCTGGTAGGTCCACCAAAGTCCACACTTGGTTTTTGTACATGGATCCAATTTCGGATTTCATGGCTTATTTCCATTTGTTGGAATTTGGGCTCATCATTGCTTCCTCATACGTCGCAGGGTCATCGGTGTTGTCCACCAACATGACATTCAAGACAGGGCCATACCAATCAGGAGTGGTATGAACCCTCGTTGACCTATGAGGTTCAACAGCAACTTCGTTCAAAGTTTCATGATCTTCATCATTAGCTTCCTCTCTTATTGGTGCAGGCGGCACAGAGACATCTTCCGGTGCTGCGCTACTCTCAAATCTGAGAGAAGGTTCACCAACCTCGTCGAGTTCTACTTTCCTTCCAGTCACATCTTTCGAGAGAAACTCCTTTTCAAGAAAGGATCCATTCTTGCCAATGAAAACTTTGTCTTCGGATCTATGATAGAAGGTATACTCAATTGTTTCTTTAGGGTATCCTATGAATACACATTTTTCCCCTTTGGGTTCAAGCTTGTCAGGTTGTTATTTTCTTAACATAAGTTTCGTAACCCCAAACTTTAAGGATCGACAACTTACGTTTCTTACCAAACCACAATTCGTATGGTGTCGTTTCAACGGATTTAGATGGTACCCTATTTAAAGTGAATGCAGTTGTCTCTAATGCACAACCCCAAAATGACAACGTAAATCTATAAAAGACATCATAGACCAAACCATATCTAAGAGAGTTCATTACGACAATCGGACACACCATTACGCTGTGGTGTTCCCGGCGGTGTCAATTGTGAAAGTATGCCACATTTCTTTAAATGCATGCCAAACTCATAACTCAGATATTCACCACCGCGATCAGAACGTAGAAACTTAATCTTCTTGTTATGCTGATTTTCTACTTCACTTTGGAATTCCTTAAACTTCTCGGACGTTTCGGACTTATGTTTCATAAAGTAGATATACACATATCTACTCAAGTCATCCGTGAAAGTAAGAACATAATGATATCCACCGCGCGATGCTACACTCATTGGACCGCACACATCGGTATGTATTATTTCCAATAAGTCTGTAGATTGCTCCATTATCCTAGAGAATGGAGTCTTAGTCATGTTTCCCATTAGACATGCTTCACATATTTCAAGTGATTCAAGAAGTCCATCGGAATGGAGTTTATTCATGCACTTCACTCCAATGTGACCAAGACGACAGTGCCACATGTATGTAGAATTATCATTCAATTTCATTCGTTTAGCATCTATGTTATGAACATGTGTATCACTACTATCGAGATTCAATAAGAATAAACCATTCATCTTAGGTGCATGACCATAAAAGATATTACTCATATAAATCGAACAACCATTATTCTCAAACTTGAATGAATAACCGTATCGTAATAAACAAGATCCAGATATAATGTTCATGCTTAATGTAGGCACCAAATAACAATTATTTGGATTTAAAACTAATCCCGACGGTAGATGAAGAGGGAGCATGCCGACGGCGATCACATCAACCTTGGAGCCATTTCCAACGTGCATCGTCACCTCGTCTCTTGCTAGTCTTTGTTTATTCTGTAGCTCCCGTTTCGAGTTACAAATATGAGCAACCGAACCAGTATCAAATACCCAAGCACTACTATGATTACTAGTAAGATACACATCAATAATATGTATATCAAATATACCTTTCTTCTTGATGTTGTCGTTCTTCAGATCTGCTAGGTACTTGGGGCAATTACACTTCCAGTGACCACACTCTTTGCAACAAAAGCATTGTGTATCAGGGTTAGGGCCAGCGCAGGTCTTCTTCTCAGATGTGCCAACAGATTTACCGCCTTCCTTGAAGTTACCCTTGGGCTCACCCTTTTCCTTCATGCCTACTTCAGTAGTCACCAAACTGGCAGCAAGTTCAGTGAGAGATCTAATTGCACCACTTATCTTGTAATTCAGCACAAACTCTTTGTAACTGGGTAGGAGCGACTGCAGAACTCTATCCATCGCAAGATCAACTGGGATGTCATATCCTAGTGTCTTGAAATGTTGAACATAGCGCATCATCATCATGACGTGATCATTCACAGAGCTGTGTTCCTTCATCTTAACACTAAAGAACTCGTTAGAGATCATATATCTCTCAGCACGTATTTGGCTCTCAAACATGGTTTTGAGTTCCTTCACAATCACATCAGCGCTGCTAAGTTCAAAGCGTTCTTGGAGTTCAGGCTTTATTGACAGAAGGATTGCATATTTCACAAGATTGTAGTCATCATGCTTTGTGTCATACACATTCCGCTCATCCCGAGATGTAGTATTTGCAGGTGGGTCACCTAGAGGTGCATCCAGCACATAGGTCAATTGACCAGCATCAAGGACAATCCTCATGTTACGGAACTAGTCCGTGAAGTTGCTTCCATTGTATTTCAACTTTTCTTTCTTTAGGAACGCATTAAATGATGGTAGGGGTCGCCATGATCTACAACATATTTGCAAAGTGTTTAGAATAATTTTATGATAAATTGAGTTCAAATTTAATTCTTAAATTAACTAGGTGAACTCCCACTCAAAACAACATCCCTCATGTTGCCTTAGTGATTACACGAACCAAATCCACTACACCAAGTCCAATGTTCATGGGAGAAGATGTAGTTTCAAAGGCGAACAATCAACATGTTGATCATATCATTCATATGACTCATGCTTTACCTTTTGGTATTCCATGTTCCGAGACCATGCATGTACATGCTAGGATCATCAAGGTTAACCTTAGTATCTGCATGTGCAAATCTGGCTTGCAACCATTGTATGCACACGTAGAATCTATAACACCCGATCATCACGAGATGCTTCGAAACGACGAGTCTTAGCAACGGTGTCTACTAAGGATGAACACTTTATTACTTTATATTTAGTGAGAGAGGGATCATCTTATAATGCTACTATCGCAATCTAATCAATACAAGATGCAAAAAGGATTAACATCACATGCAATTCATAATATGTGACATGATATGGCCTTTCTTCTTGTGCCCTTGATCTCCATCTCCAAAGCACGGACATGATCTCCATCATCACTAGCGTAGCGTCAAGGTCAGTGGCACCGCTTCATGGTTATCCATCACTAACAACAACTATTATAACTACTTGGAATAAAGTTATTACATGATGAATAGACACACAGGTCTTAACAAATTAAGACAACCATTAGGCTCCTGCCGGTTGCCATATTACAATAAAGATCATCCCATACATCAAATATAATCACAATCTCATCACAGCCATATCACATCACATGCCCTTGCAAAAACAAGTTAGGCGCCTCTAATTTTCTTTACATGTTTTACGTGGCTTGGGGCTTTTGAATAAGAACCATTCTTACCTACGAACAAGAACCACAACACTGATACAAGTGTTTTCAAGTGCATATTGTAAGTTGGATCTTAACTATGGTGGGAGAGATAGACACCCA
Organism: Avena eriantha; assembly: GCA_910589775.1. Lineage (NCBI taxonomy): Eukaryota > Viridiplantae > Streptophyta > Magnoliopsida > Poales > Poaceae > Avena > Avena eriantha. The sequence goes on from OU342743.1 coordinate 541,620,352, forward strand.
CAAATCCACTGGTGCAATGGAAGTTGCACGTTGAGCGTGGAGCAAGTCTCATGTGCGACGACATGTAAGGTTAGCTCGGGCCGCTTAATCCCACCATCCCGCTAGATGGAAAGTACACGAAAATCAAGCGACAACAAGAGCATCAACACCCACAAAACCATTGTGTTCTACTGGTGCAACAGAGCTACGCATAGACACGGGTTTGATACCACTGTAGGGTTCGTTTCATAGAAAACAGAAAGTTCTACTGCGAGAATAGACAAAACCAAGATCCAATCTATGGAAAAACCAAGATCTAATCTACAAGATAGGTGCAACGAGATAGATGAGAACTAATCGTCGAAGATCCAAAGCGTTAACAAGATCGGATCTCGTGGTTGATATAGTCGATCACTTGCCCATCACAAGACCATGTAGACGATCCTTCTGGCGCCGCGTTCCGGCAGTGCTTCCGCACTCGGTCACATGTATGGAGTCGATGAATACCTTCCTCTCCCCGTTCCAGCAGCAAGTGGAGGTAGTAGATCCCCTCGGAATCCTAGTAGCACGACGACATGGTGGTGGCGGTGGAGAAGAATTCATGCAGGGCTTCGCCTAAGTCGGAGCAGGAAGAACGAGGAGTGAGGAGAGGTGGCGGCTAGGGTTTGGGCATGGGTGAGGGGGACGACCACCTCTCCCCTCTTTTTATAGAGGGAGGGTGCGGCTAGGGTTTCCCTCCTTGGACCACCTCCTCCTAGGGCCGACGCAGAGGAGGGGGAAAAGAAAACTTCCCCCCAAGTCTATCCCCTATTTTCTAGGGATTTGATCTTATCCCTATGGGGCTTGGCCGGTTGGGCTTCTTGGGCCTAGTGCGACTAGCCCATGGGGCCCCACAACATTCCCTCAGCCCATGTGGCCCCTCCCAGGTTGGTGGTCCCGCTGGTGGCCCTCTAGAACCTTCTGGAAGCTCCGGTCAAAATACCGAAAACTTTTCCAAACCCCGGAAGGTTACTTGCATTATGTGAATCTTATTCTCCGGACCTCCTTGTGATATCATGGATCCCATCCGAGACTCCGAATAACATTCAGCCACCAACGCATATTCCATATTTACTTTGAACAACATCAAACCTTAAGTGTGTCACCCTATGGTTCGTGAACTATGCAGACATGATCGAGACACCTCTGCAATCTAAAACCAATAGCGATACCTAGAGATCCATAATGGCTCCCACATATTCATCGATGACTTTGTGGTCGAAAGAACCATTAAGATATGATACTGATTCTCTTTGTCGTGTGATACTCTACTTATCCGAGGTTCGATCATCGTTATCTCCATACCTAGTTCAACCTTGTTACCGATAAGTACTCTTTACTTGTACCGTGATATGACATCCCTTGTGACCTAGTCACATGCTTGCAAGCCAATTGGATGACATTCCACCGAGAGGGCCCAGAGTATATCTATCCATCATTAGGATGGACAAATCCCATTCTTGATACATGTGCTTCAACACATACTTTCAGAATACCCAATGCCACCTTTATAATCACACAGTTACGAAGTGGCATTTCATGTCATCAAAGCACTCATCCAGTGATGGTGATTAACATGATCTCATGGCCGAAGGATTAGGTTACTATGTATTTGAAAGCTTGTAGCAAAACGAACTTAATGGCTTGATCTTATGCTATGCTTACTATGGGTGTGTGTCCATCACATCATTCTCCTAATGATATGATCTTGTTATTATTAATAACATCCAATGTCCATGATCAGGAAACCATGATCATCTATTAATCAACAAGCTAGTTCAACAAGAGGCTTACTAGGGACTCTTTTATGTTTACAAAACACACAAGTATTAATGTTTCCTTTTAATACAATTATAGCATGGGATGCAAACATTTATCATAAACACAAAGATATAATAATAACCACTTTATTATTGCCTCTTGGGCATATCTCCAATAGTTCGAACCAGAGTTAAAGGGGGAGTGAAGAGGTCCAGGAGTACCAGTGTCTCACTCTGAGCACGATGGAGGTGGTGGAGAGGCTAGAGGAGGTCAGGAACAATAGTAATCAACGGCGATGTCCATCAGGAGGGCGAGGATGTTGGGCTCGATTCTGGGAAGCGGAAGGCTTCCTAGGTTGTGTGCGTGGACTAGGATGACGAGGGCGATGATGCGCTTCTCTAGGGAGTCTTGGTGGATCTTGGCAAGGTCAAAAATCTAGGGGGGAGATGGTACTAGAGGGCTAGGGTTTGGGGCTCCTACGCAGAAGATGGAGCAATGGGGAAAACTGGGGGGTAGGGTTGTCCGGCGGCATCGGTGAGTTACATATGTTGGGGGAGCTGGAGGGGATCTTTATGCACATCGCATGTCCTAGTGATGGCAGGCACGGCCACCGAGCTTCTTCGACCATCAGGATCGAAGACGACAATGGGAAATATGGGCGAAGCAATACAGGCTTCTACTGGGCTGTGGATGGGATAGGTACGGCTACGGTAAAGGAAGAGAAGGGAGTAAGTGGCCCAGTTAGCTAGGATCTCTATTTTTTCGGATAAACCTTTTTGTTTTTTGTTTTTCCTTTCTATTCTGTATTTAAATTTAGATCTATTTTGAATTATTTGAATTTGACAAAAGGGTTCAAAATAAATTTGTAAATACACGTGGCCTCTGTGAATATATTGAATCCTCCATGATTTTTTTGAAATCATTCGAAGCATTTTCCAATGCATTACTTATGGAGGGGAAAGCCAAAATAGGGTTTTAGGGTTTTGTTTTCCAATCATTCTAGAAAATAGATGATGCTCACGATGCACAAATCAAGGCCCTAATTAGGATTATCTAAAATGGGGGTGTTATAGATCTGTACCTCTTAAAACAATCTCGTCCCGAGATTCCTAGGGTAGGAATAAAGAAGGAAACAAGGTCATAGTAATCTTCAGCAATATTCTTAAATAGGTTGACTCATAACACCATGAAAGAAAAAAGGGCTTCATTCCATCAAAGTTGTTTCTCACACTAGGGAAGACAGGAGTAACACGAAACAACAAGTGAGTATCTCATGTTCAACTCATGGGTAGATTTTTCTAAACATCTCTTGAGCTAACAACCATGAAAAACTTCAAGGTAATGGATGTAGCATCCCAATATTCTAACCTTGTAATGCTACATGGTTAAATCAATATAAAGCTACCATATTAAATAAATATTGCATCATCATAATATCATGCTCATGTTCATGCCACATTGCATTTGAGCATCATATTAAAACCTATTTTATTTGGTTTTTCTCTTCATATTGCATTGTCTCATTAATATTTTGCTTCTTGATATATTGTATTTGTCCTTTGATATAATGTTATATGCCCAAGATGAGTTGAGGTAATATCTCTTGCAAATCCTTCCATCTCACTAACTCGACAACATCACTTCCTCTTGCGCCATCTCAAATTCAACCATACATAGGTATGTGAGCACCTCTATTGTTCTTGGTATTTACTTCTAGCTCACATATATATTTGCATGGTTTCAGTATTTCATGCATGGGCATATTCTTGTCGACAGGCTAATTCCTTCCTTGTCTCATATGTTAAATCTTTCTCTTATATATTCATGCTCATGTGTTTTTCATACCCTTTTCATTCTTGCTCATTGTTATGTGGGTTCTTTTTGTCTATCCCTCCAATTTGTTACTTTTTCTTGTTTTTTTCAAAATATTTTTGCTAGAGAATATTTTGGTTGCTATCCAAACTCTCTTATGCTTATCCTCCTTCCTTCTTGTAATTTTTCTCGCAGACATGCCAATTGGCTACACATATGTACGCTAGTTGTTTCATATTCTACTACATCCTTCAGTTTAAGATGCTTCAATTCTAGTGCAAACTCTGTTTCCTCCTTTGCAAAATATGGGCAAATCAAACAACAGCAGCAGTCTTCATCAGTAATAAAAAGTAACACTTTCATGTCCTAGAGCGAGAGCAACAACAGATCGGAAGCAGCTCTAGCCCTGCTGCAATAGTAAGCGCACATCGCGCCGCGCCTCGCGCGCCAACATCCCAGCGCGCACCCCCTCACATGGTTGCCACCGCAGCTGCACTCACGCGTTTTGCACACCTCTTCCCCCTCTACCTCTCCCGGATGAAGCAAGGAGACCAGGACCCCTTCCTCATCTTCTTCTCCCCCCACCAAGTTTCCTCCACCTGACCAGGCCACCGAAGACATGGCCACACCGCCCGTCACCAACCTCAGCCTCCGCTAGCCACCTCGCATTGCTAACTCACTGGCCTCAGTCTACGTCCTCCCTGCCGCCCCCGGTTACAACAGCCATGGAGGAGAAGGCCCGCGCACCTGGCGTCCTGCTGATGCTCGCAGCCGTCTCTGCGCCTTGGTCACCACCGCTGTCCTCGTCTCCGGTCCTAGCCTTCATCGCCATCCCCACTCAGGTGAGCTCCCCCTCACCTCACCCTCTGGCTCAAGTCCGTCCTCCCGCTCGCACCAAGGATGAAGTAGCAGGGATTTGCCCCCAGCCAAGTTCCTCCTTCAGATCCATTTTAGATGTGGTTATAAGTGGTTTCTGGTAGTTGTGAATGTCAGGTCTCTCTGTCGTCTTTGCTAGGAGAAATTATTTGAAGAGGCAGATGCGCTGCCATTCAGTACGGGCGGACGGTACGGGCGGGCTCTTCCCGTACCACTGGTCATTATCGATGCAGGTGACTTCCCCTCGTTTGGTGTTCTCCTAGGTGCGAAGGTAAATCCATAATATGACTTTTATCACTTAAAAATATTGTATTATAACATAATATGATAGTTCCATTTGATATGTTCATATATGACCTAATAATCTAGGTCCTATTGAAACAAGGACAAAAAGGTGTGTGCAAACGCAGTGAAATGCAAAAATCCCTACTGTACTTATGCAGAAACAAAAGGTAAATATGCTTCAATTTTGGACCCCCAAGCTAGACTCTTGCTCGTCCCCGAGAAAGATTGTGGCTTATGGACAAGATCATCATGTTCATGAGGCACGAGTAGTTACAATAAATGAAGTAGAAATTGAAACAGGAATACAACATCGGATGTAAAGTTACTTTGGGGGTATTATCATACCCTTACACATCACATGACTTAGAGGCTTCCACACCCTTTTAGTATTAATGAAGTTATAAGAAGCTTTTAGTGATTTAAAATATCATATAATCATAAAGTATAAAATGATTGAGCACTTGATTCAGTAATGAAGATTCATGATCATTCTTTTTCTTTCATCTTTTCTTTCTACCTTTGAATTCTTTTGATAGTTGCTCTTCTTATTTCTTTCTTTCTTCTATTTTCTCTCTCTCTTTTTTTACTTTCTTTTTCTTTCTCCTCTTCTCTCTATTTTTTTAGTACAACTATTTGATCATGCTCACTACTTCTATGGCTTTCAAAACTCGTGACTATAATATGCTACCAAAATTCTTCTTACCATAGTCTAATCAATACTTTTATTGGTGTGGAAGTCCCTAAAATCATGATAGTTGTACAAGTATCATAACACTCAACCTAGTTCAATCATCTAATATAATAATCATGAATCAAAATACAACTTCAAATATCATAAACTCTCGAAACTCAATGGATATAAATTTTCTCTTGAACAAAAGAGAGTTCTAAGTTGATGCAACTAATGCAAATTCTGGAATTAAAACCTAACATGCGTGCAGGAAAGTAAATATGCTAAAACTGTAAGATCGATTACAAGCTCCTCGCGGATCCCCCAAGCTTGGAATCAAACCAGGTGGATCAAATAATTCCTTGCGATTATTTGTTACCGTGGTGCATCTTTAGTTCGTAGAAGGAGAAGCCCTGAAATTATGAAGGCTAGCACAAAGCGTCTTGTTTGATGCTTCCAAGATCAGGATGCAGATTCGGCACTACTCGCCAATTTTCTCCAATTGCTCCACAAGAGCTTTGTACATCTCTATCGTCTGCTTTTCTGTGTTGATGGACCGAAGGCTGATGTTGAGGTTTGCTTCTAGCTCTTTCATTATCTTCAGATCCATCTGGTATAAATACAACGCAATAGTTCAATATGCTTAAAAGACCTTGGAGATTTTACCTCAATTTTCTTAATGCGGCGGTCAAGTTTGTCCAGGGGGCTTGGATGTCCTCCCCTTGTTTCTTCACCCTCTTCAAGTAAGATTTTCCATCTTCTTATAAATCAAGTTGAACCTCTTCGAATTCGCCTTCTTTACCCACACCGAGGTTGAACACCTTATGCCCATCTTTAATTGTCTCCATCAGTTGGAATCCATCCTAGGACTCTAACTCTTTTTCCTTTGGCACAACGGCTCCTACCTTAACCTCTTATGTAACCCTTGAGGATGATCCATAGAGATCCTCCTTCTCTTGAACGATATCCCATGGGTAGCACATGGTTCCAAAGTTCTCGAGAAGGTAGAGCAATGCGGAGAAGATCTGTTTTTTCAAAAGAAGGACAGAGACCTTTTAGAAGGCTTATAAGGGGTTAGAAGCAGGAAAAATTCGTACTGGAAGGAAAAGAGTCAGCCAAGAAAAGAATCCCAGCAAATATGGAAACAAATAAATGCAAAAGAGGAAAATCGTGATCGTCACGGCCGACAGGTACGGGTGAACTCTCGTACAGCGTGACCGTACTGTGTCATTTCCAAAAATTCGACATGTAAAAGTCGGTCACTAGTCAACCGACTAAGTGGTATGGGCATGCCCATATTGCACGTGCGTACTAACTTTAATGACTTCAGTTTTTTTAGCAAAACAAAACAAACAAAGAACGGATGAAAAGGCACACAGCCGACGACGACTAGTCGTACGGGCGGATGCACCCGTACTGCGCGGTCGTACCAGTATGCGAAAAACGGGACAAAGATCCATGTCGCCTTAACGACTAGTGGTACGGGGGATCTAGCCATACCACCCGCCCGTATCGACCTCGCAAGACCGGCAGTCGATTCAAAAAAACAAAAGGGACACAGATATGCAAAAAGAAACAGCAGAAAATCATCTAGAACAAAGATGTGTTCAAGATCTCATATGCTTTGCTCATCGAGAGAAAATGAATTTATCCGGGTACCTTCTTCTCTTTGGCTTTTTCTTTTTCCCTTCGAACAAGGTTGGTTGCAGAAAATCACCAAGGCCATTGCAAAGAGAAATCGAGAGCTTCCTTTTTGGAATTGTAGTTCCCACAGGTATGAAAATGGATGATACTACCTCAAGTGGATCAGCTTCCTGAATGTCCATGGATGCTTCCTCCGGCCCTTCTTTTCTTTGGAGAATCTGCAGATCAAATTCTTGCAAAAGTAGAGTCCAACGGATCATTCTTGGCTTAAGTCAATCCTTTCAAGAATCTCCTTTAAGCCAACACGATTAGTGTGTACTCTTACTTTAGAGTCAATGATATAAGATCTAAACTTGTCACAGGAGAAAACCATAGCGAAAAATTCTTTTCCTATCATAAGGTAATTCTTTTGGGCCTCGTTTAAGGTCTGACTAGCATGATGAATGATATTAAGATCATCACCATCATACTGACAAAGAATTTCTCCCATAGCTTCATCGCTAGCCTCACGGAATAGCTCAAAAGGTTTCTTCCAATTAGGTGGTTTTATAATGTGGGCTTCAAGGAGGGCTTGTTTTAATATGTTGAAATGAGACACTTTTCATCAAAATTAAAATCAACATCCTTTCGAAGAAGGTTAGTAAAAGGCCTAGAATTTTTTGAAAATTTCTTAATGAACCTTCTATAAAATCCAGCATGGCCTAAGAAACTCCTTATACCTTTTACACATCAAGGAGGGGGGAGCCTTTCTATTGCTTCAATATTTCCTTTACCAACTTCTATACCCTTACTTGAGATCTTGTGACCAAGCATTATGCCTTCTTGAACCATAAAATGGCATTTTTCCTAGTTCAAGACTAAGTTAGTGTCTTCACATCTCTGGAAAACTTTATGAAAATTATGGAGACAATGATTAAAGGAATTTCCATAAACAGAGAAGTCATCCATGAATACTTCCATAATACTTTCGACATAATCAGCGAATAGAGCAATCATACACCTTTGAAAGGTGGTAGGAGCATTGTATAGACTGAAAGGTATACGGTGATAGGCATATAGACCATAAGGACAAATAAAAGTTGTTTTAAGTTGATCATCTGGGTGAACAACAATTTGAGAAAAAACGGAATAACCGTCTAAGTAACAAAAATGTGAATGCATAGCAAGCCTTTCTAAAGTTTGATCTATAAAGGGTAAAGGGTAATGATCCTTTTTAGTTTTCTATAGTCAATACACATCATGTGGCCAACAATAGTTCTAGTAGGCATCATCTCATTATGTTCATTTTCAACAACAGTAAATCCACCTTTCTTAGGAACACAATGAACAGGACTTACCAATTCACTTTCTTCTACATGAAAGATAATCCCCGCATCTCACAAACGTATTACTTTTCTTACCTCTTCTTTGATGTGAGGTTTGAGTCACCGCTGAAAGTCTACGAACGGATGGGCTCCTTCTTCCATGAATATTCTATGCATGGCTATCGAGGGGTTAATCCCTTTCAAGTCACTCATCGAATACCCAAGAGCATTATGATGCATCCAGAGAACCATCATCAAATTTTCCTCCTCTTTTTCTACAAGGTTAGAACTTATAATAATAGGAAAATTGTTGTTTCATCAAGAAACCTGTATTTAAATTCCTTCGATATAGTTTTGTGAGTAGGAGGCAGAGGTTCCTCATCTCCTATCCTTATGGGTTCTTGATAATTTTGGTTAATCTCGGCATCCACCTCAGGTGTGGAATCAAGATAATCATCCATTTCAATTTTTTCTATGTCCTGAAGGATATTATTATTGTTGACTAAGCTTCTTGCTAAATCATCATCGGGAGTGTCAATGACTACTGAAGCGAGATTAATGATATTACCTTCTTCCTCTCGTTCGTACTCATAGTCATTTAGATCTTCGATAGTCGGCTTATGGTCAAATTTGGAGAAGTGAAAGTCCATTTTCTCTTCACCAAACTTAAGAGATACAGCTTGTCTCCTGCAATCTATGTTGCTCCTATGGTATTTAAGAAGGTTCTTTCAAAAATGATGGGATAATAAACGTCAGTAGGCATATCAATAAGCACAAAATCAATGGGGTATTTGTATGGTCCAACACAAATTGGAACACCTCTACTTATTCTCATAGGAACTCTAAGTGTCTTATCTCCAAGCATTATAGTTATCTTAGTATCCTCTAATTCAGCAAATGTTAGTTCATTTTGGATTTTCAAATAAAAATTAAAGGGAATTACATTAACAATTGTTCCAATGTCATAGAGGCCATAATAGGAAGTTCCTCCGAAAGTACAAGGGAGAATAGGTTTACTGATTTCTTTAGCTTTTACCTTTCCTTCGACGAACTGCGAAGCTTTAGTGTCTAACTCTATCACGTTGCAATGCGCAAACATGGTTAAGATATCTTCCTTCGTTTGTTCCCTGGTCTCCTATACACTTACTTCTTCAGTTTTTATTTTTTGTGCCTCTTCTTCCAGCGTCTTGAGGAATAGCTTTTCTTCTTCATGTTAATCTTTGAGCTGCTGAGCCATCATATGTTTTCTTGCCGTCCTTGGGAAAGGAAGGGGTTCAACATATGGGGGTACTTCCCTTAATAGCTCGATAGGAGCTGTGATTGTTGGATCATCTTCTTCAGCTAGCTCGGGTGGCAGAGTATAATGAAGCCAATCCTTCTTAGGGGCCTCAATGTGTTTTGTAAAGAATAAAGGATTTGCAAAATAATATCATCATCAAGTGAAGTTCATCAGCAGTTTCCTTTACTTTACCGGATTCTTTATAAGCATTGAGACAATCATATTCAATTTCTATACCTCCTTCGTTGCCTAAATCAAATCCCCATGTTTCTCTATTATGGTGAATTCATTCTAAAAGTTCCCAAGCTTTAATTATAGTTAACTCCATAAAGGAGCCTTCGGAATTTGTGTCAAGCTCATGTTTAATTTCTTGATTAAGTCCCCCACAGAAAATATGTAAAACATACCATCCAGGTAAATCATGATGGGACATTTATTAAGTAGAGACTTATACCTTTTGAAGGCTCTTACCAAGCCTTCACCTGGGTGGTTCTTGAAGTTTGTAATCGACGTTCTTACTTCAACAGTTTTTACCTTAAGAAAGAATCGAAACACGAATTCTCCTTTGACTTTTTCCCAGGTATCTATTTTCTCTATAGGGAAAATTCTATACCAAGCTAAAGCGGTGTTGGTTAGAGATTGGCTAAACAGTTTAAGTTTCAGTTCATCATCAGAATAGCCTCTGAATTTAAGTGTCCAACATAGCTCGACAAAATGCATTCAATGAGTGTAAGGATCCTCATCGCCTCATCGAGATCATCTCCTGCAAAAGTTTTTTCTTTAATAATAGCGATAAAGTGAGGGCTGACCTCATATTCTGGTTTGCTCCCACTCGGGAATTCTTTGACAAGTCCTCTATTGAACTTCCCAAGGTATTTAGTTGCATCGAGATGATTCATCAGTCTGAGTGCAGTCATGGTGCTTACCTGAAACTAGTAAGCAACTTTAGTAAAACAACTAGTAGAATAAGCAACTAAGAACAAAGACCAAAAGCGCTTAGCTCCCTGGCAACGGCGCCAGAAAATAGCTTGATGGCTCCAAGTGCATAGATAAATTGTAGCTAGTTTCGAAATAAGAGTATCGTACCCACAGAGAGCTATTTTGTTAAGGTCTTTATGCCCCTCGTTACTATATACCAAAGGATACTTGTAAGCTTCCTTTGATCTCAAGTAAAGGGTGTTTGAAAGGTTTTTGATTGTTTGTAGAAAAGTGATTAAAACGAGTAAAAGAAAGCGAGTAACAAGGTCGTGTGAAAGCGTGGTTGAACTCAATAGGGCTAAAACATTCTTGGGGATGTAGGATACACCACTAGCATGATATTATTATTATTAATTAAGATAATATACTTCTTGTGTCATGAGATGTGTGGAGAGATCTCCATAATAACATGTTCACTACAAGGCTCGTAGGAAGCCACTTTGTTGAGCCAAGAGTGACGTCATCTCTAAATAACCATTGCGATGTATGGGAGCAATCACCCATACAAACCAAAGGAATTAAGGGTTTCATCATGGATATCGTAATTAACTTAGGGAGTCCCTCTTTATCCTCCTTTGACCATGTAGATTACGAGCTACCGCCAATTGTCACGAAGTTATTTCAGGCACTATCCCAAACACATCCAAAGGATTTCTCCCTCCCTTTAGTCCCGAGGGAAAATGATATGTGGCCGACTACATATACCATCTAAAGAGAGAGATCAAACACAAATCATAAATCTATGATAGACCAGCCAGTCAAATAGACACAAGAATAGATCATCTTTATTGCAAGTTCATAATAGTGATAGGGTTTCTCCATCTCCCCAAGAACAAAGGAACTACTCACACATGGAAGGAATCAACAACATCATCATAATCAAATGGATGGAATAAAGTACAGAGGTAGATCTAATGCAAACCACAATTGAATATGGAATTACAACAAGATCTAATAGATGAGAGACAGGGGTAGCGATGGTGATGGAGATGTAGCGATTGATGGTGAAGGGGATGATGCGATGTCCTCCAATGATCCGTGAAGCAGCAGGGATTTGCTCACAGCCAGGTTCCTCCTTCATATCCCTTTCAGATGTGGTTTTTCGTGGTTTCTGGTAGCTGTGAATGTCGGATCCCTCTGCCGTCTTTGCTAGGAGAAAGTATTTGATGAGGCGGACACGCTGCCACTCAGTATGGGAGGACGGTACGGGCGGGCTCTGCCCATACACTAGTCGTTATCGGTGCAGGTAACTTCCCCTCATTTGGAGTTCTCCCAGGTGCAAAGGTAAATCCATAAAATGACTTTTATCACTTAAAAATATCATATTATAGCATAATATGACAAATCCAATTGATATGTTCATATATGACCTAATGATTCGAGATCCTACTGAAACCAGGACAAAAAGGTGTGTGCAAACACAGTGAAACACAAAAATCCCTACTCTATTTATGCAAAAACCAAAGGTAAATATGCTTCAATTTGGGACTCATCGGTGATGTATGAGGATATAATCCTAAAATATTATTACTACTATCTATATAATTTGGATCTTACCATAATGCCGTTGCAATACATTTCTATTTCTTTTAGATGGAATAGCTCTGATGTACTCTTGTATGTCGTTGGCATACATACTAACTTGTGTACGCTAGACTCGCAGCCAACCGGTCACGTTTCTCACACTCGAAGCTATAACCATTAATTTTGGGGTGGACGGTTGGATGGTACCGTGCCCTGCCATTGCGACCTGCTTGTGGGCGGCCTCATGGCCTCCATGGTAGTACATCCTCCACAAATTCGGGTTATACCAGCTTGTGATTTAGAAACGTGAGGTCTGGGGATTACATCTGGTATTAGAGCTATTCCGCCCTTCAGGGTCTCAACCAAGGTGGTCATTGTCAGTCTAGAAAATATTTTGGTAGCTATATATATTAGGGATAAACTAAACATGAGAGTAGGACTGCTTCCATCTTTCTTCTTACCCACCTACCCACCCTATTCTAGTAAGTAAGTGTAATGTTTGTCATCCTCTTTTAAAATTCAAACTAGGATTCACGTGTTCGGGGTATATGTAGTACCATAGGATGTGTTAATCCTTTCTTGATATGTTGGATCCAAATTTGCTTCGCAGTCTGCATTTGGTTATCAATTGTTGGTACATTCCATACCGACGAGCTTATGTGTAAACCAATGCAATCTATCTGACTCTCTGTGAACCGACGCAATCTTGTTAGGTGTGTTTGTTCTTTAGTACGCTTTCACAAAATATGGAATTGCTAACCTCTATCCATTAAGTGGTTTTACGCATCTAGTGGGTATTTTAATGCTGAGAAATGCGGAAATTTTTTCTTTGGTAGATCTGTGTTCCAAACTCCTTTTAAGTCGTTTGTGATATGCTAACTATCTTCTAGGTGCTTTGAACTTTGCTTGATATGTTAATATCATCTTAGTAAATTGTATCCTTTAATCATGTTTCATTCCATTCTAGTACTATTTTGGATTATTATAATTCTCCATTATGGTACTAACAGTAAGTTTTACATCAATAATAGGATGGCTCCACGCCGCAATGAGGATGTGATTTCGGGTTTGCTAGAACTTGGTGCTACACTTGTCAGTCTTGCCAACACTCTAGGGACTATGCAGCAGAACCAGCTCAGGTTCGAGGAAAGTGTGTGCCGCAATAAATTTGCGCGACACAATGAAGGACTTTTTGAGCTTCAACCCTCGGTACTTTTAGGTGACTGTTGAGCCGCTTGACGCTAATGATTTTCTCCACGAGACTACCAGGCTTCTCAACACTTCAGATGTTACTGAGCATGATCGAGTCAAGTTTGTGACATGCCTGTTATGAGGAGAGTCTACACTCTGGTGGGAAAACTATCTAGAGTCAAGCCCACCTAGTTTTCAGCCTATGTGGGGACAGTTTATTGAGGCCTTCAAAGAACAATACCGCCCAGAAATTGTCATGGAAAAGATGAAAGAAGTGTTCCTGAACCTCAAGCAAGGCAATGATAATGTGAGCACATACATCAATAACTTTGCAAACTTGTCTTGCTATGGGGGTGATGAGGTCTCTATTGACAAGAAGCAAAAGAGGTTCCACCAAGGGCTTAATTCATCTATCAAGTATGCTCTTACTCATGCCACTCCAAGTTCGTTGCTCAAGCTTCTACAGGCAGCTCTTCAAGAAGAGGCAAGCAAGCAAGCTTATGATGAGTCAAAGAAGCATAGTCGTGATACTACTTGTTCCTTGGCAATGGCCGCTCCTTCTAAGTGCCGACTATGGGTACCTCATACCGCACCGCTGCTCCCTCCTCCGCCAAGCATTCTAAGACCGCCAGGATATACGCCAAGGCCACCAAATCCCTTTAACTTTGCTCCGAGAGGCTACCCCAACAACAACTCTCAAGCGTCGTATGGCAGAGCACCTTACGGACACTCTAGCTTTCATCCTGCTGGTGGCTGCTACATCTGTGGGGATCCTGTGCATATTCAATTCTATTTCCCTAGCAACACGAGAGCTCTTCCTCCACCACCTCCAAGACCTGCTTCGATAACTGCTGCTCATGCACCTGCACCTCGGTCTCTCAACATCAATACTAAGTCGGGGTCAGTTGTTGCTCGTGTCAACAACGTCAACCTTGTTCAAGATGAGCATTCCTCTAGAGTCATGTTGGGTACACTTCCTGTTAACTCATCTTTGTGTGAGTCCTCTTTGATACTAGAGCATCACACTCGTTTGTGTCTAGCATTTTTGCACATAAGCATGAGTTATCCGCAGATCCTTTATCGCATCAGCTAGTGGTGCAATCCTCGGGCTTAAGTATGAGGGGTTCAAAGATTAGTCATGGCAATCTTATTCATATTGGTGGTTCTTCATTTCCGGCTTCCTTGATTATTCTTGGCAACTAAGACATTGATGTCATCTTGGGTATGGACTGGTTGAAAGCCAATGAAGCTGTGATTGATTGTGCTAAACACTCGGTTTCTCTGAAGATTCCTGAAGGCCACATTGTCTATTCTCCAAGTCAGACTCCTGCTATTCAGCTCTACTCTTTGGGTGTCCAGAACATTGATGTTATGGAAGCCCTACAAAGTGTTCCAGTGGTTCATGAATTCCTAGATATTTTTCCTGAAGAGTTGCCAGGTATGCCTCCTAACCGTGAGGTCGAGTCTATGATTGAGCTTGAACCTGGAACCGCTCCTATATCCGAGCAGCCTTGTAAGATGGGTCCTGCAGAGTTGGCAGAACTCAAACGGCAGCTTGATGAATAAGGGAAGCTAGGTTTTATTCAGCATATCACTTCCTCTTGGGGTAGTCCAACAATCTTTGTGAAGAAGCAAGAGCGAACTGATCGACTTTGTGTTTACTACCGTGCTCTCCATGCAAAAACCATCAAGAATAAATAGCCCCTTCCTCGGATCAACGATCTCTTTGATCAGCTTGTTGGAGCAGTGGTATTCTCTAAGCTCGATTTTAGAAGTGGATATCATCAAATCAAGATACGCAAAGAAGATTTTCCCAAAACAGCATTCACCACTCTATATGGCATGTACGAGTACACGGTCATGTCTTTTGGTCTCACCAATGCTCCTGCTACTTTCTCAGGGCTTATGAACTCAGTTTTCATGGAGTATCTTGACAAGTTTGTGGTGGTATATCTCGACGACATCCTGGTCTATTCCAAAATAAAAGAAGAGCATGCAGAACATCTTTGTTGTATTCTTACCGAGCTTCGTGAGAACCGCCTTTATGCAAAGTTCTCAAAGTGTGAATTCTGGCTCCTTCAATTCACCTATCTGGGCCTTCATTTCTGCAAAGGGCATTGCCATCAACCAGGAGATTGTTCAGACAATTGTGGAGTGGCTCTCTCCTAAAAATGTGAAAGTAGTTCAGAGTTTCCTTGAATTGGCTAGCTATTGTCGCTGATTCATTTAGAACTTCTCAAAACTTGCTAAGCCTCTTACCGATCTCCTCAAGAAAGGCAAGAAATATGTTTGGTCACCGGTGTGTCAAGAAAGCTTTGAAACACTCAAGGAAAAGCTCACCTCCACACCTGTCTTAATTCCTCTAGATACAACAAATCCATTTCAGATCTTCTATGATGCCTCTCTTCAAGGACTTGGTGCGGTCCTCATGCCAGAAAAGCAAGTTGTTGCTTATGTTTCCCAACAATTGAAAACCCATGAGATCAGTTACCTGACTCATGATCTTGAACTTCCAGCGCTTGTATTTGCTTTGAAAGTATGGAGGCACTATGATGGCCCAAAATATATCGAGCTCGTTGGGGAACCCCAAGAGTATGATGAGCACAGCAACAAGTTTTCCCTCATTACGAAACCAAGGTTATCACTCCAGTAGGAGCAAGGAGGCACCCCAAAGGTGTTGCTAGCTGAACGTTGGCAGGGCGCACTACCGGTGCCAACAGCAACGTGGAGACCTGCATAACACAACCACAGAACTTTGTCCCCAACTTGCGATGAGGTTGTCAATCTCACCGGTTTTGCTGAAAACATAAACGTATCGAATGGAAGGAAGTAATAGTTTGTAGATTGTATGTAAAAGAAAGGACCGAGGTCCATAGTTCACTAGAGGTGGCTCTCCTTAAGATAGATAACACGCTGGGTGAACAAATTACAGCGGGGCAATTGACAAACATCGAGAAAGCAATACATGCATATACTAATCATCTTGGCTCCTTTGGAACTTCATTGGGCATTACAACATTATACATAGACCGCCATCCAACTGCATCTATGACTAATAATCCACCTTCAGGTTATCATCCGAACCCCCTCCAGTATTAAGTTTCAAGCAACAGATTATTGCTTTACAAATTGCGTGTAATGTAAACGATACGATTGTTCTATGAACAAAGGATTGTTGTTTTCTCCCTAGTAGAAACATCACATCTAGTACCTTAGAGATTTCTGTCACTTCCCAAGATTACCAGAGGCATGAAGCCACTATCGAGCATAAATACTAACTCTTAGAGTTGCTAGCATCTACTTGGCCAAGATAGCTACTAACAATGGAAATCATGCAAGATAACAAATAGCAAAGACATGATAGAATCAATAATCAATCTGAAATAGCATCTCAATATCCATCGGATCCCCGCAAACACAACATGCAGAATTAAAATAGATGATCTTGATCATGAACAGAGCTCACAAGGAGGAGAACCAGCCATCTAGCTACTACATGAACCCGTAGTCCAGAGATGAACTACTCACGCATCACACCGGAGGCTTGCATGATGATGAAGAAGGCCTCTAGGGTGAATTCCCCTCTCCGGCAGGGTGCCGGGAAGAGCTTCAGATCCCTCCCGATCTAGGGATGGAGACGACGGTGGCTACAGACTCTTTCGTGGATTTTTGATCGGGTCCTTAGGATTTTCGTCCCGAGGGAAATATATAGGCGGAAGGAGAGGCCGAGGGGGTGCTGGGGTCGGCCAGACCACCCCTAATGTGGGTCATGCCTTCCCTCGCGGCCAGGTGGTGTGGCCGGCCCACAGCTCTTCTCCGTCTCGTATTCTGGCATCTGATGACTTCCGGAAAAATAGGCACTTTGGCTTTTGTCCCGTCCAATTCCGAGAATATTCATTTTCTAATTTTCTTGGAACCAAAAACAGCAGAAAAGAGGCAGCTGGCACTGTGGCTCTTGTTAATAGGTTAGTCCAAGAAATCATATGAAAAGTACTCCAAAGTGTGGACAAAGCACAAGAAAATGGATAAAACCAAGCATGGAGCATCAAAAATTATAGATACATTTGCAATGCATCAACATCCCCATGCTTAACTCCTGCTTGTCCTCGAGTAGGTAAGTGATAAAAAGAAAGAATATTTTTTGAGGTGACATGCACCATCAAAGACTTGATCAAAGTATTTGTAAAACATTCAAAGCTGGGATCATGGTAATTCAATCATAGCATGAAAGACAAGGTTCTAGTAATAAGACAAAGAAACTATGATGCAACATGAAAAGGCACAAACAAAAGATTCATGAATAACAATGCTTTGCAAGATGTTTGTTTGTTTCACATAAAGCAAACATAGCATAATAGTATTCAGCTTGTCCCTCATAGAGTAGCAAATATAAATGCATAGGACACCTTCAAAGTTCATAAGAGTGACTAGATACAAATAGTTTAAAACAAGCAATATCAAGTTATGCATCAATCAACTAGTCTTGGGACAATGCACATAGAACTAAGAATGGCCACTATGCTCTCAAAGTAGGTGCATAAAGGTAGAAGGTGGAGACTCAATGTAATGGTGGAAGAAAGGCCTTCATAGAAGGAAGTAGGGATTCAAGTCTCATAAAGAGCTTACAAAAATTATGGTACTTATAGCTTTCATCTCTCATTGCCCCTATCATAAGCATCTTGAAGGTGATTAGGGTTAAAGTGACACAACTAAGAGGATATGCTTGACAAGTTATAAACCGAAATCTCATGCCCCTTACTTACGAAGACCGAACCTCATGCTACTCAACTTTAGTCACGAGTAAGCTCTTGTCATTGTAAGTACATGTGTATCATTAAGAACCGCCAACGGGGGTACCCCTTGCACATGATACAGGAGCTATCCTATAATCAAAATGACAAGGCAAGCAGACAATGAGCATCTCAGCGATCTTTTTATTTGCTATTTGCATAGGTTTTTATTGAGGATGCTTCATAGAGTGCTCATTATGGTGATGCTGCAAGTTTCCACCATGATTAGGCATGGCTTAGGCTAGCGGCCTAGGCGTTTCTCTAACACACATACAAACTCCATGATCTTACAAGTTCCACTTTTATTTCACACCGATGGGATCCATAAGCAAAAGAACATGTTATCAACGGGGTACAAAGTACACGTGCAATGTTGAAAGTGTTCCCCATGATACATGGTTATGCTAATTTCAACTTATAAAGCGCAAGCATATACGCAACAAAGAACGACCCAATGGTTCAAGTTTATTAAATGCAAGAAAAGTAAAGTGTGCCATCAAGTTCGTGAGAGCTTTAATCACTAGTTTTCTCATAACAAGTTTAATTTGGAAGGTAAAAAAAACATGAATATACTTGGAATAGCATAAGCTAGTATGTTGGTATGGTGGACTCTTTGGAATAACTTGGTTTAGGGATTTGGATGCATGAGTGGAACTCATACTTGGTTGTGGAGGCTAGCAAAAGACTGGGAGCGACAAACTAAGAGAGCAATAATGGCCATAATCATGCAGAGCGACAAAACATCATTGATCAAAGAATACTAAGCATAAAGCCAAAAGAATATCAAGCATGGCATGACAAAGCATAGGCCACATTCAAAAACGAGCTCTTTGTACCACATAAGTATGAGCTTTCCTAATCTTTTCCAATCCAAACCAAACTATTTGAAAACCAATGTATGAAAGAGGGGGTCCAACCAATTTATTCAGCAAACTAAGAAAACCAAGCAAACGAAAAACCAAAACGAAAATGAAAAAGAAGACGCTCCAAGAACAACACAATTGTGCATGAAACAATAAAAATGAAGCGTTTGGAAGGAACGTGTGATTTTTATTGATGAAGAAGGGGATGCCTTGGGAATACCCAAGCTTTGACGCTTGTACTTCTTGGATATTTCTTGGGGTGACACGTGTGGCATCCACAAACTTGAGCTTTAGTCCATCCTTCATCTCATTACTCATTCCTTCCATACACCTGAAATTTTTCCTTCATACAAAACTTCACACAATCTTTATTAGCAACATTAGTGCACTCAAGATAATAAGTCTTAAGGTTCAGTTCTAACACCAAATAAACTTCCATTAGAACACTAGCTACTATAGCACTTCCCTCAAAAAGATAAATTCCCCAAAAGAACTCAAAAGAAACCAACAAGAAGCAAATGTAGAAATCTGTCAAAACAGACCAGCAGGTAAATACGAATTTTTTCAAAGATCTTCTGTTGATCAAATCAAAAAGTGTGGAACTAACGAAAGTTAGATAACAACCTGGGGCAGAAGAACAAAAATTCACACCTCAAAAGGACATACAGAGATTTTATACAAATTTTTACGGTGAAGCACAGAAATCTGTTTCGGAATAGCAACTTTCCCAATCATTACTTCTCTCTCATTAGAGGTTACTCTTGGCACAAAAAGCAAATAAAAAGGATAAGGAGCGGTTATTACAGAGGTAATAACTTCCAAGACTCATCTAAAAAATTTGGGTTATCTCCCAATAAGTACTTTTCTTTAACGCCTTTAAGTTAGGCATAAGAAGCAAGAAAGAATCAAGTGTTCTCAAATGAAGAAGCATTAAGACCAAATTTTGTTTTCATAGGAGAGGCAAAAGAAATCTTATCTCTCTTCTTAGGGAAGTGTTCTATACCTTTCTTGAGTGGGAGTTGATATTTAATGGTGCCTTTTTTCATATCAATAATGGCACCAATAGTTCTAGGAAAAGGTCTTCCCAAAGTAATAGGACAAGAAGCATTGCATTCAACATCCAAAACATAGAAATCAACGGGGATATAGGCATTGTTAACCATAATAAGAACATCATTAAGACTCCCCATGAGTTTCTTTTTAGCATTATCATCAAGTGGGGCATTCAAATACCAATCTTCAAGTGGTGGCAAATCAAGCATATCATAAATCCTTCTAGGCATAATAGAAACACTACTATCAAGATCACATAAAGCTTTGAAATCAAAGTCATTCACTTTCATATTAATGATGGGTTCCCAACCATCTTCTTGATTTACAAGAATAGAAGCTTTATGTTTCATCTTTTCTTCTTTAATCTTTATGAGAGCATTAGTAATGTGTTTTGTAAACACCATGGTCATAGCACTAGCATTATGACTTTTAGCAAGCTTTTGTAGGAACTTAATAACTTCAGAGATATTGCAACCATCAAGATCAAAATCAGAATTATCATCTAAAGTAGTAGAACTATTACTAGCCTCAACACTAGTGGTGGTGATAGTAGAAACACTAATGTTTCTAGCAATTTCATCTTCTCTTTCCACTTAGCATGTAGTTTAGATAATAGTCTAACATTTTCATCAATTCTTACTTGTATGGCATTAGTAGCTGCAAAGGGATTATCATTAGTTTCAGATTTAGCAGCCATTTTATTCAAAGAAGATTGAGCTTCAGCCAAAGATGCTATATTTCTTTCAACATTAGAGAGTTTTTCCTCAATAGTTTTATTGAAAGCAGTTTGTTTACTAATAAAGTCCTTAAGCATAACTTCAAGTTTAGAGGGAGCACTCCTATTATTGTTGTAGGAACTTCCATAAGCATTACCATTGTTGGGAGGATATGGCTTATAATTGTTGTTACCAAAATTATTCCTATAAGCATTATTGCCAAAATTGTTATTTCTTATGAAGTTCACATCAACTTGCTCTTCTTGAGCAACCAAAGAGGCTAAAGGAACATTATTTGGATCAATATGGGCTTTCCCATTAACAAGCATAGACATAATAATATCAATCTTATCACTCAAGGAGGAGGTTTCCTCAACTGAATTTACCTTCTTACCTTGTGGAGCTCTCTCAGTATGCCATTCAGAATAGTTAACCATCATATTATCTAGAAGCTTTGTTGCAGCACCCAAAGTGATGGTCATAAAGGTACCTCCAGCAGCAGAATCCAATAGATTTCTTGAAGAATAGTTCAATCCTGCATAAAAAGTTTGGATGATCATCCAAGCAGTCAGTCCATGAGTGGGACAATTCTTAACCAAAGATTTCATTCTTTCCCAAGCTTGAGCAACATGTTCATTATCAAATTGTTTAAACTTCATTATTTCACTTCTCATAGATATAATCTTAGCAGGAGGATAGTACTTTCCAATGAAAGCATATTTGCATTTTGTCCAAGAATCAATACTATTCCTAGTCAAGGAATTCAACCATTCTTTAGCTTTTCCTCTCAAAGAGAAAGGAAACAATTTAAGCTTAATAATATCACCATCTATATCCCTATGCTTTTGCATCTCACAAAGTTCAACAAAGTTATTTAGATGGGCAACATCATCTTCATTACCAATACCAGAAAATAGTTCTCTCATAACAAGATTGAGTAAAGCAGGTTTTATTTCGAAGAAAGTAGCTTCAGGAACATATGGAGCAATAGGTGTGCTCATAAAATCATTGTTGTTGGTGCTAGTGAAGTCACACAACTTAGTGTTTTCAAGATTAGTCATTTTTTGTGTTTTTAATAAAGCAAGCAAACTAGTAAGACTAATTTTTTTGTGTTTCTGATAACAAAACAAGCAAACAAAGCAAAACTAAACTAAGCAAAAAAAAATAACAAAGTAAGGAGATTGCTTATGAGGGACTCCCCTTGTGAAGATGTCCTTGACTCCCTGGCAACGGCGCCAGAAAATATGCTTGATGGCCCAAAATATATCGAGCTCGTTGGGGAACCCCAAGAGGAAGGTATGATGAGCACAGCAGCAAGTTTTCCCTCAGTACGAAACCAAGGCTATCAATCCAGTAGGAGCAAGGAAGCACCCCAAAGGTGTTGCTAGCTGAACGTTGGCAGGGCGCACTACCGGTGCCAGCAGCAACGTGGAGACCTGCACAACACAACCACAGAACTTTGTCCCCAACTTGCGATGAGGTTGTCAATCTCACCGGTTTTGCTGAAAACAAAGGGTTAAACATATCGAATGGAAGGAAGTAATAGTTTGCAGAAAGTAAACACAAAGCAGCAAACAGTTTGTAGATTGTATGTAAAAGAAAGGACCGGGGTCCATAGTTCACTAGAGGTGGCTCTCCTTAAGATAGATAACACGCTGGGTGAAAAAATTACAGTGGGGCAATTGACAAACATCGACAAAGCAATACATGCATATACTAATCATCTTGACTTCGTTGGAACTTGATTGGGAATTACAACATTATACATAGACCGCCATCCAACTTCATCTATGACTAATAATCCACCTTCAGGTTATCATCCGAACCCCCTCCAATATTAAGTTGCAAGCAACAGATTATTGTTTTACGAATTACGTGTAATGTAAACAATACGATTGTTCTATGAACAAAGGATTGTTGTTTTCTCCCTAGTAGCAACAGCACATCTAGTACCTTAGAGATTTCTATCACTTCCCCAGATTACCAGAGGCATGAACCCACTATCAAGCATAAATACTAACTCTTGGAGTTGCTAGCATCTACTTGGCCAAGATAGCTACTAACAACGGAAAGCATGCAAGATCACAAATAACAAAGACATGATAGAATCAATAATCAATCTGAAATAGCATCTCAATATCCATCGGATCCCCGCAAACACAACATGCAGAATTACAAATAGATGACCTTGATCATGAACGGAGCTCACAAGATCTAGACATGAAAGCACAAAGGAGGAGAACCAGCCATCTAGCTACTACATGGACCCGTAGTCCAGAGATGAACTACTCACGCATCACACTGGAAGCTTGCATGATGATGAAGAAGGCCTCCAGGGTGAATTCCCCTCTCCGGCAGGGTGCCGAGAAGAGCTTCAGATCCCTCCTTATCTAGGGATGGAGACGACGGCGGCTACAGACTCTTTCGTGGATTTTTGATCGGGTCCTTAGGGTTTTCGTCCCGAGGGTAATATATAGGCGAAAGGAGAGGCCGAGGGGGTGCTGGGGTCGGCCAGACCACCCCCTGGCGTGGGCCAGGCCTGGCCGCACGACCAGGTGGTGTGTCCGGCCCCCATCTCTTCTTCTTCTCGTATTCTGGCATCTGATGACTTCCGAAAAAATAGGCACTTTGGCTTTTGTCCCGTCCAATTCCGAGAATATTCATTTTCTGACTTTCCTGGAACCAAAAACAGCAGAAAACAGGCAGCTGGCACTGTGGCTCTTGTTAATAGGTTAGTCCAAGAAATCATATGAAAGGTACTCCAAAGTGTGCACAAAACACAAGAAAGTGGATAAAACCAAGCATGGAACATCAAAAATTATAGATACATTTGCAATGTATCACACTACTTGCTTGGAAACCATTGGGAGATCTTTTTTGACCACAAAAGTATGAAGTACATCTTCACTCAGCCGGACATCAACCTTTGCCAGAGGAGATGGATTGAAACCATCAACGGCTTTGATCTTTCGATTAACTACACTCTCGACAAAGCAAATGTGATGGTCGATGCCCTTAGTCGTAAATCATATGTGAACAACCTCATGGTTGAAGAACATCAACCTCTCTTGTGTGAGGAATTCCATCAACTCAACCTCGAGCTTGTACCCCATGGTTATCTTGCAAACTTGGTAGCTACTCCTTCCCTGGAAGAAAATATTCGTCCAGCTCAGCTTGATGATCCTTTCTCCAAAGAGTTCGCCATAAAGTCTCAGAATCTGAAGTACGAGTCTTACCACCTAGACAACCAAGGCACTCTTTTCTATGATAACCGGACGGCTGTTCCAGAACTTCCCAGATTAAGAGAGCAAGTCCTTAAGGAAGCTCATGATTTCCCTTCTTTCTATCCATCCTAGCAGCACAAAGATGTACATGGACCTAAAAACATAGTATTGGTGGCCGGCATTGAAACAGGACTGTGCCAAGTATGTCTCAGAGTGTGATTTCTGCCGCAGAGTGAAAGCCATTCATCAAAAACCATTTGGTCTTCTACAACCATTGAAGCCAACCGGACGGCTATTCTAGAATGGAAATGAGAGAATGTGGAGATGGACTTCATAACTGGCTTTCCAAGGTCTCAGAAAGACAACAATGCAATCTTTGTTGTCATTGATAGGCTCTCAAAAGTGGCTCACTTCTTCCCAATCAAGGAAATAATTTTTGGAAGTCAGCTGGCTGAACTCTATATCAACAGAATTATCTCTCTGTATGGGGTTCCTTTTGAAATCAGCTCAGATCGTGGGAGTATCTTCACCTCCAAGTTTTGGGAAAGTTTCCAACAAGGCTTGGGAACAAAGCTGAACTTCAGCACAACATACCATCCTCAGTCGCAAGGGCAAGTTAAAAGGATCAATCATATTCTCAAATATATGCTTTGTGCTTGCGTCATCTCCTTCGGCATGAAGTAGGAAGAGTGCCTTCCATATGCTGAATTATCCTACAACAAAAACTTCCAAAAGAGTCTCCAGATGGCACCCTTTGAGGTCCTCTATGGTCGCAAGTGCCAAACTCCAATTGGTTGGTCAGGGGCAGGTGGAAGAAACTTCTTTGGCCCCGACATTATCACTCAAGAAGAAGAGAAGGTTCTTATCATTCTAGAGAACTTGAAAATTTCTCAGAGTCGGCAGAAAAGCAACTATGACAGAAAATACATGGATATGGAGTATATTCCTAGTGATCTTGTCTACCTCCGATTCACTCCTATGAGAGGAACTCATCACTTATGTATCAAAGGCAAGCTTGCGCCTAGATATATTGGTCCCTTCAAAGTTCGAGCAAGAAGAGGAGAAGTTGCTTATATGATCGAGCTTCCTAAAAAACTCTCCAAGGTTCATGATGTTTTTCATGTCTCTCAATCAAGAAGTGCTTCAAGGATCCCGGTCGGACCGTGGATCATGAGCTCATCGATCTTCAAGAAGATCTCTCCTACAAAGAACACCCCGTCAAAATTCTAGAAGAGGCAGAAAGAAAGACTCGCAACAAGTCTACAAAGTTTTGCAAGGTATAGTGGTTACACTATTCCATTGATGAAGCAACTTGGGAGTGCGAGGATGACCTCCGTTCTGAGTATTCTATCCTTTTTGAGTCTTCTTCTTCCTAGAATCTTGGGGCGAGATTCCTATTTAGTGGGGGGAGAGTTGTAGCATCCCAATGTTCTAAACCTTGTAATGCTACAAGGTTAAATCAATACCAAGCTACATATATTAAAAAATATTGCATCATCATAATAGCATGCTCATGTCATCATGCCACATTGCATTTGAGCATCCTATTAAAACCTATTTCATTTGGTTCTTCTCTTCGTATTGCATTGTCGCATTAATATTTTGCTTCTTGATATATTGTATTTGTCCTTTGATATAATCTTATATGCCCAAGATGAGTTGAGGGCATATCTCTTGCAAATCCTTCCATCTCACTAACTTGACAACATCACTTCCTCTTGTGCCATCTCAAATTCAACCATACATATGTATGTGAGCACCTCTATTGTTCTTGGTATTTATTTCTAGCTCACATATATATTTGCATGGTTTCACTATTTCATGCATGGGCATATTCTTGTCGATAGGCTAATTCCTTCCTGGTCTCATATGTTAAATCTTGCTCTTATATATTCCTGCTCATGTGTTTTTCATACCCTCTTCATTCTTGCTCATTGTTATGTGGGTTATTTTTCTCTATCCCTCTAATTTGTTACCTTTTCTTGTTTTGTTCGAGAGAACAGCAAAATATTTTTGCTAGAGAATTTTTTGGTTGCTATCCAAACTCTCTTATGCCTATCCTCCTTCCTTCTTGTAATTTTTCTCGCAGACATGCCAATTGGCTACACATATGTACGTCGGTTGTTTCATATTCTACTACATCCCTCAGTTTAAGATGTTTCAATTCTAGTGCCAACTCTGTTTCCTCCTTTGCAAAATCTGGGCAAATCAAACAACAGAAGCAGTCTTAACCAGTAATCAAAAGTAACACTTTCATGTCCTGTAGCGAGAGCAACAGCAGATCGGAAGCAGCTACAGCCCTGCTGCAGTAGCAAGCGCACACCGTGCCGTGCCTCACGAGCCAGCAGCCCCACACGCACCCCCTCACATGGTTGCAACCGCAGATGCACTCACGCGTTCCGCACGCCTCTGCCCCCTCTACCTCTCCTTGATAAAGCAAGGAGACCTGGACCCCTTCCTCATATTCTTCTCCCCCACGCCAAGTTTCCTCCACCTAACCAGGCCACCGAAGCCATGGCCACACCACCCATTTCCAAACTCAGTCGCCGCTAGCCACCTCGCATTTCTAACTTGTCGGCCTCAATCTATGTCCTCCCTATCGCCCTCGATTACAACAGCCAAGGAGGAAAAGTCCCATGCACCCGGCGTCCCGTCGATGCTCGCAGTCGTTTCTGCGCCTTGGTCACCACCGCCGTCCTCATCTCCGGTCCTAACCTTTGTCGCCATCCCCACTCAGGTGAGCTCCCCCTCTCCTCGCCCTCTGGCTCAAGTCCATCCTCCCGCTCGCACCGCTTGTTGCGCCAGTAGCCGCACGCGTGTCCTGCAGCAACACTAACACATGCATATAGCAGCCACGCCCATTGTTATTCCTTCTCTCATGGCGTCCTCTGACGACATCCAGCGACGCCCTTCACATCCCTGCAAAGAGGGTACTACCCTCTTTCTAGATCACAGTTAAGACGTGACACTTTGGCGATGTTTTTCCCGCAACAAAACCACCCAAATCTGCATGCTATGTTGCTCCTTTTAAAAACTTGCAAATGGTGAAGTTCAAGATCAAAACACTCTCTTCAAAATATTACAGAGTTCCAAAATTCACCACGGATCTCTCGCAATCTTCCGTCTAAAATCACTAGAGCTACCTATTTTTGCTCTTGGCAATTTCAGATCAATCAGATCCATCCGAATCATTTACACCGGAGTCCCTGGTTTTTCCTTTTCCTTCAACCGTTGTCCCCACCGGCCACGTGTCAGTCCTATGTTTGCCGTGCGGGTAGTAGCCCTGTCGACGCTGTGTCACCACCAGTCAGTGAATGTGGGTAGAACCGTTCCCGGTGCGAAAAGTCCGGAGTAATTTCTAAATTCAATAAAATTTCAGAAAAATG
Organism: Avena eriantha; assembly: GCA_910589775.1. Taxonomy (NCBI): domain Eukaryota; kingdom Viridiplantae; phylum Streptophyta; class Magnoliopsida; order Poales; family Poaceae; genus Avena; species Avena eriantha. The sequence goes on from OU342743.1 coordinate 541,647,726, forward strand.
ATTAAATACAAATTCATTCATAACTTTTGAAATATTTGCAATATGCAAAAACTCACAAAATAAAAAGTGAATCAATTTCTAATATGAATTCAAAACTATTTTCATATATTTTCGGACCCTAACCAATCAAATCTTTGACTTTTGACCCTATTTGAATTATTTTGCATTATTTAATAACTTTTAATTCATATTTTCAAATAATACAAATGATATATATTTTCCAATTAGAAAAATGTCAGGAATTGAATATGATATTTAAAATATTTTCTAGGCATCTAAAATTTTCGAATTAATTAAATACCAATAAATTCATAACTATTATTTCGTAATTCCGAATTTGACAAATAATATATATAAACCAATCAGCGCGACGAGCCCTTTGCAACTATGTATTCCATGATATCAACTTAAGCATGCATCATATAAATATTAAGTATATATCAAGATTTATGGGAGCAAAACATGACTAAATAATTAATTAAATTGCTTTATTATTGTTCCTACACCTCACCCATGCCATGCTATGTTATACCATACAATTGTGCATCATTCCATCATGGCATACCTTGTTTTTCTTATTGCATATGTTTGCACACTTTATTTGTTATGGGTCTTGTGTGTTTGGTTCTTGTTCTAGATAGACACCGAGCAAGGGAGTTATCAGGAGACCCAAGAGTACTACCCGGATCCTAGCTATTCCACTACTGAGCTAACAAGCAAGCATTTACCCATGGTTGCATTACATATAGCACCTATGCCACTATCTTTATTCTTGCATCATTGTGTCACGATTCGTATTAAATTGAAATCCTAAGTACTGCATAGAATTTACTTTAAAACCCCACCAAAGCTTGTATCCTCAATCCTATTAGCCTTTACGACATGAGTTGTTTTGTCCATGCGAGTCGTAGAATTGGATGTGTAGGGTTTGTCCGAGTCTGTTGTGGATAACAAGGTACCTCTACAACTTAAACTATGTAGTAATGCGATAACTAAAAAAAGAGACACCAGTGGGCAATAGCTGTTATTTGGTTTTTAACCGCTCACTTGTATCTCGTAGGACCCGAGTACTTGATTCTTGTTCCTTGACTATGATATCCGGATGTGGGACCATGAATCCCCTTCGCCTAATCTTGATTCACATCTTATTTCTTCGGGCCACAAACTAGTTTGGGGCATTATTACTATCATGTACTTATGTCATACTTTACTGCTTTACTTATTGTTGCGCGTGGAGCGCTTACCTGTACGGTTTAGGAATTGTGCCACATTTCTGCGGTATCGAAAAGCCCAGTCACACTTTTGGGTTCCCAGTCGTTTGCAGCCGTCGCCACAAACCATGGGTCCATCTCGAAGTTGGCCGACTTCGTCACGGGTAGCTTAGTGGGGTGGCGCCCTGAAATCATTTTTGAATCTTGTGAATGATTTGTCGTGATGCCTCGTTGCTTTTTATTTGGTTCTTCTCGGGGTTGATCGTGCGTATGTTGCTATTTGTGCACCCTTGGAGGGTAAATCTTTCTAAAAGTCGTTTCCGCGGTTATGGACGACTTGGAGCAAAGTTTCTTGGTCATAGACAACTATAACTAAAGTACCTATCTAATTTGACTAACACATGACTAGTAAATTATGCAACACTCATGGAATGGTTAATAAAATTATCAATGGATGGGATGTTCTTCCGCCTTCTCATTCGGTAAGCCGGAAGGAGGACGAGCGATGTTTACTTATGTTGCTTATATAACTTTTGGTTCTAATTAATGAGCATATCTAGTTCGGCATATGTTGTAGTGTGTCTCTATAGAACTGTTTAGGTGTTTATCTTTCGTTGCAATTGTGTCACCCCAGTTTAATCCCTTTAGATGCATAAAGACTTGCTGAGTGTCCTAGGGTCTCACACCATAAATATTGATCATATTGTCAGGTATACCCCTATGGAGGCTACTACGTCGATGAGGCCGATGATGGAGGCAACGACACTCTTGCCTAGAGATTTTGGGGAGGGAGATCTCTGAGATCTGTGGGCGGGAATGTGGTTATTTCTGTGGCATCTTATGCCGATTTGGATCTTAATTCGTACTCGAATTTGTGTTTTCTGTTTCCTCTAGATGATTTGTTGAGTGATGTATGAGCATATAATCCTAAAATATTATTACTACTATCTATATAATTTGGATCCTGCCGTAATAGTGTTGCAATATATTTCTATTTATTTTAGATGGATAGCTATCATGTATTCTTGTATGTCACTGACGTACATACTTATGTACACTAGACTCGTAGCCATTCGGTCACGTTTCTCACACTTGAAGCTATAACCATGAATTTTGGGGTGGATGGTTGGCCTGTACCGTGCCCTGCCGTGGCGGTCTGCTTGTGAGCGGCCTCGTGGCCTCCATGGTAGTACGTCTTCCCCAGATTCGGGTTATACCAGCTTGTGATTTAGAAACGTGAGGTTCGGGGATTACAATGGCAAAACAAAAGGAGAGGGTTTCAAGTTGACTGATATATGATATTCATAAGGATTAAGCCAGGGAGTTTGCACAATATTTTAAACCTATGAATAAGAAGAGTTTCTAAAGAGATGAAACAGGACCATGGACTTTGAGAGGTGAACCTCTACTAGATGGATTAAGTAGAGCTTCCATATGCAGGAGATACAGACCAATAAAACCAAGGGACTTCTATTTTCGTGCCCCTGGTTCGTTAGTTGTACTCAGTTTTCCCCAACCGCTTAGTTTTTCCTAACTTTTGCCCTCCCTCCATTCTAAAATCCTCACATGCGCTCGGACAAGGGATGCCATCAGGTCAAAGGCTTGACCATTACATGCTGACCGGTGGGACCGTGTTGGGGTGGGTCGTGCGTTCAATGTTACGTTACATCGCCTCGACCGTTACATGCTGACAGGTGGGGCCAGGATACATAGTGGACCAGCCATCCATCTCTTGCTGATTATGGGGGATGTGGTGTGGGACCATGTGGGGCGCGTTTGGTGGTTACGTGCGCCCTACCGCCTAAATTGGAAGTTTTCTTTTTTGTTATTTTTATGATTGGCCTTTTTAAGAGCGTCATTTCCCCTCTCTCTTGCTAACAGTTGTTTTTTTTGCCCAAAAAGGTAGCAAATCTATAGCAGCTTCTCTCTTCATTCATTGTTCCTTTTGCCCTCGTTTTTCACCAATCTGGTAGCAAATCTAGAGCAGCAAAACTAACCAGCACCATAAATAAATTCAGTAAACAGAGCAGATGTAGATAAAGCAACTAATATAGGTTATATAGTATGGTACTTAACGAGGTTCGACAATTAGGCTGCTCAGTAGCAGCAGCGGACAAGTTCAATACAAACAAGACAAAAGAAGCTGCTTTACAGCAGCAGCAGCAGATATGTGGCCCCTCATGGCCTCTGCCAGGAGGGCCTCCGCCTCCTCCCTCTAGCGCTTCCTCCACTTCTTACTGCCCAGTTCCTTGACCTTGGGCTTGATTGGGGGCATGCGACCCTCGTCGATAGCCACCTTCTGGAGGTTGCGGAGGTGAAGACCGAGCGCCTGGTGCTTGGCTATGAAGCCATGGACGTTCACGGACTCACCGCAAGTCCTCACGTCCTCGGCATGCTTCACAAGGGAGTTGAAGTCTGTGGCATAGAGCCTCTTGGTGGGGCAGAAGGGGCACATGTACACGTCGTCGGCAAAGAAGTTGTTGTACTTGGACATGTCATCGATATGGACGTCGCTACTATCCTCCTGTTGGAAAAAATAGTAGAGTGTAATAAGGACATGATTGAGATACTTTGATTATCGGGATTGATTATTTGCATAAATTAACCGATTGAGATCTCCTGATTATTCCCCAAATTGCAAACCAAATCGAATACTGATCCCAACTACGAACAAGGGGGTTCAAATACGAATAGGGGGATTCATCGAAATACGAGATCTAACACAAGAGGATTAGCTACTGAAAAAATACGAACAGACGAGCCCTAATAATATACGATCTAGCATCCAACGATAGGAACGAGGGAAGAACAAGGGAAGGGGAGAAAACCCTGGTTACATCTGACCATGGGTCGGTGATGCTAGTGTCATAGAGGTTCTCCGACCTTATGTAAACAACCTCCTCGTAGGGGTCCCAGCCGAGCAGGATCTGCCCAAGACCGGCGGGGGCCTCCTTGCCGGCGGCTACGGCAGATGCGGGGATGGGGACGGGGGGCCTGTACGGGGACGGGGGCCTCCTCACCGGTGGCCTTGGAGGCACCGATGGCCACCATGTCGTTCTTCTCCATCACCGGCGTGGTTGTGATTTTCTTGGGGGTTTGCAAAAGGTGATGGGACAGTGGAGACGGTTGAGTGAGCGAGTGAGTGATGAGTGAGAGTGGGGAGGCCTCTATTACAGGAGACAGGACCCGACTAAACGTGGCCCCACTTGTCATCACGTAACGGCAAGGCTGACAGACGGCAAGTTTCAAACCATGTGAGAGTTTCATATAAGGAGATGGGCAAAAGTGAGGAAAAACTAAGCGGGTGGGGAAAACTGAATACAACTAACGAACCGAGGGCACAAAAATAGAAATCCCTAAAACCAATATGTTGAACTACTTTTGACATAGAAGGGTCACTCTTTGGTTCAACGGAATACCAAGCTGGGAAGTATTGCCTTGGGTAGAGATGACTCATAAGAGCCACACAAGTAGAAGATAGCAAGAGAAAATTCTGATTACTAAAATCATAGTCGCTCTTTCAACATTATTGAATAGAACGGACGGAACTCTTTGTTCATCTCGAACTATGAAAGTCCTTGCCAAAGATCATGATATCACCTCACACCACTAGGACAAGTAAATAAAAGAGATTCCTGATAACATGAGAAAAACTTCATTCTCAAACTCCAATTACTTGGCATAACAAGACGCTCGCCAACATAAAAGGGTCTAGAGGATCAACCAAGAAACATTTAGCAACTCTGCTTGTAATGTTCTCCTTGATGTTCTAGATACCGATAGCAGGCTACTGATAATCCATCAATAGATCATCAAGTAAAGGTCGGACTTCAAGATTGAACGAAGACCACAAGGCAACTTCTAGAATGAGCCACACAAAAACCTCACGGAGAGTGCTTGCTATTGTTGTCCAAGATATTATGATAATAGGCCTTCTGACTAATTATGTCAACCACAACATCAACCTTACCAAATTTTCAAAGAGACCAATGTCAAGGTCTTAAGGAACACCCAGCACTCGCCTAAGTCTAGAGTGATTACATTTTTATTTGTATGTTGTTTGTGTTTTTATCAAAGATGTCTTAAGAAATTTCTCCATGCGATGTTTCAATGATGGCATTTTTGTGAGAGCAATGAGCATCAATTGAAAACTTGTGTTTTCTTGACCTTGTTAAGGTAGAAGAAGATATAATCTCAGAAGGGATAATGAAAACAGATCTGGTGAAGGTACTCTCCTTGCCCAGAGATATAGAGGTTTATTTATCCTTCATACCAGTGGGCCACCACCTTGTATGCACAAGCCATGCTTTGGAAGGGATCTATCACTAGTAGAACTTTGGTTCGGGCCACTAGTCCCGTCCGTGGCTGGGGCCGGGACTAATGGTCCGAACTAGACGACCCGGTCCGTAAGGAACCATTAGTCCCGGTTTGAGATACAAACCGGGACAAATGGGTCTGGGCCGGCGCGCGTGCTCCTGGCAGAACCTTTAGTCTCGGTTTGTATCTCAAACCAGGACTAATGGCCCGGCCCTATATATATGCACCCAGCCATCCACTCTCTCCTGCTTTTTTTCCTATGTGAGAGGTGGGTATAACTTTGTGCTAACTTTTTTTCTTCATATGCACTAGAGGTGTTCGGTGAAATGCCTGTTAGAGTGATGCCACTTGAGTTCACACAAGACAAAATATGATATGAGGTGCCAGAGCGACACTTAAGGTTTCTCCTCTTTGTTTTGAAGTGTCCTAAAAGGTTAGCAACTATTTTCTCGTTTTGACCGCGCGGTACTAATTTAAGCATCGTGATTGCGTTTGATATATATGCATGGTTGTATGATGCAGATGAGCCACCCATGGATGTACGGTGACCGACGCTCTAACGCTTACAGAGAAGGCGTGCGTTCTTTTCGCCTTGTGGCCGAGGCGAACAAGCGGCGGGATGGTTTTATGTGTTGTCCATGTGTTGAATGTCGGAATGAGCAGGCTCACACTTCCTCAAGAGTCATTCAGAGCCACCTGCTTCGGTTCGGTTTCATATCCGGCTATAATGTTTGGACCAAGCACGGAGAAAGAGGGGTTATGATGGAAGACAGTGATGAAGAAGAGAACGATGATGACAACTACCAATCTATGTTCCCTGAATACGATGATACCGCAGTTGAAGATAATCAAGAAGAAGGGGGTGAAGAACGGGAACCAGATGAGCCCGTTGATGATTTTGGTCGGGTCATTAGTGATGCAAGGCGAGACTACGACATACAAAAGGAGAGGTTGCAGTTCGAGCAGATGTTACAGGACCACAACACATTGTTGTATCCAACTTGTGAAGATGGCCAGAAGAAGCTGGGTAGCACACTCGAATTGTTGAAGTGGAAGGCAGAGACCGGTATGACTGACTCGGGATTTGAAAAGTTGCTGGTAATAATGAAGAAGTTGCTTCCAAGAAATAACCAATTGCCCTCTAGTACGTACGAAGCAAAGAAACTTGTCTGCCCTCTAGGATTAGACATGCAGAAGATACATGCATGCCCTAATGACTGTATCCTCTACCGCGGTGAGAAGTACGAGAATATGGATAAATGCCCGGTATGCACTGCATTGCGGTATAAGATCAGAAAAGATGACCCTGGTGATGTTGAGGGCAAGCCACCCAGAAAGAGGGTTCCTGCCAAGGTGATGTGGTATGCTCCTATAATACCACGGTTGAAACGTTTGTTCATAAATAAAGAGCATGCCAAGTTGTTGCGATGGCACATGGAAGACCGTAAGAAAGATGGGATGTTGATGCACCCTGCTGATGGTCGGCAGTGGAGAAAAATTGAGAGAGACTTCCCAGACTTTGCTGGTGACGCAAGGAACTTATGGTTTGGTCTAAGTACCAATGGCATGAATCCTTTTGGGGAGCAGAACTGCAGTCACAGCACCTGGCCCATGACTCTATGTATCTACAACCTTCCTCCTTGGTTGTGCATGAAGCAGACGTTCATTATGATGCCAGTGCTCATCCAAGGCCGGAAGCAACCCGGCAACGACATTGATGTGTACCTAAGCCCATTATTTGATGAACTTCTACATCTGTGGGCCAAACCAGGTGTACGTGTGTGGGATGAGCACAAACAGCAAGAATTTGACCTACAAGCGTTGCTGTTCGTAACCATCAATGATTGGCCTGCTCTTAGTAACATTTCAGGACAGACGAACAAAGGATACAATGCATGCACGCACTGTTTAGATGAGACTGAAAGTATATATCTGGATAAATGTAGAAAGAATTTGTACCCGTACAATCGTCGTTTTCTTCTGCCCAGTTATCCCTTAAAGAAGAAAGGCAAGCATTTCAATGGCAAGGCAGAAACCTGGACGAAGCCTGTCCCCCGTAGTGGTGCTGATGTATTTGTTATGGTCAAGGATTTGGATGTAATCTTTGGAAAGGGTCCTGGAGGACAACCTGTTCCGAAAGCCCCATTACCGGACACACACCCATGTGGAAGATGAAATCTATATTTTGGGAGCTACCCTATTGGAAAGTGCATGAGGTCCGCTCTGCAATCGACGTGATGCACCTGACGAAGAATCTTTGCGTGAATATTCTAGGCTTCCTGGGCTTGTATGGGAAGTCAAAAGATACCCCGGCAGCACGGGAGGACCAGCAACATCATAAAGGACGAGACGGCAAGCATCCAGGGCAGTTTCAAGGGCTTGCCAGCTACGCTGTTACCAAAGAAGAGAAGGAAATCTTTTTTGAAGTCCTTTTCAGTATCAAGGTCCCGTCTGGCTTCTCGTCGAATATAAAGGGAATAGTAAATATGAAAGAGAAAAAAATTCAAAACCTAAAGTCTCATGACTACCATGTGCTTATGACGCAATTGCTTCCGGTTGTATTGAGGGGAATTCTACCAGAAAATGTTCGACTAGCCATTGTGAAGTTATGTGCATTCCTCAATGCAATTTCTCAGAAGGTAATCCATCAAGAAAGTCTATCAGGGTTACAGATTGATGTGGTCCAATGTCTGGTCAGCTTCGAGTTGTTGTTCCCGCCATCCTTCTTCAATATTATGACGCACCTCCTAGTTCACCTAGTCGAAGAGATTAGAATTCTCGGTCCTATGTTTCTACACAATATGTTCCCCTTCGAGAGGTTCATGGGAGTCTTAAAGAAATATGTTCATAACCGTGCTAGGCCAGAAGGAAGCATCTCCAAGGGCTATGGAACAAAGGAGGTCATTGAGTTTTGTGTTGACTGTCTTCCTGACCTTAAGCCGATTGGTGTTCCTGAATCTCGGTATGAGGGGAGGATGACTGGAAAAGGCACACTAGGAAGAAAATCAATGGTATGTAGGGATGGGCATTCTTTCACTCAAGCACACTACATAGTTCTACACAATTCCACCGTGGTGGCTCCGTATATCGAGAAACACAAGAATATTCTACGCTCTGAAAACCCAGGGAAGCCTGAAACCTTGATTAAAGGGGAACACGAGAAGAATTTTGGCAATTGGTTGCAGACACATCTCATGAATAACACCACTGTTGGAGATGAGTTGTACTCGTTGGCCAGGTTACCATCTTCGACTATATGTACTTTCCAAGGGTACGAGATAAATGGGAATACATTTTACACGATCGCCCAAGATAAAAAGAGCACCAACCAAAACAGTGGTGTCCGCTTTGATGCAACAGATGACAATGGGTAGAAGGACACATATTATGGGTACATAGAGGAGATATGGGAACTTGACTATGGACCTACTTTTAAGGTCCCTTTGTTTCGGTGCAAATGGGTCAAGCTGACAAGAGGCGGGGTACATGTAGACCAAAAGTACGGCATGACAACAGTGGATCTCAACAATCTTGCGTACATGGATGAACCATTCGTCCTAGCCAACGATGTGGCTCAGGTTTTCTATGTGAAGGACATGTCTACCAAACTGAGAAAAAGGAAAGATAAGCAAAAGAGTACAGAATACGATGAGCCAAAGCGCCACATAGTTCTTTCAGGGAAAAGAAACATCATGGGAGTGGATGACAAGACAGACATGTCAGAAGATTACAATAAGTTTCATGAAATTCTGCCCTTCAAAGTGAAAACTGACCCAAGCATCCTGTTAAATGATGAAGATTCTCCATGGCTATGGTGCAGAAGAAAACCACAACACTAGATGTTGGTGATGTGTAATAATGTATTAAACCTTTATTTGAGACATAAATCTATGTAATGTATTAAACCTTTTATTTGAGACATAAAGGTCCCCTTTCATGTAATACATCTTGCTCAATCAAACTAGACGTTAACGACCGGGTTCTGAGCCGCGGGAGGTGATCACCCAAAGAGAAGGAACCATCACAAGAGAAGGAACCCACAAACACTAAGGATACATAACACAACTGAAAATTAAGATACATAACACAACTAAAAATTAAGAAACATTCCTAATGTTGGAGTGATTCAGTCATGCTCCTGCCTAGCCCTGTAATACGCGCCACTATAGTCGTCGTAGTCACCGGCGCCGTCGCCGTTGTCGTCGTCGGGGTCGCCGTAGTCGAACCTTGAAGGTTGGGCACGCGTGGGCTAGATTTGAGGGTACCACAGGAGGGTTATTGCCGGTCGTGTTGTAGGCCATGACACTCTAGAGAGTCCGGCCGTGCCGACACAGCCGATGGCCGGCCTCGTTGAAGTTCGAAGGAGGTGGGTCGTCCTCCTCGTGCCTGGCGAGCGCCCTCTCATGCCGATTGATGAAGAAGGCTTCCCAAGTCGGGAAATAGTCGGGATGCCAGTTGGGATTCCTCCGCTGCTCTGGCGTGAGCTCGAGGTAGTAGTGGTTCGTGATGGCCATCCGGCGCTCCACACCTAGAGGGATAGAAGGGACCGGCACGCCTCCGGCGCTCAGCATCCAGCCGGTGGGGACGCGGTACCCCGGTGGGTAGGGGTAGTTCGAGGCGCAAAGCGCCTCCGCCTCCCGGGAGGTTAGAGATACGCCGGAAGCCATGGGAAGAGAATGATGAGTCTAGATGTGATATGTAAATGGAGGCCAAGCGTACATATATATACTGAAAAAATGGCGGGAAGACAGAGGTGGGAACCGGTGGAAACGCGGGAACGCAATGGCGCGGGAAACTTTCATCCCGGGTGGGGGCTCAAACCGGGACAAAAGATGGGGGCCTTATATGGGGGAGGCTTATCTGGGAGGGCCTTATCTGGGGGTGGCTAACCTTTAGTACCGGCTGGTGGTGCAACCGGGACTAAAGGTGGTTTTTGTGTCATCTAACAAAACTGTCGGTGGGATAAGGACGCATGGGTAGCCTTTAGTACCGGCTAGTGGGTGCAACCGGGACTAAAGTTGTCGGCAGGATAAGGATGCGTGGGTGGACGCACTGCTCGATGAGATAAAGCATGTAGTGCACGACGCCCTGTCGGAGGAAGAAGACAAAGTAGAAGTTGCGTCGTCCCTATAAAAGGAGCATCGATACGCCATGGCAAGCAACTCAACAAGCCAACATGGATGGAGAGTTTCATCCCCATGGATGGAGGAAAGGGTTGGGAAATCTCCCGTGGCGGAACTTTTCGAAGATGCCCTTGGTGCACACGCCTATGGCATCTTCGGAAGTTCCGCCTCGGAAAATATCTTCCTGCTAGCCCGTGCAAGACTCCATCTCCGCCTCCCTGGGGTTAGAGGTATGGTGGAAGCCATGGGATAGAGTGGAGAGAGGCGGCAGATATGAGTCTAGATGTGCTATGGCAACGACCAAGCCTACATATATATAGTGATAAATGGCGCGAAGTTAGAGGAGGGAATCCTAAACCCTAAACCCTAAATCCTAAACCCTAAAGGAGCTACCCTCGTACGGATAAAGCTATAGGGGTAGACGATCCGGGGCCCCCGGTCTAGGGTTTCGCCGGAGGAAGACCACCGGAGCGTCGGAATCACATGAAAATGGCAAAATGGTTAATAGTTTGACAAGTTATAATAATTATTTTATAAAACAGAAAATGGATTTGAATCTCTTATTCAAATTCAAGCACTTTTTATGTTAAAAATTTAGTGAGATTCAAAAATATGCAAAATATAATAGTTAATGCATTTTTAAATTGGAAATGGCAAAATGGTTATTAGTTTCACTAGTTAGAATAATTATTTTATAAAACAGAAAATAGATTTGGATTACTTATTCAAATTCAAAAACTTTTCATGTTAAAAATTTAGTGAGATTCAAAAATATGCAAAATATAATAGTTAATGCATTTTTAAATTGGAAATGGCAAAATGGTTATTAGTTTCACTAGTTAGAATAATTATTTTATAAAATAGAAAATAGATTTGGATTACTTATTCAAATTCAAAAACTTTTCATGTTGAAAATTTTCTCAAATTCATAAGTATGCAAAAACTGTATAATTCAAATGTTTAAAAAATCTAATTGTTACAAATTGTAATATTTGAAAAAACAGGCGCTAACTTAGGCCTAGCGCGCGCAAATTTGGGCCTTTAGTCCCGGTCCAGAACACCATCCGGGACTAAAGGCTCTGCAGGCGAAAAGGCATCCAAAGCCTTTAGTCCCGGTGCGTGGCTGGAACCGGGACTAAAGGGTCTTTAGTCCCGGTTCCAGCCACGCACCGGGACTAAAGGGTGGGGGGTATTTAATGCGCCGCCTTCTTCCCCGGTCGAATCCATCGACCGGAGCGAGGAGTAGCACTACGCCACCAGGCTGCCGAAATACCTCGCCGCCTCTCCGCCCGTCCGCGTACCCCGCCGTGTTGTCGCGCCGCGCCGCCGCCTCTCGAGACACGCGCTCGTCCGCCCCGCTACTAGGAGGTAATCCCTCCCCCCACCGCGCGCTCTGCCTCCTCTCTCTGTCCCTGGCCCCAGCGAGCCCGGACGGCGCCCCGCGACTGCGCGCTGCCTCCATCCCCCCAGCGAGCCCGGGCGGTACCCACACCGTCGACCACTTCTTGTATTTTTTATATTAATTAAGAACTATTACTAGTAATAGATAGAATTATTACTATTATTTCTAGTGTATGTTTTTTGTATTACTAGTATCTTTTTTGTAATAGATAGATAGAATTATTAATTGTATTACTAGTATTACTAGTATGTTTTTTGTAATAGATAGATAGAATTATTACTAGTATTTTTTGTATCTTTTTTATATTTCTAGTGTATGTTTTTTTATTAATTTCTAGTATAGTATATATTTCTAGTATAGTATATATTAATTTCTAGTGTATGTTTTTTTATTTCTTGTATCTTTTTTATATTGTAATATTTATTACTAGTATATAAATATAGTATATATATATATGTTTGTGTATATATATTTATTACTAGTAATAATATATATAGTAGTATATTATATAGTATGTAGTATTATAGTGTCGATTGAGACAGACAAGCATTAGTGCTAAATAAAGATAAGCTAAAGAAATAACTACCCTAAGTCTGGTAGTGCTCGCGGGCCCCCGGACTTAGGGTTAGGGTGGTGGTGCTCGCGGGCCCCCGGACTTAGGGTTAGGGTGGTGGTGCCCGCGGGCCTCCGGACTTAGGGTTAGGGTGGTAGTGCTCGCGGGCCCCCGGACTTAGGGTTAGGGTGGTAGTGCTCGCGGGCACCCGGACTTAGGGTTAGGGTGGTAGTGCTCACGGGCCCCCGAACTTAGGGTTAGGGTGGTAGTGCTCGCGGGCACCCGGACTTAGGGTTAATGTGGAAGTGCTCGCGGGCCCCCGGACTTAGGGTTAGGGTGGTGGTGCTCGCGGGCCCCCGGACTTAGGTTTAATGTGGTAGTGCTCGCGGGCCCCCGAAGATAGGGTTAGGGTGGTGGTGCTCGCGGGCGCCCGGACTTAGGGTTAGGGTGGTGGTGCTCGCGGGCCACCGGACTTAGGGTTAGGGTGGTAGTGCTCGCGGGCCCCTGGACTTAGGTTTAATGTGGTAGTGCTCACGGGCCCCCAGACTTTAGGGTGGTGGTGCTCGCGGGCCACCGGACTTAGGGTTAGGGTGGTGTGCTCGCGGGCCCCCGGACTTAGGTTTAATGTGGTAGTGCTCGCGGGCCCCCGGACTTAGGGTTAGGGTGGTGGTGCTCGCGGGCCACCGGACTTAGGGTTAGGTTGGTAGTGCTCGCCGGCCACCGGACTTAGGGTTAGAGTGGTGGTGCTCGAGGGTCCCCGAAGATAGGGTTAGGGTGGTGGTGCTCGCGGGCCCTCAGACTTAGGGTTAGGGTTAGGGCATCACTAGAATTTTGCTATTGTTTAGTATTATTGTAGCAAATTGCGTGTTCACATTATTGTTTAGTATTATTTTATGTAGCAATATTGAATGAAAAATGTTATTGTGTGCATTTTGTAGAAAACTATGGATCTAATCCAGAGAGATCTAGCACAGGAAGAAATTCTCGAGGATATGATCAATGACACCCCCCATGTTGATCCACCCAAATCTCCGTCGATTTATCTGAACCCCTCCGGTGAGGGAGAGGAGGTCGACTGAAATGATCAAGGAGAAGCCGATGGCTCCGGTGGTGGAGAAGCCCACGGCTCCGGTGGTGGAGAAGCCGACGTTGAGGTATATATATGAAGTCTAGTGATTAGTATATGCATTAACTGAGTTGTATATATATATATATATAAATTGACGAATGTTTCTTCTTTTAGGCCTCCACATCGAGCAAAAAATATTCCAAACGAGGCCCGGCCAAAAAGTTGGACGCATCTACGCATTATACAATTACGCGGGTATCACCACGGGGTGAACCGTTGGAACCCGAAAAGGCTAAAACTGTATTTAAACAACAATGCGGAGTTATGGTTAGGGATCGCATCCCGATCACCGTTCGAGAGTGGAATAAGACCAAAGGGGTGAAAGAGGGTGAGTATGTCACCGACAGGTGCAAAGAGGGTCTTTGGAATGACCTCATGACACATTTCACCCTGCCAGAATCTGAGGATGATGCCGACACAGCTGCATTGAGGAAGAAAGTCAAGCAGTGGACTCTTACGAAGATGGTCGAACTATTCAAGAACTGGAAGAAAGCATTATGGCAAAAGTATCAAAGACGAAGACTCCTCCTAAATTTGAATGCTATCTAACGAAGCAGCAGGCTAACTGGGATGCATTTGTAAAGTACAAGGAGTCACAACCTGCTATGGAAATGTCAGAAAAAAACAAGAAAAATGTCGCGATGAAGAAATATCACCATCACCTGGGGCCAGGGGCTACGCGGTTGCCATGCCAAAGTGGGATGCTAAAGAGAATGAGCTGCTTGCTAAAGGGATCACTCTAGAACCAATACGCGAAGAATGGGATCTAAGGGCAAGGAATTGGTTCCTTGGGCATGGGAGTGAGTATGAAGAAAGTACAGGGGACCTTATTTGCAGCGACGGGATAAGGATACCTCAGGATACATGGCAGAAAGTGGTGAAGGAGATTAAAGCGGGGAATACAAAGTTCCGTCCCAATAGAGAGAAAGACTTGCTGACAAAGGTCCTCGGGAATGACTAACGCGAAGGACGTGTACGAGGCCTTGGCCCTAGTTATACGTGGGAGATGGGGTTTCCCAAAGACAGAGATACTTATAGGAGCCGAGAGAGAGCAAAGAGGCAATGGCAGGTGGAGGAGGGAGACAGGTTCATCGAGTTGCTAGGAACACTTCGAATGCATCAGCAACAGATTGACGAACTTCGAGGAGCAGCGTGCCTGCAAGATCCTATACTCGATATTATCGCCGTCCCATCTCAGCAGAGAAGCAGCATGGCTGAATCGGAGGTCCCTTCTGACGATGCACGTATGGTAGATGGCGGTCCCGGCTACCCCGTGGATGGAATCAAGGAGTAGGCATCTTGTGAGCTCCATCAGAAGGTGAAGAACCTATCCATCAAGGTGGCGGTCGGATGTGCTTTACCTTGTCCACCTGGCGCACGCTGGCATGGCCGTGAGATTCCAGCTGGCTATGCTAAAGTTGATGTGGATGAAATCGCAATGGGGTGGGACTCAATGGAGCTTGACATCCCTGGACCTGAAGGTGAGAGGACACTCGGAGAAGTACTGGGTGGTATCATTCTATGGGACAAGAACAACATCAAGCTTCTAGGCTGGACGCCAAAGCCAACACCGCCTCCGAGTGGTCGCATGTCACCTTCACCTCCATCACCTCCACGAAGCCCACCCCATGACTACGACCACCATAGCCCGAGTCCATCTCGATCTCCACCGCAGCCTCCGATTAGTACTAAACGCCGCAGCAGCCCAAAACGACAAATGTCGCCCCTCCCAAGAGTACCTCATAAGAATCTTCCCATCAGACCTTACGATCGTACTGACGAGGAAACCAACATGATCGTAAAGGCCGAATGTGTTGTGCAACTTCAAAAGAAGAAACCCGAGCCCGCCCCGGTATACACCGAGAAGCAAAAAGCGTATGCACTTTCTTTTCTGAACACAAAATCGCAATATGAATTGCACCATAAGCCAGATGACTATCGACGCACACTTCAGAAGGTAGTGAAGAAGAGCAAATCAAGTAGAAGTGCAAGCGGGAGCAAATCATCAGGTCAAAGTGCAACCGAGAAAAGAATGGACATCCCCCAGCTCGGGAAACATGCCAAAATATCGATCCCAACCCTCCAGGTGTTATCCTATGACACTCCCCAACAGGATATGGAAGAAGCTAAGAAGCTTGCGGCCGCTATGAATGTGACTGTTGAGGAATTGCTAGGTGCCCAGGACGACAAGTTACCCAAGGCTCAGGTAGTCCCTACATATGTCCCAGGGAAGCCTCTGGTCAGCTTTGAGTAGTTCCAACAACTGCCAACACAAATGCGGAGTTTACATAAATGGTATTTGAAAGCCGTAAATCAGGAGAGAATAATGATCGTGGCGAAAGTCCCACATGACTACTACTTCCGAGAAGAAGAGGTCCATGTTGAGTTTCCAGAACTCTTCTAGTTATACACCTTCGACGCCCTCGACAAAAGTCTCATGAGTTGCTATTGTCTGTAAGTTGTTGAATTCATTGTCTATATATAAGTTGTTCATTTTTTCACTTGTTTAGTTCATTGCATGTAATTATCCTAATTATATCCTTTTGTACTCTATTATTATGCAGAATGAAGATCATGGAATGTAAAAGAAGGTCAATCTTTAGTGTTGGGTTCATTGACCCAGATAAAATACATGTAAAGATGCTAACGGATAAACCCGAGGAGACGCAGGAAAACCTTCTAAGGTTTCTAACGGAGCAAAATTTCTGTGACCACATATTGTTTCCTTACAATTTCGCGTGAGGGTCTTACTCCATTGTACACATTCTCCTTTGCTTACTCGATGTTAAGTGTAATTGATGAGTTACTGATGTATATATAAACGTGTATCGTTTCCACTGGATTCTCATGGACATTCAACTTGATAAGGGAAGAGTTGAAGTCATGGACCCATTAAAGAGACCCCTGGAAATGTTTAGGGACATGCCGGACATGCTCCAGAGGTAATTTTCGCGCTACATCGGTCTCTTTCGTTGATTTCCTGAGATATCACGTAATAAATAACTCATTCATTTTCTTTACCGGGTAGGGTTTGGAACCAGTTCAAGAGTGCGGTTACGGGTGACTTTAGTGAGAAGTTGACGTTTAAGCCGGTCTCAGTAAGTAGTACACGCATCTCTTTACTTCTAGTTTCAATACAATTATGATGTTGGATTATTATTTTGATTGAATTCTATTCTCGTGAAGTGCGCGAGGAAGCCACCGAAGACGAATCTATGTGGATTCTACGTTGGCGAGTTCATTCGCACGTTTACCAGTGAGCTGAATGATTATAGAGTCGATGTAAGCAATACATTCATAACATTATTATTATTACCGTCACTTTTTGTTATCATGATTGATATTCATATTGATCTCCTTTTCTTATATGTTTCGAGAAAATGCGGGATCAGCTCCTACCAGAGCAACGCGTAGTAGCAATTGCTGAAGAACTGGCAGGATTCTTGATGAACGAGATGATAGATGATGCTAGAGAATTTAGTGTGAATAGGCACTGATGATCCCCGACCGTGTAATTGAATAGACGGGCTCTAGTCCCGATAATTGTGATCTCCATGTGTAACTATCATGTATATATTTGTATGCTCAATCTTAAGAGAAGTTATCTTATGTATGCACGAACATG
Source organism: Avena eriantha (assembly GCA_910589775.1). Taxonomy (NCBI): domain Eukaryota; kingdom Viridiplantae; phylum Streptophyta; class Magnoliopsida; order Poales; family Poaceae; genus Avena; species Avena eriantha. The sequence goes on from OU342743.1 coordinate 541,665,086, forward strand.
TACGATATGTGGTAGCGTAGAAAACTATTTTGAAATGAAAAAAAGGAAACAAATTGAATTCTCTGCCGCGGCAGAGAAAGTGCCTAAAATTCTGCCGCGGCAGAGAACCATTTGTCCCGGTTCGTAATACGAACCGGGACTAATGGGGGGCACTCAGCGCCCGCAGAGATGGCCACGTGGATGCCCATTGGTCCCGGCTGGTAAGAGGGCCGGGACTAGTGGGTGGGCCTTTAGTCCCGCCCCTCCAGTCCCGGTTACCAGGACCGGGACTAAAGCCCCTTACGGGCCGGGACTAGAGGCCCGCTTTCCACTAGTGTATCTTGGGACTTGTTGGCTAGAATCGTGGGTTCTTGTATGGATTCGTATTGGGCTGGAAGAACCTGACACTTGTTTGTCCAATGTCCTCCTAACTTGTGGAAGGTGCACCACATTGTGCCGACAACCGAGGGCTTACATTCTCAAAGATTCATACTCTTGTTGAATTTGGGCTACTTTTGATAAGGAGTTTCATTGATAATCATGCCCCGGGGCTCAGCTGCGTATGGTCGGTCTTCATTTTCGAGGTCCTCTTTAGATTTGATCTTTTTCCCCTCGCTTGAAGAATCTTTTTCATGTACGTGGGTTCAAGTTTGGCATTATCGCCATCCTCCCCTCGAGCATATTCCTCCACAACACGATACAACTTTTTGTGGTCTTCAGTGGGTTGCGATTGAGGGCCTGGTTCAGTTCCCCTTTGATCAAGTCTTTCATGAAGGTGTTAATGAAAGTTACGCCATGGGCGTCCACATTTTTTATTTAGACCTTGGAGAAGCTTCTTGTAGATTCTTCTGGCCTTTGATTGGCGGTGAAGAGCTTTCTTGGTTGCATGGGTTGCATGAAGTTTCCTTGAAAGTTCATGATAAAGACTTTCTTGAGGTGGTCCCATGAGCTAATTCAGTTTTCAGTTTGGGTGAAGAACCAAGCTCACACTATTCTCGCCAAGGCTAGAGGATAGAGATTGCACATTTGCATCGATCCACCACTAGTGGCATGGATGGTCATGGAATATGCTTCCATGAATTGGACAGGGTTGGAATCTTTGTCAAACTTATCTAGCGTAGGTGGATTGAACTTGCGAGGGTAAATAAGTTCTGGAATCTCTTTTGTGAGAGGATTGCACAAGTACACCCGTTCTATCGGGTGGCAATAATTTGTCATCCTTATGTCTTCCTCACTATATTCTTCTTCGTAGATACTTAGAGAGTATCTTTGGCACCGCAGTGGAGAACAAGAACATTGATGTAGGCTCTAGCAGAGCATGGTCGCCTCCGACTCTATGACATCTCTCTCCCGTCGAGGATGTGGTTCTTTGTGGGCATTCCGATTATCGTGATCCCGAGGTGGGGCTCGAGTCTCTAAGACTTGGAGGTTGGGTTCCACTTGGTGGTCTCTTCCAATGGTGGGCCCCTCTCTTAGGGAGGATGGTTGGCATCACTCCCGAGCTAGGGGTGGCGCTAAGTGTGGTTCCCAGAAAGGTAGGAGCCATGTCATGACGTTAGCGTCCCAAGGCGGCACGTGAGGGTAGTTGGCGGTGTTGAAGGTTGGCACTCCGCTCGGGAAGGGGTCAGACCCTTTGAACACCGTTTGGTCTGTGCGGAGTTGGTGAGATGGAGGCAATGGAGCTAATAGTGCGAGCGCATGACTGAGATTTTGGCTTCTCTATGTGACGGGGCGACCCCTAGTAGGACTCGAACGTCTTTGATGTTGATTTCGCCAGAGTTGACGAGGTTCTATAGGGTGGGCTCTATGTCCTCATCTTGGAGAGTTGGTTCCGAATCACGTGGCATGTCCAGGTGAAGCAAGACAGAGGTTCTCTCGGCATCTTGGCATCGTTCTATGTCAACAAGATTCGCTTATTCCAAGACCGGGTCGAGATCTTGATGGCAGCGCCCTTGCCGCCTCCTCGGGCATCACCCCTCTCAGCTCGAGTGTCTTCATGCACTTTAGAGTTGTTGCCTTTATTCAGTTATCAGGTGAGGATTGTTTTGCCTCGTGAGGTATCAGCCTCACTAGGAATGACATGCTACGGAAGCAGAGCCATATTACCTTGGTGTCAACGAGTAGCTTCGATGTCAAGACGTCATTCCCGCATACGGCGCAACTATTGTAAAAATCGGACAACGAGATGATTAGGGAGTTTCTTGAGCAATGTGGTTAATTAGCAGGTAATTATTGAGTAGTGATCTATAAAAGGTAGGGGTATTTACACCAGGCTTATAGAGAAGGTCGCCATATACTATGCGAGAATACACAACAATATTTCTTGAGTAGGTTGGGTTGCCTCATTGGAGAGCGGCTTAGTCCAACATTAGGAGAGCGTGAAAGGGTTTGAGCATGGACCCTGGGTCGAACAAGGCTTCCTAAGGGGAAAGTCAAGGTCCCACACAACATCGGCATTAGTCAAACATGGCTCCTAGAGTTCGAAACTAGAGTCGAAGTGGATCTCTAGTCCTCCCCCTCTTGTATTGAATGAGGAGTGAATTAATTGGTTTCCCACCTCCCCCTTGGGGGTTTTATCTAGGGAAGGGGTCCTTGAGAAATGACCAAGTCTACCCTTAGGTATGAGGGGTACAATGGTAAAGCTTTATCCACTAGCCCATGAGGGATGTGGATGCGAGAGGAAATGGGTCTTAGCCCATGGCTGACTAGTCCAACTAGGCCTACACTTCATGGTCTTCTTGTTTCATGGCTTCATCGTTGATTTTATGACTTGTTGACCATGCCATGACAAGAGTCCCTATTGAACATCATTGACTTGACTTGGCTTGACTTCTGTCCATGTAGATTCCTAGTAAGCCCGGAGAGGGATTGCCCTAGGAGGGAAATACCCATTCTTACAACAACTTCAGTTAGAGCATCTCCACCGGCACCCCCCAACCCGACCACCAAGAGAGTTGGGGGTGGAGGCCAGAAATCGGCATCCACCAGAGGCCCCCAACCACTGCCGGCAGATTGGGCTGCCTACCAATCTACCCGGCATGAATTACCATCCCTGGTAACTAGGGGCTAGAATGAGGTTGACGGCAATGTGTGCCATGCTAGAAAGGCCGCGTCGGGCTCCCTTGCCAGTGACCCAAGAAAACCCCATCCCTTTTTCTCCACCCCTCATTCCTTTCTTTCCTACCACCCCGCAAATCGCTGCCGCCGACCATTATCCGGCCCACTGCTGGCTAGTATTGTCTACCGAGTGCGTCGCCCATTCCCTAATGCGCCACCCACCCATAGCAGTCACCCACCTGGTTCTCATCGCGTTATAGTCATCAACTGACATTGCGACCGGGAGATCGCCTGCCACCGACTGACGACGGCCTGCTGCTGCTCTCATGAGAGGCCATTCAAATCGGTCGTGTATCTGCATCACCACGACTATCTCTGGGACAAGAAGGCGTGCCCCTCTCGACCGCGAACCGCGTCAAGATCACCATGCACATAAGGTGCTCGACCTTTATCCTAGGTCATGGATAGTGATGACGAGCTCATGATGGTGCAATTGCTGCAAGAGCAGACCGAGTCGCAAGCGATGAAGCAGAGAGTATTATGATCATTGGTGGCCTCATTCGCCTGCATGCTAGCTGACGAGCTCCTCGGTGGGTGTAATGCCCCAATATTTAGAGCTATAGAAGAGAGTTTGTGCTTTTGCGTTTATGCATAAGAAAATTTGGGGTAAATTTTTTGCAAACTAAAACCCTGGAGAGATCAGAGTTTCCTTCACTGTTTTGAGTTAGGATATAGTTCTTTATAGTGATTGTTATAAATTTTGACATGGCCACTAGGAATTTAAATGATTTTGGGAGAAGAACTCAAATTCATATTTAAATATGAATTACTTTTGAAAAGGCTTGAAAGTTAGAAATATTTAACATTTTATTGTTTCTAAAAGAATTTATAAATAATAGTTCAATTATTGAATGATACATTATAGTTTATACAAGAAAAAAGAAAAAGAAAATGGAAAACAATATAAATAGAAGAATTCATACAACTAAGAATATTTCTTATTCTTTCCTTTATTTAATAACAATAATTTAAATACAATTAAATAAACAAGAAATAATATTACAGAGAATATTGTTATAGAAAAATAAACTTTATTGAATAACAAAATTGATATTACATTGTTCTTTACAAGGAAAAATAAATAAAAATTACAAAAGAAATAAATGAAAACCTAAACTAATATCTATCTACTTCCTAGCTTAATCTTCTTGATATTCAATGAAGAATCTGATACCTACAATCCAAATAGCAAATAAAAGAAAGAAAAAGATTAAATGTTAGATAGATTGCTCTCAACTGTGAATAGTGAGATGCACTGTTCATATCGCATCACTGAGCAAATCAATTATAAAAGGGGCAAGTTTCACCATAATGAAGTATCTGTTCTTTAAGTTAAAATGGTTTCAGTACAACATCATCAACCAGAGGGGAAAGTTTCACCATATAAGATCATAGTAAAAAGTAAAGGCAGCGGATCTTTTCTCTTTGATCTGATCCATAGGAAAAGCAAACAGTCAAGCATCTTACACACTCACATGCATAGAGTGTGTTATCAACAGCAGGAGAGAAGAGAGTTGAATAAGGTCACAACTTGAACACAGCAAAGAAAGGTTTGCTAACCAGTTCACAGCCACAATATCTATGTCATCTCTAGTTCACAAAGTACCACCACTAGCACTTGCTAGATTCTTACCAAATAAATCAGTATCACATCACTGAAAACCACCAGAAAAGCATACAAGATGGTCACCTAATGGAGGGGTGGTTTAGGAGGATAGCAAGGTCACATCGGAGCTACGATAAGTAGAACCAGTTCCAAGAGGTGCAAAGAAAAGGCCAAGGACGAGCAGCAACCAGCAACAAGAGTCACCAGGATAGCAAGCAACAACAGCACAAGGCTACAGCTACCACAATCTACTCTAGATCTAGGGTAAATCTCAAACCCTTTGATCCAACACTTGATCATACATATGTATATAAAATAGGTGTTGGGAGATATCCTTAGTATTCATGCAAAGGAGATGATTTGCACATCATTGGATGTTTAAGAAAATAGGAAACAAAGTAGCATCTGTTCAAATCCACAACCTAGGTCTCGGCCTATGCATCACTAACCTAAGATGGTACTCTATAGTTTTAAAACTAGATGCAAGCAATTACATGGATGGTCTTCTATTGGGCACATCCCAATTTCTGGGTAGCACCTCAATAGTAGCCAAGAAAATAGCCATCTATCTTTTGTAAAGCCAACATCTGCAAGCTTTCATAGATTAGATAATCCAATCATTTTACTAAAAAGTCATTTAGGAATCATTTATTTTCTTCTAAACATCATTCTCAGAGTTCATTAGTACAAGAAACACTAGTATCATCATTTAATGGAAATGAATCCTTATCTGGTACATGAATGGATCATTTCAATAAACTATCACAGAGAGTAGTTCATATAATTTATGTATATCATCAGAAGAAAGCTCTAGAGTTAAAACCCACTAAGATTCCTCTTAAACAAGCCATCAGATCAATTTGAATAGATAGCCAACAATAATGCTTTAGTACTGAAGCATTTCCAATACTAGCTAATAATCATCTGTCAATCCTAGATTATCACCATAGCATCTATTTACATAACAGAAATCTTGGATTAAAGCAATATCCAACTTGACAAGAAGCACTATCAGTAATTCCAAATCACACATGGCATTAGATTATTCACAGTATACCCATAGCGGAATTACACAGGAAATAATTCCAACTATCACTATCAACCACAACTAAAGGGATGAACCCGAGGACAAGGGATGAACCCTAAATAGGAATCCATCATAGCAACCACACAGAGGTAGCAAGTGAGACAGAGAGCAAAGGGTGAAAGGAAACAAAATTACCCGTAGGTCCTCGCTAGGTTTAGAAGAGGAAGCAGAACGACCGACGCGATGTCCACGACGACATGGGGAGCACCGAAGGTGCTTCGACCCATGCCAGGCCACAGACACGGCGGCCACAGGAACTCAGGTGGCCACGGAAGTACCACGGTGTCGCCACAACACCTGGGCAACACCAGAGCACCGCCAAGGAACCACGTCGGCGCTAAGGGTTGAAACCCTAGGCGCTAGAGAGGTAGCGGCACTGCCAATAGATGGTGCGAGTGGCGAATTTGACTGAACAGGAGTGCGCAATGTCGTTTCCTGCACCATTCAGCACCACGGCGGTGGCGGAGCAGGCCAGGAGCGGTCGGGATCGAGTACGGCAACGACGGCGGCAACGAGTCGCCATAGAGAGGGAGGCACGTCGTGTGCAAGGGAGAGGGGAAAGGGACAAGAGAGAAGGTACTAGGTCGGTCGAGGCCAGCCTAGTGCGGCAGTGGGTTTGACCAAACCCGCTGGGTCAGGCTGGGCCAGGCCCAGATTTAAAGAAATGGAACCCTAATCGAATGATTAAAAGACCAAAATACCCCAGGACTAATTATGCTCTAGAAAAATTAAAATAAATCCTAAAGATGCAAATAATGTAACTATATGTTCATAAAAATGTAAAATACCCAATAAAAGTAATAAATTGTATTTTAGGATAACAAAATTTAAGTTAATTATTTAAATGACATAAATTCCTTATGGAATTTCCTAAAAATAAAAATGATATCTAAAAATAAATAAAATTCACTTTTGTGATCCTAAATAAATATTGTATCTAAGAAAAATACTAGTTTGTATTTTAAACTAATAAAATTAAAGTGTACATTTTGAAATACTTATTCTTTCATGGAATTTTATAAAAAATAGGATTAGCCTAAAAAAATCATTTGTAAGATCTTGACTAGGTATATTTTATTAGAAAAATACAAGATATATTATTTAAAAGGGTTTCACTATTATAAAGTAATAAATTACAAATATCCATTTGATTAAAATAAAATTCTTATTCAAACTTATTATAATTCTTCTAGATTACTTCTTAAGCAAAGAATAATCTTATAATTTTATAAAATATTTCAATCTTGAATAATCCATTAAATTTAAATGCTAAACCTAAAACCATAATTATGGACTCTAATAAATCCTAAGTACAAACTACTAATTATTTAATACTCCTTTAGAGTCTTAAATCAATTATAACAAATAACTTCAGATTAACCTTTAGCATCATTCACGTATATTGATGGTGAATGATCCCATATCTCAAACCTTACCTAAAACGACTTTAGAGTTTAATAGGAGTTCAAACAACTATAAAATGAGATCACCATATCTCATAATTAGCTTTAACTCTATAATCTACTTAGCATTGATTTGGTAAGCTTAGATTCATAGAGTTATACTCAATACCTATACAAATCTCTATTCGATCATATCGAAGAAAACTCTTAACTCGACCACGATATAAAAATACCACAAGTTACCTTTTATAGTTAACTTTGGTCTGTTACTTAACCAACAAAAAACACATTACCTTAAGATCGATGAAGCGATCCAAATAGCCATCATTTGTAGTATAAGAACACTACAAATTTCATAAATTGATGTAATATGTATTTTATTCAAAAGTTATTTGTTTTGCCACTTTAAACAAAAGCTTTAGTCAATCTTCTAACATCCATCCACTTGAAACATAATATCCTTAAAAGTACTTACCAATCAACATGTATTAACAACTTTCGTTGTACTTTACTTTCATCACTTGCCAATTACTTTTAAAAGCTTAGTAGGTGTTTATTTGTAAATTAAAACTTGATTGTAACACAAATCTTTCATAAATCACCAAACTCAATCCATAATTAAACATGGGGATTTACTTTGGGATTTATACAAAATGCATATCATTGTGTATGCATAATAGCATATTTCTTTTTAAACATTAGTCCTTACCGCACCAATGATGCAGTTTTCAGATATTGGAGTTTTTGTCGACTACAAGACCTTGACTACATAATCTTGCAGTCAAAAAGGCAAGTTCATACTTGCTCATGTACTTTGATTATTTTATGTCAAGTATTTACAAACTGTTGTTGTCATCACTTGCATTACAAAAAGGATGGTAGAAAACCCTATTTTCATAATTAAATTGAATTAGTGGTTACTGATCCATGGTGATCGTCTAATCTATTACAACTGGCAATGGAAACACCATTGTCCAGGAATGTATCATCTAGGATTTATCAACAAATGTCGCCAGTGATTCTTGCGACCTATATTACGTGTTAACCATGAGATCTATAATGGCTCTGGGGAAGTCAGCTGGCTCTTCTTCCTTTCATATGTCAATGGACGACTAGGCTGTGGCTGTAATTCTTGGAGAGAATTGACAACATATGGGTGGGATCCCTCAATGTCCCACGACATCTAGTGTCTACGAGGGCTATGTGTTTTAGGCCGTAATTGGAAACATGTTTTATCCTGGGTCTGGCGTGCAATCCAACTGGCATATGGGGATGTGGAGAGGGACAGTGATCGGCTTGGGTTTTTATACTAGGCCTCACACCAAAGAAAGTGTGAATGGGAAAGTACGCTCGGATGTGCAACATGGATAAAAATCTCTTATGGGTAAATCAATGCACCACTTCAAAGTGTATAAAAGTGTGACATGTTACTCCCTATTCGGGGAAGGAGCTACGAATGTTGTAGGAAAGGAACTCCATGAAGTTCAAATCAACCTGTGAAGGCTGACGGACATAGTTTTTCAAAATAAAAGCAACTTTTGAAGAAATATTTACAAAAACCTGCATAACCTATGACCTTCGGTCTATGGTTGTAGTTAGTGCATCAAACACTCATTTTTAGTGAACTTGCTAAGTACGCTCGTACGCAAACGTACCTTCTTAAACCTTGCTAGATTTTGGAGCACTCAATGGCAAACCTAGGAGGTGAAACACCTTGAAGAACTGAAGATATCCAAAGGAGATCAACGGGGTCAATGACTAGATCCGAAAACATGGAAGTCAAGCTGAAGCGTAGCACATAAATAAGCTTAGAAACCAGAACCTACTTCTATAGCGCATTGCTATAGCAGCAATCACAAGGCATAGTTATATAGTAGTACTACTTCTAGAATCGACTTCAAGTTGCTATTTCTGGTTCTCTTTTGTAAATTATAATTCTCGTTATGTCGAGGAAGTTCTTGGATCTTCTATAATGTGATATATGTAATATAAAGACATGTTTGGACCCATGATGTTTCTATTGTGCCATTATGAGGGATGTAATACCGGTGAACAATGTTGATTGGTGTTATGTCAACGATTATAGTGTACTACATCATGAAGTGGTATGCTGGGTCCGCGCAGCGGGGAGGCTCAAGGCCAGGGAAGAAGAAGAATAGAGACCAACAACGGCTGGCCAACGCCTTGATGTTGGAGATGGATTATTTTCAAGATGATGCAACACATGGGCCTGTTGTCTTTCGGTGCCAGTTTAGAATGAATAAGGAGTTGTTCATGAAGATTGTCCATGGAGTGCGTGAAATTGATCCATACCTTATTTGCAAGAAGGACTACATCGACTTGGTTGGTTTCTCCTTTGTTAAGAAGTGTACAGCTGCCTTATGATGTCTTGCATCCGGAGCTCTTGCAGATAGCTCGCTTTGCTATCATCAGGTACCCTTCTCTAACCTGGTCAACATCTCAAATATGGGAGATGATGAATGTTTGTTGATCATACATAATATGATCATCAAGAGTGAGCGCGATTATCTGTTTCCATTTGGGGGCATGGGCTCTCTTGTTGAGGTCGATCACGAGGTGCCGAATGTTTTTGGTGCTTTTATCTCCATGCATCAAGAAATCCACGACGACCAGGTGCATGATCATCTACAAGAAGATCTCGTCAAGAATTTGTGTGTGCTTGAAGGAAATGCACCTCAAAACCCCCAACCAATGGATCCCCTACCGCTTGATCTATTTTGAATTTTAATTCATGTAAATTATTGTGTGAACTAGCTCCCTTGAAACTTGTTGTAATAAAACTTGATTTTATTTGCGTTTGTTGTACATGCTCCAATTGTGTGATCCTTTTCAAATTTGGGTGTTTTGATCCATAACGTTATCGTTTGGCGTGATCATTGGGGGGCTCTGGTATGGGACGACTTCCCCAAAACATTGATAGTTTGGGCACCGGCCCCCAAAGTCATTGTCGGCACGCGTGTCAGCCTACTGAGGGCGGCACGCCTAAATTTGAAAAAGTTCACACAATTTGAGCATGTTTATAACAAAAATACAAATAAAATCAAGTTTATTACAATAAATTGAATGATTCAAGAGAACTAATTCACACAATAATTTACCTGAATGAAAATTCAAAATAGATCAAGCAACATGGGGTCCGTTGGCTGGGGGTTGAGAGGTGCATTTTCTCTGAGCACCCACAAATTCTCGACAGGATCTTCTTGTAGCTGATCATGCACCTGGTCATCGCATATTTCTTGATGTTTGGCAAGGAAAGCGCCAAAATTAGCTGACACCTCATGATTAACCTCAACAAGATGGCCCATGCCCTCAAATGGCAACAGATTAGCCACTAGATCATCGAGCTCGACACGGTCTGTGGCCAAGAGGGGGCGCCTTCTAGCCCAGAGATAGTCGCGGTGATGCAGAGAAGCAGCCAATTCGAGCGATCTCTCACAAGAGCAGCGACATGTTGTCATTGGTTGGTGGTAGGCAATCCCTGGCCATAACGTTGGTGGCACGGTACCGATGACAAGAGCGCATCGAGAACCATGTAGGTGACTGCTAGGAGGTGAGCGACACACTATAGGTAGGTGATACTAGCCAGCTGCAGGTCAGAGAATGGCAGGAGGTGACGATTCGCGGGGTGATGGGAAAGTAATGTAGGAAGGTGTAGAGAAGGGGATGTGGTTTATCTCGATTCGCTAGCAAGGGGGCACATCGTGGCCATTCCAGCATGGCACGCGTTGCCATGCGTTGCCGGCAGCCCTGACAAGGCGGAGATTCGCGGGGTGATAGGAAAGTAAGGTAGGAAGGTGGAGAGAAGGGGATGTGGTTTATCTCGATTCGCTAGCAAGGGGGCCATCGTGGCCTTTCTAGCGTGGAGCCCGTTGCCATGCGTTTCCGGAAACCCCAACCCAGACCCTGGTTGCCGGGGTCGGCAAGAGCATGCCAGATCGATTGGTGGACGGCTGATAGCTGTGAGGTTCGACACATTTTTTATGGTTTTTATTGATGGTTTTCTCCCGGATTTGATCGTTTTCTGGGTTTACCTAACGCTAATACTTAGGTAGCAAGGAAAACATGGTTTTTAATGTGTGTTTTAGGTTCTGAACATTAATAGAAGGTTTTAAGTAGAGAAACACAATATTTTGGAGAAAACAAGCAAGTCCCACTTTGGAAGCATAGGAGTGGACCTCACAAAAGCTTTAACGAGCAACTATACAGCGGGAATATTTTCCAGCCATACAGTTGCCACCGTATAGTTGTCAACGCCTCTATCTTGTCAAAAGGGACAACTTCCGTGAAGGTACCGGGGACGAAAACACAACGCAACAGCCGCCACACCATCTAGAAGGGAGAAAGAAGACATCCGGAGTAGAAGGAGAAGAAATTCTTCATCTCGCTCCACAATCTTCAACCTCCCAGCCAATACACTGTTGGGTCCGCAGCATAGAAATCAAAAAAATTCGTACGATGTGAACTACACGCCAAGATCTATCTACTAGGTACAAAGCAACGGGTGGACATACATCCAACGAGAACTTACCCTCAAAGACAACGAGTTTTGTTAATGAGTAGGAACTCGTGGTTGATGTAGTCGTACACTTGCCGATCTCAAGATCGTGAGGAAGTCCAGCAGATCCGGCTCCAGCACATCCATCAGATCCAGCTCCAGCAGCACCAAGTCTAGCACCGCAAAGCAGCGGTGCATCCGTGATCACACACACGTCCGGTACCGCGACAACCTCCGTCCCTCGCTCCAACAAAGCAGCGGAAGCAGCAACTCCTTTCTAGATAAAGCCACCGGGAACATGTATCTCGCTAATCCGAGACCATGGGGGAATAATACTAGAGGGGGGAGAGATCCTTCACAAGGAGGTGTGTTTGAGAAGTGGGGAGATGGTGGCCTTTTATAGGAGGAGGGGGTGCCCCTCCTTCATGGCCGGCGCATGGAGGATGTGTCTCTTCACCTCCTCCATTCATGTGGTGGTAACCGCTCCACATTAAAATGCCTCTTCACATTCCCTTTTAAAGTCTCCACTTTAAATGCATTAAATTTCTCCAAATTTAATGCTCTCTCATTTAATAAAACTCTTTTATTATTTTTTATTCAGAATTTTGTTAATTACTTTAATTAACAAATATTCACATAAAACCCCCTGCAACATTTCAATATTACATGCAGAACCAATTTCAGCAATTTCACCCGAAACAGTTTCGGTGTCTATTGAAATAATTTTAGCGCTTTCTTAAATCTTTATCTGAAACATATTTACTCCAAATGGTGTCGGTATCCCTTAAGTGTGTCACCCTACGGTTCGCGAATAATGCAGATATGATCGAGACCCCTCTCCGATCAATAATCAGCAGCGAGACCTGGAGATCCGTACTGACTCCTACATATTCAACGATGACTTCTGTGATCGTGAGAACCTTTAATGCTTGTAACTAAATCCCTTTGTCTCGCGATATATTACATGTCCGAGATTCGATCATCGGTATCTCCATACCTAGTTTGATCTCGTTACCGACATGCACTCTTTTCTCGTTCCCGTGATATAACATTCTAGTGATCACATCACTTGCTTGCAAGATATCTTAATGTGATATCACCGAGAGGGCCCAGAGTATATCTATCTGTCATCGGGATTGACAAATTCCACTCTTGATCCATGAGCCTCAACATAACACCTTCGTAGCACTGAACCCATCTTTATAGTCACCCTGTTACGGTGTGACGTTTGATGTTATCAAGATACTCTTTTGGTGTTAGCAATTAACATGATCTCATGGTCTAAGGATAAAGATTACTTCGTATAGTGTTATAGCAATATAAACATAATGACTTTTATCGTAATGTTATACTTCGGATGAATGTTCATCACATCATTCCACCAATGTTGTGACCTCGTTATTAACAACATCCAATGTCCATGATCAGGAAACCTTGATCATCTTGTTAATCAACGAGCTAGTCTATAAGAGAGGCATAACTAGGAACCCTTTTTGTTTATTAAAACACACATGTATTGATGTTTCCGATCAATACAATTATAGCATGTAAAATAAACATTTATCATAAACATGGAATAAGATAATAACCACTTTATTATTGCCTCTCGGGCATATTCCCTTCATACACCTCCATAACCACTACTTGTACTTGAGAGAGAGTGATCTCCACCTTGCAAGACTAGGGTTTGAGATTGTTTCTTCCCATCTTTAATTGTGTTGGATATTTTTCTATTCTTATTGTGGATCTCCACGGTAATACCGAGACGAATTCCCTTTATTTGATTATATTGATGATCCAGTCTTCTCTCATGTGTGAGTAATTCCCTTGGGCGTGGGATATGTAGGGAATTGGTGAGATGTGATGTGCCTTCATATATTTACCATTATTTTGTGATTCATTCTAATTACTATATTATTTGTGCTTGACTATCTGTGGGATGCCTAATGCTTGTTGTCCAATTAAGGGCCTAGACAACATGATGCTTTGTTCTACATAGATAAGATCTTGTCCGCTAATGGACCGGCGACCCCCGGGTGACACGGGGATATCAATGGAAAACTAGTAGACTCGAGGATAACGAGGAACCATTGTGCTTATTGCATTAGTCTGCTCCAAGGAGCTTAATTGCTAAGCGATCTGGAGGGTCTTAATCGTCTAGTGTCTGACCATGGTTTTGGTAACAGGCTAGTAGGATTATTGAAGTTGGGATGAAATCTACCAAGAGGAGTTCTGGCTAATTATGGGTTCCTCGCCTACACATATATTTATAAGATTATAATTGTTACATTTATTATTCATCCATCTAGCACGGTCACTATCATCATGAACTGAATCTACATGCGCCTTCTTTTGCTATCTATAGTAAACAACAAACAACTAAGTCGTTCTTTACTTTTATGCTTTATATTTTTGAAGTTTACATTTTAGTTCTATTTAAATACATATCATTTAACCAAAACCCATTCCTACTTCAACACTTGCAGTCAATTCACTCGAAGACATGTGACAACTTCGGGTGTGATAGATACTTCACCTATAAACAATTACCTTTGGGCTCCCAGTGGGATCGATATCTATACTTCGAAACTAGCTACAAACGATCTGTGCACTTGCAAACATCAAGCTATTTTGGCGCCATTGTCGCGGAGCTAAGCGCTAAGTGTTTATCTTTTGACATTTCAGGTGTTGCTACTACAAAATGTTCTCCTTAGGAGACAAAGGGTCTACACGCTCTGGTAGGACCTACCTGCCATATGATATTGAACGTGTGCCTGCTGAGAGGCGCGGAGAAATTATTGAAAAACTTTTAAGATCAAATAAAGTTGAAGTTGAAAACCTGAGTGATATTATGGAAATCATGTCTATTTACAGGACAACTCCTATGAAACCTGAGAAAACTCTCAGGGAATACATTTCTCCAAGTTCTGAATTTCTTAAACAACCAATAGACTTCCCTAATCCTGGAGTTAGAGAATATCGATTTGATGGTGAAATTATTAAAATTTTGCAGGAAAAAGCTTTCAGTGGAAGGGGAAATGAAGACCCAGGAAGACATATAAGAGAGGTCTCTTAAAGGTAAAGCTCTAGACTGGTTATATTCTCTCCCTCGCCATTACATCAAATGTTGGGAAAACTGCATTGTTAAATTCATAAACGGATTTAATCCTTTTAAAAAGGTAACTGAACTAAGAAAGAATATAGGCAACTTTAGTCAGAATGTGGGAGAAAACTACCCACAAGCCCGGGAAAGATTCTTTGAAATGATCAATAGTATTCCTAATCATGGCTATTCTGAATCTACTATTTGCCATTTATTTTATCACGGTTTTAATACTCAATGTAGAGAATTGCTTGACCTCTCGGTGGAAGGGTCTATAAATACTCTAACTATTAAGGAATGTTTGGAATTGATGTCTACTCGGGCTAAAAATGATTCTTTATAAAATCCTAATTTTGGCACTAAGCTGGAAAGAGGGATACTCCGGATAACTCGTGATCTTATGCCTGAGGTATGCAACACAATGAAAGAAAAAGGGATACCTTCTGAACTTGCTAAGGAAAATAAAGTAGATTTCTTACAAGTTTTAAATGAAGAAGATGAAACTAGAAAAGTTTTTCAAGGATTAAAACATCGACAAGTGAAATGTCATAATAACTTGCATAAGCATATCCAAAAACACAAAAGATTTTGGCGGAACTCACTGAAAATTATGATGAGATTGGCCAAGAAATAGAACTATTTCACAAGTATCTTAGTATGATTGAAACCCAGTCTGAACAAATAGCATCTAGTTATCAAATTTCTCTTCGTGATGATAAAGATATTTGTGTTTCTACTAATGTTGTCACAAGAAGTGGTGTAGTGTTACAGGACCCTTAGGACCACTAGAATATGAAGTTGAAAAGAGCGAAAGGAGAAAGGCTTGCTCAAAGCAAGCCAAGAAGATGATACATTGGTGGATCCTCAAGATGAGACTGAAACACAATATCAAACCAAGGAGGAACAAAATGATGCACAGGATGACCATTATGACTCTGATGCAGAGATGGTTGATCCAAGAGAATATAAAGAAATAAGCAAGGAAGATGAAGTTGTTGTAGTAGAAAAGAAGAAAAGTCATAAGCAACAACAAAAGAAAGCAACGAAAGAGCCTGACCCCCCTCCCCCACCACAAAAGGTAAAAGACAAGAGTAAGTCAGGTGAGAAAAAGCTTCCTTATCCAGATCGAAAAAAGAAAGCACTCGATCAGGTAATTTATAATTCTTTCACAAAGGCACTTAGTGACCTTTGTCTAGAAATTCCATTTGCGGATGCAATCAAAGTTCCTACTTATAGTAATTTCCTCCGTGATATTCTTAGTACAAAGAAAGAAATAACTGAAATTGTTGCCATGGTAACTAGTTATCCTGCTAATGGGAAGCTGTTATCTAAGTCTAGAGATCCAGGAAAATGTTTGGCTGGCACTATTGGGTATCGTGGGCGTCTCATCCCTTGGAGGTTAGGGTATTGAAAACACATTGAATAGAGATCCGAATCGAATACAAAAGATCGGAAATGTCCGTTCAGATTGTATACACCCATTCCTAAATATTGACCCCGAAAATAGGCATTTCTCGAGCTCGATAATATCCGTCAATCCCTCCAGCTCCCTTTCCATCTCTCTCCTACAAATAAATATGAAGAATCTCCTATGCCTTCTTAACTGGTACTTCGGAATCCGGGGCCTGCTTTTTACCATTTGTTAGTGCAATGGTTTTCTACCAGGGTCGCATTATAAGAGTAATATTCCGCGGGTCCTTTCCGCTCTAATCAGATAAAGGGGGTAAGGACCCGCTAAGCTCCTACTTTTTCATGTTTACAATCTGGTCCCTCCAATTACTATAGAGATGAACCCAATCCAGAATATGAACCGTAAAAGAAAACACCTACTAAACCAATCACAGGAATACCAGTGTGCCTACTGTTTTTTTCTTGGGATCAATATCAGCAATGCAGTTCATCCAACGATAAACCAAATTCCAACTATAGAACTATGACACAATCAAACCCGAATGAACAAAATGTTGAATTGAATCGTACCAGTCTATACTGGGGTTTATTACTCATTTTTGTACTTGCTCACGCAGGGCCTCGGTTTGCTGCGTGGACTGTCTATGCATTTCCTACAGAGTGTAATGGAACCCAGCTCAGCTCCGCCGAGCCAAAAGAAAAGAACAGAACAGCCGGAGGCGAAGAGTAGAGTATAGCCAAGGGGCAGGTTCTCTTTCATCCGTCTTTTCTAGGTGCGCATCTCCATCTACTAAAAGTAGGGGTGGTTGCCATAGATAGATTGGGTCATTGTCATGAGGGGTCAATTGGAAGACTTCCATCTTTGCTTGAATGATTGCTAAAAGATTCCACTGCAGACTTGAACTGTCCACGGGAGGCCTGAATTTGTGCTTTTAGCCTAAAAATACCCATTTGATCCTCTTTCTCAGCCCAGTCTCAGAACTTTCTAGACTTTCTTACCTGTGTTCTTCTCAACTAAGAGAAGGGCGTGCATCTACAGCAGTGGTATTATCTTCCTTTTGCTTTTTGCATCTTTGAATCCTGGTGGGAATATTTGATATTTGCTTTCGTTAATGGAGGGAGTGGTAGTTCTTTAGTTAGTGCTGAAGTCCACAGCATTGTTCAATCTTGTTAGCCGTTTCATCATCAAGTGGTTTTGTCAAGGTGTCGGACGCGGTGCAGGGTGACAAGAGGTCGGCTTCTCTCAAGGCTTAGCGAATAGAACTAGCTTGGCCTTCAGTAAAGCTACCCCATTTTAATAAGATAGGGATTCGGGATATCAGCATTTTTCAGTAGTAAATGGCAAGCTGCAGCAGAATCAGATACCAACTATTTTCATGCTCAATAAGTAAAACTGATATTCACAATGCCTTGTGTGATCTAGGAGCAGGAGTTAGTGTAATGACATACTCCCCCTATAAAAGGTTAGGATTAGGGGAGTATTCTCCTACTACTATCACTTTATAGATGGTTGACAAGTCCACTAAACAACCCGTTGGTATGATTGAGGATGTTTTACTTAGAATAGATAAGCATGGTATTCCCACTGATTTTATCATTCTTGAAATGCCAGAAGATGAAAAATTATCTATAATACTTGGAAGACCTTTCCTTAGTATTGCAGGTGCATTAGTAGATTGTGCTGAAGGAAAGATAATCCTCAATGTTTATGATGCTGAAATCACCCGGTATTTTCCAAAGAAGCTAGAAGCAGGAGAAAGATATGTTCCACCAGCAAAACGAGTTCATGTGGTAAGTGCTCTTGATAAGGGGCAACCCAAGGTAAGAATTCGAGAAGAGAGAAGAGGTTGAGTTATGATACATTGCTAACGTATCTATAATTTTTGATGTTCCATGCTTGTTTTATATCTAATTTCTTATGTTTTGTCCACACTTTGGAGTACTTGTACACATTTTCTGGAACTAACCTATTAACAAGATGTCACAGTGCCATTTACCTATTTTCTTCTGTTTTTGGTTCCAGAAAAGCCAGAAAATGAATATTCTCGGAATTGGACCGGACAAAAGCCAAAGTCGATATTTTACCGGAAGACTCACGGAGCTAGAAGACGAGACGGAGAGGGGCCATAGGCTGGCCACACCATGTGGGTGGCGCGGGTCCCCCTGGCTGTGCCACCAGGTGGTGTGGGCCCCTGGTCCACCCTCTGACATCGCCCTTTCGCCTATAAGAAGCCTCCGAAGCAGAAACCCTAAAGAATCCAGCCTCCAGCCACGAAAAGTGTCGCAGCGCCGCCGCCACCGAAGGGGAGATTCTAGGGACATAAACTCTTTGTTCTGGCACCCTGCCAGGACGGGGAAGTGCCCCCGGAGCCATCTCCATCGATCTCCACCACCATCTCTATCGTCGTAGCTGATTCCCATGATGATGAGGGAGTAGATCTTCCTCAAGCCTAAGGGTTCTACTGGTAGCTATGTGTTCATCTCTGTCTCTATGCATGATCATATTGTGATCATGAGCTTTGTAATCAAGTAGATCTACCTTGCTACTCAAGTGCTTTAATAGATCTCTGGCTCTCCCCATGTGTGTGAAAGTGATAGCGTGCACACCATGGTGGCACTTAGGCTACAGATTACACATACTTGTTATGAGTTATATTTGGAGTTGGATGTCTCTATGAAATTATGGTGCTTGTTGGAACCATCTAGCGCTCAAGGTGACAGTGTGGGGTTATCTAGATGGGGAAAGCGAACTTTGAGGAGTGTTGTTATAGCCCTACCATGGATTAGAGTGTCCAACCGGAGAGTAGTTCAGAGTAGTATCATAAAGAGAAGATATTTATATGAGAGTGTTCACTAGTGAAAGTATGATCACTAGGCCTTGTTTCTAACCATTGAAACACCATTTGCAACTAGATCTGCTACATGTTTGCTTGCTTCCATCTTTATTTTAGATTGCCTTTAGTCTTTTCCCATGTCAACCACGCTCCATCAAAGCTCTTTTCTGGCACCATTACCACTTATAATTATCCATACCACTTGTATTTCACTATCTCTTTGCTGAACTAGTGCACCTATACACCTGACAAGTGTATTGGGTGTGTTGGGGACACAAGAGACTTCATGTATCTTTATTGCAGGGTTGCTTGAGAGGGATACCTTTGACCACTTCCTCCCTGAGTTAAGGGAAACTTGATGTTGTTCTACAAACCTCTACACTTGGAGGCCCAACAACTGTCTACAAGAATAGAAGTGCGTAGACATCAAGTTACTCAACCATTCTTAATAAATGCTTAATGAGAGTCAACTCATCTCGTAAATTAAGTAGATTAGAGAATAAGAAGTTCGTCGCATTCCTACCACTTTTTCACAGACATTCATGCAGAAGCGCGCCCGCGAAGATGCAGCTGTCAAAAAGTAGTAGAAATGTTGATTGAATGAGTATAGAATAATAATAAGAATAAATTTCGAGTTTTCCATTTACAGAAGTTAAAAAATTTCTTTTAATATGCGAATGTTGGTCGATAGTTTTTACTATCAATTTTATGTTAGAAATAAAGTATTTCGCTAAGTTTTGGGATAAGAAGGTATCCTCGAAGAAATAGGATTTTTTTGATGATTACTGATGGTTTAATGACCAACTATATGGCGGGAATAAAAATTCCGGCCGTATAGTCTCGGTCGTATAGATATCTTTGTCATCAACAAATTTTATTTGAAGTCACAGAGAGTTTAACGACCAACTATACGGCGGGAATAAAAAATTCCGGCCGTATAGATATCGATGCCTCCGTACAAGATTCTTTGAAAGATACTGAGAGTTTAACGACCAACTATGTGGCGGGAATAAAAATTCTGGCCGTACAGCTCCGGTCGTATAGATATCGATGCCTCCGTACAAAATGTATCCCAAGGTATTGCGAGTTTAACGACCAACTATACGGCAGGAATAAAAATTCCGACCGTATATTTACGGTCGTATAGATATCGATGCTAGTTTTAGAAATTTATCTCGAGAAACAGACAGTTTAACGATCAACTATACGGCAGGATCATTGCGATCCGGCCGTATAGTTGCATCCGTATAGTTATTTTCCGTATAAAGATACCTTAGTTGACGGTGCCGCCGCAACTATACGGGCGGAACCACGTCACCTGCCCGTATAGTTCTGGCCGTATAGTTTGGTGTGACCACAAAATCGCATCGGGACGGCTAGGTGTTCCTCCTCTCCTCATTATTTCTCTCATATTCTCTCTCCAAACCTCTCAAAATCCACCTAGAAATTTTGATTCTTCGCGGATTTCGTTCGTTTGAGTAGGGGAATCAACAGATCGGTATGTTTCTCTCCCTATACATGCTCTATTTTCATATCTCCATGGTTGAAACTCTCACATTGATCTAGTAGATGGACTCAAGCTTATTTCGTTTTCCATATTAATTTCTCACGTTAGGATTGAATTTTTCCACGTACAATCGTTCATATATCATATAGAAACTATATGCCTAAGGTTTTATGGTGAAATTTTTCAATGCATCATGATGAACAAAATCGGTAACCTCTTTCATTCGAGCAATCTCCAATGAGGTGAGGGCTCGAGCTCGGGGTCCCGAGCCCCGCGCAACTCCAAGTTGGACATTGTCTCATCAAGGAGGGTGTTGCCCACATGCTGGGCCGACCACAACTTTCTCACCGTGGCTAGGTTGAAGGAGGATTTCAACCTCATGTGCAACAGGGTGGGGTTGGCGGTACTTGGCTTCGAAAGCCACAACACCTACGCCGAGCTCACCCATGAGTTCCTTGCCTCCTTCTACGACGCCCACAAGGAGAAAGGTAACATGTGCACGATAAGCTTTGCCATGAACCGGCAACACTATGAAATAAATTTCGATTTTTTTTGCAATGCCTTCAGCTTCCCTCATACTTGGGAGCCCAATGTTACTAACCTCTATAGCGTCACAAGTGGAGAGACTTGGGAGGTTATTTATGTTAATGGTGGTAGTCAATTTTACCAAAAGAAGATGTCCACCATTCAGAACCCAACCATCCACTACTATGCTTTGTTCCTCGCCAACACACTACTGGGAAGGGGTGGCACTGGCTCCATGGTCAATACGGACATGGAAATGATCACCAAGGTTCTCTTCCCCACTGCACCACAAAGCCTAGTCCTGCTGCTCTACTCATCCAGCACTTTCGCCACCAGAGCAACAAGACCAAAGGTGATATTCACATTGGTTGATTGATAACCCACCTTTCCTATGCATCAAATATTGTACTACCTATTATGGAACCTATTATGCCTAGGGAGAGCAGGTCCAGTTGCCATGCCCCCAAGCCTTCTCGATATTGGAGAAGGACGCTTGGATCCTTACCAAGGACCAAGTGATGGAGATCATGGCCGAGCTCCAGCCTGATGAAGAGGAAGGTGAAGAAGGAAGACAATAGGATGAGCAGGAATAGGAGCAAGAGGAAGAGCAGGGACACAACCCTACTTGGGAGGGACAACAGCAGCAGCACCCAGGAGGAGCCTGGGACCGGTGGCCCAACCAGCCACAGCAGGGGTACGGCTACGTCCCCTACCAGGAATTCCAGCAGCTCGACCAGCGTGTTGGGGAGATCGACCACACTCTTCAGGAAGTGAATGAAGATGTGATACTTTAACTCACAACTTCAGTCACTTCATGACCCACTTCTCCGACTACTACCAGCAGTATCCGCACCAGCCGCCAAATGACGGAAACAATTGAGCCTACCAATAACCTAAGCTTGGGGGAGGTTTGAAAACCTCCAAAGTTTGCATTCATGTTTTTATTTCTTCTTTTCATTTATTTTCTTTCTTCAAAATTTGCATGTTTATTTTCAGTTTTGCATTCCTAAATCGAAAATACAAAAAAAAGAGTTGTAACTTTATTTTCAAGTTCGTTTCTTTGTCTCTCTCGGAGATTGCTTAATTTCAGGTGATTTGGCAATATGGAATTTAGGAGAGGTTCAACTCAAATACGAGAACGAAACAAGCAAGAGGAGGTATCGAATTCCTTTCATCACACTCTTTGCAACCTTAAATTGATCCTACAATTATTGACTTGATTGCACTAGAGTCACTCCCACTTATCTTGTTACTCGACAAATTCTATTCCTTTGCTAGTGTCTCTTTTTTAGCTTTGAAACAATGAGCAATGAACTTGGTTAAAAAATACTTCCTACATTTTTACAACAAGAAAAAGCATCTAAAAGATGACTTGAGTCCATGCTTAGCTCAAAGAATTTGATTTTAGAACTACTCCATCCCATTTGAGCTTAATATAAATAGACTCGATAGTACCCTTGATTGAAATTGTTTGATTAAATGGATGCTTCGAAGTAGTAGAAAATATGCCACTACTTTTTCTAATAATTACCGTAAGATATTGATTTACGCATGTCATTACAACTTGTCGTGCTCCATGGGGAACTATTAACACTGCTGGCCAACGAATGATCTAAATGTGGGAAACCACTTGATTTCGGCTATTGAATTATGAAAACGTCTATAGCATTAATGCTATGACGTGTAAAAATTTTAGTCTCCTCATGGTTTCACGTTCCAAGTGAAGTTGTAGTACTCCTATGGACCATTATTTCTCAACAATTATTTATTGGCAGGGTCACGAGTGTGCAACACAGCCCCAATTTATATGTTAAAAATAGTGGCATGATTTCTCTATGAAAGAGCTGAAGTTTTTGAAAGACAAAAGAAAGAAAAAGGTGCTTTGAGAGTCTTGAAATTTTGACATGCGAATAGATGAGTTGTTCTACAATTAAATGTTTTGATGCCAACTTGAGTACTCTTAATTGATTAAGCAAACAAGAACAAACAAATTCATCTTTCAACAAAGAGAGGCACCAAAAGAATTTGTCTCACTTTTCTAGTTAAACTGTCGACACTTGCTTGGGCATATAATTTATTTGTTGACAAGGTACACATGGTTAGGAAGTGGACTCAAAGCAATCTTGTGAATACTTGTATGATCATATTTAAGATTGCAGGAATTGTGAAGAAAAGAATTTGACACCAATTCAAACTTGTGAGTTCCTTTATCTTCAGTCTCGAATCTCTGTTATTCTTCCTTATTTCCTTATCACTCGAGGGCAAGCAACATCTAAGCTTGGGAGAGTTGATAGCTGTGAGATTTGACACATTTTTTGGTTTTTATTGATGGTTTTCTCCTGGATTTGATCGTTTTCTGCTTTACCTAACGCTAATACTTCGGCAGCGAGGAAAACATGGTTTTTAATGTGTGTTTCAGGCTCTGAACATTAACAGAAGGTTTTAACTAGAGAAACACAATATTCTGGAGAAAACAAGCAAGTCCCACTTTGGAAGCATGCGAGGGGACCTCACATAAGCTTTAACGAGCAACTATATGGCGAGAATATTTTTCTGGCCGTATAGTTGTCGCCGCCTCTATCTTGTCAAAAGGGACAACTTCCGTGATGGGACCGGGGACAAAAATACAACGCAAAAGCCGCCACACCATCCAGAAGGGAGAAAGAAGAGATCTGAATAAGAAGGAGAAGACGTTCTTCATCTCGCTCCACAATCTTCAACCTCCCAGCCAATACACCTCCATAGCCACTACTTGTACTTGAGAGAGAGGGATATCCACCTTGCAAGACTAGGGTTTGAGATTGTTTCTTCCCATCTTGAATTGTGTTGGATACTTTTTCTATTCTTATTGTGGATCTCCACGTTAATACCGAGACGAATTCCCTTTATTTGATTATATTGATGATCGAGTCTTCTCTCATGTGTGAGTAATTCCCTTGGTCGTGGAAGATGTAGGGGATTGGTGAGATGTGACGTGCCTTCATACATTTTCCATTATTTTGTGATCGATTCTAATTACTATATCATGTGTGCTTGACTATCTATGGGATGCCTAATGCTTGTTGTCCAATTAAGGACCCATACAACATGATATTTTTTCTACATAGATAAGATCTTGTTCGCTAGTGGACCGCGACCCCCGGGTGACACGGGGATATCAATGGAAAACTAGCAGACTCGAGGATAACAAGGAACCACTGTGCTTATTGCATTAGTCCAATCCAAGGAGCTTAATTGCTAAGCGACCTGAAGGGTCTTAATCGTCTAGTGTCTGACCATGGCTTTCGTAATAGGCTAGTAGGATTATTAAAGTTGGGATGAAATCCAAGAGGAGTTCTGTCTAATTATGGGTTGCTCGCCTACACATATATTTATAAGATTATAATTGTTACATTTATTATTCATCCACCTGGCACAGTCACTATCATCATGAACTGAATCTCCCCGCGCCTTCTTTTGCCATCTATAGTAAACAACAAACAACCAAGTCGTTCTTTACTTTTATGCTTTATATTTCTAAAGTTTACATTTTAGTTCTATTTAAATACATCTCATTTAATCAAAACTCATTCTCACTTCAACACTTGCAGTCAATTCACTCGAAGACCTATGACAACTTCGGGTGTGATAGAGAATTCACCTATAAACACTTACCTTTGGGCTCCTTGTGGGATCGATATCTATACTTCGAAACTAGCTACAAACGATATGTGCACTTGTAGACATCAACGGCCTAATTTGCCAACAGTAGTTGGGGCCTCCAATGTGGGATGGTTTCTGGCCTTGGTCCCCAACTTGGTTGGAGGCCGGGTTGGGTGTGCCGATAGAGATGCTCTTACATTTGGTTTATGTAAACACCCGGATTTCTAATCCCAGATGCATGTTATGCCATACATCGCAATCCTAGGATTACCATTTTTGCGAGACATAACAGATTAGATATCACAGTACATCATCCATTACAAACCATAATAAGGTCTTACACAAATAAAGGATCTCATGATCCAGTCTTAATACAAACAAGCGGCGGAATAATAAGCGTAGTAGTGGGCTCCATCTTCAGGGTCATAGGCAATGCTGATGATGGGAGATGATCCTAGTTGTCATAGTCGTCCTGTTGTCCGTGTTCTTGATAATCCTTCTCAAAGTCTGGCCACGGGAATAGCCAGGGACAAATCCATGAGTACTTTTAAGTACTCGCAAACTATCACTAACAAGTAAGGTAGTTCTAGTAGGAATCTTAAGCTCTACGTTTATTTCCAAAAAGCCAGATTTATCTAAACTGAGTTTAGAAGTAAAGAAAACTAAGTAAATGTTCTAAATCACTTAAATGGGAACCTAGTTTTCCTGTTCACAACTCTGTTGTGGTCAAGTCAAAATCATAGTTCACTTCACAAGTCATTTTGAAAACATCTGACGATGGAATAGTATGGCCACTCCAACTGTCCATGACCTCGGACGCGGCTATTTGAATAGTTTGACACTCTGCAGATATGGTACACTTTCACCACAAAATTCGATACATCCATCAAGGATAACCCTGAATCAATCATACTAAGTATGCGGATAATCAATCATAACCTTTCAATTACACACTCTAGTATAGGCACCTCCCCTATGAGCTTGGCCTCCCAGCCATGGCAATCTGCCATCCTAGGCACTACATCAAGAGGTAGCCTTAGCTCAAACCTCCTCCGCGAGGTAACCCATACTAAGGCATATAAACTTCCGGCTAAGCCCTACCCAATTCATGTATTGTGGTTGTACGGTAAAATTGGAATGGTATCGCATCCGAACCCAACCATCAGTTTTTATAAAAGGGCTAAGGCTCATGCCTCAACATTTTCATCATCAAATCCTTTGTGTTTCTCAACACATGTCAAAACATTTCAATAGAATGAAGCATCATTCTAAGGTTTTCATAATCATTTTCACTAAGTATTCCCATCTAAAGTGATCAAGTTTTATGCTTTAGCACTAGCCACTAAGTTAAGAGTGTTCACTAATGAGGGGTGATAATCTTCAATCTCATGCCATAGAATGATATCTAAGTATAACTAGATAGGCCTAGTTTTATACTCTTTATGCCATCTATCTTAAAAGTAAAGAACTTTGGTAAAGTAAAAAGGTATATAACCAAAGCCTGTCTAATGCATCTTGCTTAGGTTAATAATTGCAATTGATGACTTGCATAGGTATGAGACTTGCAAGTGTTAGCTTGCAAGGTTCTAGCTTTCACATAATAGCTTGCCTTGATTGGTGCAGTGATTGAAGTTGTCTTCGTCTTCTGCTTGGTAGAACTCCTCCTCCTCGTATCCTTGGTCGGTACTATCATCTATAAATAAATACAGGGTACACGATCACCAAACAATACTTAACTAAGTCTATTTAGCACACTAAGGCTCACACTTGATGATTTAGCATCATCACAATCATCACAAAAAATAAAGACTAAGTTTTATTTATCTTATTTTGGAAAAGTAATTTCTACTCATTTAATTAAGATTTAATATTCTCCAAATAGAATATGGGATCATGTGGACACATGTCATCACCACATATTCTAATACATGGGAAATGTGATTTAAAGTGTTGGTCACATTTTATAAAGTTTAATATTATTACTTAATAAATTTAAAGTGACTAGAAATGCCCTAATAGCAATCTTTTGGTACTAGTCCAATGTCACTGCATGCAAACCTAAATATATTTACATATTCAGGTAGATATTATCAAATGTGATTTTTGAGAGTTGGAATCAACTCAAAATCTATTATGGTTGATTTTTGAAAAATGTTTGAACTTTCAAAAGTCTTTGTCTTGTTATTTTTGCTATAGATCATATCTAACTCGAAATCACTTAAATCCAACGGGCTTGGATAGATAATTTAATTACCTTTCTAGCAAAACTTGAATCATGCAAATTGGTTTAGTGAAACTCTTTGAATTTATTTTTGAATCTGTGGACAGAAACTAGTTTAAACTAAAATGGAAAATCAATATTTGAATTTCCAGGCCAGCGCGGGAAGTTAAATGGGCCGGCCCAGCTGCATTGCATAGCGCAGCGGGCTGCTGACAGATGTGGTCCACCAGTCAGCGAGACTAACTAAACGAAATGGTATCTTTCAACCAGATCCCTACGATCTAATTCTAATCCAACGGTCGTGGTTCATCGTTGATGACGAACAGCTCCGGCGAGGAAAATGACCTAGCACGGCGGTGGGGGTCTGGCGGGGCTCACCTGGGCTCCATCTAGGGTCGGTGACAGGGGCGATCGACGTGATAGACGACGGTGAGGCGAGGCGCGGTCACGATAGGGGTTGGGGTGGTAGAAATCGCTGGCGCCCTTCTCCTCCAGCAGCGGTGGGCTCCGGTGAAATTCCGCGTGGTGGTGCTCGCCTTGCTCCGGGGAAGGGTGAGGGAGTGTCAGTGAGGAGTGGGGAGTGGAGTGGTGTGGATAATGGAGGCGAGGGTGGCCTCCTTTTATAGTGCGGCGAGGGGACCAAGCGGTGCGGGCGCGAGCTCGTCGGTGATGAGGCTACAGGCGGCTATCGGCATGGCGGTGGTAGGTGGACAGTGCGGTGTTCCCTGGCAATTCTTATGGGCGTGAAGGCGTGGCGTGGGGCGGTGTGGTTAGGTCGGGAGCATGCGGCTCTCCACGCGGACGCAGAGGTGTTTGCAGCGGCGTGTGCGTGCGCGGTGAGGGCAAGGCGCGGCCTGGGAGAACTGGTCGGGCACGGCGAGATGGCGCGCTCTGGACATGGTGCAGAGGCATGGTGCACGGCGTATCTAGGGTGGTCCAAGGCTCCTCCGTGGTCGTGGCTTGGACAAGGGGTGGCGGTGGATGCTCGCGTGTCTGGTGTGTGTCGTGGGCGAGGCTGGCGAGGCTCCTGGCGTGCTGCCCACTATCGACCGGCGACGACCAAAAACAGGCGGCTCCACTGTGCATACATCAAAGGGGGGATTGGTCTGGGGCTTGGTTAGACTCAGGGAGACCAGAGGGTGAAGTGGGGACCAAATGGTCGAGGGATTACTGTGAAAAAATTGAAGTTAGGCAGCTGCTTAGTTAGTGTAAACCAGGTGTTTGATGAAATGGCCAAAAGAGATATACTTTGGAATTTTTCTTCAATTTTGGTGAGTGGTTTGATCTTAAGCTTGAGTAACTATGTTTGCTTGGAGAGGTCAAGGGGAATTGATTTGGTAGTGTTTTTCAAAAAGTGGGATCTTAACACATGAACTAGATTCAATTTTCAACTGTCCATTAAATTGATTTGAAAGATGTTTTTGTAAGTTTGTAAAGTGGGCATTGATACACTTTTACTTGGTCTAGCAAAGGGTGAAAAGAAATAGAATTATTTCTGTTAGAAATCTTCTTCTAGGAACACATAAAGTGACCTAGTGGTTGATTTTTGCCAAAATGACCATTTGCTTTATTTATTCATATTTGATTTCTTTTGCTTTTGCTTGTAATTGGTCTAGATTATGTAGCATTCACCTTTAAACCATTTCACATCATTTGTAACAATCAAGCATGGCATAAGCACTCAATTCTACACAAATGCAAACACACATGCATTCATATTCATTTTATTAAATAAAGTTTTTGGTAACCCTAAATTGGGGTGATTAGAACTTGATAGTCTTGATTATAAGTTTTGGGGTGTTACAAACCTTCCCTCCTTAAACAAAATCTCGTCCCTAGATTTAAGAAAAACTAGGAACTAAAGAGATCTAGAAACTCAGTCATAATGTAATCTTCTCGCTCCCAAGTAGCTTCTTCTTCGGTATGGTTACTCCATTGGATCTTGAGAAACTTGATACTCTGGGTCCTGGTGGTTTTGAAAGCTTCCTCCAAAATATGGATGGGCACTTCTCGATACGTCAGATCCTTTTTGATATTAATGGCTCGGTGATCGATGTTCTTGAAAACTTAGGTCTTTTCTCCGGAACTTCTAGGCATTTGCGAAGTAACGAGATATGGAACACATTATGGATGGCAGACATCTTGATACGTCCATATTGTATCACTATTCTATGTCATAATTCACTGTTATTCATTGATATATTTCGTATTAAGAGGTGATACTTATGTTATTTCATCTGTTTTTGCATGGTTGATGACTTTTGGAGCATGGACCGCTGCAGTCAGGATTCTGATGGAAAAGGTATTGTTTGGAGGCAAAATTCGCGAAGATTAGAAAATCTGGGAAAATATACAGAAAATCCTATTTTTCCAGAAGACGAAGGAAGCCAGAAGGGGGGCTGGAGATGGGCCATAGGGGGCCCACACCACCCCCTGGCGCGGGCCACCCTGGGCCACGCCACCAGGTGGTGTGGCCGCCCTGGTCCACCCCTAGCACTCCCCTCTGGCGTATATTATCCTCCGGAAACCCTAAGACTTGGGGAGCGACCACAGAAAGATTCTGCCGCCTCTGCGGGGCGGAAAATACCGAGAAAGAAAGATCTCTTCGGCAGACAGATTTCTGCCGGGGGAATTCCTTCCCAGAGAGGGGAGATCGTCGCCATCAACACCACCATCAAGCTAGACTTCATTGGTATCATCATCATCACCATCATCACCATCTCAATATTGTTGTAACAATTGCGTTGAATCTTGCATAGTTCATAGGGGAAACTTTCCCGGTGTTGATCACTCTTTGTAGTTGATGCTATTGAGTGAACCATTGAATTATTGTTTATGTTCAGATTGTTATACATCATTATTCCATCTCTGATCATGATCCATATGATGCCTTGTGAGTAGTTTGTTTTGTTCTTGAGGACATGGGAGAAGTCATGTTGTCAGTAGTGGAATTGTGTTGAGAAAGATTCAATGGTTTGATATTTAAGTTGTGGTGTACTTCTTCTAGTGGTGTCATGTGAACGTCGACTACATGACACTTCACCTATATGGGCCTAGGGGAATGCATTGTGTATTTGGCTACTAATCGTAGGGGTTGCTGATACGTTGCAAATGTATCTATAATTTTTGATTTTCCATGCTTGGTTTTATCCACTTTCTTGTATTTTGTCCACACTTTGGAGTACTTTTCATATGATTTCTTGGACTAACCTATTAACAAGAGCCAAAGTGCCAGCTGCTTGTTTTCTGCTGTTTTTGGTTCTAGGAAAGTCAGATAATGAATATTCTCGAAATTGGACGGGACAAAAGCCAAAGTGCCTATTTTTCCGGAAGTCATCAGATGCCAGAATACGAGACGGAGAGGAGCCAGGGGGCCACCACACCACCTGGTCGCGCGGGCCAAGCCTAGCCGTGCCAGGGGGTGGTGTGGCCAGCCCAGGCACCCCCTCGGCCTCTCCTTCCGCCTATATATTGCCCTCAGGACGAAAACCCTAAGTACCCGATCAAAAATCCAAGAAAGAGTCTATAGCCGCCGTCATCTCCATCCCTAGATCGGGAGGGATCTGGAGCTCTTCCCAGCACCCTGCTGGAGTGGGGAATTCACCCTGGAGGCCTTCTTCATCACCATGCAAGCCTCCGGTGTGATGCGTGAGTAGTTCATCCTTGGACAACGAGTCCATGTAGTAGCTAGATGGCTGGTTCTCCTCCTTTGTGCTTTCATGTCTAGATCTTGTGAGCTCCGTTCATGATCAAGATCATCTATTTGTAATTCTTCATGTTGTGTTTGCGGGGATCCGATGGATATTGAGATTCTATTTCAGATTTATTATTGATTCTATCATGTCTTTGTTATTTGTGATCTTGCATGCTTTCCGTTGTTAGTAGCTATCTTGGCCAAGTAGATGCTAGCAACTCCAAGAGTTAGTATTTATGCTCGATAGTGGGTTCATGCCTCTGGTAATCTGGGGAAGTGACAGAAATCTCTAAGGTACTAGATGTGTTGTTGCTACTAGGGAGAAAACAACAATCCTTTGTTCATAGAACAATTGTATTGTTTACTTTACACACAGTTCGTAAAGCAATAATCTGTTACTTGCAACTTAATACTGGAGGGGGTTTGGATGACAACCTGAAGGTGGATTATTAGTCATAGATGCAGTTGGATGGCGGTCTATGTATAATGTTGTAATGCCCAATCAAGTCTCAAAGGAGTCAAGATGATTAGTATATGCATGTATTGCTTTCTCGATGTTTGTCAACAGCCCCACTGTAATTTGTTCACCCAGCATGTTATCTATCTTAAGGACAGCCACCTCTAGTGAACTATGGATCCCGGTCCTTTACTTTTACATACAATCTATAAACTATTTACTTCTTTGTGTTTACTTTCTGTAAACTTTTACTTCCTTCCATTCGATACGTTTAATCCTTTGTTTTCCGCAAAACACAGTGAGATTGACAACCTCATCACAAAGTTGGGGACAAAGTTTTGTGGTTGTGTTGTGCAGGTCTCCACGTTGCTACTACCACCGGTAGTGCGCCCTGCCAAGGCTTAGCTAGCAACACCTTTGGGGTGTTTCCTTGCTCCTACTGGTTCGATTAAACCTTGGTTTCATAACTGAGGGAAACTTGTTGTTGTGCTCATCATACCTTCCTCTTGGGGTTCCCAACGAGCTCTACATCAACATCGCACCAGCATTTTCCTGGCACCAACACTGAGCCATCAAGCATTTTTCTGGCGCCGTTGCCGGGGAGTCAAGGACATCTTCACAAGGGGAGTCCCTCATAACCAATCTCTTTACTTTGTTATTTTGTTTGCTTAGTTTCTTTTTGCTTTGTTTGCTTGTTTTATTATCAAAAACACACAAAAAATTAGTTTTACAAGTTTGCTTTCTTATTCAAAAACACACAAAAATTAGTTCCTCCTATAGTTGTTATTTTCGTTGGTTTGCTATTGTCTTGCTTTACCATGCTCTCTATCAATGGTTGGTTTCTTTGAAACTGAATCTAATTGGCAAGGTGGTTTCATGGAAGAACAAAAATATTATTATAAGGAACACCGCTTGTCAAAAAAAGGGAAACACTTATGGGAACAAATTGATAAATTGTATACCATTGCTAGAAACGTGTGCTCTACTTATAATGTTACTTATTGCTTTGATAAATCTTGTTGTTGTAAGAGGTATAAACACCTCCCTTTTCAATGTGAGTATAATGATGATGTTACCATATCTTCTTATGTTAAGGGAAAT
Organism: Avena eriantha; assembly: GCA_910589775.1. Classification (NCBI taxonomy): domain Eukaryota; kingdom Viridiplantae; phylum Streptophyta; class Magnoliopsida; order Poales; family Poaceae; genus Avena; species Avena eriantha. Next base: position 541,697,288 of record OU342743.1, read on the forward strand.
TATGACTTTTATGATGTGGAACAAATTGAAGAATTTATTGCTTGGAAGGGTGCATTCGAACTAGCTTATTTGCTTGAAAATACTGATGATGCACCTTATAAATATGAGGTTTATGATATACTTCAGTTTTGCTTTGATAATTACAAGGAAGAAAATGGCTATATTCTTGAATATCTTAATATATGCTCTCCACCAGCGGAAGAGACTAATGCCTTGCAAGAGCCTATGGAAGAAGAAATTGCTGAAACTGGAAGCTCATTGGATAAAAAGAGGAGGATAGTGATGATCAAGAGGAGGAAGAATGGATCTACCCATTCCTACCTTCTAATGAGAGTAACTCTTTACCCCTTACAATATTTGATTGTCCCCCATGCTTACTAAAGGAGGATGAATGTTATGTTCTTGAGGATTCTTTTGAAAATGTTTATAATAAATCTCTAGTGCTTGTAGATCATGAAAAGCATGCTTTATGTGATAGTTATATTGTTGAGTTTAGTCATGAGGCTACTGAAAATTATTATGAGAGAGGAAAATATGGTTGTAAAAGTTTTCATTGTACTGAAACACCTCTCTATTTGGTGAAAGTTTTGAAGTTACTCTCGTTTTCTCTTCATATGCATGTCACTTTGTTCTTTGTGAATTTATTTGCGTATAAGATTCCTATGCATAGGAAGTGGGTTAGAATTAAATGTGTTTTGTATTTGCTTTTTGATGCTCTCTTTTACTTAAATTCATATTTCCTATGTGAGCATCATCGAAATTCTTATGCCTAACTTAAAGGCGTTAAAGAAAAGTACTTATTGGGAGATAACCCAAAAGTTTTAGATGAGTCTTGGAAGTTATTACTTCAGTAATAACCACTCCTTATCCTTTTTATTTGCTTTTTGTGCCAATAGTAACCTCTAATGAGAGAGAAGTAATGATTGGGAAAGTTGTTGTCCCGAAACAGATTTTTAAGCTTCACCGTAAAAAATCGTGTAAAATCTCTGAACGTCTTTTTGAGGCGTGAACTTTTGTGCTTCTGCCCCAGGTTGTTATCAAACTTTTGTTAGTTCAATACTTTTTTATTTGAGCAACATAAGGTCTTCGAAAAATTCGTCTTTACCTGTTGGTCTGTTTTGACAGATTTCTGCCATTTTCTGCATTTGCTTCTTGTTGGTTCCTTTTTGAGTTCTTTTGGGGAATTGAGCTTTTTGAGGGAAGTGCTAAAGTATCTAGTGTTCTAATGGAAGTTTATTTCGTGTTAGAACTGAACCCTAAGACTTTTTATCTTGAGTGCACTAATGTTGCTAATAAAGATTGTGTGAAGTTTTGTATGAAGGAAAAAAATTAGGTGTATGGAAGGAATGAGTAATGAGATGAAGGATGGACTAAAGCTCAAGATTGAGGATGCCACGCGTGTCACCCCAAGAAATATCCAAGAAGTACAAGCGTCAAATCTTGGGGATGCCCAAGGCATCCCTCCTTCATCAATAAAAATCTCAGGTTTCTTCCAAACGCTTTATTTTTATTGTTTCATGCATAGTTGTGTTGTTTTGGAGCGTCTTATTTTTCGTTTTTGTTTTGGTTTTTCGTTTGCTTTTGTTTGCTTAGTTTGCTGAATAAATTGGTTGGACCCCCTCTTTCATACATTGGTTTGCAAATAGTTTGGTTTGGTTTGGAAAAGAGTAGCAAAGTTCATACTTATGTGGTAAAAAGAGCTTGTTTTTTGACTATGGCCTATGCTTTGTCATGCCATGCTTGATATTGTTTTGGCTTTATGCTTAGTATTCTTTGATGTAGCATGACTTGTTATAAACAATTTATATTGCTTAATGTGCCTTGGATGAATCATGCGTTGTTTTAGCATATTAAAGCATAGTATAGTGGTATTCTCCTTTGATGCTTTATTTGGGTTAACTTGGCGCATGCTCACACCATGTTATGACTATATCAAGTCACCATAGCCTTTATGACCCTTTAGTTTTCAACTTGTAGTATCACTTTATGCTTTGATCAATGATGTTTTGTCGCTCTGCATGATTATGGCCATTATTGCTCTCTTAGTTTGTCGCTCCCAGTCTTTTGCTAGCCTCCACAACCAAGTATGAGTTCCACTCATGCATCCAACTCCTTAAACCAAGTTATTCCAAAGAGTCCACCATACCTACCTACTAGCTTATGCTATTCCAAGTATATTCATGCTTTTGTTTACCTTCCAAATTAAACTTGTTATGAGAAAACTAGTGATTAAAGCTCTCACGAACTTGATGGCACACTTTACTTTTCTTGCCCTTAATAAACTTGAACCATTGTGTCGTCTATGTTGTATATGCTTCCACTTATTTGTTGGGAATTATCAGAACCATGCTTTCATGGGGAACGCTTTCAATATTGCACTTGGTACTTGTACCTAGTTGATATCATGCTCTTTTGTATATGGATGTCGTCGGCGTGAAATGAAAGGGGACCTTGTAAGTCCATGGAGTTATGTATATGTGTTAGGAAAACGCCTGGGCCGTTGGTCTAATCCATGCTGACATGGTGGAAACCTGCAGCGTAACCATAATGAGCTGTCTATGAAGCATTCTTCTTATAAAAAAGGGTCCTATATTGAGAAAAAAGAGAAAAAAAAGAGATCGTGAAAAGAGGAAAGAGAGAAAAAAGCACCATATTCCCATGGTAAATAAGAAGATTGCTGAGATGCTCGTTGTATGCTTGCCTTGTCATTTTGATATGGGGATTCTTCCGTATCATCGGGCAAGGGGTAACCCGTTGGCGGTTCTCTATGATACACATATACTTACGATGACAAGAACTTACCGGTGACTAAACTTGAGTAGCATCAGGAGCGGCCCTCGTATACAAGGGACATGCGATTCCTAACTTATACTTCGTCAAGCATGTACACCATAGTTTGTTCACGTTAACCTTAATCACTTCAAGATGCTTATGATAGGGGCAATGAGAGATAAAAGCTATAAGTACCAAATTTTTGGAAGCTCTTTATGAGACTTGAATCCCTACTTCCTTTTATAAAGGCTTTTCTTCCACATTATATTGAGTCTCCACCTTCTACCTTTATGCACCTACTTTGAGAGCATAGTGGCCATTCTTAGTTCTATGTGCATTGTCCCAAGACTAGTTGATTAATGCATACTTTGATATTGCTTGTTTTAAACTATTTGTATCTAGTCACTCTTATGAACTTTAAAGGTGTCCTATGCATTTATATTTGCTACTCTATTGAGGGACAAGCTGAATACTATTATGCTATGTTTTCTTTATGTGAAACAAACAGACGTCTTGCAAAGCATTGTTATTCATGAATCTTTTGTTTGTGCCTTTTTATGTTGCATTATAGTTTCTTTGTCTTATTGCTAGAACTTTGTCTTTCATGTTATGATTGAAGTACTATGATCCCAGCTTTGAATGTTTTACAAATACTTTGATCAAGTCTTTGATGGTGCATGTCACCTCAAAAATTATTCTTTCTTTTTATCACTTACCTACTCGAGGACGAGCAGGAGTTAAGCTTGGGGATGTTGATACATTGCAAATGTATCTATAATTTTTTATGTTCCATGCTTGGTTTTATCCACTTTCTTGTGTTTTGTCCACACTTTGGAGTACTTTTCATATGATTTCTTGGACTAACCTATTAACAAGAGCCACAATGCTAGCTGCCTGTTTTCTACTGTTTTTGGTTCCAGGAAAGTCAGAAAATGAATATTCTCGAAATTGGACGGGACAAAAGCCAAAGTGCCTATTTTTCCGGAAGTCATCAGATGCCAGAATACGAGATGGAGAGGAGCCAGGGGGCCACCACACCACCTGGCCGCGCGGGCCAAGCCTGGCCACGCCAGGGGGTGGTGTAGCCAGCCCAGGCAACCCCTTGGCCTCTCCTTCTGCCTATATATTGCCCTCGGGACGAAAACCCTAAGTACCTGATCAAAAATCCACGAAAGAGTCTGTAGCCTCCGTCATCTCCATCCCTAGATCGGGAGGGATCTGAAGCTCTTCCTGGCACCCTGCCGGGGAGGGGAATTCACCCTAGAGGCCTTCTTCATCACCATGCAAGCCTCCGGTGTGATGCGTGAGTAGTCCATCCTTGGACTACAGGTCCATCTAGTAGCTAGATGGCTGGTTCTCCTCCTTTGTGCTTTCATGTCTAGATCTTGTGAGCTCCGTTCATGATCAAGGTCATCTATTTGTAATTCTGCATGTTGTGTTTGCGGGGATCCGATGGATATTGAGATGCTATTTCAGATTGATTATTGATTCTATCATGTCTTTGTTATTTGTGATCTTGCATGCTTTCCGTTGTTAGTAGCTATCTTGGCCAAGTAGATGCTAGCAACTCCAAGAGTTAGTATTTATGCTTGATAGTGGGTTCATGCCTCTGGTAATCTGGGGAAGTGACAGAAATCTCTAAGGTACTAGATGTGCTGTTGCTACTAGGGAGAAAACAACAATCCTTTGTTCATAGAACAATCGTATTGTTTACTTTACACGCAGTTTGTAAAGCAATAATCTGTTGCTTGCAACTTAATACTGGAGGGGATTCGGATGATAACCTGAAGGTGGATTATTAGTCATAGATGCAGTTGGATGGCGGTCTATGTATAATGTTGTAATGCCCAATCAAGTCTTAGAGGATTCAAGATGATTAGTATATGCATGTATTGCTTTCTAGATGTATGTCAATTGCTCCACTGTAATTTGTTCACCCAGCATGTTATCTATCTTAAGGAGAGCCACCTCTAGTGAACTATGGATCCCGGTCCTTTAGTTTTACATACAATATATAAACTGTTTACTTCTTTGTGTTTACTTTCTGCAAACTTTTACTTCCTTCCATTCGATACGTTTAATCCTTTGTTTTGCGCAAAACACGTTGAGATTGACAACCTCATCGCAAGTTGGGGACAAAGTTATGTGGTTGTGTTGTGCAGGTCTCCACGTTGCTACTAGCACCGGTAGTGCGCCCATCCAAGGCTTAGCTAGCAACACCTTTGGGGTGTTTCCTTGCTCCTACTGGTTCGATTAAACCTTGGTTTCATAACTGAGGGAAACTTGCCACTGTGATCATCATACCTTCCTCTTGGGGTTCCCAACGAGCTCTACATTTTCCTAGCGCCGACACTGAGCCATCAGTTGCTGGAGTGACAGAAACCTGAACCCCCGTTAGGAAACCATTGCACAAGGGACGTGAGGGTCTTAGAGTTTAAAGTTGTGGTTAGGTTTCTACCTTAGTTACTTTCTTGTACTTACGGATGTTTGCAAGGGGTATAAACACAAGTATGTATTAGTCCTAGGAAGGTCGGTACATTAGCACAGGTTCACCCACACAACACTTAGCAAGCTAAAGAAGATTAATCAACTATATGAAGCGAAAGCACTTGACAGTCTTCCCATGTGTCCTCGAGAACGTTTGGTCAACTTAAGTAATACAATCGGCTTGTTTTTTGCCGCATAAAGGATTGGGCCACTTGCTGCATTTATTCTTGCTGTCTTTTATTTACTCGTACTTCGTTTACTTGCTTTATCAAAAACCCCTAAAAAATCGTTTGCTAAGTATTTGCAGAGAATTCCTGATCCATACCACTAGCCAGCACCTTCTGCTCCTCGGTGGGTTCGACACTCTTACTTATCAAAAATACTGCGATACACCCCCTGTACTTGTGGGTCATCACATCTCCTCTAGCAGTTCCATTTGATATGATACTTCTCCTCGGCGATTCAAAATCTTGAAGGGTCCAATATATCTGGGGGCTAACTTTCCGTTTAGCTGAAAATGATGCATTCCCTTCAAAGGTGATACTTTGAGATACACAAAATCTCCGACGTTGAAGGTCAGGTCTCTACGTCTCTTGTCAGCATAACTCTTCTGTCTGGATTCGGCGGTCTTGAGGTGCTCACGGACTTTGTGAACCTTCTCTTCGGCTTCTCGTAGGATGTCGGGTCCGAAAATCTATCTCTCTCCTACTTGCGACCAATTCAAGGGGGTACGACACTTCCTTTTATACAAAAACTCAAATGGGGCCATTTGCAAACTGGCTTGATAATTGTTGTTGTATGAGAATTCTGCGAAAGGCAGACAATCTTCCCATTTTGATCCATATTCTAGAACACAAGCTCTCAACATATCTTCCAAGATTTGGTTGACTCTTTCAGTTTGTCCATCAGTTTGCGGGTGATAAGGTGTGCTGAAATTCAACTTGGTTCCTAATCCTTCTTGGACTTTCTGCCAAAATCTTGAGGTAAATTGGGTTCCTCTATCCGACACGATGGTATTAGGGGTTCCATGCAAATTGACGATTCTAGCAATGTACAACTCTTCTAGCTTCGAACTCTGGTAGGTAGTCTTGACAGGTATGAAATGGGCTACCTTGGACAGTTTATCAACTATGACCCAAATAGAGTCATTCCCCTACTAGAAGTAGGCAAACCGGTGATAAAGTCCATTCCGACGGAATCCCATTTCCATTCCGGAATCTTTAATGGTTGCAAAATTCCTGCGGGTCTCTAATGTTCCGCTTTGACTCTTTGACAGATATCACACTTGGCGATGTAGCTTCCGATTTCTCTCTTCATCTTGTGCCACCAAAATTGCTCCTTCAAATCCTGATACATCTTCCTTCCTCCAGGGTGGATAGAATAAAGAGTATCATGGGCTTCTTGCATGATAACTTGCTTCAGCTCCGAGTCTGCTGGCACACAGATACGTCCTTTGTACCACAAAACTCCTTCTTCATCTTCAGTGAATCCAGGTACCTTTCATGTACTGATACGACGTTTGATTTCGTCGATACTTGCATTTCCTTTCTGCGCTTCCTTGATCTGACTGGTCAAAGTGGGTTGAAGTTCAATGCTAGCTAAAAATCCTTTGCTAACTAGCTCTGTTCTAAACTATTCCAACTCCTCATGAAAACTTGGCTGGTTCTCTTTGATCATGGTGTTTAATCTACACGACAATCTACTAAGAGCATCCGCTACCACATTGGCTTTGCCGGGGTGATAGAGAATGTCAAGGTCATAATCCTTGATTAACTCTATCCATCTCCTTTGCCTCATATTCAGCTCCTTCTGGGTGAAAATATACTTCAAACTCTTGTGATCCGAATAAATCTCACATCGGTTACCCATCAGGTAATGACGCCATGTCTTCAAGGCATAAACTACACCTGCTAGTTCAAGGTCATGGGTGGGGTAGTTTTGCTCATGCTACTTCAGTTGTCAGGACAAATATGCTATGACTTTGCCTTCTTGCATCAACACACATCCGAGACCAATCTTGGATGTATCACAATACACATCAAAAGGCTTCTTGATATCTGGAATAATCAAGATTGGGGCTGAAATAAATCCCTTCTTGAGCTCTTGAAAACTTGCTTCACATTTGTCAGTCCATTCAAACTTCTTATCTTTCTCCAGCAATTGGGTCATCGGTCTTGCGATGCTCGAAAATCCTTCAACTAACTCACGGTAGTATCCCGCTAATCCGAGAAATGCACGGACTTGAGTTTGAGTGGTTGGGGCTTCCCATTCTTCAACGTCTTTGATCTTGACGGGATCGACAGCGACTCCTCCTGCCAACACAATATGTTCGAGGAATCCTACTTCCTTCAACCAGAACTCACATTTGCTAAACTTGGCATACAACTGATGCTCTCTAAGGGTTTCAAGGATGGTTCTTAGGTGTTGTTCATGGTCTTCTTCTGACTTGGAATAGATTAGAATATCGTCGATAAAAACAACGACAAACTTATCCAGGAAATTCATAAAAATCTTATTCATGAGATTCATGAAATAAGCGGGGGCATTGGTTAATCCAAAAGACATGACCTTATACTCATACAATCCATATCTGACGGTAAAGGTGGTCTTTGGGATATCCGTTGCACGAATCTTGAGTTGGTGATAACTAGTCCTAAGATCAATCTTAGAAAACACTCTGGCACCAGTCAACTGGTCAAACAGATCCTCTATCTTTGGCAGTGGGTACTTGTTCTTGATGGTGACATCATTCAGCTTCTGGTAATCTGTGCACAAACGGATACCTCCATCTTTCTTATCCACAAACAAAACAGGCGATCTCCATGGCGATGCGCTTGGTTGAATCAAACCTTTCACCAGCATAGCATCAAGTTGCTTTTTCAGCTCCACTAGTTCAGATGGGTTGATACTATAAGGTCTCTGAGCTATGGGTCCAGTTCCAGGAATTAGTTCAATAATGAACTCGATATCCCGATCTGGGGGCATACCGGGCAATTCATCTGGGAATACGTCGGGGTATTCACAAACTACTCTGACTTGGTCCAGGGTTGGTTGGGCTAGACTCTTGTTGCACTTGAATTGACAGGTCAAGGTCTCAGATACATGCTCTACTGATACTCCAGAGCTACTGGTCATGGTTATGGCTTTCTTGGCACAATCGATCAATCCTCTATGTTTCGACATCCAATCCATTCCTAGTACTACTTCCAAACCTTTGGTTCCAAGTACTATTAGATTGGCATAAAATCTATCCCATGGATTCTGATAGGTATAGCCTTGCAAATTTTCCTAGCTTTGGTGGTTGAACCAGGTATTTGAACTATCATAACATGCTTCAATTTTTTTGGTTGAATCTTACTAGTGCATGCAAATTCTTTTGTAACAAACGAGTGCGATGCTCCAGAATCAAACAACACTCTTGCTAATACCGAGTTAACAGAAAACATACCCAGCACGACATTTGGCGCTTCATGGGCTTCTTCAACATTCATGTGGAACAAACGGCTATTGCAGTTGAGAGAATTCCCTGGGCCAAATCTCTTTCCAGGATGAACACGGCGCTGCTGCTGAGCTGGTGCATTCACATTGGTGGCTGCTGCAAGATTTTTGGGGCACTCATTGGAGTAGTGACCCTTGACTCCACATTCAAAGCAAGTGATCTGGGACTTGTCTTTGGCGGCAGCAGGCACAACATTGCTTCCAGTCCTTGGGGCAGTATTGTTGTTGTTGTTGTTGTTGTTGGACTTGGGCGGTGCACGGTTGAAGTTGTTGGAGTTGCCAGGGTTGTTGTTGTTTCCTCCAGACTTCAGGTTTCCTCCGCTACGATTGGGGTAGCTTGGATGAGACATCGGGGGTCTGTTGTTTCTTGGGGCATATCATGCAGACGGGTTGGGGCGATACTTCTGAGTATGGTTGGATCCACTCTGGTGCATCATTCTGCGCTTGCGGTTGTCATTGGCTTGGTTGATCTTTCCTTTCATCTGAATGGCAGAATCTACTAGCTCTTCTAGATCCTCAAAACGGATGTTGACTAGGACAGTCTGCATTTCATCATGCAATCCATTCAGGAACCTTTCCTTCTTCTTGGCTTTGGTGTTGATCTCATCAGGGGCATATTGATGTCTACGCACTTTTATTCTTGTAGACAGTTGTTGGACCTCCAAGTGCAGAGGTTTGTAGAACAGCAGCAAGTTTTCCCTTAAGTGGATCATCCAAGGTTTATCGAACTCAGGGAGGAAGTAGTCAAATGTATTCCCTCTCAAGCAACCCTGCAATCAAGATACAAGAAGTCTCTTGTGTCCCCAACACACCTAATACACTTGTCAGGTGTATAGGTGCACTCGTTCGGCGAAGAGATAGTGAAATACAAGTGGTATGGATAATTATAAGTGGTAACGGTGCCAGAAAATAGCTTGTTGGCGTGTGGTTGACGTGGAAAAAGACTAAAGGCAAACTGAAATAAAGATGGAAGCAAGCAAACATGTAACAGATCTAATTGCAAATGGTGTATCAATGCTTAGAAACAAGGCCTATGGATCATACTTTCACTAGTGAACACTCTCATATAAATATCTTATCTTTATGATACTACTCTTAACTACTCTCCGGTTGGACACTCTAATCCATGGTAGGGCTATAACAGCACACCTCAAATTTCGCTTTCCACATCTATATAACCCCACACTGCCACCTTGAGCACTAGATGGTTCCAACAAACACCACAATTTCATAAAGACATCCAACTCCAAATATAACTCATAACAAGTATTTGTGATCTCTAGCCTAAGTGCCACCATGGTGTGCACATTGTCAACTTCACACACATGGGGAGAGCAGAGATCTATTAAAGCACTTGAGTAGAAAGGTAGATCTACTTGATTACAAAGCTCGTGATCACAATATGATCATGCATAGAGAGAGATGAACACATAGCTACCGGTAGAACCCTTAGCCTCGAGAGAGAACTACTCCCTCCTCATCATGGAAATCAGCAACATCGATGGAGATGGTGGTGGAGATCGATGGAGATGGCTCCGGGGGCACTTCCCCGTCCCGGCAGGGTGCCGGAACAGAGACTTTATGTCCCCTGAATCTTCCCTTCGGTGGCGGCGGTGCTGCAGAACTTTTTGTGGATTTTTGATTGACGATTTAGGGTTTTTGCATCAGGAGGATTTTTGTAGCGCCCCGATAAAACCACTACTAGAAAATCGCTTGGTGGTTTTGTTTTGTGCATCATCATGACCGCATGCTCATGTCATCATGCCACATTGCATTTGAGCATCGTCATGTAATCATGCATGGTTTGCCTAAAACTATTTTCTAAAAGCCTAGTTTTGTTTTCTAAATATCCCCGTCTCAATTTCAGATCAAAACTCCGGTATTTTCCAAGTCTTTTATTTGTCTAAAAACTATTTATAAAAGCCTCTTTAAAAATAAAACAAATAAAAATAAAAAAAATATTTTTAGGGGGAGACAGCCGGTCTGGCCTGAGGGCCCAGCCAGCCAGCGTACTACCCCATATATGAAACCCTAGCCAGCCCCATCCCCCATCTAATCCAGCCCCAACCCTCTCTCCCCACACTCCCTGCCGCCTCCAACACACACCACACAGCGCGCGCAGCAGCAACACGACGCACGCAGCACAGCAGCAGCGCCCGCACATGTCGCCCAACACGCAGCGTTCACATGGTGGACACCACTCTAAGACCCACCTCGCCACCAACCGCCCACCCCCACCCGCGTGACCCCGGTCCACCCCGGTGGCCGCACCTGCCACGCACCCGCGCGACACACAGCGTGCTACGCACGGACGCAGCGCTCACGCAACGCCCCACACCCCACACCCGATCGATCCATCCCGCGTCCCCTGGCCCCACTACTCCATCGCGCGTGCCCCGCACCTCGTTCCTTCCTCATCGTCCTCTCGATCCCCCAACAACCCGCATCAGCCGCCACCCTCCAGAGCCTCTGCCCCGACCCTCTCGCGCTGCTGCGAGCAAGCTCGGCCACGCCTGGCCTCTTCCGCACCAAGCCACCATGGGCGCTCGCATCTCGGCCACGTATGCACGCCGGCAGTGCCTCCTCCTCCTACGGCGCCGCCTGCGCTACCAGCCGCTTCCCCTGGCCTCACCCAGTTTGCCGGCCCCACGGACCCTTTGCCATCGTCGACCGCCACCCATCCACGCCCCGAGCGTGGCCCCTGCACGCCTCCGCCAGGCCTCGCCCAAGCTCGCCACCGACCGCTGCAAGGTCGTCCGCACCGGCCTACTCTCTAAAGCACGACCACGCTAGAGCCGTCCTCGGCGTCCTCCCCAAGCCCGCCTCCTGCGCCCGGTCTACCTCCTCTGCGTCGGTCGCCGCCGCTCCGTCCGCCTGGCCTTCCTTCAACCTTGGCCGCCCGCCGAGCCCGGCCGACGCCGCGTACGCCCCAAGGTTGCCGCCGGCCTCCCCTGCTCGTCCTCAACCTTCACAGACGTGAGGCCAACCCTCCTCTTCTCTGACCTGGCGTGCTGCCCCTCTTCCGTCGTGCGGCCTCCCTCCTCTGCAAGCTCCGTGCCGCCGGGTTCCTCATCGGCCGTCCTCTGCCCGTCGAAGCTGCCGTCCTCTGCTCCCGCCTGCGACGCCCTGCTCGGTCGCTCGACCGTTGTTCCCGGCTGCCTCCTCGACCTCCAAAGCACACCTCGAGCTCCTGCCCCGACGATAGCGCCGCGTCTCCAACCTCCTGCAGGAGCTCCGCCGACCGGAGTTGTTCACCGCATGGATCCTGACCACGTAGGTGCTGCCAAGACGCGTCTAGCATGTCCTATCTCCTCGCCCTTTGCAGTCTGAGACATGTTGATCGGTACTGTTGGAGGTGTGGATAATATGTGACACTACTGCATGCCTTTCTGTACACTAGATCGACCTCGGCTTGACGAATTCTGATGCGAGCCTCCACGGATGAACCAGTCAAAACCTAGAGATCACCTTCATGGATCTGATGTACCAAAGATGCTGACATGGGACCTAAGTCCACCATACGACATGATCCCCTTCACGTGAACCAAAGACCTTACCCAACCGAAGGTGCTTGAAGAATCTCGGAATAGAACTCCTTCACGAACCCTGAAGACCCGACCCCGGATTCAAAGTCCGAACCCCGGCACCAGCTTCATGCTCTCCTTCACGAGCACCAAGACCCTGTTCCCGGAGGAAAAGACCGATCCCGGCGAGACCGAACCGAACCCTCGGAACCAAGTTCGCCAAACCCCATGTGTGATCCCCTTTTCCGAGACCCCTATTTTTATAATATATGACATCCACCTAGTTGCATATAAATGGTTCATGATTGCATACATATTGTGATTGTTTGGGAGGTATTTAGACGATTCACCTAAATTAAATATGGAGGCTATATGTAGGCGATTCTAGTCTTATATTGCCTCTATTTAAATTTGTGTAGCAAACCGTTGCCATGCTTTGCCTTGTTAAGACAACATTTAAATTGCGGGGTATCTAAACAACATGAACCTATTAATTAATTGTAGGGACCCCGGTTCCGCTTAATATTGCCTAATTGCACCGCATCTTTGCCATGTCATACATCATACATGCATCATGCTCGGTCTTCTGTCATAGTATTAAATAGTGCATCCGATGTTTCTTTTAGTGCTTTGGTTCTTCGCGGATTAGGTCGTTGAGTGGATGCGAGTACCAACAAGTTCTTCAGATAATGTATATTCAACAGTGTTTCCCAGGCAAGCAATCTCCCCCTTTCTACCTATTTTGCATTTATAGTCTTTACTTCCTCCTGTTGATCTATTGCTATCCGTATTGCGATGCTTTAGTTTCCGTGCACCACTTATATTCCTTGCAGCTCCTATATTGCCTTGGACACATCCTATTGCCCGTTGTTTGATAGATAGTCGGCCTTGCGAGTCGTAGTTGCTTGCTTAGGTGCTGCTTCGTGTCGTTGTTGTTCCACCGTTATTGGAAGGTTGACACATGCTTAATGGTGGAGATGCTTAATGGTGGAGATGATCATGACTTTAAATACAACTATTAAATTGCTAGGATAAATAATGAAAGAGGCACCGGTGGGCAATATATGCTATTTGGTTTTTCGTGTCCACTTGTGTCCCGTAGGCCCCGAGTACTTGATACCTGTTCCTTGATTATTCGCACTATCCATATCCGGGAGACCCTATGAATCCCCCTTAGCCAGAGCTTGATTCATTTCTTATTTCTTGGGGCCACAAACTAGTTTGAGGCTTTATTACTATCATGTACTTATGCCATGCTTTACTGCTTTATTTACGATTGTGCGTGGAGCACCTGTACTGTTTTGGATCGTGACACGTTTTCGCTGTATCGACAAGCCCAGTCACACTTTCGGGTTCCCAATCGTTTACCGCCGTCTACACAAACCCTGGGTCCGTCTCGGAGCCGGCCAACTTCGTTGCGGGTAGCTTAGTGGGGTGGCCCCCTGAAATGTTTTATGAATCTTGTGATTGCTTTGTCGTGAAAGCCTCGTTGGGTTTTGATTTTCTTTTTCCGAGGTTGATCGTGTGTGTGTTGCTATTTGTGCACCCCTGCAGGGTAAATCTTTCTGAAAGCCGTGTCCGCGGTTATGGACGACTTGGGGCATAGTATCTCTATCATAGACGAGCATAACTAAAGTAGTGCTATAAATTTAACTTAATATGTGACTAGTAATCAGCTTCACTACAATGGAATGGATAATAAAAGTGCCAGCAATTGATGGAACTGGGGTGTATCGTGTCATGTTATACCTGCCTAGCAAGTATCACAACTCCAATGGAATGAAATAAAAATGCCAACAACTGCTGGGTTTGGGATGTCACATGCTAATTGTATCTGACTAGTAAGTACTGCAACTACAACTGAATGGTTAACTAAAACTGCCCACTACTTATGCTATCAGGATGACTCATGCTATCTACATCTGACTAGTAAGTGCTTCAACTATAATGGAATGAATAAAACTGCCAACTGTGTGAGTTCCTCGGTTTGACTTCCTAGTGTGGTCTCGAGGGGGAATACCAGGATGGGTATGATTGGTATTAGTATCAGGTTGTTCCTGAATAGGTCTCTCTTATCCCTCTCTAATAGCCGACAGTTGCATCGAGTCTCTATAGGTTGTTTAGTGCATGTTGCGCTACCGCTTCTGTCCACCATACCTATGTAGGCGAGAGCCGCTGAATTCTAGCCTCGCCGTGTACTGGCCTCAGTACTAACCGCTCTCTTTTTCCTTTGCCCTTTGTCGGCACCCCTTTGTTTTAGCAGGTATAAGTTTGACGTCGTTAGCAGGGTTACCCTTCCGGCTTGGCCTGGGCAGGGTTATGGACGCCATTGGTTATTCTTCAGGGCTCTTAGCCTCATTTGTATCTTGTCCGTAGTCAGACGCTCTATCGTTTTCAAGGTGATTTGGATCTTTGTATATTATATATGTATTCTTGACTCATGGAGTCGTTGTTGTATATATATGTTCTATGGGTTCCATTGTGGACTAATGTGTAATGGTATTACTTCGTTTTCCACCCGCACGCAAGTGCCTGGTGGGCGTCCTTGAATCGTTTCTATGCGGGTTTGGCGGGAAGTGCTAAAATCTGCATAGGGCCGATTCGAGGGTGTTACAGTTTTATAGGCGAAGGGGCAAGGTTGGTGGCCGGCCAGGGGGCCCACACCATGCCATGGCGCGGCCAGGGGGACCTGCGCCCAGGGGTGGTTTGGCCACCCTGTGTCCCCTCTCCATCTCGTCTTCTGGCTCCGTGAGTCTTCCGATAAAATATCGACTTTGGCTTTTGTCCCGTCCAATTCCGAGCATATTCATTTTCTGACTTTCCTGGAACCGAAAATAGCAGAAAACAGGCAACTCGCACTGTGGCATCTTGTTAATAGGTTAGTCCAAAAAGTGTATAAAAATACTCCAAAGTATGGACAAAACATAAGAAAGTAGATATAAAACAAGCATGGAACATCAAAAATTATGGATACGTTAGCAACGTATCACATATCTAGCTAGGGGCATATCTAGCTAGGGACAGAAATTTGTCACGGTACTCAACTACCGTCATCCTTCCTTGTTTCAGTTCTCTGAACTCATCTCTCATTCTGGTGACCAAACCTTGGGGCGCATGGGTATGGCTAAACTTGATCTTGAATGCTTCCCACGTCATCACCTGACTGTGGTTCATGGTACGGGTGCTATTCCACCAGGCTCTTGCATCTCCTACCAGATAGTGGGTTGCAAACAGTACCTTCTCATTGGCGTCAACTCCTGCGACCTCTAGGTTATTCTCCATGGTTTGCAGCCAGTCATCAACATCTAAGGGATCCTCAGATTTGTTGAAGATAGGGGGATTGGTATTCTAAAAGTTCTTAAGCTTGGATCCATGGTGATCCTGATTTCCATGGCCTTGATTATTGTGGGCCATATGAGATATCTGTTGAAGAGTGGATAGCTTGGCTTTACGTTCTGCTCTACTAGCTTCATGGTCAGAAACTAGCATCTGAAGGATCTGCAGCATTGGGTCCTGGGATGAGCTGCTTCCTCCGGCATTTCCGCGAGTCATTTGAATATTGAGATAGATAATGAGATAAGAGGGAAATTTCTAAGGTTTATGGTTTTGTTTTCAAAAGCTTTAAACTTTGAGTTTGACTCGGGTTTTTCAAACTAACACTTCCTCTCATTCATTTATTCAAGCACACCATACAAACACACACCACACACAAATGGAAAATAGATGGTTTTAAGAACCATTCTGTGAAACTACGATATAGTGGGACCAGTACAACTCATTCCTACAGTAGTGATCAAGTGCATCTAGTCATCATCGATGAAGTCGGAATCATCATCATCAGTGTGGAACTCCATGGCATCATCCTCAAGGTAGTCGTTGTCATTGATGAGGTATGAGTGAAGATCTCCTTAGATGTCTTCACCTTCTTCTTCTTCCTTTGCTTCAAGTTGGACTTATTTCTCATGGATGGTCTTCTCGAGGTCGGCCACCTTCTTGCGAAGATGAGCAATGGTGCGATCCTTCTTCTCGTGCTGACGACGAAGTGATTGGCGATCCTTGACGAGCATGGTGATGGTCTGGTCCTTCTTGACGGCAATGGCGAGGTTGTGGTTGGCGTAGGCTCAAGCATTGTCCAATTCCTTCTGCCTATCATACAACAGGAAGTCAAGGTTTCCCACTTGGCGCTTCAACTATAGGTGACTTGGCATCTCCAATGGCGTTCCCATAGAATCACGCCTTGCAAAGTGAGCAAAGCGAGTTCCCTGGATCAAGTTGATGTTTTGTGCACACAGACGGGCAAGAGATTCATGCATGGCCCTGACTAATCCATCAAGCCAGTTGTTCTCTCGCATGGTGAATTGAATCTTCTCAGAAAGGGGTGCTTCCATCTTGCCTCTGAGATCTGCAACTATCAGCCATTGTAGATCTCCTCCGGGGTGATCCTTGAGTTGAGCACCGAAGAATTCCGGATGCGGGCGCTCAAGGTACTCTGACAGTGCATCCAGATCCCTCTCAAAGATCAGCTGGCCTTTGTTGCCTAAATGGTAGAACTTCCAATACTGAACTTCCATCTATAAGAATTTAGGATGAGTAAGTTAGTGAGGTGATAAAGTGTGTCAAATTTTATGTAGGAAAGTAAGAATTTTGAGGAACATGATTTTTTTGAAAGAATCAAGGGTAAGAGTGGGAATAGGTTTTCATAAATACTTACTTCCTTGGTTTTCGAAACTAAGTTTTTGTTCGGACGTCCATTCTAACTAGGGTCTTCTATTGTCAGGATGGCTCCGATACCAACTTATCAACACCTGGATTTTTAATCCCAGATGCCTGTTATGCCATACATCGCAATCCTAGGATTACTATTTTTGCGAGACATAACAGATTGGATATCACAATACATCATCCATTACAAACCATAATAAGGTCTTACACAAATAAAGGATCTCATGATTCAGTCTTAATATAAACAAGCAGCAGAATAATAAGCGTAGTAGTGGTCTCCATCTTCAGGGTCACAGGCAATGCTGACAATGGGAGATGATCCTAGTTGTCGTAGCCGTCCTGCTGTCCATCTTCCTGATAGTCCTCCTCATAGTCTGGCCATGGGAATAGCTAGGGACAAAGCCATGAGTACTCTTTAAGTACTCGCAAACTATCACTAACAAGTAAGGTAGTTCTAGTAGGAACCTTAAGCTCTAGGTTTATTTGCAAAAGGCCAGATTTATCTAAACCGAGTTTAGAAGTAAACAAAACTAAGTAAATGTTCTAAATCACTTAAGTGGGAACCTAGTTTTCCTGTTCACAACTCTGTTGTGGTCAAGTCAAAATCATACTTCACTTCACAAGTCATTTTGAAAACATCTGACAACGGAATAGTATGGCCACTCCAACTGTTCATGACCACGAACATGGCTATTCAAATAGTTTGACACTCTGTAGAGGTGGTACGCTTTCACCACAAAATTCGATACATCCGTCAGGGATAACCCTGAATGAATCATACTTAGTATGCAGATAATCAATCATAACCTTTCAATTACACACTCTAGTATAGGCACCTCCCCTACGAGCTTGGCCTCCTAGCCATGACCATCTACCATCATGGGCACTACATATGTGGACAAACATCAAGAGGTAGCCTCAGCTCAAACCTCCTCCGCGAGGGAACCCATACTAAGGCATATAAACTTCCGGCTAAGCCCTACCCAGTTCAGGTATTGTGGTTGTACGGTAAAATTGGAATGGTATCGTATCCGAACCCAACCATCAGTTTTCATAAAGGGCTAAGGCTCATGCCTCAATATTTTCATCATCAAATCCTTTGTGTTTCTCAACACATGTCAAAACATTTCAATAGATTGAAGCATCATTCCAAGGTTTTCATACTCATTTTCACCAAGTATTCCCATCTAAAGTGATCAAGTTTTATGCTTTAGCACTAGCCACTAAGTTAAGAGTGTTCACTAATGAGAGGTGCTAATCTTCAATCTCATGCCATAGAATGATATCTAAGTATAACTAGATAGGCCTAGTTTTATACTCTTTATGAAGGGGTATGCAGCATAGAAAACAAAAAAATTCCTACGATGAGAACTATACGCCAAGATCTATCTACTAGATACAGAGCAACGAGTGGATATACATCCATGGAGAACTTACCCTCGAAGACAACGAGTTTTGTTAACGAGTAGGAACTCGTGGATGATGTAGTCGTACGCTTGCCGATCTCAAGATCGTGATGAAGTCCAGCAGGTCCGGCTCCAGCACGTCCATCAGATCCAGCTCCAGCAAGTCCAGCACCACCAAGGCCAGCACCGCAAAGCAGCGGTGCATCCGTGATCGCACACACGTCCGGTACGTCGACAACCTCCATCCCTCGCTCCAACAAAGCAGCCGAAGCAGCAACTCCTTTCCAGATAAAGCCACCAGGAACATGTATCTCGCTAATCCGAGACCATGGGGGAATAATACTAGAGGGGGAGAGAGATCCTTCACGAGGAGGTGTGAGGAAGAAGGGGAGTGACTCCTCACCTCCCCATGGTCGGCCCCCCATGGGGGTGACTCCTCACCTCCCCCATTCATGTGGTGGTAACCCCTCCACATTAAAATGCCCCTTCACATTCTCTTTTAAAGTCTCCACTTTAAATGCATTAAATTTCTCCATATTTAATGCTCTCTCATTTAATTAAACTCTTTTATTATTTTTTATTCAGAATTTTGTTAATTACATTAATTAACAAACATTCACATAAAACCCCCTACAACATTTCAATATTACATGCAGAACCAATTTCAGCAATTTCACCCGAAACAGTTTCGGTGTCTATTGAAATAATTCCAGCGCTTTCTTAAATCTTTATCTGAAACATATTTGCTCCAAATGGTGTCGGTATCCCTTAAGTGTGTCACCCTATGGTTCGCGAATAATGCAGACATGATCGAGACCCCTCTCCGATCAATAATCAGCAGCGGGACCTGGAGATCCGTACTGACTCCCATATATTCAACGATGACTCTTGTGATCATGTGAACCTTTAACGTTGTAACTAAATCCATTTGTCTCGCGATATATTACATGTCCGAGATTCGATCATTGGCATCCAAATACCTAGTTTGATCTCGTTACCGGCATGCACTCTTTTCTCGTTCCCGTGATATAACATTCTAGTGATCACATCACTTGCTTGCAAGCTATTTCAATGTGATATCACCGAGAGGGCCCAGAGTATATCTATCCATCATCGGGATGGACAAATCCCACTCTTGATCCATGAGCCTCAACATAACACCTTCGTAGCATTGAACCCACCTTTATAGTCACCCTGTTACGGTGTGACGTTTGATGTTATCAAGATACTCTTCCGGTGTTAGCAATTAACATGATCTCATGGTCTAAGGACTAAGATTACTTCGTATGATGTTATAGAAATATAAACATAATGACTTTGATCGTAATGCTATACTTCGGATGAATGTTCATCACATCATTCCACCAATGTTGTGACATCGTTATTAACAACATCCAATGTCCATGATCAGGAAACCTTGATCATCTTGTTAATCAACGATCTAGTTTATATGAGAGGCATTACTAGGAACTTTGTATTTTGTTTATTAAACACACATATATTAACGTTTCCAATTAATACAATTATAGCATGCAAAATAAACATTTATCATAAACATGGAATAAGATAATAACCACTTTATTATAGCCTCTCGGGCATATTCCCTTCAGTCTCCCACTTGCACTAGAGTCAATAATCTAGTTTGAAAAACTTTGCGTATTGAACACCTATGGCTTTCTGGTGTTGCATATACGCTATTGCTAGTGGTTAACATAATCTCCGGATCTGACAGTTTCAAGTTCGTGTGTATTTGCATGTCTTTGCGTCTCTACGCATCACTCATTCTCAAATGAGATGGCATTGTATAAATTTGGTCCTTTGGTGAGACCTTTAGTTCGTTCGGGTTAAAATATGTTGATATTATTGTCATACAATATATCTTCATAGTATTAGCCCACTTTGAACCACACCTAGTTTGATAACAAACTACTTAACACAAATTCCCTCCTTTGCTCCTACTATAGCAGTTATATACTTAGCCTTTTGTTGTAGTATCCGTCACAATGTCTCAACTTTGGAACTCATCCAAATCCATCATGGAACATCCTTTTCATTACATTGTGCCACCCATAGTCTAAACTGAGATAAATTTAATTTGTATCTTGTGACAAAACTAGTATCAATGTAACACTTTACAATGAACCACCTTTAAATATTTGTCACTTATACATGATATATTCTTAGTTCTTCCAAAGCTCATAAGAGTATCTTTACTATTGTCCAATGATCATCTTATAAATCATTCTGGTATGTGCTCATAACATTTAGAGCATAGGACATTCTGGATATATACATATCATGGTATAATCGATCAAAATCTTCATGTGATTTTACTCAGCAAGTGTTGAAACACTTAAATTTTGATACAATCCTTTCCATGCAGCAAGAACCTTTATTGTTGCTTCCATATTGAACCCTTTCAATATCTCATATATGTTCGTCCAGCACAACCATATTAGCGCCTCAATCTATCCATATAGATATTGATGCAAAATATTCCGGTTTTTCCCAAGTCTTTCATCGAAATCTTATTTTAATGAAATTCTTAACTTGTGTCAATACAAGATACATCATTTTCAATCAACAATATGTCCTCTACATAATGTATTAGAAATATGTCTCAGCGCTCCCACTTAATTTCTTGCAAATGCAAGCATCTTCATTATCTCCGATGAATTTAAACTCTTTTAACAGTTTCATCATGGTGAAGATTCCAACTCCGCTATGCTTACTTCAACTATTGAAGTTTGCATGCCCTTTTAGCACCATTTGAATTAACAAAACCCTTCGGACCATGTCATGTACACGTCCTAGGTAATCGTTCTATTAAAAAGAACCTTGTCTTGTTTATTCAACTACCATATACCAAATTATATGTAGTGGTTGCTACATTAATCTGTCAAGACTATATATCGCTATGAAAGATCAAAACTTGTCATAGTCAACTCCTTGAACATTGTCGTAAACTTCTTTCCGACATGTCGACTATTTCATAGATGTTAAACATCCATGTCTATTTCTTTATAGATCCAAACACGACCGATAGGCTTCACGCCTTTCCGGAGGGTCTTCCAAGTTCAGAAACTTGATTTCTCGTGTATGGATACTATCACGGATTCTATGAGTTCTAGTCATTTTATGGAGTCAGGGCCCATCATCGCTTCTTTGCATGTAGTCGGTTCATCATTGTCAAAACAATAACGACTTGCTTATCAAATCACACTATTTGATTCTTACCGACCCACACGGTTCAATAGGAACTCTAATCTCCAAGATCACACCCTTTGTAATCACGGGAGCCATGAGTATTGTGGTCGCCACCGGGACACTTTGCGGCGCTGTGCTACTTAGCACATATAGCTAAGGTTCAACAACCTTATCAAAGTTCTATTGTCCTCCCACTTAACTTTTCACGAAAAATCCCTTCTCAAGAAACTTGACGTTCCAAGTAACAAACTCTTTTGTCCTTGGTGTTATGGAGAAATTCCCAACAAATTCTTTGGGATAACCTACAAAGACGTGCTTATCTGACTTTGGTTGTAAACATTTTACTTATGCATAGCATACCAAAATTTAAGAAAAGACAATTCGGGTTTTATTCCAAACCATAACTTATATGGTGTCATTTCAATGGATCACGATGGTGCTCTTTTCAGTGTAAAAGCGGTAGTCTCTAAAGATTCAATCCTTAAACATAATGGCAGTTTTATAAATGACACCTTTGATCTTACCATGTCAAACATGGTTTGATTTCATCTCTCGAATATGCCATACTTGTATGGTTTATTGGGAAACACAAATCATGGAACAATTCCTCAAATCTTAGGTGTTTTTGCTAAACATGTAACTCAAATATCTTCCTTTATGATCGAATCATAAACTCTTTATTTTCTTGTTACAATGATTTTTCACTTCATCTTGAAAGTCTTTGAACAATTTTCAAATGTTTCATACTTCTTTCTTATTAAGTAAATATATAGATATATTCACTCAAATTTTTGGAGAAAGCATATGAAGCCAAAAGATCCATCGCATATGGCTACACATAATGGACTATGCACATCAGCATGCACAATTTCCAATAAGCTAGTCATCCGTTCCTCTTTGGCCTATGAATGGAGTTTCAATTATCTCGAGGAAAGTCTCACAAGCGTCAATTGATCAAAATCAAAGACTCCAAAAATCCATCAGCATGGTTTTTCTTCATGTTTTCTTCCCAATATAATTTAAACAGCGATGTCACTTCATAAGTGATCTTTCAATCATTTGTCTTGCGACATTTTAGCAATAGTGTTTATGGATGTGATTTCTCCCACTAGACCTATAAAAGTTCATCCATCCTTTATGGAATACGGTAATTATTTGAACAACCATTGTTCTCGTAATACCGGAACAAAATAACAATTATTAAAACAAATCTTGAAGGCTAGGTTTGACGACAATGAAAAACACAATAACACTTTATTTGTTTTCGATGAACATCATCACTTATTCTCTTGCTAGTTACTCATGCCATTGCAGTTCATGAATTGCGTTATCCTGTATGATACTTCATACCAACCAATTCGGTATCCAATACCGGTATCCAATACCTAAGAACCACATTGTTTAACAAGCAAGGAATACAGCCATAACATGTATATCTTGTATATACCTAAGTTGGACATCTACAACCTTTTATTTTCTGACAAATATTTTATAGATTCTCTTTCAACAATTCCTTTTCTTTTAAAAGAATCTATCAACATCAATAGTGGTGTCATTCACATGACACATAGTACAAAGTGTAAATAGTTAAATACCAATACCTTTGGACTTGCACTTTGAAGTGGATCACCATCATCAAATGTTTGGTGTTCTTTCAAAAATCCATTCTTTAGTAATCTATTAGTGTAGTAAACATTTTACTTACATCTTCTATTCATCCTTATCATGACAACTTTCATGATCAAGCTACTATAGCCTGTAAGGAAAAATCACGAGTATAATGTTAGTTCCCGAAACCTTTTGGGAGATTCGGATGCCTAGCATCTCCATCCTTCACAAATTCTCATACAATATGAGAACATGTATTTTGCAAAATTATACTCTATCATAGTGCAACCAAACACGTTGTTTTAGATATCACAATATATTTCACACATGATGGTTTCTGAAACAATGTTCAGCTCCTATATAATCTTGATATTAAAACAACTTTTGAATATCAATAATCATGGAGGCAAACATGATACTTTAGATACTAACATTGGAATTCTTACTCTTGATTTAACACTACTTATTAAACTTCATGGAGTAAATAGAGTTTGCTGAAGTTTGCAATAGGACTTATAAACTTTAAATTGACATTCAAAACAATACGATACCAGTTCGTAAAGTAAATATCCAGAATTCTATAGTTCTATTATCTCAATTAAAACTAAGCATAAGGTAGTGAACAAACGCCAATGACTACAACAAATTATGCAAATTCACTTCGATTTAGTTTATGACAAATTGAGTTCGACTAATCCAAATTAGGAATGAACTCCCACTCAAAAACGACATCCCTCGTGCCTTTTTGGTGATTACATGAACCAAATCCACTACACCAAGTCCGATCATCACGTGAGTCGGTGTAGCTTCAATGGCGAGCATCAATATGGGCATCACATCAACTATATGACTCATGCTTAACCTTTCGGTTCGTGTTCCGAGGCCATGTCTATACATGCTAGGCTCGCCAAGTAAGAACCGTAGTACTCGCATGTGTAAAACTGTCTTACACCCGTTTGTATGAAAGCGTAGAGTCGAGTACACCCGATCATCACGTGATGTCTCGAAACACAATCCATAAAACGGTGCATACTTAAGGAAGAACACATTTTATCTTGATATTTAAATAAAGGATCATCTTATAATGCTATTAAAACGCCAAACTAGCAATGTAAGATGCAAACATCTAATGTGTAAAGTGGGATGATATGGTCCATGCATTTGATCTCTATCATATGCATCATGGTATGATCTCTATCATTCCTTTGTGTGTAAGGCCAAGGTCTATGAAACTTACACGTTGAGTGTGTTGTAAGAGTATCTATCATACATCTACTTACAACAATACCATATCAAGACACTAGCCCAACAACGATCTGAACTAGATGCCTCTAATTTATCTATTGCAAGTTTTACGTGGCTTAGGGCTTTCGGAGATAGAACCGGTCTTACCTACGAACATGGAACCACAACGAGGATAACCAAGTTATTAGCAACTCGTTGTAAATCAGATATTGACTATAGTAGGAGAGACAGACACCCGCCAGCTACTTATGCAAAACTAGTTACATGTTAGTCGTGGAACCGGTCTCATGTACGATGACATGTAAGGTTGGTCCGGGCCGCTTCATCCCACTATGCCACCAATATCCAAAATATATGAAAGATGCAATATCATGATCATCATCGCCCACATATAAACATATGCGTACTACCCGTGCAAAGCACCTAC
Organism: Avena eriantha; assembly: GCA_910589775.1. NCBI lineage: Eukaryota > Viridiplantae > Streptophyta > Magnoliopsida > Poales > Poaceae > Avena > Avena eriantha. The sequence goes on from OU342743.1 coordinate 541,722,184, forward strand.
GCATAGATCAGGCTCTGATACCACTAAAGGGGTTCGCAGCATAGAAAACAAAAAAATTCCTACGATGAGAACTATACGCCAAGATCTATCTACTAGATATAGAGCAACGGGTGGATACACATCCATGGAGAACTTACCCTCGAAGACAACAAGTTTTGTTAATGAGTAGGAACTCGTGGATGATGTAGTCGTACACTTGCCGATCTCAAGATCGTGATGAAGTCCAGCAAGTCCGGCTCTAGCACGTCCATCAGATCCAGCTCCAGCAAGTCCAGCACCACCAAGTCTAGCACCGCAAAGCAGCGGTGCATCCGTGATCGCACACACGTCCGGTACCCCGACAACCTCCGTCCCTCGCTCCAGCAAAGCAGCGGAAGAAGCAACTCCTTTCCAGATAAAGCCACCGAGAACATGTATCTCGCTAATCCGAGACCATGGGGGAATAATATTAGAGGGGGAGAGAGATCCTTCACGAGGAGGTGTGAGGAAGAAGGGGAGTGAGGGGGCCTTGGAGGAGGGGGGTACCCCTCCCCATGGCCGGCACCCCATGGGGGTGACTCCTCACCTCCCCCATTCATGTGCTGGTAACTCCTCCACATTAAAATGCCCCTTCACATTCTCTTTTAAAGTCTCCATTTTAAATGCATTAAATTTCTCCAAATTTAATGCTCTCTCATTTAATAAAAATCTTTTATTATTTTTATTCAGAATTTTGTTAATTACTTTAATTAACAAACATTCACATAAAACCTCCTACAACATTTCAATATTACATGCAGAACCAATTTCAGCAATTTCACCCGAAACAGTTTCGGTGTCTATTGAAATAATTCCAGCGCTTTCTTAAATCTTTATCTGAAACATATTTGCTCCAAATGGTGTCGGTATCCCTTAAGTGTGTCACCCTACGATTCGCAAATAATGCAGACATGATCGAGACCCCTCTCCGATCAATAACCAGCAGCGGGACCTGGAGATCCGTAATGACTCCCACATATTCAACGATGACTCTTGTGATCGTGTGAACCTTTAACGTCGTAACTAAATCCCTTTGTCTCGCGATATATTACATGTCCGAGATTCGATCATTGGCATCCAAATACCTAGTTTGATCTTGTTACCGACATGCACTCTTTTCTCGTTCCCGTGATATAACATTTTAGTGATCACATCACTTTCTTGCAAGCTCAATGTGATATCACCGAGAGGGCCCAGAGTATATCTATCCGTCATCGGGATGGACAAATCCCACTCTTGATCCATGAGCCTCAACATAACACCTTCGTAGCATTGAACCCACCTTTATAGTCACCCTGTTACGGTGTGACGTTTGATGTTATCAAGATACTCTTCCGGTGTTAGCAATTAACATGATCTCATGGTCTAAGGACTAAGATTACTTCGTATGATGTTATAGAAATATAAACATAATGACTTTGATCGTAATGCTATACTTCGGATGAATGTTCATCACATCATTCCACCAATGTTGTGACATCGTTATTAACAACATCCAATGTCCATGATCAGGAAACCTTGATCATCTTGTTAATCAACGATCTAGTTTATATGAGAGGCATTACTAGGAACTTTGTATTTTGTTTATTAAACACACATATATTAACGTTTCCAATTAATACAATTATAGCATGCAAAATAAACATTTATCATAAACATGGAATAAGATAATAACCACTTTATTATAGCCTCTCGGGCATATTCCCTTCAGTCTCCCACTTGCACTAGAGTCAATGATCTAGTTTGAAAAACTTTGCGTATTGAACACCTATGGCTTTCTGGTGTTGCATATACGCTATTGCTAGTGGTTAACATAATCTCCGGATCTGACAGTTTCAAGTTCGTGTGTATTTGCATGTCTTTGCGTCTCTACGCATCACTCATTCTCAAATGAGATGGCATTGTATAAATTTGGTCCTTTGGTGAGACCTTTAGTTCGTTCGGGTTAAAATATGTTGATATTATTGTCATACAATATATCTTCATAGTATTAGCCACTTTGAACCACACCTAGTTTGATAACAAACTACTTAACACAAATTCCCTCCTTTGCTCCTACTATAGCAGTTATATACTTAGCCTTTTGTTGTAGTATCCGTCACAATGTCTCAACTTTGGAACTCATCCAAATCCATCATGGAACATCCTTTTCATTACATTGTGCCACCCATAGTCTAAACTGAGATAAATTTAATTTGTATCTTGTGACAAAACTAGTATCAATGTAACACTTTACAATGAACCACCTTTAAATATTTGTCACTTATACATGATATATTCTTAGTTCTTCCAAAGCTCATAAGAGTATCTTTACTATTGTCCAATGATCATCTTATAAATCATTCTGGTATGTGCTCATAACATTTAGAGCATAGGACATTCTGGATATATACATATCATGGTATAATCGATCAAAATCTTCATGTGATTTTACTCAGCAAGTGTTGAAACACTTAAATTTTGATACAATCCTTTCCATGCAGCAAGAACCTTTATTGTTGCTTCCATATTGAACCCTTTCAATATATCATATATGTTCGTCCAGCACAACCATATTAGCGCCTCAATCTATCCATATAGATATTGATGCAAAATATTCCGGTTTTTCCCAAGTCTTTCATCGAAATCTTATTTTAATGAAATTCTTAACTTGTGTCAATACAAGATACATCATTTTCAATCAACAATATGTCCTCTACATAATGTATTAGAAATATGTCTCAGCGCTCCCACTTAATTTCTTGCAAATGCAAGCATCTTCATTATCTCCGATGAATTTAAACTCTTTTAACAGTTTCATCATGGTGAAGATTCCAACTCCGCTATGCTTACTTCAACTATTGAAGTTTGCATGCCCTTTTAGCACCATTTGAATTAACAAAACCCTTCGGACCATGTCATGTACACGTCCTAGGTAATCGTTCTATTAAAAAGAACCTTGTCTTGTTTATTCAACTACCATATACCAAATTATATGTAGTGGTTGCTACATTAATCTGTCAAGACTATATATCGCTATGAAAGATCAAAACTTGTCATAGTCAACTCCTTGAACATTGTCGTAAACTTCTTTCCGACATGTCGACTATTTCATAGATGTTAAACATCCATGTCTATTTCTTTATAGATCCAAACACGACCGATAGGCTTCACGCCTTTCCGGAGGGTCTTCCAAGTTCAGAAACTTGATTTCTCGTGTATGGATACTATCACGGATTCTATGAGTTCTAGTCATTTTATGGAGTCAGGGCCCATCATCGCTTCTTTGCATGTAGTCGGTTCATCATTGTCAAAACAATAACGACTTGCTTATCAAATCACACTATTTGATTCTTACCGACCCACACGGTTCAATAGGAACTCTAATCTCCAAGATCACACCCTTTGTAATCACGGGAGCCATGAGTATTGTGGTCGCCACCGGGACACTTTGCGGCGCTGTGCTACTTAGCACATATAGCTAAGGTTCAACAACCTTATCAAAGTTCTATTGTCCTCCCACTTAACTTTTCACGAAAAATCCCTTCTCAAGAAACTTGACGTTCCAAGTAACAAACTCTTTTGTCCTTGGTGTTATGGAGAAATTCCCAACAAATTCTTTGGGATAACCTACAAAGACGTGCTTATCTGACTTTGGTTGTAAACATTTTACTTATGCATAGCATACCAAAATTTAAGAAAAGACAATTCGGGTTTTATTCCAAACCATAACTTATATGGTGTCATTTCAATGGATCACGATGGTGCTCTTTTCAGTGTAAAAGCGGTAGTCTCTAAAGATTCAATCCTTAAACATAATGGCAGTTTTATAAATGACACCTTTGATCTTACCATGTCAAACATGGTTTGATTTCATCTCTCGAATATGCCATACTTGTATGGTTTATTGGGAAACACAAATCATGGAACAATTCCTCAAATCTTAGGTGTTTTTGCTAAACATGTAACTCAAATATCTTCCTTTATGATCGAATCATAAACTCTTTATTTTCTTGTTACAATGATTTTTCACTTCATCTTGAAAGTCTTTGAACAATTTTCAAATGTTTCATACTTCTTTCTTATTAAGTAAATATATAGATATATTCACTCAAATTTTTGGAGAAAGCATATGAAGCCAAAAGATCCATCGCATATGGCTACACATAATGGACTATGCACATCAGCATGCACAATTTCCAATAAGCTAGTCATCCGTTCCTCTTTGGCCTATGAATGGAGTTTCAATTATCTCGAGGAAAGTCTCACAAGCGTCAATTGATCAAAATCAAAGACTCCAAAAATCCATCAGCATGGTTTTTCTTCATGTTTTCTTCCCAATATAATTTAAACAGCGATGTCACTTCATAAGTGATCTTTCAATCATTTGTCTTGCGACATTTTAGCAATAGTGTTTATGGATGTGATTTCTCCCACTAGACCTATAAAAGTTCATCCATCCTTTATGGAATACGGTAATTATTTGAACAACCATTGTTCTCGTAATACCGGAACAAAATAACAATTATTAAAACAAATCTTGAAGGCTAGGTTTGACGACAATGAAAAACACAATAACACTTTATTTGTTTTCGATGAACATCATCACTTATTCTCTTGCTAGTTACTCATGCCATTGCAGTTCATGAATTGCGTTATCCTGTATGATACTTCATACCAACCAATTCGGTATCCAATACCGGTATCCAATACCTAAGAACCACATTGTTTAACAAGCAAGGAATACAGCCATAACATGTATATCTTGTATATACCTAAGTTGGACATCTACAACCTTTTATTTTCTGACAAATATTTTATAGATTCTCTTTCAACAATTCCTTTTCTTTTAAAAGAATCTATCAACATCAATAGTGGTGTCATTCACATGACACATAGTACAAAGTGTAAATAGTTAAATACCAATACCTTTGGACTTGCACTTTGAAGTGGATCACCATCATCAAATGTTTGGTGTTCTTTCAAAAATCCATTCTTTAGTAATCTATTAGTGTAGTAAACATTTTACTTACATCTTCTATTCATCCTTATCATGACAACTTTCATGATCAAGCTACTATAGCCTGTAAGGAAAAATCACGAGTATAATGTTAGTTCCCGAAACCTTTTGGGAGATTCGGATGCCTAGCATCTCCATCCTTCACAAATTCTCATACAATATGAGAACATGTATTTTGCAAAATTATACTCTATCATAGTGCAACCAAACACGTTGTTTTAGATATCACAATATATTTCACACATGATGGTTTCTGAAACAATGTTCAGCTCCTATATAATCTTGATATTAAAACAACTTTTGAATATCAATAATCATGGAGGCAAACATGATACTTTAGATACTAACATTGGAATTCTTACTCTTGATTTAACACTACTTATTAAACTTCATGGAGTAAATAGAGTTTGCTGAAGTTTGCAATAGGACTTATAAACTTTAAATTGACATTCAAAACAATACGATACCAGTTCGTAAAGTAAATATCCAGAATTCTATAGTTCTATTATCTCAATTAAAACTAAGCATAAGGTAGTGAACAAACGCCAATGACTACAACAAATTATGCAAATTCACTTCGATTTAGTTTATGACAAATTGAGTTCGACTAATCCAAATTAGGAATGAACTCCCACTCAAAAACGACATCCCTCGTGCCTTTTTGGTGATTACATGAACCAAATCCACTACACCAAGTCCGATCATCACGTGAGTCGGTGTAGCTTCAATGGCGAGCATCAATATGGGCATCACATCAACTATATGACTCATGCTTAACCTTTCGGTTCGTGTTCCGAGGCCATGTCTATACATGCTAGGCTCGCCAAGTAAGAACCGTAGTACTCGCATGTGTAAAACTGTCTTACACCCGTTTGTATGAAAGCGTAGAGTCGAGTACACCCGATCATCACGTGATGTCTCGAAACACAATCCATAAAACGGTGCATACTTAAGGAAGAACACATTTTATCTTGATATTTAAATAAAGGATCATCTTATAATGCTATTAAAACGCCAAACTAGCAATGTAAGATGCAAACATCTAATGTGTAAAGTGGGATGATATGGTCCATGCATTTGATCTCTATCATATGCATCATGGTATGATCTCTATCATTCCTTTGTGTGTAAGGCCAAGGTCTATGGAACTTACACGTTGAGTGTGTTGTAAGAGTATCTATCATACATCTACTTACAACAATACCATATCAAGACACTAGCCCAACAACGATCTGAACTAGATGCCTCTAATTTATCTATTGCAAGTTTTACGTGGCTTAGGGCTTTCGGAGATAGAACCGGTCTTACCTACGAACATGGAACCACAACGAGGATAACCAAGTTATTAGCAACTCGTTGTAAATCAGATATTGACTATAGTAGGAGAGACAGACACCCGCCAGCTACTTATGCAAAACTAGTTACATGTTAGTCGTGGAACCGGTCTCATGTACGATGACATGTAAGGTTGGTCCGGGCCGCTTCATCCCACTATGCCACCAATATCCAAAATATATGAAAGATGCAATATCATGATCATCATCGCCCACATATAAACATATGCGTACTACCCGTGCAAAGCACCTACGCATAGATCAGGCTCTGATACCACTAAAGGGGTTCGCAGCATAGAAAACAAAAAAATTCCTACGATGAGAACTATACGCCAAGATCTATCTACTAGATATAGAGCAACGGGTGGATACACATCCATGGAGAACTTACCCTCGAAGACAACAAGTTTTGTTAATGAGTAGGAACTCGTGGATGATGTAGTCGTACACTTGCCGATCTCAAGATCGTGATGAAGTCCAGCAAGTCCGGCTCTAGCACGTCCATCAGATCCAGCTCCAGCAAGTCCAGCACCACCAAGTCTAGCACCGCAAAGCAGCGGTGCATCCGTGATCGCACACACGTCCGGTACCCCGACAACCTCCGTCCCTCGCTCCAGCAAAGCAGCGGAAGAAGCAACTCCTTTCCAGATAAAGCCACCGAGAACATGTATCTCGCTAATCCGAGACCATGGGGGAATAATATTAGAGGGGGAGAGAGATCCTTCACGAGGAGGTGTGAGGAAGAAGGGGAGTGAGGGGGCCTTGGAGGAGGGGGGTACCCCTCCCCATGGCCGGCACCCCATGGGGGTGACTCCTCACCTCCCCCATTCATGTGCTGGTAACTCCTCCACATTAAAATGCCCCTTCACATTCTCTTTTAAAGTCTCCATTTTAAATGCATTAAATTTCTCCAAATTTAATGCTCTCTCATTTAATAAAAATCTTTTATTATTTTTATTCAGAATTTTGTTAATTACTTTAATTAACAAACATTCACATAAAACCTCCTACAACATTTCAATATTACATGCAGAACCAATTTCAGCAATTTCACCCGAAACAGTTTCGGTGTCTATTGAAATAATTCCAGCGCTTTCTTAAATCTTTATCTGAAACATATTTGCTCCAAATGGTGTCGGTATCCCTTAAGTGTGTCACCCTACGATTCGCAAATAATGCAGACATGATCGAGACCCCTCTCCGATCAATAACCAGCAGCGGGACCTGGAGATCCGTAATGACTCCCACATATTCAACGATGACTCTTGTGATCGTGTGAACCTTTAACGTCGTAACTAAATCCCTTTGTCTCGCGATATATTACATGTCCGAGATTCGATCATTGGCATCCAAATACCTAGTTTGATCTTGTTACCGACATGCACTCTTTTCTCGTTCCCGTGATATAACATTTTAGTGATCACATCACTTTCTTGCAAGCTCAATGTGATATCACCGAGAGGGCCCAGAGTATATCTATCCGTCATCGGGATGGACAAATCCCACTCTTGATCCATGAGCCTCAACATAACACCTTCGTAGCATTGAACCCACCTTTATAGTCACCCTGTTACGGTGTGACGTTTGATGTTATCAAGATACTCTTCCGGTGTTAGCAATTAACATGATCTCATGGTCTAAGGACTAAGATTACTTCGTATGATGTTATAGAAATATAAACATAATGACTTTGATCGTAATGCTATACTTCGGATGAATGTTCATCACATCATTCCACCAATGTTGTGACATCGTTATTAACAACATCCAATGTCCATGATCAGGAAACCTTGATCATCTTGTTAATCAACGATCTAGTTTATATGAGAGGCATTACTAGGAACTTTGTATTTTGTTTATTAAACACACATATATTAACGTTTCCAATTAATACAATTATAGCATGCAAAATAAACATTTATCATAAACATGGAATAAGATAATAACCACTTTATTATAGCCTCTCGGGCATATTCCCTTCAGTCTCCCACTTGCACTAGAGTCAATAATCTAGTTTGAAAAACTTTGCGTATTGAACACCTATGGCTTTCTGGTGTTGCATATACGCTATTGCTAGTGGTTAACATAATCTCCGGATCTGACAGTTTCAAGTTCGTGTGTATTTGCATGTCTTTGCGTCTCTACGCATCACTCATTCTCAAATGAGATGGCATTGTATAAATTTGGTCCTTTGGTGAGACCTTTAGTTCGTTCGGGTTAAAATATGTTGATATTATTGTCATACAATATATCTTCATAGTATTAGCCCACTTTGAACCACACCTAGTTTGATAACAAACTACTTAACACAAATTCCCTCCTTTGCTCCTACTATAGCAGTTATATACTTAGCCTTTTGTTGTAGTATCCGTCACAATGTCTCAACTTTGGAACTCATCCAAATCCATCATGGAACATCCTTTTCATTACATTGTGCCACCCATAGTCTAAACTGAGATAAATTTAATTTGTATCTTGTGACAAAACTAGTATCAATGTAACACTTTACAATGAACCACCTTTAAATATTTGTCACTTATACATGATATATTCTTAGTTCTTCCAAAGCTCATAAGAGTATCTTTACTATTGTCCAATGATCATCTTATAAATCATTCTGGTATGTGCTCATAACATTTAGAGCATAGGACATTCTGGATATATACATATCATGGTATAATCGATCAAAATCTTCATGTGATTTTACTCAGCAAGTGTTGAAACACTTAAATTTTGATACAATCCTTTCCATGCAGCAAGAACCTTTATTGTTGCTTCCATATTGAACCCTTTCAATATCTCATATATGTTCGTCCAGCACAACCATATTAGCGCCTCAATCTATCCATATAGATATTGATGCAAAATATTCCGGTTTTTCCCAAGTCTTTCATCGAAATCTTATTTTAATGAAATTCTTAACTTGTGTCAATACAAGATACATCATTTTCAATCAACAATATGTCCTCTACATAATGTATTAGAAATATGTCTCAGCGCTCCCACTTAATTTCTTGCAAATGCAAGCATCTTCATTATCTCCGATGAATTTAAACTCTTTTAACAGTTTCATCATGGTGAAGATTCCAACTCCGCTATGCTTACTTCAACTATTGAAGTTTGCATGCCCTTTTAGCACCATTTGAATTAACAAAACCCTTCGGACCATGTCATGTACACGTCCTAGGTAATCGTTCTATTAAAAAGAACCTTGTCTTGTTTATTCAACTACCATATACCAAATTATATGTAGTGGTTGCTACATTAATCTGTCAAGACTATATATCGCTATGAAAGATCAAAACTTGTCATAGTCAACTCCTTGAACATTGTCGTAAACTTCTTTCCGACATGTCGACTATTTCATAGATGTTAAACATCCATGTCTATTTCTTTATAGATCCAAACACGACCGATAGGCTTCACGCCTTTCCGGAGGGTCTTCCAAGTTCAGAAACTTGATTTCTCGTGTATGGATACTATCACGGATTCTATGAGTTCTAGTCATTTTATGGAGTCAGGGCCCATCATCGCTTCTTTGCATGTAGTCGGTTCATCATTGTCAAAACAATAACGACTTGCTTATCAAATCACACTATTTGATTCTTACCGACCCACACGGTTCAATAGGAACTCTAATCTCCAAGATCACACCCTTTGTAATCACGGGAGCCATGAGTATTGTGGTCGCCACCGGGACACTTTGCGGCGCTGTGCTACTTAGCACATATAGCTAAGGTTCAACAACCTTATCAAAGTTCTATTGTCCTCCCACTTAACTTTTCACGAAAAATCCCTTCTCAAGAAACTTGACGTTCCAAGTAACAAACTCTTTTGTCCTTGGTGTTATGGAGAAATTCCCAACAAATTCTTTGGGATAACCTACAAAGACGTGCTTATCTGACTTTGGTTGTAAACATTTTACTTATGCATAGCATACCAAAATTTAAGAAAAGACAATTCGGGTTTTATTCCAAACCATAACTTATATGGTGTCATTTCAATGGATCACGATGGTGCTCTTTTCAGTGTAAAAGCGGTAGTCTCTAAAGATTCAATCCTTAAACATAATGGCAGTTTTATAAATGACACCTTTGATCTTACCATGTCAAACATGGTTTGATTTCATCTCTCGAATATGCCATACTTGTATGGTTTATTGGGAAACACAAATCATGGAACAATTCCTCAAATCTTAGGTGTTTTTGCTAAACATGTAACTCAAATATCTTCCTTTATGATCGAATCATAAACTCTTTATTTTCTTGTTACAATGATTTTTCACTTCATCTTGAAAGTCTTTGAACAATTTTCAAATGTTTCATACTTCTTTCTTATTAAGTAAATATATAGATATATTCACTCAAATTTTTGGAGAAAGCATATGAAGCCAAAAGATCCATCGCATATGGCTACACATAATGGACTATGCACATCAGCATGCACAATTTCCAATAAGCTAGTCATCCGTTCCTCTTTGGCCTATGAATGGAGTTTCAATTATCTCGAGGAAAGTCTCACAAGCGTCAATTGATCAAAATCAAAGACTCCAAAAATCCATCAGCATGGTTTTTCTTCATGTTTTCTTCCCAATATAATTTAAACAGCGATGTCACTTCATAAGTGATCTTTCAATCATTTGTCTTGCGACATTTTAGCAATAGTGTTTATGGATGTGATTTCTCCCACTAGACCTATAAAAGTTCATCCATCCTTTATGGAATACGGTAATTATTTGAACAACCATTGTTCTCGTAATACCGGAACAAAATAACAATTATTAAAACAAATCTTGAAGGCTAGGTTTGACGACAATGAAAAACACAATAACACTTTATTTGTTTTCGATGAACATCATCACTTATTCTCTTGCTAGTTACTCAGGCCATTGCAGTTCATAAATTGCGTTATCCTGTATGATACTTCATACCAACCAATTCGGTATCCAATACCGGTATCCAATACCTAAGAACCACATTGTTTAACAAGCAAGGAATACAGCCATAACATGTATATCTTGTATATACCTAAGTTGGACATCTACAACCTTTTATTTTCTGACAAATATTTTATAGATTCTCTTTCAACAATTCCTTTTCTTTTAAAAGAATCTATCAACATCAATAGTGGTGTCATTCACATGACACATAGTACAAAGTGTAAATAGTTAAATACCAATACCTTTGGACTTGCACTTTGAAGTGGATCACCATCATCAAATGTTTGGTGTTCTTTCAAAAATCCATTCTTTAGTAATCTATTAGTGTAGTAAACATTTTACTTACATCTTCTATTCATCCTTATCATGACAACTTTCATGATCAAGCTACTATAGCCTGTAAGGAAAAATCACGAGTATAATGTTAGTTCCCGAAACCTTTTGGGAGATTCGGATGCCTAGCATCTCCATCCTTCACAAATTCTCATACAATATGAGAACATGTATTTTGCAAAATTATACTCTATCATAGTGCAACCAAACACGTTGTTTTAGATATCACAATATATTTCACACATGATGGTTTCTGAAACAATGTTCAGCTCCTATATAATCTTGATATTAAAACAACTTTTGAATATCAATAATCATGGAGGCAAACATGATACTTTAGATACTAACATTGGAATTCTTACTCTTGATTTAACACTACTTATTAAACTTCATGGAGTAAATAGAGTTTGCTGAAGTTTGCAATAGGACTTATAAACTTTAAATTGACATTCAAAACAATACGATACCAGTTCGTAAAGTAAATATCCAGAATTCTATAGTTCTATTATCTCAATTAAAACTAAGCATAAGGTAGTGAACAAACGCCAATGACTACAACAAATTATGCAAATTCACTTCGATTTAGTTTATGACAAATTGAGTTCGACTAATCCAAATTAGGAATGAACTCCCACTCAAAAACGACATCCCTCGTGCCTTTTTGGTGATTACATGAACCAAATCCACTACACCAAGTCCGATCATCACGTGAGTCGGTGTAGCTTCAATGGCGAGCATCAATATGGGCATCACATCAACTATATGACTCATGCTTAACCTTTCGGTTCGTGTTCCGAGGCCATGTCTATACATGCTAGGCTCGCCAAGTAAGAACCGTAGTACTCGCATGTGTAAAACTGTCTTACACCCGTTTGTATGAAAGCGTAGAGTCGAGTACACCCGATCATCACGTGATGTCTCGAAACACAATCCATAAAACGGTGCATACTTAAGGAAGAACACATTTTATCTTGATATTTAAATAAAGGATCATCTTATAATGCTATTAAAACGCCAAACTAGCAATGTAAGATGCAAACATCTAATGTGTAAAGTGGGATGATATGGTCCATGCATTTGATCTCTATCATATGCATCATGGTATGATCTCTATCATTCCTTTGTGTGTAAGGCCAAGGTCTATGGAACTTACACGTTGAGTGTGTTGTAAGAGTATCTATCATACATCTACTTACAACAATACCATATCAAGACACTAGCCCAACAACGATCTGAACTAGATGCCTCTAATTTATCTATTGCAAGTTTTACGTGGCTTAGGGCTTTCGGAGATAGAACCGGTCTTACCTACGAACATGGAACCACAACGAGGATAACCAAGTTATTAGCAACTCGTTGTAAATCAGATATTGACTATAGTAGGAGAGACAGACACCCGCCAGCTACTTATGCAAAACTAGTTACATGTTAGTCGTGGAACCGGTCTCATGTACGATGACATGTAAGGTTGGTCCGGGCCGCTTCATCCCACTATGCCACCAATATCCAAAATATATGAAAGATGCAATATCATGATCATCATCGCCCACATATAAACATATGCGTACTACCCGTGCAAAGCACCTACGCATAGATCAGGCTCTGATACCACTAAAGGGGTTCGCAGCATAGAAAACAAAAAAATTCCTACGATGAGAACTATACGCCAAGATCTATCTACTAGATATAGAGCAACGGGTGGATACACATCCATGGAGAACTTACCCTCGAAGACAACAAGTTTTGTTAATGAGTAGGAACTCGTGGATGATGTAGTCGTACACTTGCCGATCTCAAGATCGTGATGAAGTCCAGCAAGTCCGGCTCTAGCACGTCCATCAGATCCAGCTCCAGCAAGTCCAGCACCACCAAGTCTAGCACCGCAAAGCAGCGGTGCATCCGTGATCGCACACACGTCCGGTACCCCGACAACCTCCGTCCCTCGCTCCAGCAAAGCAGCGGAAGAAGCAACTCCTTTCCAGATAAAGCCACCGAGAACATGTATCTCGCTAATCCGAGACCATGGGGGAATAATATTAGAGGGGGAGAGAGATCCTTCACGAGGAGGTGTGAGGAAGAAGGGGAGTGAGGGGGCCTTGGAGGAGGGGGGTACCCCTCCCCATGGCCGGCACCCCATGGGGGTGACTCCTCACCTCCCCCATTCATGTGCTGGTAACTCCTCCACATTAAAATGCCCCTTCACATTCTCTTTTAAAGTCTCCATTTTAAATGCATTAAATTTCTCCAAATTTAATGCTCTCTCATTTAATAAAAATCTTTTATTATTTTTATTCAGAATTTTGTTAATTACTTTAATTAACAAACATTCACATAAAACCTCCTACAACATTTCAATATTACATGCAGAACCAATTTCAGCAATTTCACCCGAAACAGTTTCGGTGTCTATTGAAATAATTCCAGCGCTTTCTTAAATCTTTATCTGAAACATATTTGCTCCAAATGGTGTCGGTATCCCTTAAGTGTGTCACCCTACGATTCGCAAATAATGCAGACATGATCGAGACCCCTCTCCGATCAATAACCAGCAGCGGGACCTGGAGATCCGTAATGACTCCCACATATTCAACGATGACTCTTGTGATCGTGTGAACCTTTAACGTCGTAACTAAATCCCTTTGTCTCGCGATATATTACATGTCCGAGATTCGATCATTGGCATCCAAATACCTAGTTTGATCTTGTTACCGACATGCACTCTTTTCTCGTTCCCGTGATATAACATTTTAGTGATCACATCACTTTCTTGCAAGCTCAATGTGATATCACCGAGAGGGCCCAGAGTATATCTATCCGTCATCGGGATGGACAAATCCCACTCTTGATCCATGAGCCTCAACATAACACCTTCGTAGCATTGAACCCACCTTTATAGTCACCCTGTTACGGTGTGACGTTTGATGTTATCAAGATACTCTTCCGGTGTTAGCAATTAACATGATCTCATGGTCTAAGGACTAAGATTACTTTGTATGATGTTATAGAAATATAAACATAATTACTTTGATCGTAATGCTATACTTCGGATGAATGTTCATCACATCATTCCACCAATGTTGTGACCTTGTTATTAACAACATCCAATGTCCATGATCAGGAAACCTTGATCATCTTGTTAAACAACGAGCTAGTTTATATGAGAGGCATTACTAGGAACTTTGTATTTTGTTTATTAAACACACATGTATTAATGTTTCCAATTAATACAATTATAGCATGCAAAATAAACATTTATCATAAACATGGAATAAGATAATAACCACTTTATTATTGCCTCTCGGGCATATTCCTTTCACTTTATGCTATTTATCTTAAAAGTAAAGAACTTTGGTAAAGTAAAAGAATAAAGCTTGCGAGTAAAACTTGGGATTGGTATAATCAAAGGTATATAACCAAAGCATGCCTAATGCATCTTGCTTAGGTTAATACTTGAAATTGATGACTTGCATAGGTATGAGACTTGCAAGTGTTATCTTGCAAGGTTCTAGCTGGCACATAACAGCTTGTCTTGATTGGTGTAGTGATTCAAGTTGTCTTCGTCTTCTACTTGGTAGAACTCCTCCTCCTTGTATCCTTGGTCGGTACTATCATCTATATATAAATACGTGGTACAAAATCACCAAACAATACTTAACTAAATAAATTTAGCATACTAAGGCTCACACTTGATGATCTAGCATCATCACAATCATCACATGAAATAAAGACTAAGTTTATTTATCTTATTTTGAAAAAGTAATTTCTACTCATTTAATTAATATTTAATATTCTCCAAATAGAATATGGGATCATGTGGACACATGTCATCACCACATATTCTAATACATGGGAATGCGATTTAAAGTGTTGGTCACATTTTATAAAGTTTAATATTGTTATTTAATAGATTTAAAGTGACTAGAAATGCCCTAATAGCAATCTTTTGGTACTAGTCCAATGTCACTGCATGCAAACCTAAATATTTTTACATATTTAGATAGATATTATCAAATGTTAATTTTGAGAGTTGGAATCAACTCAAAAGCTATTATGGTTGATTTTTGAAAAATGTTTGAAGTTGCAAAAGTCCCTGTCTTGTTATTTTTGCTATAGATTATCTCTAACTCCAAATGACTTAAATCCAACAGGTTTGGATAGATAATTTAATTACCTTTCTAGCAAAAATTTGAATCATGCAAATTGGTTTAGTGAAACTCTCTGAATTGATTTTTGAATACTTGGACAAAAACTAGTTTAAACTAAAATGAAAAATCAATATTTGAATTTCTAGGCCAGCGCGTGAAGTTAAACGGGCCGGCCCAGCTGCACTACACAACGCAGCAGGCTGCTGACAGATGGGGTCCACCAGTCAGCGAGACTAACTAAACGAAACGATATCTTTCAACCAGAGCCCTACGATCTAATTCTAATCCAATGGTCGTGGTTCATCGTCGACGACGAATAGCTCCGACGAGGAAAATGACCTAGCGCGACGGTGAGGGTCTGGCGGGGCTCACCTAGGCTCCAGCTAGGGTCGGCGAGGGGGGCGATCGACGTGGTAGACGATGGCGAGGCGAGGCGCGGTCACGGCAGGGCTTGGGGTGGTCGAAATCGTTGGCGCCCTTCTCCTCCAGCAGCGGCGGGCTCTTGTGAAATTCTGGCGTGGTGGTGCTCCCCTTGCTCCGGGGAAGGGTGAGGGAGTGTCAGTGAGGAGTGGGGAGTGGAGTGGTGTGGAGAATGGCGGCGGGGGTGGCCTCCTTTTATAGTGCAGCGAGGGGACCGAGCGGTGCGGGCGCGAGCTCATCGGTGACAAGGCTACAGGCGGCTATCGGCATGGCGGTGGTAGGTGGATGATGCGGTGTTCCCTGGCGGTTCTTATGGGTGTAAAGGCACGACGTGGGGCGGTGTGGTTCAGTCGGGAGCGTGCGGTGCTCCGCGCGGACGCAGAGGTGTTTGCGGCGGCGTGCGGCAGCTGTGGGTCGCACAGCGGTGAACGGGGTTGTCTGCTGGGGTGTTGTGATCATGGCGGGCGTGTGCATGCGCGGTGAGGGCAAGGCGCGGTCTAGGAGAGCTGGTCGGGCGCGGCGAGCTGGCGTGCTCTGGACATGGTGTAGAGGCACGGTGCGCGGCGTAGCTAGGTGGTCCAGGGATCCTCCGCGGTCGTGGCTTGGACAAGGGGTGGCGGTGGATGCTCGCGTGTCTGGTGCGCATCGTGGGCGAGGCTGGCGAGGCTCCTGGCGTGCTGCCCACTGTCGGCTGGCAACGACCAGGAACGGGCGGCGCTCCACTATGCATACATCAAAGGGGGGATTGGTCTGGGGCTTGGTTAGACTCAGGGGAGACCAGAGGGTGAAGTGGGGACCAAATGGTCGAGGGATTACTGTGAAAACAATGAAGTTAGGCAGCTGCTTAGTTAGTGTAAACCATGTGTTTGATGAAATGGCCGAAAGAGATATATTTTGGAAATTTTTGCTTCAATTTTGGCGAGTGGTTTGATCTTAAGCTTGAGTAACTATGTTTTCTTGGAGAGGTCAAGGGGAATTGATTTGGTAGTGTTTTTCAAAAAGTGGGATCTTAACACATGAACTAGATTCAATTTTCAACTGTCCATTAAATTGATTTAAAAGATGTTTTTGTAAGTTTGTAAAGTGGGCATTGATACACTTTTACTTGGTCTAGCAAGGGGTGAAAAGAAGTAGAATTATTTCTGTTAGAAATCTTCTTCTAGGAACACATAAAGTGATTTTTGCCAAAATGACCATTTGCTTTATTTATTCATTTTTTTTTGCTTTTGCTTATAATTGGTCTAGATGATGTAGCATTCACCTTTAAACCATTTCACATCATTTGTAACAATCAAGCATGGCATAAGCATTCAATTCTACACTAATGCAAACACACATGCATTCATATTCATTTTATTAAATAAAGTTTTTGTTAACCATAAATTGGAGTGATTAGAACTTGATAATCTTGATTATAAGTTTTGGGGTGTTACAGTTTACTCCTCTCCACACCACCTAGTTTATAGAGGAGACGAATCTTATCACCATGGCAGTACCAGACCGACCCCGCCTCAAAGCATCTCTAGCAGACCATTTATCCGTTCGGCCCGTAAAATGTATATAAGGGTTGAAAAAACGTGTTTTTCCATCCGCACGGGCTGGGGCGGAACAAACCCCTTATATGCAAACCATAAAATATAATATTCTAATTTTACGGTTTGTATATATGGTGTCTGCCCGGACACAAGAACCCTCATAATAGAACACAAATGACATAAATTAAGCAAATCTGACCATTGTAAACATTCAAACGAGACACTTAAGCAAATTTTACAGAGTCAACATTCAAAGTTGTGATGGTTCCAACTGATATCCGAAGTCGTTGATTAGAGCTTGGTTGATGTCCACCGCATTCTCATTCAACAAATTCACAAACAACGTTGGAACGTCGTGCAAATCGGATCTACGCAGTGTAGTTCAAACAATTTTACTAAAACATGGACGAATCAAAAAACTTCGGAAGTGGGATTGTTCATACCTCGTGGAAGCGTCCATGGCTACTTTGGTGGCTTTGGCGGCTTGGGCGGGTGTCTCCGAGGGGTTCCGCTTCTGTTTGGCCACCTGTTCTTCACCTTCTTCACTCTCGACTGCTTCTTCTGGGCTTTGGCGGCAGGAGCAGATGTGGCGGCGGGAACTATGGTGATGGCAGGAGCGGTGGGAGCGGGTCTGCCACCTACCTGGATGATGACAGAACCCTGCCACTTTCGCATCGAGGCCCAAGAGCCCTTCGCCGCCGCGGGAGCGAGTGGGCCGGTTGCGGCGTCAGTATCCAGATCTGACGGAGGCGATGGAGGGGTCGCCCGCGCCGACGCGGCCTCCCTAGGGCTGGATGATGACTATTGGAGGTCCATGGCGTCGGTCGGTCGGCGCGGCGACGCCAGGTGGTCCGGGAGAAGGGAGATTGACGACGACGACGGAAGGAACAACACGACAAAAATGTCACTCCTGCCAACACAAAGCAGGATAAGGGTTAGGGTCGGGTCGCCATCGGGTCGAAACCTGGGTATCTACAGGTCGGAGAGGTGTTTTTCTCAACCCCCTTAAATATTTTTATGGTCTGGGGTGTTTTGCGGTGTATGCTCAGACCACTTTTTCCGACCCAAACCATAAAATGACGGTTATTATATGATTTCAGGACAGATAAAGATCTTCTAGAGATGCTCTCATATGCATACTTGTGTGATGAAATGTTGGGCGCTTCATACGCTTCAAATTAAAATAAATGATGATATTAACTTGCAATTTTGCGATAAAATGTTGATTTTTGTGCCAAAACATTTTACTCCGAATCTAGATAGATCCGAGTCCATTAATTTGGATCGGAGTGAGTATCATGATGGCGAAACAATGGACAAGCACTATGCCATATAGAATAGGAAGAAAGGAGGCAAAGTGACAAGTAGACATTTGCCTACACAAAAGGATCCCTTTGATACAATGGTAAATTTTTGTCGAAAAATAGACATTCGTTCTCCATGCTTGAAGAAGCCACGACTTATTTAACTGATATTAGTTATATATTAATCTTAATAATTTTTGAATAACTTTAGTCTATAAGAGGCGATTGAGGCGACTCTAGAACCCATCTAGAGTTCCGCCCCCTCGCTGGCGACGCCGCCTGTCCGCTCTATCTCTGGTTACCTTGGGCCTTAGAGGTGTGACGAACCATAGCCTTTCACCGACCTTTTTTGTTTAGACTGTTTTGAGTGTCTTTGTGATGATTAGGCGATGACTACATCCCTAAAGCCAAAATACGATTCATCTCCGTCTTATCCTCGCTCTAGTGGTGTGTCTAGCATCAGCAGAGAACGCGTGGAGTCGTGTCCGATGGATCTCCTTGGATCCGATCGTTTTTCGTGTCCGTTGGTGTTGTTTCAGTTCGGTCTATTCTGATCTACTATTATCATCATTGTCGATGGTTACTGCTCCGACGCGTTGGCCCTTTGGGACTTAGCACTATGACTCTCCGCTTGTCTTCTACAACGAGGTTTACTATGAAAAACTTTGCCTAGTTTCGGTGATGGAGGCGCGAGAAATTACGACGCGTTTTCGGCTCGCGTTAGTGTTTGTAGTAACTAGGTGATCCAATGAGTTTTTATAATTTTTATTACTTTTATAGTGCTCTTTGTAGTGTAGTCTATGATTAATAATAGATGGTGGATTTTGATTTTTTTGCTTTGGAAACATATTAGTTATGAGATTTTTATTATGACACATACTAAAAAAAATATTCCCTCCGGCCCAAATTAATTGACTTGGATTTGACTACGTTCGGATATATCTAACACTAAACCATGTCTAGATACATCCGAATATAGACAAATCGAAGTCAATTAATTTGGGTTGGGAGTACTAGCATCTTAAAGAAAAAAACTGCGCCTGTTAATGGGCCAAGCCAGAATGCGGCCGATGTGAGCGTCGCTGCGTCTATCTGACGCAAAGATTGTCAAATAAGAGCTCAGAGCCGCAGGATACAAGAAGGGAAGAGCGAGCCCAAAACCATTTTACCCACCGCTCCCTCCTCCTCTCCCCACTCCAAAACCCCAGCTCCAGCGCGGCGCCGGAGCGCAGAGAGAATAACACCCCACGAAAACCTCCATCTCCGGCGGCGATGGCCGGCGTCGGCGCCAGCTGGAGCGGCGGCGGAGGAGACACGGAGATGGGCGGCGGCTGGTCGGAGCTCCTCAACACCTCCACCAAGCTCCTCGAGCAGGCCGCCCCCAACGGCCCACACTTCCCTACCCTCCAGGTGCCCCATCCGCATCCTCCTCGCCCGCATCTATCTCTCGCCGCGCCCGAATCACCCCTGCTTTCTTCCGCCTGACGCTTTCGTTGTTGTTTGGCCCGCGCAGAGGAACCTAGACCAGCTCGAGGTGCTCTCCACCAAGCTCAAGGCCAAGACGATCCGCGCCGAGGCGCCGGCGCAGTCGCTCTCCGCCACAAGGTCGCTCTCCCGGACCCCCTTAGTTAACATTGGGACCCTCTCTAACCATCTCTTCGTGGTGTTCCGTGCGATTTGGTACTGCCGCTTCTGCTATTATTAGGAGGGACTTAGGGTTTCGTCTGTCCCTCTGCAGGTTGCTGGCACGCGAGGGGATCAATGCGGAGCAACTCACCAGGGACCTCAAGTCGTTCGAAATCAAGGTGATTATAAACGGGAAAAGTGTGCCTAGGGTTCATTTTAGAGAACGCTATGGATAATCTCAAGTGTTGGTCGTTAAAGCAGCAGTCGATTTTGTTGAACTCTGTTGACATATATGCTATGCACACCCTTTTTTCATCCATAAGCAAACCATCGGGGCTCTTCACTCTTTTTCTACCATTCACAGTATATATTAACAATATTCCTACTCAATGAAGAGGCATAGCTCCGCTGGTTGCTCGAAAAAGGGAAAATAATGGTTTCACTTTTCACAGTTTCCTATGTTAATGGAATATCTCAATTTTACTTTTAGAGACGCATTCCCTAGTCTGTAGGTTGCAAATGCCTAGTTTATCTTAAACCATGTTTTTAGTCTCAGCTCTGGCAATGTAGTAAATTGTAGTGTGTGTGGTCGGATATTTCTTGTTATAGTGTAACAGCTAAATCTCCTTTACTATCAATTAGGCTAGCGCATATTACCTTTCTTTTCTTTTCTGCCATGTTGCTCTGTGTGTTGTGCTTGCTTGTTAGTGTTCATTCGCAGCTCTTGGATATCATTCACTGAACTGGTTATCAGTATATACATCAATTGTGGCTTCATTTTGTTTGTAGACCACCACCTTTGAGGATGTTTTTCCATCGGAAGCAACTTCTGTTGAGGAATACCTGCAGCAGGTGGATACTTTCTCTCTATCATTGCATTTTCCCTGAATTTCATGGAGTGTATCATGAAGTTTGTATTTTCAGCTTCACGAAATGGCAATTGTCTCGTCCATCCAAGGAGCACAAAAGGACAACTTAAAGAGCTTTAACAATTATATGATGCAAGTTCTTGAGGTCGGTTGCCTTTTTCTTTTTTCTAATCAGTTTTATGTTTGAGCAGAGCTAGTAGCTATGATAATGATTTTAGATTGCAAGTTCTTGCAGCAGCTTGATATAGGATACAGTAGCTGCTCAGTTTTATACCATCAAAGTTTTTTTTTAGTTATTTGACTTGAATGTGTTGCACCTTTGAGAAAGGAACAATATTTGTAATAGTGTTGTAATTTTTATTTGATGTAACTCACAGCCCGGAGCAAAGTTCTACCGTTGAACTAATGCCTTCATTTTTCATTTTCCACGCTGACAACTCAGTAGTATAGCCAGCTTGGTAATTGTTGATTTGAATGGTTTTACTGTCCAGTTATTGAAATTTACATTGTCTTTGTTGTAGGATGACTGGCATAAGGAGAAGAGAGATTTCTTGCAGAGTCTAAGCCGGCTTTCGACATTACCAAAGAGAAACAGTAATCTAGCTGGTGGTCTGTCTCGTCCTGCTCTGATGCTCTCTTCCGCTTCCAGTCCTCAAGCTTCATCAGGCTTGCCTGCTATGGAAGTCATGCCCATACCAAACAAAACCATAATTGAAAATAAATCTTCAGTTTATGCTGGGGTTGTGAAGGATCTCAATGATGCTAGAGGACGCAGTTTACCTTTCAATGTAAGCTCTGAACTTTTACCTCAAGATTTGACATGTCAGCGCCTTTCTGGCATGTGTAGATTAGAATATTTGTGCCACCTAAAGTTCTATTCTCAAAATAATTAGGTTTTACGAATAGCGTAAGTGTTTATTTGTATACGCTTTTGTATGTTATCAGCAGGGCATAAATAAATCGCACTATGCACCAAATACCAGTAATGCTTACTGAGACCATTTTTTTTTGTTAGCCTGCTACAGCTTTCAGAGCTGCTTATGAATCCTTGTCTATTGATGCGATTGGCTCAAAATCAGTGACCATGCTGAAAGTGTGGCATTTGATTCAGGTAATAATCCTTCAATTGTATAGAACTGCATTACATGACAAAGACATACTATTTTGTTCAGAACTATATGATATTTATGTGATATTTCCTTGTTTCTATTGTTACATTGTAATTTACATATGGTGCTTTGTTTGTTTGTGCAATTCAGGCATTAGTAGGAGAAGGGTCAACTCTTAGAAACATTTCAAGAAAAATGTCGCTAGTGATTGGAGCAAGGCGGCACCTCGAGTGGGGTCATGAGAAATACATAATTGAGACCATCAACAGCCAGCCAGCACTAGTGAGTATTTCTGTGTAGTATTTTATTACTGATTACTTCCCTCTAAAATTCTGAAAATCAGAAGTAGATTTCTCAAATGCAACTATGTAAGATATCTGACTAATGATTTTTGTGCTTACCTCGTTTTTTCCTCTGTTTGCTACCTAATTGGTCTGATGACACTACTTTAGTTCCTATTTTCTCTTGTGGTATGTAATGTCGCTTTTCCCACTCTATACATGTGACATCAGGTTAATTGGTCATGTCAAGTGCTCCTGTATTGCTTTTCATTCTCGAGTTCCCTAAAAATGGAACTTATTCAATACCGAAGAAATATTTATTGTTGTAGTTAGTGGTGAGGTCAGCAATAATTGTTCAATTTACCATGCAATATTATTTTCAAGTATTTCAGTCAGTCCTCCATCATCCGTTTAATTGTTTTCCTAACCAAATGATGTTTTTCTCTTAATTATTGCCCTAGATTTTGTGAGACCTGTTCATGTAACAGCTTCCCTGTCCACTGTTAAGTCAACAATTGTAATTATTCTGTGTATCCTGCTTTGTGTTCTAGGCTGCTCTTGGTGGATCTGTTGGCAATCTTCAAAAGATTCGTGCATTTCTTCGGGTCTGTTTTGAGTTTAATGCTACAACATTCTGCTAAGCTCTTGTGCATTTTTTGTTCATTTTTTAATTAAATGCTATTTTGGGTCTGTGAATTGACAGGTCCGGTTGCGGGATCATGGTGTGTTAGACTTTGATGCAACTGATTTGCGCAGACAGCCACCAGTGGATACAACCTGGCAGCAGGTTTTATTTGTCTGTTTGATTGTTTTAAGCATTGAATATAAATTTGTAGCCTATGCCTTTTTTATTCTATTTAGTAATGGCAATGGAAAATACTCGGATAGATTAGATGGCAGCTTTGCCACTGAAATAAGACAATAGCAGTTATCATGGAATTGATAGCTGGAGCTTATCATTTCATAAGAGCATCAAGATAAATCACGGGGTAACTATTTATGTTTAGAGGGGGACTGCTCAGTTCAAACTTCAACTTAGGACAATGACTGGCCTATTTGTGGACTTAATAAAACTTATTTTTTTATTTCAAAATAAAAGCAATGATGAAATAGAATTTATGGCTACACAAACCGTTGAAGATAGTTCTAAACCTAGGCCAAAACGAATGGGTGCAGGTAGTTTATTGAAACCCTTGAATTCGGAATATGGGAAAGTAGCTCTGGGTTGGGGACCACTCCTTTTATGGGAGTCGCAATGGCTTTATTCGCTATATTCCTATCTAACATTTTAGAAATTTACTCCCTCCATCTCGTAATATAAGAGTTATTACAACCAATATATGGGTTAGGAGGTTGTAATAACATCTTATATTATGTGACAGAGGGAGTATATCTGTTCTAAAAATTGTTTGTTATCAGGGGCATGTGATCTATTCTGAATAAAAATCCTTTCACAGTTGCACACCTACGGAGCTTGTTGTTTGATATTTGGTAGAACCTGACGGTTCCTAACTCATTGTTCTAGTTATGACCTTTACAAGTCTTGTATGCATTTTCTAGACGAGACATATCTTTATGTATTATTGTTCCACCTTTTGTAGATCTATTTTTGCTTAAGAACTGGATATTATGACGAAGCAAGACAAGTTGCCCAATCATCACGTGCTTCTTACAGTTTTGCCCCTCTGGTAAAGTATCCTCAAATAATGACTATTTCTTTTTCCTAATAGGAAACATACAGATAAACATGTTCTTTGGCAGCTTGCAGAATGGATTACTACTAACGGTGCTGTGTCATCAGAGACTGCTCTGACAGCTTCTGAGGAATGTGAAAAAATGCTCAGAATGGGTGACCGACCAGGACGTCCTGGTTACGATAGGAAGAAGTTACTTCTTTATGCCATAATTTGTGGCTGTCGACGGCAAATTGACAGATTACTTAAAGATCTTCCAACACTTTTTAGTACTATAGAGGATTTCTTGTGGTTCAAGCTGTCAGCTTTGCGGGAACACTCCAGTGCATCTTCTTCTAATGGTGTAAATGAAGGCTTGGTTCCTTATACTCTGGAGGATTTACAAAATTACTTGAACAAATTTGAGCCATCATATTATACAAAGAGTGGAAAAGACCCCTTGGTCTATCCCTATGTTCTGCTCTTGAGTATCCAATCACTTCCAGCAATTCTTTATTTATCTAAAGAAGTTGGAGAGGAAGGCTACCATGTTGATGCTGTGCATATTTCAGTTACTCTAGCTGATCATGGTATTCTACCCGAGGGTGTTGGATCAGGCCAGAAGATGGGTGTAATGGATGCTTGTGCAGAAGCTGCCAGTATAATACGGCAATATGGCTCAATTTACTTGCGCAATGGCAACCTTGATTTGGCCTTGGAGTATTATGCTCAGGCTGCTTCTGCAATGGGTGGAGGGGAGGTATCATGGATTGGTCAAGGGAATGCTGATCAACAGCGTCAGCGGAGTTCAATGTTGAAGCAACTGCTCACAGAGATACTACTAAGGGATGGTGGTATTCAACTTTTGCTTGGTCCAAGTGGAATGGGAGAAGAAGGACAACTAAAAAGGTACATGATGGATTGGAGAAGTAGGCAGCAGTTCTTGCTTGAAGCGGCTCATCGGTGTCAAGAGGCCGGGCTGTATGACAAAGTAAGTTCTAATTCTCGTCCCATATGTTTTTGGTAACTTTCTGTGTTCTTGTACTTTAGGAAACATTTTATTTTGTATTTTAAACTCTCAAAAGTATCAGCAGGAGCATTGATTATTTATTACTGTCATGGATTATATTTCTGTTGAATTTTTTATCTCATGATATTCATACTTAGTACTCCCTCCGAACCATATTACTTGTCGTAGAAATGGATGTATCTAGACATGTTTTAGTGTTAGATACATCCAATCCAGTGACAATTAATATGGATCGGAGGGAGTAGCTGAG
Organism: Avena eriantha; assembly: GCA_910589775.1. Taxonomy (NCBI): domain Eukaryota; kingdom Viridiplantae; phylum Streptophyta; class Magnoliopsida; order Poales; family Poaceae; genus Avena; species Avena eriantha. Next base: position 541,748,049 of record OU342743.1, read on the forward strand.
TTGAACATCTCTGTTGTCAAAGCAATCTGATTCGTGCTAGCACTGATTGTAGCTGCTTGAACATTAGTTATCATATCATACTCCAATCAGCGACACTTATTATGGATCGGAGGGAGTACGTTAGATGAACGTATCTGAATTATCCGCAGTTTTGTCTTCTTTGAGCTACCATGGATCCATCTAATGTTACTTCACTCTTTACATGAAATACAGTCAGTGGAAATACACAAAAGAGTCGGAGCTTTTGCCATGGCACTTCAGACAGTAAACAAGTGTCTATCGGATGCAATATGTGCCATGGCACACAATAGGTTAGATGGCGAAAGCCGTGCTGTTGCTCTAATTCAATCTGGCAACGAGATTTTGGAGACAGCCAGATATTCTTCTGAAGCCAGGTTAATTACCTCTTCTGCTTTTACATCACACAACTGTTGGTTATTAATACTTATAATAATTGCATTCTAATTAATCGTGTGGGAACTCTTGCAGTGTTCAAGACAAGGATCTCATTTCTGAACAGCAAATTGTACTGAGACAACTTGAAGCTATTCTTCACATTTATAGGCTTACTCGTGCTGGACAAACTGTTGAAGTTTTGAGGGAAATCATCAAACTTCCGTTTCTTCATTTGGATCCCCAGTCTCCAAATGTATCAGTTGATGTATTCAGGAATTTATCACCCCATGTTCAAGCTTGCGTGCCAGACCTCCTGAAGTTAGCTCTAAACTGTATGGACAGTGTTAGAGATACCGACGGGACCCTGAGGGCAGTCAAATCAAAGGTATTATATTTTTATTCCATTTTTCAGTAGATATCACCAAAGCAACGTATGAAGTATATCCACTAGCATACGAAATGTGTTTGCTTCACTGCAAAATAGGTTGTATGTACCTAGCTATGGGCCTACTTGATTTGTAGCCAACTTCTGCCTAGACAACTTTTGGCTAGGCAACAAATAGGCAACATGTGGGAAAGCCAACATTTGTCGATTTGGGAATCAAACCAAGGGAGAGTCAATTATATTGCAGGCCTGCCAACAAATTGGCCAGGCACAGTTGCCTATCAACCAAGGAGCCCTAGGTACCATAGCTAGGAAGTTACATTCCTGATGGTTGGTCGCGGTTGGGTAGACCTTGTGCCGACCGCAGCCACAGGAAAAGTTATCAGTGGTGACCACTTAGGCTACTAGCAAACTGAACCTGCTGGAGAAAGGGTAAATGTTAACCGTGCATAGCTAAACCTTGTTTTCCTGCAGCTCTCACACCAGGAGCACCGATCTCTTTTTGTTGTTAAATCATAGCAGCATTCCTCGTGCATTTCCTGATGCATTATTTTTCTGGTCGGCAGATTGCGAACCTTGTGGCAAGCAACATGAGCAGGAATTGGCCGCAGGATTTGTACCAGAAGGTGGCTCAGTGCATTTGAATTAGTTTGTCTTTGAACTGGCGTGCTAGGGGGTCTGGGCTCCGCATCAGGACCTTCCCACACGATTCGGTTTGTTGTTTGCACTGGTGATATGCGCTATGATCATGTACCCCACATTGCCCTGAACTTGAGGAGATCTGGTGGTGGGTGCGAATGGTTATTTTTTGTTGCTGAACCATCGTGTGTCTTGTTTGTTGGCCCGTCTGTTGTGTAATCAGCGTCAAAATGTTAAGGAGCTGAATGCAAAATACCATTTTTTTGTTTTCATAATTTAGTAATCCATGGTTGGTTCGTCTACGTCTTTTTGGTGTGTGGTCAGTTTGAGTTATTTGGCCTGGACTCTCTTTAGCCTACAAGTCTGCATAGTTTCTTTCTGTTTCGGTTTAATCTATCTCTTGCGGGCCTGCGACCAAGCCATACATATGCAGGTTGTCTGAGTGTTGCTGCGGCATGCACGCCTGCTCGGTCTTGGATAAATAGCTTTACCAGTCGAGTCTGGTTGGTGGGCAAGTTGCAAGCGGCCCGTATCAGTCTGTCGGCTGATGTTTCCGTATTGTAATCGATGCAGTGCAGATCTACCTGTAATACTTGAGACTTGTGCCGTGGGTCCACGCAGAGGTGGTTCACCGCCTAAGCGGTGTAGTCAATTCACTACACAGTTCTGTAGTAATACAAACTGAAAGTATGCAAAAAGTAATTAAAAATTACATGTAATTGAGAAGTACAAATTTTCAAACTTCGTATGCTAATGTCCTGGGCCCGCCACTGTCGCATCAGTGCGGGTGCATCTCGTCTCGTTTTAATCGAACAAAGTTCACCACGCCGACAGCAAACTAGCTCACAGATGTTACGCGAAACCCAATTCATACGCGCACGGAAGAGTGCGACGTCAAACCTCGGTTGCAGTTGCAGCCCTCGTCTATTGCCGGCGCGCTGCCCCCAACTTGCACGGGAGTCGCAGCGGGCGTGTCTCTCATCAGACCGCGTCACCCATTCGATAATTCCAAGTTCCTAGCCCACGTGATGTCAGTCACGAGATCTCCGACTCGTGCGCGCGACTACAGTTACGGACCAAGCCGTCATCAATGCAATTATTATCGATCCATGAAAACCGAATGCCATCACCGTAGCCAGAGCCCCACTCCTGAACAAAAAGGCAACAACTCGGTCTGGCTGGTCGTCCACATGCATACCTGTGCGTTTGGTTGCTCGGACAATATTTCTCTTTTTTTGGCTACTTAATCCAATGTATGTTGTATGCGGCGAAATTTGGGTTATGCCAAGTTTAACACTTTATTTGATTAACCATATCTAGTTTTGATGCAATTTTGGCTAGTTCTTTACTTAGCAACAAAACCGATTCGGTTTCAGCATGTTTGGTTGCACTTATGCCACTTCTCATATTTGGTGACGTTACCACGCACTTTGTAAGCCGACTATGAAACACCGTATGCAGTAAATTAAACTAACAAGCAACACCAACTTGAAATCCTAGCTACTAGTAAATGACAGTTCATCACGAAGATACCTAGCTACTAGCAAATTAGAGTTCACCACGATTATAACCTAGCTACTATGAATAGAAATTTTACACACACATTGGTGGTTGGCCATAGAATAGTACGCCAACAGTTCATCAGTTCTTCCGCTTTAGATCCTGGTGTTGGTTCTGTTAGTCCACATGTCGTTGGTTCACTGTTGTCTCTTGTTCTTCCAAGCATGACAATCATTCAACGGGATACCATGGCGAACATCATCATTGCCATCAGGTGTCACATCTTCCTCTTCCGCGAAGAGTTCATTCGCACCAAATTGCAGGATCCAGTTATGCAGAATGCAACGAGCGAGAACACGTTTAACTTGCCTGGGGAAAGAGTGGGATGCCTTCTATCTAGGATCTTAAATCTGTTCTTCATAGCAGTGAAAACCCTCTCTACCGTGATTCTAAGGCTAGAGTGCCTGAGATTGAAGATTTTTTCCGTGTTTTGAGGATAGAACCTTGCAGAGAACTTATTTAGATGGTACCTTGTTAACATGAAGGGTGATAGAGTTCCAGGGCGACAAGCTTATCCTGCATCTGCTAGGTAGAGCTTACCTTCAGGGATCTTGAGGCCATTAGCTCTCTCAAGGCTATCACTCGGAATGGTGGCATCGTGGACTGATCCTTCCCATCCAGCAAGCACATATGTGAACTTCATGTCGAAATCAACATCGGCAATCACATTCTAACTAGTGTAGTGTTTTCTCCCCTGTATGTAGATGCTTTGGCTTTCGACACTCTAGCAGTCACATGAGTATCATTAATTTCTCCGATACAATCACGAAATGAAAAAAAAAATGTTAGTCCCGAGTGTAGAACATTCCTCCCAATGAGTACATTCAGGAGTTGCTCCCACCTTGAAAAAAGGGAACTGTCGATAGCTGTTTTATATCTTTGCAGGAGTTTGAGTTGATGGTGGCTTGACCATCTCTCCTCTGAGCTCTCCAATAGCATACAACACTTGATAGAAATACCAGGATATTGTCTCTGTGGATCTCCTCCATGTCCCTGAATCACTCGAAATCTCTGGTTATGTCCTAGAACATGAAGGAACAATGTCACTTGCTCTTTGATACAGTAGTGGATGCTATCTGTAAGCAAACCCCTACCCCTTAATGTTTGCACAAGTTGGTTAAAATGGCATCTTTTCCTCCGGAGCATGGCGATAGTTTCTACATCATTGTTGTTGTAGATGTAGTTCAGATTTGCTCTCCTCTCTCAGTCGTGATGTACCATGGGAGCATATTTCTCAGCCAACCTGTTATTCCTAGCAGCCGCTCTTCTCTTGAAAGGATAGAGATGTTGCCTAGAGGAAAGGGGGTGAATAGGCAATTTCAAAACTATTAGAGTTATGGCTTGCAAGGATGCATAATTAAACTAATGTTTATTTTACAAGCACAAAACCAAAATACACTAGGATCAACTAAGCTATGTTACATGGTACGAGGATACGGGAAAACATCATTTCTTGAAAATAGACTTACGGGGATACGCCGAGTATGTGCATAAATGCAGTATAAAAAATCAGAACCAATAACAAATATTATAGAGGGTGAAAAAAATGATGTTAATGAAATAACCTGATACTTTTCATTCATGGTGATATGAAGGAGTCGCTGCCTTTTCAAGTCCCAACTGGTTGTATTCAGTTATCAGGTTATAGCTTACCCAAGCATCGAAGAAATATGGCTGCCTTATTTTAATATTTAAACAGTGATACACAGTTAAAGCAACGAAGCACACATCATTCAAAATCAAAGAAGCACACATCAAATAGTCTAGTAGTTCATGCAGCGACACACGAGAGTACTTCAATCGTGCATTATTACAGATCCAAATATAAATAACGTGGAATGGAAATATGAAATAAATATTCTAAGTTGAAGGATGGGGCTTCAATCTTCAGATGTTCTCGTCTCCTACCATCTCTTGCTCAAACTCTGGCTCATCAAGTGCAAGATCCGCATCTTCAAGAATGCTAACACCATCAAAGTTGTCAAGACCGTCTCCACCAACATCCCACATTCGGCTCGACCCATTTTCATAATCTTTGGATTTCCTTGAGAGGAGACGCAAGTTGTTGTGCACAAACAACAAATCCTCAGCTCGTTCAGGATTCAACTTGTTTCTCTTCAAGCTATGGATGAAAGAATATGTGCTCCAATTCCTCTCACAGCAAGCGGATGATGATGGATGCTTGAGCAGCATCAAGGCCAAATCTTTTAACTCTGGGGCATGAACCCCGTAAGTTCCCCACCACTACTTTGGATCAAAGTGAGCTCTATCCTCCATTGCTTCGGAATCTTCAAAGGCATTCATACAAATAGAGAAATCATCAAACTGTTGCTTCACTCTCCTCATGCCATCTGGATTTGAAAAGAACTTCTTAAAGAATTTATTCTCATTTTCCGTGATTTTAGTATCATTATGAGGGCTTACGCGACCAGGGAATTCCTCAGTCCAGCTTGAAGTGTAGTACTTTGGGTTCACAGAGTGTGCCATACAATGGAGTGGGGTGTAACTCTTGGTCCAACGAGCTATCAAAATATCATGAACAACATCATGGAATACTGAATCTTCCCAATGTTCCTTTCTTTCCCCCCGATAAATAGTGACTTTCACCTTCTCTATCATGCTATCCCATATCTCCTAGATCAGATGGAGACAAGACTTATTTGTGTCAGCATCTCTTATCACTGAGTAAATGGGTTCAGTGAAGGAGAGAATAAATTTGATTCTACCCTACCACACCTCATTAAGAATCATTTGCTTCACTGATGCTGCTTTCTCCAAATCATCCTCTTTATAATTATTCCACTCATCGGAAAGAACCATTTTGTCAAGTGATGACTTGACTAACATGAACCTTCAGCATGATATGTAGAGTAGCAAATCTTGTCTCTGCAATTGCAAGGAATTTGAGCTTGCTAAACACGTTGAACATGGACAACCTCATACCATGATTCATGATATAATTCTTGTATATAAGGCATCCTCTCTAGCTTGTGTTTATCCATGTAAGTTCAGCATTGCCACCCTTGTTCTTCTTCGGATCACATATGTCCTTCATTGCAAGGTTGAGGGTGTGAACAACACAAGGGGTCCAGAAAATGTTCTTGTAATGCCCTTCAATTTTCAAACCAGCATATTTGCAATTTGATGCATTGTTGGTGATAACTTGAACCACATTCTTTGATCTAACCTCTTCAATTTCTTCCCTCAACCTATCAAATATGTATTCCTTGCTTTTCACCTATCAAATAAAAAACCTAGAAAGTATCAACAACAAGCATTGCACAACACAATAAATTAAAAGAGAATGTAAAAAAACCTCTCCTATTGATTGCTTTTAGGAACATTGGACCGCCCCTGTCATAGCTATGAAATTTAAAATCATACGCCTTTGAGGATCAGGCCACCCGTCAGTTGAAATACTCACTCCTTTGAAGGGCCAAGTGTCCTTGATATGCTGAAGCATCTATTGGGCCACACAGAGATAAACAAAACTTTTTCCCTAACGCGGTACTCCCAAGATCTAGCTCAGGTAATAGGTCACGAGATTACCGCTAGACGCGCAGATGCGGAAGTTGATTTTGCGCGTCGAAGCAGTGCCGGACGATCCCACGGACAGCCTTCCGAATCCCACGCACAGCTACACTGGATCCCACGAACTCCTTCGCCAGATCCCCACGAGCTTCCCCGTCTCTAGCGCCGCACGTGCAACGCCTCTACCGGTATCCACACATACATGAAGGATCTTCGGACAGAGGATTGCTAGATCCTGTCTAGCCCGAAATGGAAGTGGAGAAAGTGACGGCTAGGTCAGGGACTATCTCTTGTCACTCCACTTATATACACTCCTAGTTGGGCTCAACGCTTGAGGCCCATCTAGGTTGTACTCCAATCTCCATATGGATCTAATCCACATGGGCTCCTTACCCTTAAGTGTGTGACCCTGTAGGTTCACGTACACCTGGACACGATATGAGCTACTCCTCCAAGTATCCCGTCATGGCTTTGAGTCCAACTCACTCCCATGAACACTCGGTCTCAAGTCGATAGATGGTAGCGGCCTCTAGCAAGACGTGCCAACTCCCAAGTATCGTAAAGTCAGAAGACGAACCTTCAATGTGACTTTCTTCTAAGTCCCTTTGCCTCACGATATATCTGTTAACCTATAGGCGAGTAGTTGTCATCCCTTTAATAGCTTAACTCTCTTCTTGTACCATGATATGTGATTTACTGGACTAACTCTTAGTCCGACTCATCAGTTAACACTTAACTGAGTAGCGCATGGCCATGCTTCCGAATCATATCACATGAGAGGACCCAGAGAATATCTCTCCATTACGGAGGGGCAAATCCCATCTTGGTAATCCACGTCACGCAGCTTGCTTCACAACCAACCCGAACTCTACCTTTATAACTGCCCATTTACGGAACAACGTTTGATAGAACCTAAGTTGGCGATTCACAACTCGGATCATGCAATCACCTCAGGTCAAATGATTCCATTGCTTGAGACTGCAAATGACAACATGCTCGTTGCATCTCAAGTGTGGGTCAGTCCGACTCGCTAAACTCTTTAGCCGAATCAGTGTAAGTCGGAATAACATCACCATGCCCATGACAAGTGGAACCGTATCATCAGCCGACTTGCACATTGGTCTAAGTTGTGTGTCTAGCACAACCTCAATGACCAAGGACAACCTAGTATGAACAATAATGAATATATAGTTCCACAACTGAATCACGTATTCAGTGATACATATCCGATGTTCATACAAGGACAACTTTAATTTATGAATACTCTAGGAAATATCATCAGCCATGATTGCCTCTAGGGCATATTCCCAACAGTCTTCCACTTGCACTAGAGTCAATCATCCCGACATCATATGCCTAGGAATCTAATGCACATGGCTTTACGTGCGCCTCATGCTTAGGCTGTGGACGTGGCTTTGTCAATGGATCTACAACGTTTGCATCCATGTGTACCTTGCATAACTTGATATCACCATGATCCACGAACTGGCGAATCAGGTGGTATCGCATGAGTATATGTTTGTTCTTCTGGTGTTGTCTAGGTTCCTTGGCTTGTGCAATAGCACCATTGTTGTCATAATACACACCTAACGGATTGAACGAGCCCTGAACCACATCAAGATCAATCAGGAAATTCCTGATCCAAACAACTTCCTTTGCCGCCTCCGAGGCAGCAATATACTCAGCCTCTATTGTAGATGCAGACACAGTATCTTGCTTGGAACTCTTCCAGCTCACAACCCCTCCGTTCATTATGAACACGTACCTAGATTGCAAACGAGAATCATCAGAGTCAGTAAGGTAACTCATATTCGTGTAACCCCTTACACTGAGTTCATCCTCACCTCCATAAACTAGGAATACATCCTTAGTCCTTCTCAAGTACTTAAGAATGTTCTTAACTGCTGCCCAGCGGATTTCTCCAGGGTCAGCCTGGTATCTGCTCACAACACTTAGAGCATAGGAAACATCCGGCCTAGTACAAATCATGGCATACATGATGGACCCGACTGCCGAAGCATACATAATCGCACTCATCCTACTTTGCTCATCCGTTGTCGAGGGACACTGAGTCTTGCTAAGTCTTATGCCATGGGACATCTGTAAGAACCCCCTCTTAGACGATTCCATGTTGAACTTCTTCAACACTTTGTCCAAATATGTACTTTGGCTCAATTCAATGAGCCGCCTGGATCTATCTCTATAGATCTTAATTCCTAGTATATAGGTTGCCTCACCCAAGTCCTTCATTGAGAAACTCCTTTTCAATGACTCCTTGGTTTCTTGCAACATCTGAGCATCATTTCCAATCAATAATATGTCATCCATATATAAGATCAGAAAGCTTACTTTGCTCCCACTAAACTTCTTGTATAAACAAGAATTATGATCACACTTGATGAAGCCAAACAATTTGACTACCTCATCAAAACGAATGTTCCAACTCCGAGATGCTTGCTTCAACCCATGAATAGATTTATGAAGTTTACATACCTTGTCAGAATTAGCCGGATCGACGAAACCCTCGAGCTGTATCATATTAATTTTTCATTAAGGAAAGCCGTTTTGACATCCATCTGCCACATCTCATAGTCGAAATAGGCTGCTATAGCTAATATGATCCGAACTGATTTAAGCATCGCTACGGGTGAGAAAGTCTAATCGTAGTCAACTCCTTGAACCTGCTGGAACCCCTTCGCGACAAGCCGTGCTTTATAGATAAAAACGTTTTCATCCATATCAGTTTTCTTCTTAAAGACCCATTTGCACTCGACGGGTCTTGCACCGTCTGGCAGATCAACCAAGTTCCAAACTTGATTATCACTCATGGATTTAACTCGGATCTCATGGCTCCAAGCCACGACTCGAAATCAAAACCCACCATCGCTTCCGAATAAGTTGCTGGCTCATCACTGTCTAATAGTAATACATCACGAAAACTTCGCAATCTTGCCGATCTTCGCGGTGTAGGTGCAGCCACCGGATTATCGTGAATTGTCCTTGCAACCATACCGCCATCCCATCCTGCTTACGACCTGATGGTTTTGGTAGAGAAGCAGGAAAGAATTAGCGTGAGGTGGAGCTTGAGAGGACCCATCCATCAACCAAGCCCACGTGGTCGATCTGCTTCTTCCCCGGCGTCCGGCGAGGAGATAAGCGCGGGATTGATTGAGGCTTGACATCAACCCGGCCGGTCTTTTCTTGACGTGCACCACCACCAGACTAGGGTGCTGTGAAGAGAAGCTTTGCGCCCATTATAATTTTCGGAGGGGGTTGACGCGTACGCTGACGCTGTGGAGTTAGAATTCAGTGACCCGCCGAAGGAGCAAAGAATCGTCATCTTGGTGCTTGCTTGGACCTTCTTTTTTTAGCCCACACGCCACCACCTCCCCTAACAAAGCAACGCTGTTGAGTGTTGACGATAAATAAACTCTTTTTTTGAATAATAAAGAAGATGGAGAAGAAAGAAGCGTAAAGGCTCCTGGATCTTGAGTTGTTGATAAGTTAAAGAAAAGAGTAGTAGGCCTATCTAGATTCTCTGGCCTACGGAAACAACACCCATACTAGAACAACTGTAGAAGAAGAGAAGGAAACCGAACGGAGATGGAAAAACAAGACTCTGTCTCTGCCTGTCAACAAGAACCTCAGAAAGAAAGAACATCCCATACGCACTAGTTAACTTTAGAATTTCCCTTTTACATCGTCTGTCTGTCACTCGCGTCTGATTCTGACGGAGCACGGCCCAATCCCCAACTCCCGATTCCAGCCATTCTCGGTAACACCCCAAAGCACCACTAGTAGTAGTAGGTAGGCTAGGAACACAAGGTAGTAGTGCAGTATAAAAATACTCTTACTCCTAGCGCGGCAACATCCAACAACAAGGTGAAGCCTCCCTTCCTTCAGGCCAGATCTCCGAAGCCTCCGCCTCCGCCCAACCGAGACAAGAACACCGCCAATGGATATGGAGCTCGACGCGGCTCGCCACGGCTTCGGCAAGATGGGCTTCGGGTACGTGCCGGCTAGCTAGCTCCCCTGTTTGTCTGTCTGTTGGGCCTATGGATCGGCAGCTGACTGACCGACTGCTTGGTTGTGCGTGCGTGCGTGCAGATGCAAGCACTACCGGAGGCGGTGCAGGATCCGGGCGCCCTGCTGCAACGACGTCTTCCACTGCCGCCATTGCCACAACGAGTCCACGGTCTGTTCTGCTCTGCTCGCTTCCACTCATATCATGCATGCCCTCTCTCTCCCATCCTGACATCTGTTTCGATCTCTGCCTTTCATCTACATGTTGTTCTTGGACTGGGCTTTAGAAAGACGGGCACGAGCTCGACCGCCATGCGGTGGAATCGGTGTGCTTCCACCCCCCTCCCTCTCTCTCTCTCTCTCTCTCTCTCTCTCTCTCTCTCTCTCTCTCTCTCTCTCTCTCATGTTTGTGCTTCATTGCTCATCTTCTTTATCCTGCTGGCCGGCCCCAACAAAGCAACTTTTTTCCTCCGTTGCAGGTTATCTGTCTCGTCTGTGACACCGAGCAGCCGGTGAGCCTCCTCTGTTTTGCACTTTGTTACTACTAGCTTCGGTTCCAGTTTCCTGTGTTTGTTTGGGAATAACTGACTGGTGATCAGATCGCGCAAGTGTGCACCAACTGCGGCGTCTGCATGGGGGAGTACTTCTGCAGGACGTGTAAATTCTTGGACGACGATGTGAGATTCCGTTTCCCCCTTGTGCTCGAGTACTAGTATAGTTGATGGTGGTTGGGGTTGTTAATGAGATCTTGCTATCCTGCAGGCTGACAAGGAGCAATACCATTGCAAAGACTGCGGCATCTGCAGGTATGCTTCCTCTAATTTTAGAATCTAGGGAGTTGACCCAAGTGGTTGTGATGATCGTATTACAAAATTCATAGCTGGAGTTTCCTACATTCATAACTGGAGTTTCCTACATTCATAACTGGAGTTTCCTACTATTTGAGTTGTACTTTTGACCCTTGCCGAGCTGACTGAAACTGTGTGGTGCATTTCGACAGAGTCGGAGGGAAGGACAACTTCTTCCACTGCCACAAGTGCGGTAAGCAAGCACGCCCCCCCCCCCCCCCCCCCCTTCCCATCGATGATTCATTCAATCGTAATTTGGATGATCTTGCTCCGATTCCAACGTGTACCTATCCGCAGGATCGTGCTATTCGGTTACTCTCCGCGACAAGCACCGCTGCATCGAGGGCTCGATGAAGAACAACTGCCCAATCTGCTACGAGGTGTGCCCCTGTGTCTGTCTGTCTGTCTGTCACACATTACAAAATATATATACAGTGGCGATGGACACGCAGCAGTACCTACATGTTTTTCTTCAGAACAGAGTAATGTACTACAAACCAATGTTAAATTGCGGTTGCAATGCAGTACCTGTTTGACTCTCTGAGGGAGACATCCGTGCTGCGATGTGGGCACACGATGCACTTGCAGTGCTTCCACGAAATGCTCAAGCACCACAAGTAATCGCGCCCATGCCTGTCTATCTATCTCCCTACCTCTCCCACACATGCACATGACTTGACAAGCCATCCATTTCGTGTGATCTTGTTTCTCCTGCTCCTGCCTAGATATATAATGCTATCGGATCCGGATTTTGCAGGTTCACTTGCCCCATGTGCTCGGTCTCTATCTTTGACATGGAAAAGTTCTTGAGGGCATTAGATGCCGAGGTAGTAAGTATGTCATATATAGTATTTTCGATCTTTCTCGTCTCATTTTTTCCATTCAAAATCGTGTGACAGGGTTTAATTTTTTTTCTTCAGATTGAGGCGAATTTATTGCACACGGTTTACATGGGGAAGGTCAGTGGCCATGTGACACACACTTGCTTTATACCTTGTAGTACTATCCAGTTATTAACTAAATAAATCTGGTGGCTTTCTGATGCCATCACTCCTGGGCCTGGCATGTGTTTGTTGGTTGGTGCAGGGGTGGATCGTGTGCAACGACTGCAGGGACACGACGCGAGTGTACCCGGGCATGGCAGGCCAGAGGAAGTGCTGCCACTGCCAGTCCTACAACACTTGCAGGGTCGCTCCCTCGGTGCTCCCGGCCTAGTTGGTAGCTGCTCCTGTCGGTGAAGGTTATTATTATTTAGCAGCTGCCATTGATGTATTAATTCCAGTCTAAAATGAACTGCGCAAGATTATTACGTGCGGTACAGATTTATATGTATGTACCGCAACAATTTGCGAGGAACAAGGAATGAATAGAAAGGCACTATTTTTGTTGCTCACATGACTGTTCCTGTACTCGTGCTCAAATAGTGTGTTTTGTTGTATGCATGAAGCTTAATCATACAAGCGAGATGTAACAATTTCAAATTTAAATATGCACGTATTTAGCCGTCTACATAACCTATCGGGGTCAGACTAGTTTGAACCTGGTTTTCGAGGAGGGCCCACCGAGAGCGGAATAGACTCCGGGGCGATCGTGCTGGGGGCTAGGGTTTTTCCTCTTGAGGGTGGCGAGATCGGCGGCGGAGACGGTCTTGACGGCGATACCTGATCTACGCGACGGGAGCAGAGTCTAGGTAGAAAAACTCATCTAGTAGGCGTGCGACAGGCTGTGGGATGGCGTCCCAGAAGCGTTCGGATGGTGGAGGTGGCGGCTCATCTAGGGCACCGTCTAGATCTCCATTAAACGCAGGGGCGGCGAATGATCTCGCGGCGGGACTGTCCGCGAAGAGGGGTGATCTTCTTCTCATAGACAAGGAAGCTTCAGGTCTGGTCATCGGGGGTGTGGATGCTGTCAAGGCCCCGTGCCCCGAGTGGGCGGTTGTGGGCAAGGTCTGCTCGCCGCGCAAGCTGGTGATCGGCACTCTGGAGAGGGATATGCAACACGCGTGGGGTCTTCATGGATCTGTGTTGTTCTGAGATCTAGGCGACAACGGGTTCATGGTTAAGTTTAACTCAGAGGGTGATTGGAGACATATGTTGAAGAACGGGCCTTGGCAACTGGATTTTCACGTGATCCTGCTGAATGACTATGATGGTCACACTCGCCCGTATGATATGGTGTTTGATTCCATAGATATCTGGGTAAGGGTGTTGGATCTCCCCATGGATATGATGAACAGTGCCTATGGTAAGCTGATTGGGGGATGGATTGGCAAATTCAACTTAGTGGATGTTGACGAGGAAGGTTTAGCCTGGGGCAAGGATCTACGTATTCGGGTGGCGGTGAGAGTGGATCAACCGTTGCCATGAGGTGTGAACCTAAAGGAAAGTGCCGATGAGGTGGAAGGTAGATGGTTTGATCTGAAATATGAAAAAGTTCCACACTTTTGCTTCGATTGCGGTTGTCTTGTGCATTCGAAGGAAGGGTGTGCTGTGGAAAAAGTTGAGGTATAACAAGGGGGAGTGGCTGAGAGCTTCACCGTGGAGGAGTTATAAACCCCCACTGTATGCATGTCCCGCGGTGTCGGTCGGAAGTTTCAGTGGTATGTCATCTAGGTCAGGCTCAAAAGACAATGGGGGGGGGGGGGGGGGGGGGGGGGGGGGGGGGGTTGTTCGTGATATCCCACCTAGGAGAAATCTTGCAAGTGAATTCTCGCACTCTAGTTTCTCCCACACTAGTGGGGAAGATAGGAGGTGCGACGCGGATGAGGTCTTGAGTCTGGTCAAACGAGTATAGGCAAGGGATAAGGAGCTGCGCAATGGCAATGGAGGAGCAAAAAATAGATCATGCACGTTTCAGCGTCAGAGGAAGCTGAAGCCAGATGCATAGGGAGATACCCTGCATGTGCCACCGGGCACAAAGAGCAGGAAGCGTGGATAGAAGCAAGTCTGTAAGCCGGTAACCGTCCAAGTTGTGGGGGTGGGAGGGGTAGAAGCACCTGGAAAACACCAGCGCACAAACTCTGTCTTTGATAGATTGGTCAAGCCTGATAGTGTGCAGGAGGGGCAGCGTTCTAAATTAGTGTTTAACAGGCTAGAAGACCCAACGGCGGACCCTGCAGCGCAGGGCCGTTCAGATCAATGAATCTGATGGCCCTTAACTATCGTGGACCAGGGTTGGACGCGGAAGTGGGCGAGCTTAGAGACCTGGTGAGGTCCTACAACCCGGCAGTGGTGTTTCTTAGTGAAACAACAATGAAAGCACAAGCTTTAAAGCGGATCAGATGGAGTCTGGGGTTTTGTAATGGAGTGGAGGTGGACTACAAGGGCAAGAGTGGTGGCTTGGCACTCTGGTGGAGAGATGGAGTCGACGTCACAGCCAGGCCGTGGTGCCAATACTATGTGGATACGAAGATCAAGATGGGGGATGTTGAATGGCATTTCTCGGGAATTTATGGAGATCCGCGCACGGAGCTTCGGCACAAGACATGGGAGGTCATACGTTTTCTGCGGGCCTAGGACAATCTTCCATGGTTATGCGTGGGTGATTTTAATGAGATCCTACGACAACATGAGAAGCTAGGTGGCAACGAGAGAGGTGCGTCTCAGATGGAGAATTCCCGTAACTGCTTGTCCGAGTGCAGATTAGTGGACTTGGGTTTCTCTTGGTACCCCTATACATGGAATAACAGACGATCTAGTGCTGCAAATGTCGAAGCAAGGTTGGATAGAGCCACATGCAATGATGAGTTCTCTCATGCTTATCCAGGAACTGTGGTCGAGCACATAGCCACTGAAGAAACCGATCACCTTGCTCTTCTTATCAGGGTGGCCTCGGCGTGCCCAAGCAGATCGAGGCTGAACCCACGGGGGTTTTGCTTCGAGAAAATGTGGACTAGGCACGAGGACTTCCAGACCATGATTGAAAAGGTTTGGGAAGAAGCATACCAAGGAGACAGGGAGTTGCATGTGACCTGGAACAGGCTGAAGCGTATAACGGGGAGCATGCAGTCGTGGAGCCGAGAGGTGTTTGGTTGGGTTAGGAATAATATCAAGTGCCTGCGTGACTAGCTGGATTGTGCCCGGAACTCCTCGATGATGTCTGGTGATTCTCTGGAGACTCGGGCTATAGAACAACAACTTCATGAACTATACGAGAGGGAAGAAGTTATGTACATGCAGCGGTCTTGGATTGATTGGCTGACTCTGGGAGACGGGAACACCCGCTATTTTCAGAATATGGCGTCTCACCGGAGACGAAAGACTACCATACATGCTTTATGCGATGGCAGTGGTGTTCGTCTTACTATGGATGTTGAGATGCATGCACTGGCAATGCGCCGGCTCGTGATTTCTATGCTACTCTTTACGGTCTGAAGGAGCGAACAATATGGATCAAATTTTGGATCGAGTGGCTCTACTGGTTAATGATCAAATGAATTCGAAGTTGCTGGCGCCCACCACTGATGTGGAGATTGAATAATCTCTCTTTCAGATGGGACCAACTAAGGCGCTAGGGCCAGATGGGCTCCCGATGTTGTTCTATCAACGACACTGGTCGTTTCTAAAGAGTGAGGTTTGTAAAGTGGTTCAGGATTTTCTGGATGGTTTTGAAATATCTAAGGATTTCAATGACACAATTATAGTCTTGATTACAAAGGTGAATTCCCCATAGTTACTTACTCAATTCAGATCCATTAGCCTTTGTAACGTATTGTACAAGATTGCTTCTAAGGTTGTGACAAAAAGGCTTAAGATCATCCTTCCCATCTTGATATCTAAAGAGCAGAGTGCGTTTGTGCCAGGGCGCCTAATCACGGATAATGTTTTTATTGCCTATGAGTGTGTCCATTCCATCATAACGAAGAAGAGAAAGAGACCTTTGTGTGTTGTCAAGCTAGACATGGTGAAGGCGTACGACATAGTGGAGTGGATTTTCCTTGAGTAGATGATGATCAAGATGGGGTTCTCCCATGTGTGGATCGAGATGATAATGAGATGTGTGACCTCAGTGAGGTTCTCGGTTAGAGTGAATGGGGGTATTTCAGATTCTTTCATACCATCGAGGGGGCTGCGGAAGGGTGACCGTCTCTCACCCTATCTCTTCCTTTTTTGCGTGGAGGGTTTCTCTACTATGCTAAAGAAAGCTCAGGAGGACAGACTGCTGAAGGGCGTTACATTAAGTTCATATGGGCCTCATATAACCCATCTTCTTTTTGCAGATGACAACATTGTTTTTCTTGAAGCATATGTGGAGAGCATGAAAGCACTAAAGGAAGTCCTTCTAGCGTATGAATCAGCGTCGGGACAGAAGGTCAACCTCCAGAAATCATCAATTTTCTTCGGTGAGGGGTGCACTCCAGAGGGTAAGGCTGAACTCCAACTTGCTATTGGGGGTCAGGGATGAAGCTCTGAGTGAGATCTATCTAGGTCTTCCAACTGTTGTGGGCAGGTCTAAGGACAGTTGTTTTCAGTACATCAATGAAAGATCCAGGGCTAAAGTATGCAGATGGGAGGGCCAGGGTCTCTCGACGAAGGCCAATGAAATCTTGGTAAAGTTGGTCTTAAAGTTGACACCAATATACCCCATGAGCTTCTTTCGGTTTACTAAAAAACAATGCAAAAAAGCTAAGCTCCATCTCCTCCAATTTTTGATGGGGAGAGGCTGATGACGCGTGCAAGGTTCACTAGATCTCTTGGGTGATATGTGCCTTCCGAAGCAGGCAGGGGGAATGGGTTTCCGTGATATTGAAGCCTTTAATGCTGCTCTGCTAGCAAAACAGGCCTGGGGGATTTTAACTGTCCCTGAATCCTTATGTGCTCATGTCCTTCAGGCGAGATACTTTAAGAACTCATACCTCCTGCATGCGGGATGTCTAGGGGTGGTTCTTTCACCTGGCGAAGTATTCTTCATGGAAGGGACCTGCTCAAGCAGGGACTAATCTAGCGTATTGGTGATGGGTCGAAAGTTGACATCTAGAAAACCCACTGGATCCCAAGAGAGGGTGCCTAGTTTCCTCTTGGGCGCAAGGCCAATGATCCTACATCGCCTATTGTCAAAGTCTTCGAGCTACTGAATGCTGATGGCACCAGTTGGAACTTGGACAAACTGCACCAATATTTCCATGAGTTTGATGCTAATGACATTAAGAAGATCATTGTTGGAGGGCAGGGTTCTCAGGACTACCTTGCTTGGAATTTGACAAAGAACGACTATTTTTCTGTAAGATCGGCATATCATCTCATGATGAAAATGAAGAAGTGGTGGGAGGCCTTTGCCGAATCTTCTAACTCTGTTGTCCCACAAAGGGTGGCTGGGTCTCTGGAATGCCAATGTGCAAGGAAAAATTAAAGTGCATGTGTGGAGATTATTGAAAAATGGCTTGGCTCTTGGGGCTGAACTTCAGCAGCGTCGAATAAAGGGAGGGATCTCTTGTGTTGCTTGTGGCAGGGAGGAGACAGACCTCCACCGGTTTTGGCACTGCCCTCATGCTCTTCTGATTTGAGATCATATCTGAGAACAAGTGACAAACGTTGTGGCTTTCCCTCTTGAGGATGTACATGATCAAAGGGACCTCTACATCTGGCTACTGGGCTGTTTTAGTACAGCTGACGATGCAGCAATTGAGACCACCATGTCTGTCGTCTACTACACCTGGCTCGCTAGAAACGAGGCCAGGGAGACAAGGGGGATTGAGGATCCGGGGGCAATTGCTAAGCGTTCCGTCCTTCTCCTTGAAGAATGGAGGAATCTACATGCTCCCAAGTTACCCAAGCGGCTACCGCCGACAAAACACTGGTCCTATCCGGAGGATGGCTGGGTAAAAGTGAATATTGACGACACGATGATGAAGAATCTAGATAAGGGTGGCGGCGGTTGATGGCCCAAAATATATCGAGCTCATTGGGGAACCCCAAGAGGAAGGTATGATGAGCACAACATCAAGTTTTCCCTTAGTATGAAACCAAGGTTATCAATCCAGTAGGAGCAAGGAAACACCTCAAAGGTGTAGCTAGCTGAACGTTGGCAGGGTGCACTACCGGTGCCAGCAGCAACGTGGAGACCTGCACAACACAACCACAGAACTTTTCCCCCAACTTGCGATGAGGTTGTCAATCTTACCGGTTTGCTGAAGACAAAGGATTAAACATATCGAATGGAAGGAAGTAATAGTTTGCAGAAAGTAAACACAAAGCAGTATACAGTTTCTAGATTGTATTAAAAGAAAGGACCGGGGTCCATAGTTCACTAGAGGTGGCTCTCCTTAAGATAGATAACATGTTGGGTGAAAAAATTACAGCGGGGCAATTGACAAACATCGAGAAAGCATACAAGCATATACTAATCATCTTGAATCCTTTGAGACTTGATTAGGCATTACAACATTATACATAGACTGCCATCCAACTGCATCTATGACTAATAATCCACCTTCAGGTTATCATCCGAACCCCCTCTAGTATTAAGTTGCAAGCAACAAATTATTGCTTTACGAATTGCGTGTAAAGTAAACAATACGATTGTTCTATGAACAAAGGATTGTTGTTTTCTCCCTAGTAGCAACAACACATCTAGTACCTTAGAGATTTCTGTCACTTCTCCAGATTACTAGAGGCATGAACCCACTATCAAGCATAAATACTAACTCTTGGAGTTGCTAGCATCTACTTGGCCAAGATAGCTACTAACAACGGAAATCATGCAAGATCACAAATAACAAAGACATGATAGAATCAATAATCAATCTGAAATAACATCTCAATATCCATCGGATCCCCGCAAACACAACATGCAGAATTACAAATAGATGATCTTGATCATGAACGGAGCTCACAAGATCTAAACATGAAAGCACAAAGGAGGAGAACCAACCATCTAGCTACTACATGGACCCGTAGTCCAGAGATGAACTACTCACGCATCACACCGGAGGCTTGCATGATGATGAAGAAGGCCTCCAGGGTGAATTCCCCTCTCCGGCAGGGTGCCGGGAAGAGCTTCAGATCCCTCCCGATCTAGGGATGGAGATGACGGCGACTACAGACTCTTTCATGGATTTTTGATCCGGTCCTTAGGGTTTTGGTATCAGAGGCAATATATAGGTGGAAGGAGAGGCCGAGGGGGTGCTAGGGTCGGCCAGACAACCCCCTAGCATGGGCCAGGCCTGGCCACGCGGCCAGGTGGTGTGGCCAGGCCCCAGCCCTTATCCGTCTCGTATTCTGGCTCCAGATGTCTTCTGGTAAAATAGTGACTTTGGTTTTTGTCCTGTCCAATTCCGAGAATATTCATTTTCTGACTTCCTGGAAGCAAAAACAACAGAAAACAAGCAGCTGGCACCGTGTCTCTTTGTTAATAGGTTAGTCCAAGAAATCATATGAAAAGTACTCCTAAGTGTGTACAAAACACAAGAAGGTATAAAAAACCAAGCATGGACCATCAAAAATTATAGATACATTTGCAATGTATCAACATCCCCAAGCTTAAGTCCTGCTCATCCTCGAGGAGGTAAGTGATAAAAAGAAAGAATAATTTTTGAGGTGACATGCACCATCATAAACTTGATCAAAGTATTTGTAAAACATTCAAAGCTGGGATCATAGTACTTCCATCATAACATGAAATACAAAGTTCTAGCAATAAGACAAAGAAACTATGTTGCAACATGAAAAGGCACAAACAAAAGATTCTTAAATAACAATGCTTTGTAAGATGTTTGTTTGTTTCACATAAAGAAAACATAGGATAATAGTATTCAGCTTGTCCCTCATAGAGTAGCAAATATAAATGCATAGGACACATTCAAAGTTCATAAGAGTGACTAGATACAAATAGTTTAAAACAAGCAATATCAAGTTATGCATCAATCAACTAGTCTTAGGATAATGCACATAGAACTAAGAATGGCCACTATGCTCTCAAAGTAGGTGCATAAAGATAGAAGGTGGAGACTCAATATAATGGTGGAAGAAAAGCCTTTTGTAAAACGAAGTAGGGATTCAAGTCTCATAAAGAGCTTCCAAAAATTATGGTACTTATAGCTTTCAGCTCTCATTGCCCCTATCATAAGCATCTTGAAGTGATTAAGGTTAAAGTGAACAAACTATGGTGTACATGCTTGACGAAGTATAAGTTAGAAATCTCATGTCCCTTGAATACGAGGGCCGCTCCTCATACTAATCAAGTTTAGTCACCGGTAAGTACTTGTCATCGTAAGTACATGTGTATCATAGAGAACCGCCAACGGGGTACCCCTAGCCCGATGATACGGAAGAATCCCCATATCAAAATGACAAGGCAAGCAGACAACGAGCATCTCAGCAATCTTCTTATTTACTATGGGAATATGGTGCTTTGTTCTCTCTTTCCTCTTTTCATAATCTCATTTTTTTCTCTTTTTCTCAATATAGGACTCTTTTTTTATAAGAAGAATGCTTCATAGACAGCTCATTATGGTTACGCTGCAGGTTTCCACCATGTCAGCATGGATTAGACCAGCGGCCCAGACATTTCTCTAACACATATACATAACTCCATGGACTTACAAGCTCCCCTTTCATTTCACAGCGACGACATCCGTAGACAAAAGAGCATGATATCAACTAGGTACAAAGTACTAGTGCAATGCTGACAGCGTTCCCCATGACAACATGGTTCTGCTAATCCCTAACAAATAAGTGCAAGCATACACAACATAGACGACACAATGGTTCAAGTTTATTAAGGGCAAGAAAAGTAAAGCATGCCATCAAGTTCGTGAGAGCTTTAATCACTAGTTTTCTCATAACAAGTTTAATTCGGAAGGTAAACAAAAGCATGAATAAACTTAGAATAGCATAAGCTAGTAGGTAGGTATGGTGGACTCTTTGGAATAACTTGGTTTAGAGAGTTGGATGCATGAGTGGAACTCATACTTGGTTGTGGAGGCTAGCAAAAGACTGGGAGCGAAAAACTAAGAGAGCAGTAATGGCCATAATCATGCAGAGCGACAAAATAGTATTGACCAAAGCATAAAGTGATACTACAAGTTGAAAACTAAAGGATCATAAAGGCTATGGTGACTTGGGATAGTCATAACATGGTGTGAGCATGTGCCAAGTCAACCCAAATAAAACATCAAAGGAGAATACCACAATACTATGCTTTAATATGCTAAAACAACGTATGATTCATCCAAGGCACATTAAGCAATCTCAATTGTTTATAACAAGTCATTCTACAACAAAGAATACTAAGCATAAATCCAAAACAATATCAAGCATGGCATGCCAAAGCATAGGCCACAATCAAAAACAAGCTCTCTTTACCACTTAAGCATGAGATTTCCTACTCTTTTCCAAACCAAACCAAACTATTTGAAAACCAATGTATGAAAGAGGAGGTCCAACCAATTTATTCAGCAAACTAAGCAAACAAAGCAAACGAAAAACCAAAAACGAAAACGAAAAAGAAGACACTCCAAGAACAACACAACTATGCATGAAACAATAAAAATGAAGCGTTTGGAAGAAACCTCGGATTTTTATTGATGAAGAGGGGGATGCCTTGGGCATCCCCAAGCTTTGACGCATGTACTTCTTGGATATTTCTTGGGGTGACATGAGTGGCATCCCCAAGCTTGAGATTTAGTCCATCTTTCATCTCATTACTTTTTTCCTTCATACAAAACTTCACACAAGCTTTATTAGCAACATTAGTGCATTCAAGATAATAAGTCTTTAGGTTCAGTTATAACACAAATAAACTTCCATTAGAACACTAGCTACTGTAGCACTTCCCTCAAAAAGCTCAATTCCCCAAAAGAACTCAAAAAGGAACCAACAAGAAGTAAATGCAAAAAATGGCAGAAATCTGTCAAAACAGATCAGCAGGTAAATACGATTTTTTTTGAAGACCTTCTATTGCTCAAATCAAAAAGTGTTGAACTAACGAAAGTTAGATAACAACCTCAGGCAGAAGCACAAAAATTCACACCTCAAAAGGACGTTGAGAGATTTTACACGAATATTTACGGTGAAGCACAAAAATCTGTTTCGGGACAACAACTTTCCCAATCATTACTTCTCTCTCATCAGAGGTTACTCTTGGCACAAAAAGAAAATAAAAAAGATAAGGAGGTAATAACCTCCAAGACTCATCTAAAACTTTTGGGTTATCTCCCAATAAGTACTTTTCTTTAACGCCTTTAAGTTAGGCATAAGAAGTAAGAAAAAGAATCAAGTGTTCTCAAATGAAGAAGCATTAAAACCAAATTTCTTGCCCTTACCTCTCTTACTTTTATTCTTAACCTTGCGGAAAATATGATTGTTTGGTGGAGAAGCAAGGTGCATGGTCCCCTTTCTCACATCTATTATTGCTCCAAGGAGTTCTAATAGGGACCTTCCAAGTGTAATTTGTCCTTTTCCTGCACATTCAATAACAAGATAATCAGTAGAAATCATTTTCCCAAGGATCTTTGTAAACACTCCTTCAGCTATTCCAACAGGTAATATGGTAGCATTATTAGCAAGAGATGTTTCTTTTCCTCCTTCAGTAAGCCCCCAAAGATTCAAAGATTCATAAATATCTTTGGGCATAAGACAAAATTCAGACATGATATCACAGCGAGCTTGAAAAGTTTCATTATTTATATCAATCTTTACTGTGGAGAGCCACTTTGATGGTTCAGAATTTATTGGAACATAATTATGATGCTCCCTAAGAGTATTATAGCAACCTTTTAAGCTAGTAGTGCGTGTCTCAAGAGTGTTTAATCTAGCAAATATGCTTGCGAAAGAATTATCAGTTTTGCTAGGCAAGTTGTAAGTAAGGATAAATTTCTTTATAGCATTAATAGCATCATCCTCATTACATTAGAGGAAATCTCCTTCCACAACAGCATCTAAAGCATATCTATAGAAAAGAGCAATTCCAAGGTAAAAACTGCTAAGGAACAAGCTTTGAGTCATTTTAGGCTCAGTTTTTTCATGTAGATCAGAGATTCTAGACCAAGCTTCCATGAAGCTTTCCTAAATTCCTTGTTTAAAAGTGGAAATCATTTCCTCGGGTGACATAGTGATTGAGCAAGGCTAGACATAAAGGCAACTTAAGATAGGAACTATTTTTTTGTGTTTTCAATAAAGAAACAAGAAAACAAAGCAAAAGTACACTAAGCAAAACAAAAATAACAAAGTAAAGAGAATGGTTATGAGGGACTCCCCTTGTGAAGATGTCCTTGACTCCCCGGCAACGGCGCCAAAAAAAGTTGTTGATGGCCCAAAATATATCGAGCTCGTTGGGGAACCCCAAGAGGAAGGTATGATGAGCACAACAGCAAGTTTTCCCTCAGTATGAAACCAAGCTTATCAATCTAGTAGGAGCAAGGAAACAACTCAAAGGTGTAGCTAGCTGAACGTTGGCAGGGCGCACTACCGGTGCCAGCAGCAACGTGGAGACCTGCACAACACAACCACAGAACTTTGTCCCCAACTTGCGATGAGGTTGTCAATCTCACCGGTTTTGCTGAAAACAAAGGGTTAAACGTATCGAATGGAAGGAAGTAATAGTTTGCAGAAAGTAAACACAAAGCAGCAAACAGTTTGTAGATTGTATGTAAAAGAAAGGACCGGGGTCCATAGTTCACTAGAGGTGGCTCTCCTTAAGATAGATAACATGCTGGGTGAACAAATTACAGCGGGGCAATTGACAAACATCGAGAAAGCATACAAGCATATACTAATCATCTTGACTCCTTTGAGACTTGATTCGGCATTACAACATTATACATAGACCGCCATCCAACTGCATCTATGACTAATAATCCACCTTCAGGTTATCATCCGAACTCCCTCCAGTATTAAGTTGCAAGCAACAGATTATTGCTTTACGAATTGCATGTAAAGTAAACAATATGATTGTTCTATGAACAAAGGATTGTTGTTTTCTCCCTAGTAGCAACAACACATCTAGTACCTTAGAGATTTCTGTCACTTCCCCAGATTACCAGAGGCATGAACCTACTATCGATCATAAATACTAACTCTTGGAGTTGCTAGCATCTACTTGGCCAAGATAGCTACTAACAACGGAAAGCATGCAAGATCACAAATAACAAAGACATGATAGAATCAATAATCAATCTGAAATAGCATCTCAATATCCATTGAATCCCCGCAAACACAACATGCAGAATTACAAATAGATGATCTTGATCATGAACGGAGCTCACAAGATCTAAACATGAAAGCACAAAGGAGGAGAACCAGCCATCTAGCTACTACATGGACCCGTAGTCCAGAGATGAACTACTCACGCATCACACCGGAGGCTTGCATGATGATGAAGAAGGCCTCCAGGGTGAATTCCCCTCTCCGGCAGGGTGCCGGGAAGAGCTTCAGATCCCTCCCGATCTAGGGATGGAGATGACAGCGGCTATAAACTCTTTCGTGGATTTTTGATCGGGTCCTTAGGGTTTTGGTATCGGAGGCAATATATAGGCAGAAGGAGAGGCGGAGGGGGTGCTAGGGTCGGCCAGACCACCCCCTGGCACGGGCCAGTCCTGGCTGCACGACCAGGTGGTGTGGCCGGACCCTAGCCCTTCTCCGTCTCGTATTCTGGCTCGAGATGTCTTCCGGTAAAATAGTGACTTTGGCTTTTGTCCCGTCCAATTCTGAGAATATTCATTTTCTGACTTCTTGGAACCAAAAACAGCAGAAAACAGGCAGCTGGCACTGTGGCTGTTTGTTAATAGGTTAGTCCAATAAATCATATGAAAAGTACTCCAAAGTGTGGACAAAACACAAGAAAGTATAAAAAACCAAGCATGGAACATCAAAAATTATAGATACATTTGCAATGTATCAGCGGTGTGGTTGTTCGCGACCATGATGGAAGCTTCATAGCAGGGCATGCTATTTCCCCCTCCCTGCTCGATCCAGAGGATGCTGAGTTGTGCACTTGTAGACGAGCTATGGACATTGTCAAGGACCTCAATTTCCAGAGGGTTGTCCTCGAGTCTGATAGCACCGAGGTTGTTGCGAAGCTGAACTACGATGGTGTGGATAGATTGATGCACGAGCCGCTGGTTGATGAGATAAAAAAGGAACTTCGTAGTTTGGTAGATTTTAAGGTTAAGCGGGTAAGACATTCGGCAAATCATGTTGCCCATGTGTTAGCTAAGGAAGGTTGTGGTTTAGAGATGTGTAAAACCTAGTTTCATATTCCATCGGACTGTGTAGTCATGTTCTAGGCCAGGACTTGTCTGGAGTTTAATAAAGACCATCGTTTCCCCTAAAAAATAGACTAGTTTGAACCTCAAAGCATCCGTCAAGTGATGGCTATGAAATATAGCCATCTACGTCCACATTTAAACTGGATATTAATCATATTCTTGATGAAATATCTCTCTAAATCCTGCCACTAATGCTAATATTTAGAGGGGTTTGCAATCATTTCTTTTATATTTTTCCTACATAGATAATGTCGTTTAAAGGAGGGAATCACTATATTAACGTCAAAGATACGAGATTTCCAACAACCAGAAGAAACCAGTAACCGTACAACAGAGGCAGACGCTTTAATGACCAACTATACGCCCGGAACAAAAATTCCGACCGCATAGCTCCGGTCGTATAGTTGGCGCCGCCACAGTTAGGTCAAACAGAACAACTTTCGTGAAGGGACCCCTATATAAAGAAGCCTCAGACAACGAGAAAACAAGCCAGACCTCGCCAAAAAGTCTCTGCCATAGGTCACCATCCGCCTCTAGATCTCCAAACCCTTCTCCATCTCCATAGCCATATTCCACCACTTGTAATAGTAGATCTCTTCTCCGATTAGTGACTGATGAACCACAAGTATAGGGGGTGTATCACAGTATTTTCGAGGGAAGTGAAACCCAATTTATTGATTCGACACAAGGGGAGCCAAAGAATATTTATAAGCCTTAACAACTGAGTTGTCAATTCAGCTGCACCTGGAAACAATCTTGCTCACAACAGTTTATCAGTAGCAACAGTTTTGTAGTAGGAATAGTAAAGTAACAGCAGTAGCAAAGTAAAGACATCAGTAACAAAAGCAGTAAACAATGGGATTCGAGTGCGGTAGGCATAGGGATGGATGGACGGGCGTTGCATGGACAAGACAATTCACATAGCAATCAGAACATAGGGCAATTGCAGATAAATAAGATAAATCATACAAGTACTAGACAATCCTAGGCATGTGTTCCCTATATAGTCATACGTGCTCGCAATGAGAACTTGCACAACATCTTTTGTCCTGCCAGCCCGTTTGCAGCGGGGCCTCTAGGGAACTACTGGCAATTAAGGTGCTCCTTTTAATAGAGCACCGGAGCAAAGCATTAACACTCCGTGAACACATGTGATCCTCACATCAAAGCCATTCCCTTCCGATTATCCCGATTTCTGTCACTTCGGGGCCATAGGTTCCGGACAACAATGTGTGTATACAACTTGTAGATAAGACCAAAAACAATACTATCATAATGAATCAATAACATGTTTAGATCTGAAATCATGGCACTCGGGCCCTAGTGACAAGCATTAAGCACAACAAGTTGCAATAAAGTCATAAAGCACTAATAAAAGATACTAGGCACCATGCCCTAACAATCTGATGCCATTAAATGAACGATCTCATCCAATACCTACCATCCCCATAGCCTACAGTGGGGGATTACTCACTCATAGATGGGGGAAACATGGATCGTCGATGGAGAAGCGATGGTGATGATGATGGCGATGATCTCCTCCAATTCCCCATCCCGGCAGGGTGCCAGAACGGAGTTTTTGGTGCTGTTTCGTGGAATCTGGTGGTGGCGGCGGAGCGGAACTCCTTCTAGAAAAACATAGCCCCCCCGAAGTTTTTAGGTCAGAAGGCTCCTTATAGGCGAAGAGAGAGGCCGAGGGGTGCCTAGGGGGCCCACACCACCCCCTGGCGCGGCCTGGCCTGGCCCGCGCCACCAGGTGGTGTGGCCACCCCCTGGCTCTTCTCCGTCTCGTATTCTGGCTCCTGGAGTCTTCGGGTGAAATAGGATTTTTGGCATATTTTCGGGATTTTTCCTGATAGTTGGTTTTCTGCACAAAAAGTAGACACCAAGGCAATTCTGTTGAAAACAACATCAGTCCGCGTTAGTTGCATTCAAATCACACAAGTTTAGAGGAGAAACAATAGCAAAAGTGTTCGGAAAGTAGATACGTTTTGGACATATCAACTCCCCCCAAGCTTAGCTTATTGCTTGTCCTCAAGCAATTCGGTTGAAAACTGAGTGCGATAAAAGAACTTTCACGAACACATTTGCTTCATATGATGTAAATATTCTTAGCAATGTGATCAACTACTTGGACAATTCATAATAAAGAGTACGCAACCAAGTCTACTTAATAGTCTTTGCAAGATATGAAGAGGTTCCAACTCAAGAATAATAAGTAGAATGAAGCACAAACATAAGCAACATTACAATGCTCATAAAAAGGTATGATAGAGTGGTATCTCGCGTGCCTTTGATTATGAATGCCAAGGCACCTCTGAAGTTCAAGTGATGACTAGAAGTAAATATATCAAGGATACAAGCATCAAAGTCATAACACAAATAATCAAGTAATGGAACAAACACAAAGAATGATAACTATGCTCTCAAGAAGGTGCTCAAAGAATATGTGGAGACTCAACAAGTAGAAGAAAAGGTTTTGAATAATTTGAAAGGCTTCCAAATGCTGAAAGTATGGTACTCGTTAGCTTTGAGCTCTCATTGCCCCTATCATAAGCATCTTTAATGTGGTTAAGGTGAAAGTGACACAACTAAGAGGATATGCTTGACAAGTTATAAATCGAAGTTTCATGCCCCTTACTTACGAAGACCGATCCTCATGCTACTTAACTTCAGTCACAAGTAAGCTCTTGTCATTGTAAGTATATATGTATCATAGAGAACCGCCAACGGGGTACCCCTTGCACATGACACGGGAGCTATCCCATAATCAAAATAACAAGGCAAGCAGACAATGAGCATCTCGGTGATCTTTTTATTTACTATGTGGATAGATTTTTATTGAGGATGCTTCATAGAATGCTCATTATGGTTATGCTGCAAGTTTCCACCATGATTAGGCATGTGTTAGGCTAGCGGCCCAGGCGTTTCTCTAACATACATACAAACTCCATGATCTTACAAGTTCCACTTTTATTTCACACCGCCGGGATCCATAAGCAAAAGAACGTGATATCAACTAGGTACAAAGTACCTATGAAGTGTTGAAAGCGGTCCCCATGATACATGGTTCTACTAACTTCAACTCATAAAGCGCAAGCATATGCGCAACAAAGAAGGACGCAATGGTTCAGGTTTATTAAGTGCAAGAAAATAAAGTGTGCCATCAAGTTCGTGAGAGCTTTACTAACTAACTTTCTCATAACAAGCAAATATTTTATTCGGAAGAAAACAAGGCATATTGAATATGCACGGAGGTAGCAAATGATGCTAATGGGCACGTATGGTGTACACTTTGGAAATATTTGGTTTAGGGAGTTGGGAACTTGAGTAAGACATACTCAGTGAAAGTGAAGGCTAGCAATAGTAAGGGAGCGACAAAAGAGAGAGCAATAGCTATCATTATCATGCTTGCAACAAAACAGGACTACTCATGGAATGAAAGTGATTCAAGATCCTCAAGGCTAAATAATTCATCAAGGCTTAACTGATTATCACAGTCATGTGCATGCGTGAGCATGTGACAAGTCAATTCAAATGAAACATTCAAAGGAGGATACCACGGTGTCATACCAATTTATGAATAGAGCAATGCAAGCAAACATTCATAAGACATGCTACAAACTATTAGCGAGTTGGAGCTAATCATAAGAAAGCAAGAACTACTAAGCATCCAAAGTTAACATACACCCTACATGAACAGACTAAGCAAGCTCACAATGATGAGTATATGTACAAAATGAAAACAAATAGAGTTCGTTATCAGCCTCTTTCCACGCCTTAAGTTGTCATTGATCCTCATTATTGCACTTCACTTGTGTGGCTTGAATAATAATATGAAATCAATATCCACTGAGGACTGCCGAACCCTGTAGCAAACTCGCAAAAACCAAAGAAGAACGACAAATATGTTTGGTGTTTTCGATTTTTAAACAAGAACCAAAAGGGAAAAACAAGCAAAGCAAAGTCTTTTTGGGTTTTTCGAATAATTCAAACAAAGCAAAAAGGAAAAAGCAAACCAAGGCAAAAAGAAGAAGCAAACCAAAGAGAAACAACAGAAATATTTTTGGTCTTTTTGTGTTTTTAGAAAGCAAAAGCAAAGAAGAACGAAAACTAAAAAGAGAACGAAAACATGAATATACAAAGTACCGACGCAACATGATATGGAGATGAGTGCGGTGTCGGTGTACCTCCCCCCAAGCTTAGGCTTTTGGCCTAAGTGGGTATCAATCCCAAGCTGGCCAGGATGAAGTGTCACCCTGGTACGACGAAGAGGTCCCCTCATCCTGGTGCGAACTCGAGTACGTCCCTCCATAATGCGCGGAGTAATCATAGGAGGGCACATCCTCCTGGTGCTGCTCGTGGAAACCCAGCAAGCGAACCTGCTCGTCCACCTCCTCCTTGGAGCGCGACCACGGTCTCCTGTGAACACTAAACAAAGCAGGCTGTGGCAAAAGGATCTCCCTTTTATCCCCGTCAGTGAAAAGCATCCTATATACAGATTGTTCAAATCAGAGGTAGCATTGACAAAGTGATGAGTTTTCATGGCAACAAGGTCAAGCCTCTGTGGTGCCAGCATAGCATCATAGGGATCCACTGAAAGACCTAATGCATTGACTATACGCGAGGCAATAATGCCCCCATAGATAGGCCCCCTAGCAGCTAGGCAGCGAGCAATAAGCGAGCCAAGATTGTACCGAGTATCATTGTTAAGCGCAGCAGCAAGGAATGCTAAATGATAGTTAGAGATATTACTTGTGTTCTCCCTACCCAGTACACTAGTAGCAAGATAATATGCAAAGTATCTAAGAGCGGGGAGTTGGATATTTCTTATCTTTCCGCGCTGCGCCACGCGGTCATCATCATTGGTCACCCCTCGATAAAGCTCCAACAAATCAGCGGGTCACCCTTGAATTTTCTTCACGGTCCCTGTCATGCGCACACCTACAATACTGCAAAATCTCTCCAAAGGCATGATGAAGGGCAGATAATAGATTTTAAAGGAGACAGTAGACTGATAGGGTGTGTTAGTAAATGTGAAGCTCTCAACAAAAGTTTTGGTGAGTATAGCGTATTGCGCACTCTCATCTTGCATATATGAGGTCAAACCAACCCTCTCAATCAGTAGCAAGAAATCATCAAGAATACCGGCAGCTTGTAAGAACGTAAAACAAGGAAAAGAGGATGGGTGAGCATCCCCATCATCCCTTTCACTACCAATACGGGTTGCAATGAGATCTTCATTGTATGATGGCCTAGATTGAGAGGCTGTTCTTGAGGGCCTCGACCTCCTAGGTGCATCACTCTCAAATATCTCTCCAAAAGTATGGTTGTTCATGCTTGGTATTCTGAAATTTAAAAACCAATTAAACAAGTGATTGCAAAGTAAATATAATGAAGGATTCTACTCATAGGGACTCGCAAGAGGCCTAAACATGCATCAAAACTATATCTCTAAGCATCAAACAAGCTTACAAGCTCTCATAACCAGTCACCTACAGCAGTAAAATACTCAACATATAATCCAATAAACACAAATCTACTTGGACAAGGGGAGGAGTCGCATACCTGGGAACAATTACTCCAAATTTCAGCAAGAAAGATGGGATGAGCAAGGAGATCGAAAAAATCGAGAGCAAGCACAGCAAGAACGCGATTTTGAGCTATGAACCGGAGCTTACTTGGGAGAGAGAAGAAAGTGGCAGGTGAGAGAGTTAGTGGGGGGCCAAGGGTGGCCCACACCAGGGCTGGCCGTGCCACCATGTGGTGTGCCTGCCTGGTGGGCCCCCTGGTACCTCCCAGGTACTCCTTTGCCCCTTTTTTCACATAAAAATTTAATATGAATTTTCTGGAATTTTTCGAGACACTTTATTTTTGGGCACTTTTCAGAAATAGAAGAATGATTTTTCTGACAGACAGATTTTTTTTCTTTTGGAAACATGATGCAAGGACAAAACAAGGCTAGAACTACAGGAGTTCTAACATGCAAGCAACTAACAACAAATGAAAACTAAACGAAACAAAAAAACTAAAATGCAAAGGATAGAAATAAACGGAGATAATCATAATGAAAACACTGTTTTGTTCAATAGAATCCATTTGTTAACAAGGTTGATCAAGTCTTGCTACCAAACAAATTGCATATGAGACAAAACTTTGTACTCCACTAATGATTATGTTACCTCAATCTTGATAGCGATGGTCCCAATCATAATAGTTTCAAAATTTTCTCTTGGTATGGGACAATATATTTCTCCAATTTGAATGCCTTCAACATGTTCAATTGAATTCAAACCATAAGTCCTTTCAATCTTCTTGGGGAAATAGACAGTATGTTCCTTGTCACTAACATTGAAGGTAACCTTTCCTTGATTACAATTAATAACAGCTCTTGCAGTATTAAGAAAAGGTCTCCCAAGAATAATAGACATATTATCATCTTTAGGCATCTCAAGAACAACAAAGTCAGTCAATATCAAGCAATTGTGAGCCACCTGAACAGGTACATCCTCACATATACCCACAGGAATAGTGGTAGATTTATCAGCCATTTGCAAAGATATATCAGTTGGTATCAATTTTTCAAGCTGAAGCCTCTTATAGAGAGAGAAAGGCATAACACTAACTCCAGCTCCCAAATCACACAAAGCAGTTCTAACATAGCTATTCTTAATAGAGCAAGGGATAGTTGGAATCCCTGGGTCTCCAAGTTTCTTAGGAACCTTACCATTGAAGGAATAATTAGCAAGCAAAGTAGAAATTTCTTCATTAGGGATCTTCCTTTTATTCGAGACAATATCCTTCATATACTTTGAGTAAGGAGGCAATTTAATAGCATCAGTCAAAGGAATTTGCAAGAATAAAGGCTTCATCCACTCGCAAAACTTATTATAGTGTTCATCTTACTTTGACTTGTGTTTCTTATCAGGGAAAGGCATAGGTTTTTGGACCCAAGGTTCTCTTTCATTACCATGTTTCTTAGCAATAAAATCCTCTTTGGTGTATTTAGTATTCTTAGTGTGGTTTTTAGGTTCTTCCTCAACTTTTTCTTCATTACGAACAACATTTTCTTCATTACCACCTTCAGTTTCAGCATCAGAGATAGATATACTATTAGGATCTATAGCAGGTTCAGAGGGTTCTACAACAATTTTATGTTTCTTTTTCCTTTTCTTATGAGTAGAGCCACTATTTTCAGCTTGTTGAGAATCCTGCTCAATTCTTTTGGGATGCCCCTCAGGATATAGAGGATCCTGGGTAGCAGCACCACTTCTAGTTGTAATTTCATAAGCATGTTTTTCTTTAGCAGCATTAACTAGCAAGTCGTTTTGCACTTTAACGAGTTGATCTATTTGAGTTTGAACCATTTGAAAGTGTTTAATAATCATTTTAACATCATTAGAGGTTCTTTCCACAATATCTTTCAACTCAACAATAGCTCTAGTGTTTTCCATTAGATGATTTTGCACCCTTTTATTAAAGTTATCTTGCTTAACAATAAAGATATCAAATTCTTCTAAGCATTGATCAGGAGGTTTAGAGTAAGGGATAGCACCTTCATCAAAGTGTTGGAGAGAGTGTACCTCAATAGTGGATGAGTAGGGAATATGCTCACATAATTCTTCTATAGGAGGTAAATTCTTGACATCTGTAGCTTTAATTCCCTTCTCCTTAAGACATTTCTTAGCTTCCTTCATCACTTCATCATTTAATTCAATAACTCCCCTCTTCTTTGATGTTGGAATAGGCACAGGAATAGATGGTTCAGGTACAATTACTTCAGGTATAGCTTGTTTAGGAGGAGTGCAATCTTCATAATTCTTGCTTATTTTAGCCATTAATTCCTCGGCTTACTTAGGAGTCCTATTCCTAAAAACACAATCAGCACAACTATCTAGGTATGTCCTAGATTCCTCGGTTAGTCCATTATAAAATATATCAAGAAGCTCATTCTTAGGTAATGGACTTCCAGCCTGTGCATGAATCAAAGCACAAAACCTTGCCCAAGATTCGGGCAATACCTCTTTTTCTCCCTGTTTAAAACCAAAAAGTTCCTACAAAATAGCATGTCTAGCATTGGGAGGAAAATATTTCTACAGCAAAGTACTAATCAAGCACTCAGGGCTATCAATAGATCCAGGAGGTAAATTACTAAACCAAGTTTTAGCTTCTCCTTTCAGTGAAAAAGGGAAAATCTTAGCAACAAAGTAAGTACGCATCTTAATATCATTAGAAAACAAGCCACTCATGGTAGAAAGTTCATTCATATGTGCTACCGCACTTTCATTCTTAGTCCCACAAAAAGGTTCTTTCTCGACAATAGGTATGTAAGATAGATCGAGAGAGAAATCATAATCTTCATCTATAATATTTATGGGAGAAGTAGCAAACTTAGCATAAGGAGATAATTTGGGTCTAATAGTACGCCTCTCAAGGAGACTCTTAGCAACGCTCCTATCATGGGTGTTTTTACATTCTTTAATAAACTCATCGGTCATCTCAACATAACCATATTCAATATCATTACTCTCACTAGGCTCAGGTGAGCTAACATGTGTGGTAGTGTCTTCATTTGGAGTTTCGGTATTTCCATCTATAGTTCTAGCAATCGTAGCATCTAGGAAAGGACCTAATGAACCACTCTTATCAAGCACAGTAGAAGCAGCATCATAAGCATCAAAAGTTTCAGATTCAGCAGTAGTAGCAGTGTGTGTACCATGTGTATGTGGTGGTGTAAGGAACTTACTCAAAACAGACGGTGAATCAAGAGCAACAGAGGTGTTCAGAACCGTACCTCTTCTTGTAGTGGATGGTAAAATAGGAACTTTGCCATCACGAGACTTACCCATGATGGATGGATAGCAGCGAACAATAGAGAATCCAAGTGAACTTGATAAATAAAGCAATGCTCCCCGGCAACGGAGCCAGAAAATAGTCTTGATGACCCACAAGTATAGGGGGTGTATCGCATTATTTTTGAGGGAAGTGAAACCCAATTTATTGATTCGACACAAGGGGAGCCAAAGAATATTTATAAGCCTTAACAATTGAGTTGACAATTCAGCTGCACCTGGAAACAATCTTGCTCACAACAGTTTATCACTAGCAACAGTTTTGTAGTAGGAATAGTAAAGTAACAGCAGTAGCAAAGTAAAGACAGCAGTAACCAAAGCAGTAAACAATGGGATTCGAGTGCGGTAGGCATAGGGATGGATGGACGGGCATTGCATGGACAAGACAATTCACATAGCAATCAGAACATAGGGCAATTGCAGATAAACAAGATAATGCATCCAAGTACTTGACAATCCTAGGCATGTGTTCCATATATAGTCATACATGCTCACAATGAGAACTTGCACAACATCTTTTGTCCTGCCAGCCCGTTTGCAGCGGGGCCTCTAGGGAACTACTGGCAATTAAGGTGCTCCTTTTAATAGATCACCAGAGCAAAGCATTAACACTCCGTGAACACATGTGATCCTCACATCAAAGCCATTCCCTTCCGGTTATCCCGATTTCTGTCACTTCGGGGCCATAGGTTCCGGACAACAACGTGTGTATACAACTTGTAGATAAGACCAAAAACAATACGATCATAATGAATCAATAACATGTTCAGATCTGAAATCATGGCACTCGGGCCCTAGTGACAAGCATTAAGCACAACAAGTTGCAACAAAGTCATAAAGCACTAATAAAAGATACTAGGCACCATGCCCTCACAATCTGATGCCATTACATGAACGATCTCATCCAATCCCTACCATCCCCATAGCCTACAGCAGGGGATTACTCACTTATAGATGGGGGAAACATGGATGGTCGATGGAGAAGTGATGGTGATGATCTCCTCCAAGTCCCCATCCCGGCAGGGTGCCAGAACGGAGTTTCTGGTGCTGTTTCGTGGAATCTGGTGGTGGAGGCGGAGCGGAACTCCTTCTAGAAAAACGTCAAACCCCTCAAAGCTTTTAGGTCAGAAGGCTCCTTATAGGCGAAGAGAGAGGTCGAGGGGGTGCCTGGGGAGCCCACACCACCCCCTAGCGCGGCCTGGCCTGGCCCGCGCCACCAGGTGGTGTGGCCACCCCTGGCTCTTCTCCGTCTTGTATTTTGGCTCCTGGAGTCTTCAGGTGAAATAGGATTTTTGGCATATTTTCCGGGATTTTTCCTGATAGTTGGTTTTCTACACAAAAAGTAGACACCAAGGCAATTCTGCTGAAAATAGCGTCAGTCCGCGTTAGTTGCATTCAAATCACACAAGTTTAGAGGAGAAACAATAGCAAATGGGTTTGGGAAAGTAGATACGTTTTGGACATATCAGTGACATTGTAAGACTATTGTTATCTATCTTATGATTTTTATTACAATGTTTGTGATTGTTGATCTCATCTCTATGTGTGAGTAATTCTCCTTGGGCTAAGGGCTTTAGCCTAGCCATGTAGCAATTATGCATCTGATTTATCATAGATGGGATCGTGTATTAGTTTGTATGACATAATGATAATTGTCTCCTCTCTTGCCTCAATCTAAGGACTTGTCAGGTACCCAAGACCCCGAGGGTTGAGCCAGGTATAGGGAGTATGAGTGATGACTGATCTGCAGGTTGGGAACCCCAGTGACAGAAGGGGTAATACGGCTGTATGTGAGGGATTTTCTTGGGATTAACGGTGACATCACTATGCATATCATTAGTTCTTTTTCTTCTATGGATGAGATAATTAGGTTATTGCTATAAGCGGTTGCGGAGGCAATAGAAATTATGGATGCACTGCCCACATATAATTTATCTTGCTCTAACAACTACACACATACTTTATTTCTATCTTTTATTTCCATTAGATGTTTTGCACAGCTACAGGTGAAACCGAACGCCCTAGGCCCTCTCTCTCCATCATCGACAACAACAAAAAGACGCAAGCTATTGGTCCAATAAAAACACAAAAGGAATTCTAAAACTCCCAAAGGTCCGTTAAAGTAACTTCACTATGCATTCGGTTCTCGAGGATTTGATAACCTAGGTCTACTAGGGAAAAAGAAGCTATACTACATCCGTAATCCGGATCGAAGGTATCAACCCTTTTTCTGGCGCCATTGCCGGGGAAGCAATAGCTACCCTAGTGAGGTTATTATGAACCTTGCTATTTTTAATTCTTGTTTTTAATTTTGTTAGTTTGCTTTTAGTCTTTATTTGATAAACCAAAAAAATAGTTAGTCTTGAAATTCTTGCTTTTACTGTTATAATTCTTTATCTAAGAAAACCCAAAAACATAGGAAGTATGGCTGAAAAGAAGCTTGGGGAGTTTGCTACTCCCAATAATGATTATTTGCATACTCCTATTACTCAGCCAGCAATCGATGCTCAAGACTATGAAATTAAGCCCATTACTTAAGTTTGGTTCAATAGAATCAATTTGGAGGCTCTGCTATTGAAGACGCAAGTATGCACTTGACAACTTTCACTGAAATATTTTATATGATGCGTATAAAAGATGTTTACCTTGATATGGTCAAATTGCGTCTATTTCCTTTCTCTATAAGAGGGAGAGCTAAAGAATGGTTGCTATCTTTGCCTAAAAATACTATTACATCATGGGTGGGATGTAATTCTTTATTTATGACTAAAATTGTCCCACCTTAAAAGACTATGCAACTTCGATCTAATATTATTGGCTTTAGACAGGAAGAGCGTAAGCCACTAGCGCTTGCATGAGAGAGGATGTAAGCATGCCTAAGAAACTGTCCTAGTCATGGGATGGAGGATTGGTTAATCCTCCATTTATTTTATAATTCTCTTAATCCTGTGTCTAAGTCTATGCTTGATACTGCAACTGGAGGAACATTTATGGGTAAACACATTACCGAAGCAAAGCAACTACTAGACAATATGCAAGAAAACCATGCCCAATGGCTTGTGGAAAGATCAAACACGAAGAAGGTGAACTCTATCTCACCACAAGAGAATGAAGATCTCAATGCTAAGTTGGATGAGCTCATACTAGCCGTAAAAGGTAAGGAAACTCAGGTAAGAGCCACCACCAAAACAAACATTGAAGAAATAGACTTCATAGCTCGTAATGATTATAACCCTACTTGGAATAAGAGTTACAATCCTAACTTTCAGAAACATTATGCTAGTCCTGCAGATAACTCTAATAATAATATGGGAACTAGTAATGGTAGTCTCCAAGAAACGGTTAAGTCTTTCATAGACTCACAAAATGAACAAAATAATATTCTAGTCAAAATTATGGAGAACCATGATGCTATGCTTGGTATATCATCTAACCAAGCTGTTAGTTTGAGAAATGATTTGCAGGCCCTTCAAGAAAGAACAAGGATCGTTGAGGCACAACTAGGTAAGATAACCAAGAGTCAAACTCTCGTTCTAGCTAAATTTGCAGGTAAAGCTGAGCCCAATCCTGTTGAAGAACTCAAAATGATGACGATCCAAAGGGAGGAGATTGAAGAACTTGATTACATTAATGCCCCTTCACCAAGCTACACCATCAAAGACCTCGTAAAGAGGATCAACGTCAAAATTTCGGTAAGTGAAGGTAACAATGAAGCCATGTATCAACATTTTGTTGATCAAGTAGCAATTAAGGTATGCGAGCTTGAAGAGGAATACAAGCAAATTGCTAAAAAGTTACCTGTTAAACCAGATGACATATTTGAGCCTACTATTAAGATAAAGATTGGGACTAATGAGATAGCTGCACTTGATCTAGGTGCAAGCGTCTCAACAATCCCAAAGAGTCGTTTTAACAAGTTAAATCTTGGCTTCTTTGAAATTACTGAGTTAAAATTGTATCTAGCAGATTCTACCTACAAACAAGCTCTAGGGATTAAGGAGAACACTTTAGTTTACATCAAAGGTTGTCCTGCTCTAATTGACTTTGTTATTGTTGATATGCCTGAAGATACTGTTGCTCCTATAATACTAGGTCGTCCTTTCCTGAGAACTATAAAGGCTTTAATTAACCTTCATGAAGGGAACGTGAAGTTACAATTGCCTTCATGGGATCCTTTTGTTCTTCATTTCCCCAGGAAAAACAGAGCCAAACATGACAAGAAGGAGGCCATCGCTTTGAAGGCTAATTACTTTGGAGTGGGTGTTCCACTCATCTGGCCCAAGTGAGTATCATTAAGGTTAAGCTATTGACCATAAAAGAGCGCTCCATGGGAGGCAACCCATGTTAAATAAAATGTTTGAGTTAATTTTTTTGTTTTATTTTAAGTTTATATTAAATAAAGAGTGCTAGAAAACTCCATTCAAGGAGAATAAGTTCGGTAGTACTTGAAATTCTGCTTTATTCATGCTATTGTTGGTCGACAATATTTACTGTCATTTTTCTGTCAAAAACAAGGTATATCACTAAGTTACAGGAAAAGAAACAGTTTACGAAGAAACATAAATTTTTTGATGCACACAGAGAGTTTAACAACCAACTATACGTCGGGAATAAATTTTCCGGCCGTATAGTTCCGGTCGTATATATATCTTTGCCATTGAAATTTTTTCTACAATATGAACTAAGAGTTTAATGACCAACTATACGACGGGAATAAAAATTCCGGCTGTATAGTTCCGGTTGTATAGATATCAATGCCTCCGTACAATTTCTTTTCATATGTACTGATAGTTTAACGACCAACTATACGACGGGAATAAAAATTACGGCCGTATAGTTCTGGTCGTATGGATATTGATGCCTTTGCAAATTTTCTTTCGCAGGGACAGACAGTTTAACGACCAACTCTACGGCTGGAACATTTTGTTCCACCCGTATAGTTGCTTCCGTATAGCTGCGCCGGCAGGAGGAAACCCTAACTTTTTGACAAAAGGCCAACTATACGGCCGGAACAACTATACGGCCGGAACACATTGTTCCGACCGTATAGTTCCACCCGTATAGTTGCGTCTGACCATCAAATCGCATGGGAAGGTACTTCCAACTCCAAAACTTCAATCCTTTTTCTTTCTTCTACCTCCAAACTGTTAGGCCATATAGAGATAAACAAAACTTTTTCCCTACGCGGTGATCCCAAGATCTAGCTCAGGTAGAAGGCCACGAGGATTACCACTAGACGCGCAGTTGCGGAATTGATGAAGCAAGTCGCTTGATGCAGTGTAGTCCTCGCGATCCGTTCCGGTTCCACGATCCATGATCCGTACTTTCTTCACGATCGTCGAAGTGCTGAACGTACAGCACCTCCGCCGGTAGCCACACGTACGAGGAGGAGCGACGACGATGGACTGCTAGGTCCGGTACGGCGGCGATATGACGAACTGGGGCTAGGGTTTCCAACACATGGAGTGACCTAACCTTGTGCTCTAAGTACCTGCGCCCCAGCTTATATAGGGAGTTAAAGTGGGCTCCACTCACTTGTGGCCCATTCACTAAAAAGGCCTATATTAGCCACTACAAGTCTCACTTGCTGACTAAGTCCATGTCTCTATTTGGGTCCAACCCAAATAGGTTTCCTGTTTGGGTCTAACCCAAACTTGCTCCCGCTCTTAAGTGTGTGACCCAATAGGCTCATGGTAACCCGGACACGATTCCGAGTCTCACTCGTGATCGATCAGTTGGTAGCGGCTCCTAGCAGAACGTGCCAACTCCCAAGTACCAATAAGTCATGACGACATACCTTCCAATGCGACTTTCGTCAGAGTACCTTTTGCCTCACGATATACCTTGTCGGACTATAGGCGAATGATCATCATCCCTTAAATAGTCCGACTCTCTTTCTCGATCCGAGATAAGTGATTCATCCGACTAACTCTTAGTCCGTTGCCTCGGTTAACACTTAATCCGAGACGCGCATGGCCATGCTTTCCGAATCATATCTTCCGAGAGGGCCCAGAGAATATCTCTCCAGATGGAGGGGCAAAATCCCGTCTTGGTTATTCACATCACGCAGCTTGATTCTCAGTCGACCCGAACTCCGCCTTTATAACTGCCCAATGACGGAACAACGTTTGACAGAACCTAAGTCGGATATCCTCAACTCGGATTGTGCAATAACCTCAGGTCCAAGGATTACATTGATTGAGACATGCAAATGACGACTTGTTCATTGCATCTCAATATAGGTCAGTCCGACTCGCTAAACTCTTTAGCCGAATCCGTGTAAGTCGGAATAGCATCTCCATGCCCATGACAAGTGGAACCTAGTCTTCTGCCGACTCTCACATTGGTCTAAGTTGTGTGTCCGGCACAACCTCAATGACCAAGGACAATTAGTATGAACAACATGAATATGTAGTTCCACAATCAAATCACATATTCGATGATACATATCAGCAGTTCATACATGGACCATAACCTTATGAATACATAGGAATATCATCATTCATGATTGCCTCTAGGGAATATTCCCAACACAAACTCTCTCAAAACCTCAAGAGATCTCCATATCTACTCAATTTCATTCGATTTCCTCGCACACAAGTGATCTACAGTATGTTTCTCCTCCGATCCTCCAATTACTTTTTGCAAATTTATCTTTGATCTATTGTCATTATCAATCTAGGGTGAGACCTACTATGAACCAATTGCCATGATTTTCTTACCTAGATTATTATCTTGAGGAGATTCTTTAGTGTGTTTTGATGAGGAATATATTGCACTTACTGTTGTTGGATCAAAAAGTTTTATTTTTGCCTTTCTTCAATATTTTAGATGATGAACACAAGGAGCTAAACTCATGCTCGTGCCACCGCTAGCGCTTGTCGGGCTGCCGCTCAAGAACGCATGGGGATATGGTTTAGGGATGAGGCCCATCGTGATCGCTTCAACAGGATCAAGAACCGCGAAGGGAAGGCCACCAAGTGGGCTTGCCCCATTATATCGAACCAACTCGGTATTTATGATGACTTTAATTTACTTTGTAATAGAGCTAGCCTGCAAAATTTTGTGTACAATGATGTACCTACTTATCGTCACTTAACCATTGAATTTCTTAGTTCATTGCAAAGAACCGTTAAACAATGGCAAGGAGAGCATACTATTTGTTTCCGTCTAATGAACAAAAGCTACACTTTAACATTAGATGAATGGTGCGCATGCTTTAATTTGCCAAACAATGA
Organism: Avena eriantha; assembly: GCA_910589775.1. Classification (NCBI taxonomy): domain Eukaryota; kingdom Viridiplantae; phylum Streptophyta; class Magnoliopsida; order Poales; family Poaceae; genus Avena; species Avena eriantha. The sequence goes on from OU342743.1 coordinate 541,789,724, forward strand.
TGTTCATGCTTTACGCGCATCCTTTACTGGCTTAGAACCTTCCCCTAAACAATACTATAATGGAATGAGTTTTACTACTAGAGTGAGCAAGGGGAAGAATATTCAACATCCTGAAATTCGCTATTTGTTCTATGTTATTGCTAACACCTTGCAGGCACGTAATGATCGAGTTCACGAGACTCAATGAGGAGGACATCCTAGTCCTCGCAAAGGCTGCTTACATCAACTGCATCATGTCACCCAACTTGGGCACCATCCTTGTGCGCTACCTAGAGCACCAAGCCTCCAAAAGCCAAGGGCCAATCACATGAGGAGGCGTCATCACCATACTTGCCCATTTCCTAGACATCAATCTAGGTGAGTTGCAACCCGTACTACGTGAGACACGTGTTGGTTTCTCCACCTTGAGGGCCTGTGGAATGCTCACTAGGAGAGGTGGTGCTTATTACCTGCATATTGTTGGAGCTGGGCGTATCTACCCCACTCCTATGCCTAATGGTCTTTTCTCTATCGAGGAAGGATGTTTGCTATATGACTTGCAGGTTGAGCAACACCAACCCGAGGAAGAGATTCCGGAGGAGGATGAGGACCAAGAGGAGGAGCAAGAAGTTCCTTATCAAGAGGAGCAACCACAAACCCGGTTCACCACATACCAAGATTTCCAAAGACTTGGAGGGACTGTGGAGAGGATCCATAGCCTCTCTTTGAACCTTCGAGAATCAACAAGTAACCTCTCAACTGGAGTAACGACTTTTCCCGCCACCACAATGATTTGAAGGGCTTGCAAAAACCTAAGCTTGGGGAAGTTTCCTCATGTATCTTTATTTAGCGTTTATTTGCTTCTATTTATTTTGAGGTTGCATTTTTATTTGAGTTTATAAGCACTCGTTGTAACTACCTTGGTGAATTACGCTCTTAGTTAATGCCTGGATGAACGAAAGTGGTTAAAATAGTACGGTGGGGCCCAGGGCCACTCACGGTAGACCTTTCGGCCGTCCTAACCACTTTCAGACAACGGGACAAGAACGAGCGGCGTAATCGGCAGGCGAAGGGATCAACTACATACACAAATGAGTATGTATGCAAGCCACATACAACAGTCCTCAGAGCCATTCCATCTAAAAGAAATAGAAATATTGCAACGCCATACGGCAAGATCCAAATGTCCTAGATAGATATAATAATTTAGAATAGCTCCTCATACATCACACATCAGAGTATCAGGCGGAAGCGGAAAACAAGATCCGAGTACGGATAAGAAGCAAATTGGCATAAGATGCCCCATAAATAAACACATCCCGCTCACAGATCTCACGGATCCCCGTTCTCGGAATCTCTACACCGAATGATCGTTGCCCACATCATCTGTCTCTTCCACCCAGTATCCATCTTGCGGGTACACCTGTTCATCTGAATCAAACAATTTATCGTGTGAGACCCTAGGGGTACTCAGCAAGTCTTTATGCCGCTAAAGGGGACACAACCTGGGGTGACGCAATTGTAGCAACCGATAATACCTAACAATTCTACAGATACTCGCTAACCTTCCGCCTAACCAATGATAGACGGAAGTCCGTGAAATAAGAACAGCAGTTATAACAGTATAATTAACAGATCCATCCTCTTCCTCGCTTACCAACGAGGAAGCGGACGAACAACCCCCATCATCCGTTGGCAGTTTTATTAACCATTCCATGAGTATTGCACTATTTACTAGTCAAGTACTTAGTCAAATTAAAAGCGGTACTTTAGTTATACTTGTCTATGATCGAGAAACTGTGCTCCAAGTCGTCCATAACCGCGGACACGGCTTTCAGAAAGATTTACCCTGCAGGAGTGCACGAATAGCAACACACACTCGATCAACCTCGGAAAAACCAAATCAAAACCCAACGAGGCATTCACGACAAAGCTATCACAGGATTCAGAAATATTTCAGGGGGCCACCCCAATAAGCTACCCGCAACGAAGTTGGCCGGCTCCGAGACGGACCCAGGGTTTGCGACGACGGCTGTAAACGACTGGGGACCCGAAAATGTGACTAGGCTTGTCGATACCGCGAAAACATGGCGCGATCCAAAATAGTACAGGTGCTCCTAACACAATCTTAAATAAAGCAGTAACATGGCATAAGTACAGGATAGTAACAAAGCCCAAACTAATTGTGGCCCCAAGAAATAAGAATGAATCAAGCTCTGGCTCAGGGGGGTCCATAAGGCCTCCCGGATGTGGATAGTGCGAATAGTCAAGGAACAGGAATCAAGTACTCGGGTCCTACGGGACACAAGTGAGCATGAAAAACCAAATAACAGATATTGCTCACCGGTGCCGCTTTCATTAGTTGTACCATTACTACTCAGGTTAAGTTGTTTTGGTACCTCATTATTCGTCCGACACTCACATACCCTACTCATGCTTTTCTACGACTCGCATGGCTCAAACAACTCCTGTAGTAATGGCTCATGGGATGGAGGAACAAGCTTCGGTGGGGTTTAAAAATAAAGGCTATGCAGTACTTGGGATTCAATTTAATGCAATCGCGACTCAATGATGCAAGAATAAGTTAGAGGCAATAGGTACTGTATGTATGCAAGCATGTGGTAGTGCTTACCTGGCAGCTCAGTTGAAGCGAGAGATGGATCTGGGTAGTACTCCTGTGATTCCTGGTAATTCTCCTGCTGGGCGTCTATTCGAAGAAGAACCAAACAAACATGGGCCAACATAAATAAAGTGCACAAGCATATGAATTAAAATGCGACAAGCAAACAAGCATGCCATTATGAATGATGCACAATTTGCATGGCATTAAAGTAGCATGGCAAAGGTGAGGTGTGGATGCAAGAAATAAAGCATTTTGTTATTTATTTAACCAAGTTTTATTGTCATAAACAGTTCAGATTTTTAATAACAACATGATGCATGCTTCAATTCAGAACAAGGACTGCATAGATAGAACGGGCTCGTCGCGCTGATCGATTTAGACATATTATTTGTCTAATTTGGAATTATAAAACAAAAGTTATTAATTAATTAAGGAAAAGGGCATTTTATTGTAATTTTTAAACATCTCGAAATTTTAAAGTGTTCAAACATTATTTTGAATGGCATATTCGAATTCCTCACATTTTTCTGATTCCAAAACATATATTACTTGTATTATTTGGATTTGTATTTTAAAAATTATTTGAATCTGAATTGAATTTGAATTTAAATCAATTTGAAAAAGGTTTAATTAAAAACAGACACAGGAAAGTACTTTTGTCACCCAGGCGAAATCAGCCCCAGTCACTGACGGGTGGGCCTTGCGCTGACTGGGCCACGCGCGTGGAAACCTTTTCTACCGCGGGCTCGGCTAGCCACTGAGGCTGACAGGCGGGCCAGCGGCTTCGGGCCCACGCGACAGTGGGGTTCCACCTAGAGGCTGACAGGTGGGGCGTGGCTGGAGCGCGGGTTACGGCCCGAGAAAGCGGAGGGGCTTTCTGCAAGATGGCTAGGGTGACTGATAGGTGGGGTCTCCAGGAGCGCGGGTTGAAGGAATCAAAAAGGTGGGGGGTTAAGTGCAAAGTTTCATCGCGTGCACTGTTTCTCTTCCTCTCTTCTGACGAAACTGACGGTGGCAGCGCGTGCGCGGGGCGGGGACTCGAACCCGGGTCGCGAGCGTGCGCGCGGAGGGGCTAACCAGTGCGGTAGGGCGAGGGGAGTTGACAGGGGAGGGTCTGGGGTCTAGGAAAGCTCGCTGCGGCGCGGAAAACCTGCAGACGCCGGCGAGCTCTGGCGCGCGGTGGGCGTTCGAAGAAACGAACGGCGGGGCTAGGGCGGTACGGCGAGGCGGAACATGTCAGGGAGAAGGAGGGGCTCACCGCGGGCTCGACGGCGGGCGCGGATCGGAGCAAGGAGTGGCGAGATCGCTGGCGGCCCGGATCTAGGGTTTGCTGTAGAGCGGCGAGGTACTGGCGGCCCTGGGAGCTTCTCGTCCAAGTCGGCGAGTGCAGGGCGTCGTAGAGGAGCCTCCTCGAGCTTCCAGGCCACCTCCACGTCACGCTGACCGGCTGGAACGACGGGGACGATGTGGTGCTGGCGGCGAGCAGCGGCAGGAGCTGGGCGTCGTGGAGGAAGAAGGAGGGGAGGAGGTTGGCCCGGGGCAGATCTGGACGAGCCAGGAGAGCCGTGTGGGAGGAGGAAAAAGGAGGGAGAGGGAGGAGAAGCAGTCGTGGCAGGGGGGTAGATAAAGGTGGCCTCGGTGCCACCTTTTGCTTCTCCCTCACGTGGTCGAGCTGGGGCTCGGCCTGGGGGCTGGTAGGCACGGCAGGGGAGACTGCAGGTGGGGCTTGGCCTGGAGAGAGGGACCGGCAGGTGGGGCTAGCTCGGCCGGTAGAGAAAAGAAAGAGAGGAGAGGGGTAGCTCGGCTAGGTGAGATGGGGCTCGGGTTAGGGCTTAGCTAGGGTTAGGAAGAGGAGTGGCTGGGGTGTGGGCCAGGGAGAGAGAGGGGCTTGGCATGGAGGTCATTCTAGAGAGAGAGAGAGAGGGGTGTGAGAGAGAGAGGTAAGGTGGAGTTAGGGTTTAGGAGAATTAGGGTTAAGGGGAGAAATAAAGAGAGTAGCTAGGTTAGATTTTATTAGGTTTTTAGATTGTTAAAACTTGTGCAAAAGGTTAACCCAAGTGGAACATGATGAGTGCTTGAATTATCATGAGATGAAGGTGAAAGAGAATTCCAAGAAAAGAAAAAGAAAGGAATGATGGACTAGGCCTCATATGGTTCATGCATGGAGAAATAAAATTAAGAGGAAAAGATATGGATGAGACTATGGGGATGGTGGAATGGTAGGAGATGGTTTCCCCAAGATAGGATCCATTAAATCAAAATAAAAACCAAAGGAGTAAAAGGTGGTGAAGAATTGTGCATGGCCCATGCAAAATAATAATGCCATGATTTATTTTGTGAAAACAATAATAATATTATGGCATTATTCTCATGCATTTCCAAGAAGTGGAATAAAGCCAAACAAAGGAAATTAAAGGACTAGATCCACCCTATTGCCCATGAGCTAGATAAAACCAAAATAAAGACAAACAAGCTCATGGTCTAGTAGGATGGTGGAATTATAAAGTGGTGGAAAAGAAGGGTGGTGGAATTGAAATAAAAGATGTGCCCCAACTCTACTTGGGCATTGAACAATATATCAATAACCCAATACAATATCAAGAGGAAAATACAATTAATAATGCATATGAGAGAAAAACCAAAAGAAAAAGGATTTTATAGGATGCTCAAATGCAAGGTGGCATGATGACATGAGCATGATATAATTATGATGCAACAATAATATATATGAAGTAGCCAATGTCTTACTAGGACAAGTAGCATTACAAATGTTAGACAATTGGGATGCTACACTCGTGTTGGTTTCCCCAACACTTTATCTTTAGTTCTTTCTATTTTGCTTTCGAAATTTTCTAGCCGAGCTTTGCCGCCAATTTTCTATTCTTTAAAGTTCCTCTCTTAAAAATCACAAAAATATTTCCCTATTTTTCCTTATTTTCCCTCTTTCTTTTATTTCCACCTCGAGGTCTTCATATATTTGCAGGAGAGTGGTCGACTTCGAGTTTCCAAGAAACAGATAAAAAAAGGAAGAGAGAAGTGGAACCAAACATGAGAGGTATGCCTTATGACTCCCCACTTTTGAAGTTTGGGAAACCCATGCTAGTTAGTAGTAAATGTTGAGATATTATATTGGTGGAGTGAGTCTTTGTATCGTAGTAAGATTTTTCGTTTGCATGGGTATTTAATTGGGCTCATTTTGTTCTAGCTCTCGTAATTAACCAAGTCTTTCCTAAAAATTTCTAAACAATTGTAATGATAAAAAGTCTCACAATTGAAGTCTTGGGTGTTGTAGTGCTTAGTCTTGAAGGTTTATTTCTAGAGACACTCAACACCACTGAAAATGTTAATTGACTTGATAGCTCTCTTTAAAAGGATTTGTTCGATTGAATTAATGTTTAGAGGTTTTTGTGAGCATGCCAAAGTTTGACTTATTAATCATAAGAAAGATATAGCTTTGCGCGTGTCAAACTTCATGGGATGCCAACAACTCCGCTGGCCTACAAACGATCTTCATGGAGGAAACTCCTAGATTTCGGCTATGAGTTGATTAAACACTTGTAGCAGCAATGCTATAGTGGGTAAGATTCTCGGTACTCCCAGGTAGCTGTAATGATGATGGAATCACTCCTATGGATATTATGAGTAATCATTATGCAAAAGGAACAAAAACCTTAGTGATGCCACGAGTGTCCATCACAACCCGATAAACTAATAAAAGTCTTTGGCATTCTCTCAATTACTTAAAAACTGAAATTCTTGAAGGACAATGAATATAAAAGTAGTGCTTGCAAAGTCTTGATTCATTGATGTGAGAGAATTGAGATACTCTAGTATATATGCTTTTCATGACAACTCTCACACTCTTAATTTACATGATTATACTTTACTATTCAAAGACAAGCCTATGAGTTGATTACTTGACATGGAATAAAGTTTACTCATTTGAATCATCCATGTTTACAATAATTTTGCTGCGCTATAAGGATGCATGAAACCCATATGATATGCTTTCCATTACTCTATCTATGCTAAAGTTTCTCAAATTTATGAAGTGGAGGAAACATGAGACTACTAATCATGAGTAAGACCACCATCTCATTATTTTAGTTTAAATGTTGAGTTCCTTTTTGATGTTGGTTTTCTTGTTCGGGAAGATCAAGTTTAAGCTTGGGGAGGTTGATGGCTCTGAAATATAGCCATCTATGTCCACATTTAAACAGGATATTAATCATATTTTTGATGAAATATCTCTCAAAACCCTGCCACTAATGCTAATATTAGAGGGGTATGCAATCCTTTCTTTTATATTTTCCCTGCACAGATAATGTCGTTTAAAGGAGGGAATCACTATATTAAAGTCAAAGATATGAGATTTCCAACAACCAGAAGAAACTAGGAGTCGTACAACGGAGGAAGATGCTTTAACGACCAACTATACGGCCGGAGCAAAAATTTCGACCGTATAGCTCCGGTAGTATAGTTGGTGCCGCCACCCTTAGGTCAAACAGAACAACTTTCATGAAGGGACCCCTATATAAAGAAGGCTCGGACGACGAGAAAACAAGCCAGACCTCACCAGAAAGTCTTTGCTACAGATCACCAGCCGCCTCCATATCTCCAAACCCTTCGCCATCTCCATAGCATTCCACCACTTGTAATAGTAGATCTCTTCTCTGATTGGCAACATTGTAAGACTATTCCTATCAATCTTATGATTTTTATTACAATGTTTGCGATTTTTAATCTCATCTCTATGTGTGAGTAATTCTCCTTGGGCTAAGGGCTTCGGCCTAGCCATATAGCAAATGTGCATGTGATTTATCATAGATGGGATCGTGTATTAGGTTATATGTCCTGATGATTATTGTATCCTCTCTTGCCTCAATCCAAGGCATTGTCAGGTACCCAAGACCCCGAGGGTTGAGCTAGGTATAGGGAGTATGAGTGATGACTGATCTGCAGGTTAGGAACCCGAGTGACAGAAGGGGTAGTACAGCTGTATGTAAGGGATTTGCTTGGGATTAACGGTGACATCACTATGCATATCATTAGTTCTCTTTCTTCCAAGGATGAGACTAGTAGGTTATTGCTATAAGCGGTTGCGGAGGCAATAGCAATTATGGATGCACTACCCACATATAATTTATCTTGCTCTAACAAGTACACGCATACTTTATTTCTATCTTTTATTTCTATCAGATGTTCTGCACAACTACAGGTGAAACCGAACGCCCTAGGTCCTCTCTCTCCATCATTGAACACAACAGAAAGACGCAAGCCATTGGTCCGGTAAAAACACAAAATAAATTCTAAAACTCCCGAAGGTCTGTTAAAGTAACTTCACTACGCATTCGCTGTCCGAGGATTCGATAACCTAGGTCTACTAGGGAAAAAGAAGCTATACTACATCTGTAATCCGGATCGAAGGTATCATCGAGAAAAATAAATTTTGATTGATTATTCAAGCCAGGTTGGACATGCTTTGCCATTTCTAAACACCCGTGGGATGTGCTACATCCTAAGCTCAAATCACATGTTCAATTCTCTTGATATACAACATGTTTTTATACTATTATTTTCTTTCTTTGCCTATTAGTTTTCTCTTTTATTGTTTTTCTTTGTTCACAAATACCACACTTCACTAGAAATTAAGTACCACATCCTGGGAAAAAATTATGCTTTGCTTTAGCTTGGCCCGCACAACTATTTCTATGTAGCGCCATCACTGGATCACATGAAAAAAATCATGGAGTTCCTAAATACTTCGACGACCACAATACAGAAAGCCACCACACTTACCATGTCTAGCACACCCTCAGATGTCTAGGGTCCGACTTTCAGCCATGACAAGTGACATCTCGTGATCATCCTTGGATGATGCTTTTGAATCTACTCCCTCCGTCCGGAAATAAGTGAATTGCATTTGTCTAGATTCGTAGTGTATGCGAATCTAGACAAATGCAAGTCACTTATTTTCGGACGGAGGGAGTAGTATTTCTCAACAAAGAGGAAACTAGGGTGTCAATCCATGGGTGCTTCCTATAGATTCTCCATCCTTATTACCTGAATATAAAGTTTAGAGTTGCAATTAAGTCTTTCTACTATTTTACATATCACAAGTAAGGACCTCCAAATGCTCCCCTCCAGATAAGCCCCATGTTGTTACAAGTTCTAGCAAAGGATACAACTCTCATTCACTTAATCAAAACATCAGTTAGTTGATCTACAAATTTAATATAGGTAAGTGAAGTGCACCCTCCTCTAGTTTCCACAATCTGAAATGACTAAGGACATACTTGCATAAACTGAATCAAGTACATGGTTTCACAATCTAATCACATGTTCGGTGATAAGTGCCATTAGTAAATACCTGGACAACTTATGAATTCAAATCGTCATGTGATGCCTCTAGGTAAATCATTCATGTTGTTCTACTCCCAATTTTTCACTAGAGTTGACCACTCAGATATCTCCGTGTCTAAATCATCTCATACCAATCGCTCTCGTGTGGGCCTCAAACTTGGGCTAGGAAATCGACTTCATCAATGGATCAACAACATTTACGTATGATGCATGTAATATGCATACATGAACTTTGTGTTTTATTATGTTGCAATACTTCATATTTGTATCATTCTAGCAGTTAATATGATTATTTTAATGATTTACGAGTTTTTCCACAAAATCACACTATTTTGGTATTTAACTGTGGATGGTATAAAAACCTTCGGTTACTATTCTTTTAACTTTTAGGGAGCTTGGCAACTCCAAAAAGGTAAAAGCCAAAGATTACTCTTTGGCATTTTCAGGCGAATCCAACAAGCTAAAGTGGAGCATCCGGGGACCAACATGCCGACCAGGAGGGCCCATGGCATGCAGGGCCACTATGGTCGCGCCATGGATGTTATCCCCCATTTGCCATCTGATCGACCTGAATCTTCCACGTATAGAGTTGTTTTGACATAAAAACATCTATATACATACCCACTAATGTTTTATTTCACGAGGATGGAGATGGAGATACGGAACCAAGTAATGGAGAGTCCTTAATCCACTACCATAGGAAGATTGGAGGGGGAATCCCTACTAGAATCTTCTCCGGATGTTTTTCTTCCTTCACGAATGCCTCCACCACGAGAGATGAGTAGCCCATTTCCTATATTATGGGTTTGTGGTGATAACTTGATCCAATTGTCGTGGGAAAGTCATGACATATGCCATTGGGCCGGCTTAAGAATGGTGGAGAGGAGTGTAATAGAGGACTTCAGGTGCAAGATTGGCACACACAAGGTACCCAGGTTTGGCACCTCATGGTGGAGGAAAAGACCTACTCATGCTTGTTTGTATTGATCGATAGTAGAACGGTTATAAGGTCTCGACGGCTTAGCTCGGTGATAAGGCGGTGAGTTATCTACTAGGGTTTCGCTATGCATACCGTCAGGGGTGAGTTCTAGCTAGCTTTATATGAGCAGAAAGCCAGAGATTATGGTCTAGTCTGACTCAGAGTAGAGTTCCTATGCAATTTGTACTAAGGTCCTTGTCTTGGATGGCAAACTATAGTCTTTGTCTTGCACTGGATTCTTCATGAACTGCCATATCAAGATACCGCCTCATGTTTGGTTCCATCCCATGGGCCTACCCAATTGGCCTACCCATGTGATTAGCCCCTGAGCAACTCTAGAGCTGTATTCGCATATTCTCATTCTTCAACATGTTTATCCTCTCAAGAGGTCATAACCTTGACGAGCTCCTGAAACAAACATGGAGAATATCGCCCCATCGAGTTAACGCCCAGCTTACATACTGCAATTAAGAATTGCACCGGCTCAAGTTCTCCATGCGAAACATTAACAAACTCAATGGCTCAATTTTAATATGGATCTCCGGAGCTAGATAGTTCGCATGTCACTCAACGTGACAAATAGATTCCTGACGTGACGTGATGCTTGCTTCCTAATGCAGTGAGCCACTTTCTCTCTGACTTGACGCGACGCAGTGTCTACCCACGTGTCGTTTCTAGGAAAATCACTCAACTGTGAATACACTACACTTTGAATTGAAAATGTATGCTATCAATTAGCGCAGGAATCGAGGAGCCGCCAAATGGCAATGTTGCTCCACGCCTTAAATTTTGCCGTGGAGAGAGATTTGCTCCTCCATAAAGGGATAAGGATCAAGCCTAAGCATTATTCTCTCCTTCATTCCCCATATTTTTATTCCTCGTGCTGCCACTATCCCCCTATCTGATATCCACCATGGATCCCAAAGGAAAACCCACCAAAACCCCTAAAGTATCAGCATCAACGAAGGCGACGGCGGTGACCGCCCAACTCATGTGATTGGGGGATGCTCTTATGATGCGAGTCCTTCCTCGAAGACTTTGCCAACTACAGAATGATCCTGAAGAAGGAGGAGGAGTGGCACACTTTTGGTGAGGATATCACGCCCTCTCCCTAACTCGGGGAAGAGGTATTCTTCACCAGGTGTCTTGAGTGTGGCTTCACGCTGCCGGGCAGGTTGTTCATGCGCTAGCACTTCAACTTCTTCCACCTACGCCCACAGGATGTGGGCCTCAACTCCAGCAGCTACGTGGTGATGTTCACCTGCTTGTGCGAGAGTTATCTCCATATCAAGCAGTCACTTCTTCTATGAAGGCCATTGTTTCTGTGTAAGGAGAAGCGGGCAGAGGCCAACAAAGATTTTTCTCCAATGCTGATCCATCTTGTTTTAGCATCGTCCCCGCGCCTGCTTCCCCTTCGTCCATCTGACATCCAATATCTTGGATTGACTTCAAGAAGGTACGCCCGCCAAGGAGGTCGACTTCCTCCCCTTCTCATGATGAGTTCGTCCCCCACCCCAACACCAAGCTGAAGTTCACATAGCAAGAGCGGGAGGAGGTGAATCTGCTCCACAAAAAGATTTGGGCCTTGCTATGGAAGGGATTGAGATCACTGAACCTAGTCGATAGCTGGATCAAGATGAAGTTGCAGCCACTTAGTCCCCTCTCCTAGAATCTATGGGAGTATTTTGGCACTTCTACGGATCCGGATCTTTGGGACAACAAGCCGATCAACCTTGAGATGCTAGAGTTCTACATAGGGTTCATCACCAAGGACCTCGTCAAGTGCCTCGACCTCGGAGGCCTCTACCCGTTCACCTCCCTGCACTAGCCATATGAGGTAAGTTGTGAATCTCAAGAACGTCGTTTTTGTATTACACCGACTTTCATTTATCTTTCACCGGTTTGCTTGTCATCTATTTATCTTTCTCAAGATTTATCTTCTCTTGGCAGATCTTCTGGGCCCCGATTGTCCCATTATTGCCAACTATGACCTCCCTACCTAGCATAGTACTAGCATATAAGCAATGTACCATAGACAGTTGGGCTGAATTAACATGCAAGCGGCTTCTCGTGTGTAAATGAGCATTGCATGATTCACGTGTGGATATCAAAGTTATATATTTCACATATTTAGTGCGTTAAAATGTATGTATCAATATAGTAACACGTAGGTTTTTCGATACTAGCATGACATGGCAAGAAAGCATCCTAACTTTTTACTATAGCATCATCCCTCTAAAATGCTTGGTACCATCAACAAGAAATTATTTTCGGTAGTTTACTACCCATTACGTGTTAGATTGGTCATGCCGACCGGAGAGATGGGACCTCAGAGGGGGTAGCCTTAGTTATGGTAGTGGTTTGTACAGCCAGCTGCACATTTGACGGTGCGGGAAGATGCGCGAAAAACAGTCGTTTTGCTGGCATGCCTCGGCTCCAAGAGCTTGCCGCCTTGTAGGCCACCACGGTGTTGCTGGATGGCCAGGCTTCATGGTAAAGTTACAGATGATCTCTAAAGAGAGTCAATTATGACATGGTGAGAAAGTAAAAGCACACATAATTATTTCTTATTTTCTTTCTTCCCGTTTTCATTGCCATGCCGATACCGGGAGGCTGTTTTTTCTAAATAGACGCTTAGCTGCACACAACAAAGTTCATCGCTGCACTGCACCAAGATTCATGCTATCTCACTTTTCATTGTATGTAGCAAATTTTCTTTTTATTTTATTTTGCTCATATAAAACATTATATGAATTTGAAAATTTAGAGTTAATTGAAAAATACAACTAAAGTGTAAAAAAATAGTTTAATTTTTTTTGTCGTAGCAACATACGGGCATTTAACTAGTACATTCATAATAAGTATAAGTATTGTTGATTTAATATAAAGTTGCACTTCCTTCAATCCATATTAATAATCTCAACTTTATTTAGATATAAATACAATTAATCTAAATATTTAAATAAATATATACGAATATAGATAAAGTTGAGCCTATTATTATAGAGCAGAGTTTATAGAATGGATCGGAGGGAGTAGAATGTATCCCCTCAAAAAATCTGTGACAAGTGACCGACAGTGTATTGTGTTGGCAGACGCCGCACCAGGCCACCTGTGCTCGGCAAGGACTCGGCATTACTGCACCGCAGCAGCCCAGAGTGTGCTAGAACTCCTCTCCTCTTGCTTGACTTTCTATGGCGATCCAGTCCAAGCACACATCAACACGGTACGATTACGAAAGCGACGCAGAGCAGAGACGCCCCGCCTCATCTCACCTCGTCCTCATCCGTTTCTTCCTTGATCGAGCTAGCGCGCTGTGCAGCTAAGCCCCTCCCTCTCTCTCTCCGATCGGGCGAACGTGCAGTCTGGTCCCTGAATCGGTTCCCTGTGCCCTATTTCTTCGCGTCCGGTGGCGGCTTGGCTTCCATCAGGCCGCAGGCAGCTAAATGGGGAGGTCGGGATGTGTCCCGGCGGTCGCGGCGGCTATGGTGGTGCTCTTGCTGCTGTCTACGGCTTCCCAGGAAAGACGGAGAGGTATTTTATTTCTCAGTTCGCTACATCAGCTCCAGTATCCCAGATATTTGTTCCCAGAACAGGGTAGAGGAAGTAGTATCTCTGATGTTTACTGGTCTTATTGAAATCTCGTAGTGTTACTTTTTTTTATCGGTGATTAATACTTTCTTATTGAGTTGGTGTATCTGCAACCATACCAACCAAATGCTCTACTTATCACAGAACGCAGCGTCAAGAGCAGCGAGCAGACTTTTGTTTTCAACTATACCCTAGCTAAGACTATTGTGGAATATGCTTCAGCTGTAAGTTACTTTGTCCACATCTTTCTCGGTGTGCCATGAGTTGTAGGCCCTCGTACTATTATTCCCATAGTATTACAAGTTTTTTAGTCAAATTCTATAATCTCCTTCCATTTTTAAAGCTCATATATATTTTTAAGCCGAAATAAAGTTATCCCTGTAATTTTCTCATTCGAAGGTGTATATGACGGACCTAACAGCTCTGTATACGTGGACATGCTCAAGATGCAATGACCTGACTCAAGTAAGATATCTAAGAGTACAGTGCCTACCGATGGTTTTTCTTGTATGAATTGTTTTATTTCAAGTTTTAGTACTAGATACATCCGAATCTAGATAAATCCAAGTCAACTAATATGGGTCGGAGGGAGTGGTACAATCAACACGAATTTCTCACTGACTATGTTGCGGGTACCTATTTCCAAAACAGGGCTTTGAGATTAGATGTATAATCGTTGATGTCCAGAACTGCTTGCAGGTCTGTATGCTACATTTGCTACTACCTTTGCATGACCAAAGTCCCTTACGCTTTCCCCGCCAGTTTCATATATAAGGACTTAAAAATTATTGCGATCAAATGATGTGACAGGCATTCATCGGTGTCGATCATAATCTCAATGCTATCATTGTTGCAATCAGGGGAACTCAAGAGAACAGGTTTTGGGATAGTTTCACATATATTTGCTGTTCTTGCTTACTGGCTTTTTTTGTGAAAGCTCTGAACTCTGTATCCCTCTCTACTAACTTCTAAAATTATCTCACTCAGTGTGCAGAACTGGATTAGGGACTTGGTATGGAAGCAGGTTGATCTAAACTATCCAAACATGCCTGATGCAAAGGTCTTTGGCATGAACTTGATACATTTATGATCTCCTTTTTTTTATAGGAGTAGGATATGGTTGTATTTTATTTTCTGATGAGATATGTATTCTGGTTAAAGGTTCACACTGGATTTTACTCTGCTTACAATAATACCATTTTACGTCCAGTCATCACAAATGCTGTTCGTAAGGCAAGGAAATTATACGGAGACATCAGCATAATAGTTACGGGGCATTCAATGGGAGGTGCTATGGCTTCCTTTTGTGCACTTGATATTGCTGTAAGCTCCTCCGTTATTCTGTTCTTGGCAGAAGGTTCACTTTTTAGCGGACAAGGAAATACTGTCTTTCCACGTTAAACAATTTTGTGTTTGCTGATTCATGATCTCTGAAATGTTCCCCTCATTGCAGATTAGCCTTGGAAGTGACGATGTTCATCTCATGACTTTTGGGCAACCGCGTATTGGCAATGCTGTTTTCGCATCTTACTTCGCAGAAATAGTACCCAACACGATCCGCGTGACACATGAACATGATATTGTGCCTCATTTGCCGCCTTATTTCTCCTTCCTCCCAAACCTAGCATACCACCATTTCCCTAGAGAGGTACGCCCCTGCATAACCTATAAAAGTGTACTGCTAAATTTTGTCCAAACTCTCTCAGCGTTATGCCTGTTGATTAAATTCAACCAATCCACTCTAGATACCTGCACGCAACAGAGCAGAGTCAATGGAAAACCTGGTGCTTCCAAAATGATATAAACATCTGCATGATCTGTAATACAATTGGCCATCAGTCCCCATGCAGTAGTTTACAATCCTGTTGAATATGTTAGTTATTTTTTTTAATTTAATATGTTAGTTATTTCTTAAACTCTAAACTGAATTTGGAAAGATTTTCTTACTACTATAAATTTGTAATATATCTTGAATCGCCATCCAATGTGCATTCAAACACTTCAGGTGTGGGAACATGATGTTGATGGCAACAGAACCTTCCAAGTCTGCGACGACAGTGGTGAAGATCCAGATTGTTGCAGGTGGGAGACCGTTTATCTATCCGGTAGCTTTAATTTGGTTGATTCAACCAGTATCTTGTTTCAGTTCCTAATAGCTTCTTGGCTGCTCCCCTGTGTCTGCATTTGCAGGAGCGTGTTTGCGTTGTTCTTGAGTGTTCCAGACCATCTGACCTACATGGGTGTCGATATGGCAGCAGACGACTGGAGCACCTGCAGAATCGTCATGGGCCAGAGTGCCGAGCAACTCCGATCCTATCTCACGAGCAATAGTATCATGTCAAATAACCCTGTCGATGCCATCATAGTCGATCATAGTGTGCAGATTGATCTAACCACTTCCAGCTAGTTATTATTCACGCGCACAAGCTGCTGTACAGAGTTGTCAGCATATGCACGGTTTCATTTTTTTTTTTTGCTCCGATAGATATGTAGTTCTTTCATTTGTAGATTGTAAATGCAAGCAAACTCAAATACGCAAGAATATGCAATGTAAAATGTATAGTTGTATGACAGGAAAAGCGAATGGATTTAGGCCTTTTCGCTATAAAAAGGTGAATGGATTTCTGAAGCATGTCGTAGCAGAACAAGCAACAAAACAACATAAAACTACAACAAATAGATAGGCAAGCAAATCTAAACGATAGCTTGAACAGGTTGAATGAGCCTTGCCTTTTGCTGCACTGGAACGACACTGAACATGTCCAATCCGACAAACCAACCTATAGAACTGAAAATTGCACCTCAACAACGGCCAGCAACCTAGTTGTCAACACCCGTATTTTTAATCCCAGATGCCCGTTATGCCATACCTCGCAATCCCAAGATTACCATTTTTGCGAGACATAACGGATTGGATATCACAGCACATCATCCATTACAAACCATACACAAGGTCTTACACAAATAAGGATCTCATGATCCAGTCTTAATACAACAAGCAGCGGAAATAAAAGAAAAGCGTAACGGTGGGATCCATCTTCAGGGGCACATGCAATACTGACGAAGGCAGATGGTCCTAATTATCATAGCCGTCCTGTTGGCCATCATCTTGATAGTCTCCTTCATAGTTTGGCCATGATAATAGCCAGGGACAAAAGCCATGAGTACACTTTAAGTACTCGCAAACTACCACTAACAAGTATAAACTTCTAAGTTAAAGTACTAACTCTAAGTTTAACTATAAAGTTAAGTTTGAAACCTAAGCTGAGTTCAGAAGCAAAGAAAGATAAAGTAAAGTCCTAGAATCACTTAAGTTGGGAAGCTATTGTCATAACACAACCCTGTTGTGGTCAAGTCAAGATTCATCATTCTTTTCAAAGTATTTAGAAAACATCTGACAACGAAACAGTATGGCCATTCCAACTGTCCATAACCGCGGACGCGGCTATTCGAATAGTTTGACACTCTGCAGAGGTGGTACACTTTCACCACAAGATTCGATACATCTGTCAGGGATAACCCTGAATCATCATACTTAGTATGCAGATAATCAAACATAACCTTCCCTTTACACACCCTAGTATAAGCACCTCTCCTATGAGCATGGCCTCCCAACCATGACCATCAGTCATCTTGGGCACTGCATGGGTGGACATCATGAGAGGTAGCCTCAGCTCAGACCTCTCCCATGGGGGAACTAATACTAATGCATATAAATTTTCAGCTAAGCCTTACCCAATTCAGGTAGTGTGGTTGTACGGTAAATTTGGAATGGTATCGCATCCGAATCCAACCATCAGTTTTATAAAAGGGTTAAGGCTCATGCCTCAACATTTTCATCATCATCAATCCTTTGTGTTTCTCAACACATGTCAAAACATCTCAATAGAATGACTCATCATTCCAAGGTTTTCATATTCATTTTCACCAAGTGTTCCCATCTAAAGTGACTCAGGTTTTTGATCAACTCTAAACTACTAAGTTAAGAGTGTTCACTAAGGTGGAAAAGATGGGTTCAATCTCATGCCATAGAATGATATCTAAAGGGTTCTAAGTAGGTCAAGTTTTATACTTTTTATGCTACCTTCAAAACAAGTAAGAACTTTGTATAACCTAAGAGGGGTAAAAATTGTAACTAAGACTTGGGGTACTAATAGTAAAAAAAAGGGGTGTGATCAAGGCATGCTTAAGGCATCTTTGCTAAACCATCTAGTTTGATCCTAACTTGCTAAGCACTAAACTTGCAAGTGGTAGCTTGCACTGTTAATGGTGGCTTGCAAGTACAACTTGCAAGGGTTAATCTTGGATAGTGCTAGCTTGCTAATAGTAGCTTTCCTTGGTTGGTGCAGTGGTTGAAGTTTTCTTCTTCTTCTTCCTGGTAGAACTCCTCCTCCGCAAAAGCTTGGTTGGTACTATCGTCTATAAATACATAGGGAGGGCAAAATCACCAAACAATACTTAACTAGGATAAGTAGCATTATAAGACACACATTTGATGGTCTATTATCACTACAAGCATCACAAGTTCAATTCCATAGTTTCATTCTTTTTATTTTAGAAAAGTAATTTCTACTCATTGAAAAATTAACTAAGATTTAATATTCACCACTTAAGGTATGGGATCATGTGGATACATGTCATCACCACATATATTAACACATGGGAATGAGAATTAAAGGTTGGATCAATATTACTTTGGTTTAAGTTCATTATTTAATGATTTAAAGTGACTAGAAATGCCTATATAGCATTATTTTGGTACTAGTCCAAGGTCACTGCATGTAAACCTTAATATTATTACCTATTTAGATAGATATGATGAAATGTGATTTTTGAGAGTTGGAATCAACTCAAAAACTAACTTGGTTGATTTTATAAAAATGTTACAAGTTGCAAATACTTCTGTTTTGTTATTTTCATTAGGACAGATCTATAACTCTAATTGGATTAAATCCAACGGGCTTGGATAGATCATCTCAATACCTTTCAGACAAATTTTTTTTCATGCAATTTGGATTTGTCAAACTCCCAGAATTGAATTTTAAAATAGTGGACAGAAAACTAGATTTAACTAAAAAGAAAAATCCAGATTTGAACGGGTGGGCTAGCGCGGGAAAAGACTTGGGCCGGCCCAGTGGCGCTCCTCGGCGCGGGGCTCAGCTGACAGGGGGTCCCGCTTGTCAGCGGCACTTAACACGCGAAACGGTACACGCGCTGTGGGCCGTAGGATTAGAAGGGGAATCTATGGCTAAGGGTCGTCGTCGACGACGAACAGGTCGCCGGCGAGCTCGAACCCTAGCGGGACGTACCAGGGCTCCAGCGGGGTCGGCGAGGCGGGCAAACGAAGTGGAAGACAACGACAAGGTGAGGCGCGGTTGCGGCGGAGCTTGGGGTGGTCGCAATCAGCGGCGCCCTTCTCCTCCTGCTGCGGTTACTCCGGCTCCAATTCCGACGAGGTAGAGCTCTCCTTGCTCTGGCTAGAGGTGGGTGAGGTTCAGAGAGGTGAGGGGAGTGGAGTGGTGTGGAGAGAAGAGGCTGGGGAGGCCTCCTTTTATAGGCCCGACGGTGAGACCAAGCGGGATGGGCATGCGACGGTGGCGACATGGCTACGGCAGGGTAGAGGCATGGCTGCGGGTGGCGATCGACGTGCGGTTCCCTGGCGGTGCTCTAGGCATTGAATGCGGCCGTAGGGGCGGTGGCATGCGGTCTGGGCAAGGTGGTGCTCTGAGCGGCAGAGGCGGCGGTGTCCACGGCGAGCGGTGGCTGTGAGGTGTTGGGCGGCTAGCGGGGGTGTCTGGGGTGTTCTCCAGGTCGTGGCGGAGCGGCGGGCGTGGGCTGCGGCCAAGGGGCGGTCTGTGCGAGCGGGGATAGAGCGCGCTCTGAGGGCGGCACCGGCATGGTGTAGTGGCACTGGGCGCGTGGTATCCTCGATGGTCCACTGCAGGGCTGGGCTCGGGCAGGGGACAGAGGGTGGCGGTGAGGTGTGAGCTACCTCCTAGACATGGAGAGAGAGGCGGGAGAGGGCTGCTGCGGTGAGTGCACGGTCGGCCGGCGAGAGGTGGCTCGGCATGGCTGTGCAGTGCAGCTAGGAGGTAGGGGAGATGCTGGTGTGGGTCTGGTCAGGCTTGAGGGGGGAAAAGATGATCAAAGCACTTCAAAATTGCTAGACAAAATCAGCCCAAAACAGTATTAGTTAGGCCACAATGATCTTGCTAGCAAGGTGTTTGACAAAATGGCCGAAAGAGAAAAAGTTTTGAATTTTGGTTTCAAATTTTTTGAGTGATCTCCACTAGTGCTAGGTAGTGTCTGGTTACAATGGTTTTGAAAGTGGAGCTCAAATAGAGGGGTTTTGAAATAGGGGTGATCTATGCATATGCATTAGATTCAATTTTTAAATGCTATTTAAAATAAGTAAAAGAATGTTTTTAGAAGATCAAAAGGTGGGCCTTGGTACCTCATTATGTGTACTAGCAAGGGGTACAAAGATCAAGAATTGTTTCTGTTAAGAAATGAGTGCTAGGAACACTCAAAGTAGTGTAGTGGATTAAAATGGCCAAAATGACCATTCCTCCTTTTTAATTCTTTTTGATTTGATTTTCTTTAGGAAAAGTTTGGGAAAGATGTAGATGATGTTTAAATTACCTAAGAAACATTTTACAAGCATTGGATCACTCAATCATGGCAATTCAAACAACTCCTATTTTAAATGCACACATATATGAATGCTTTCATTTTAAATTTGGAAAAGTTTTTGTTAACCCCATTTTTGGTTGATTTGATCTTGATAAGCTTGGATTGAAGTTTTGAGATGTTACACTAGTAGAACTAAAAATTCCAAAGGGGAGAGGGCTTGTGACGATGCCTCCAGAAGGTGGATGACACTAAAGAGTATCATCGTTGACAGCGGCGGTGCCAGAGACCATGGTCCTGCAAAGCCTTCTCCCAAACCACAAACCACTACCCAAGAGCTCGGCCTAGTCATAGACCAAACAATCAGTATCAGCCGAATAGCATTGGGAAGAAATCACCAACATCAACTTCCTAACACGACCTAGCAAGCCCCCTAGGCTCTAGGATGGCCGCCAAAACCAGAATCTAACATTGTGCAAAGTAGCCAAGCTGACATTGCTGGAGGGTCGAGACGACGCAGAGAGATCAAAGGATGAATCAAAAGACACCACCGACACTACCAGAAGAGCTCACACCAAGTGAAGCCACTAGTGGAACAGGTTGAAGTGGAGAAATGGAAACCATCAATCTAGAAAAGAGTGGTCTTCATGTAGACGCCCTCAACACGGGAACGACACCCGGAGGTGTCACCATCACCAGTAATGGCCATTACATGCGGAGCTTTCAACGAGACCCATCCAAACGTAGAATCCGGTCGCCACCACGAGGACGCGGGAAGTGAGAGCCAGACATCTTTGCCGAGCCCCCAACCGGAGAACTACGATGATGCAACCCCATCTACGAATACCACCAACATGAACGCCAAATCTAGATACCCAAGCCATCAAGGATGGCCTAGACCGGTCTAGTGAAAGGGTAAGATGGTTAATCTAAAAGGGGTTTCTACAAATTTCTTTATTTGCAAGTTTAGGCTTTGTGGAATATAAGTGTGTCTAAATGCAAACTAGGTGAGGCAATCTAGATGATGATGCAAGATACTTCAAGAACAAAGTCTATCACAAAGTAAACAACACAAGTAGGAGGTTCGGTTTAGGGATAACCGAAGCACGCAGATACGAAGATGTATTCCCGTGTTCACTTCCCTGGGGGAAGCTATCATGTTTGAAGAGGTGTGAGATCCCGCGAAGGATTTGTCCAAGCCACGAGGACACTTTATCTCCAAGCCTATTCGATGAAGGAATAGCTCACTTACTCATGGTAGACTTTAAGATAGTCTCCAAATCCTCAGAAACTTTCCACGGGGAAAATAACAAGATGAAAGCCTCTGAGCAAACCTAGATGCCTAAGGTTTCCCACGAACCCAAGAGTAATAAGAAAACTGGATGAACACAAGGGGGAATAAAATATGGCTTGGTGGAAATGTAAAACGGAACCTCCTCTTTCTTTCTACCAAAGGGATTTGGATTTGGTTGGGTAGAGTGGAAGATCCTCAAACTTTTGTGTTTGAACAATGGAGTGAGATAGAGAGTGAGCTCAAAAATATATATGAATGATTGACCTAACCTTCTCGGAGGAGAAGAAAGGGGTATTTATAGTCTAGGTGGTAAACTAGCCGTTGTGGTCATAATCTCATCAACATAACACTAGGGTTTAGTTTTAGGAGAATATAATTTATTTCACAAGAGTGAGATATGTAGATCATCTTAACACAATACCAGGGTTTTGTATTAAGGAAAAGGTTTGATTACAACCATGGGAATTATCCCTTTGATTGATTTGTCAAAGATGAATCATAACATAGATATGGAGACATGGAGTTTCCTTTTCTCTAAGTCACTATCGAATAATATATATATATGCCCTAGTTTATAATAGATTGTTCCATCCACTTTCTCTCATCATTAAGTAGGAATTATACTCATCAAAATAACTGAATGGATAAGATGATTTATGAATGGGACTTTAGATGATGGTCAAAATTTTATCCAATGAATTGGATGAAATGTATCTTGGTTGAGATTTACTAGATAGATTTTCTTATATTTATCTACTTAGGATACTAGATCTATTGTCGTGGGATTCCTTTCCTAAAAATATATTAAGCATATATAGTTACTAGGCTTCTCTTCATGTCCTAGACATGATCAGCTTATGTTCCACTATTTAAAATCTAAGCTACTACATCTTAGTCCTAGGGTCATAGGTATAACCTTTTTATATTCCTAAGTTTTCTCCTAGTGATGAAGATTGCCTTCTCCTAGCTTGCCTTTTCTATTTCACTTGCCTCTCTAGATCTCTCTGACTACTAGTGTGTGTTTCTAGTTTGTGGGCTTGGGGAGTTGTGAGGTGAGATGATCATGGGGTCTCCTATTTATAGTTGCTTGAGGTAACTTGGGAGCCAAGTTTCCTCAGGCAACTTGGTAGCAAAGGTACCTAGGTGTCATGATTATCCACTTGAATTTATTTTTGAATAAGACAAGTGGCATGTCTCACTAGTGGGCCTTGGGATCATTTGTTATGTGGCCTTTTAATATAGGATTAAGAATTACCATTAGACTTATTTGCATATTTAAGTTAGAATTTAATTTGCAAATATGGATGATTATTGTAAGCTTCTATTTTAATTAAGTGAAAACTTAATTAGCAATATGGATTAACAAAAATTTCTAACTAAGGCTTAACATTATTCACTAACTTAAAAATGAATTAATAAAAGTGGTTTGATTAGTCAAAGATGTGAAATCATCAACTCTCAATGTGAATAGATGATATATTTTTATGATCTTGTTAGTGTATCAGACTTTGATATAGACTTTAGGATGAATACTAATCATTTAAGAATAATTACTAATAATTTATCCATAAGATCTTGCTTATGGCTTAGTATGAAGTATTGAATCCTTCCTCTAAGAGAATAATTCTTTCTAGTGATACATCTTATGTTTGTACCAATTTGTTAATCAAAATCAACTCTAGATTGAGTTAACTTCTCTACTATCTATTTATTTAAATTCTCTACTAGGACTCTAACATATCTATATCTCTTCCTTTTTATGATTGGGATTGAAAGGTTGGAATAGAGAAGAATAGAACAGATCAAGATTTTGGATAGATCAAGATTGGGTATGGAGGCTTAGATAATGCCCTTATAGTAGAGAATTTTCTAGCACATGTAATGATAGATTTTAAATGATTAGGCAAGATAAGCTAAAAAATAATCTTTGGTTATTTTCTTAAGGTTGTGGGTTTGTTTATAGTTCACTTTTATGCATGATTGCTACTTCTACCTTCCTAATATCAAGTTTTAGCAAAGATCATATCAAAGTTTATAATGCTCAACTTGATGACCTAAGTCTAACTAATCAACTTAAGTGAAACTTCAATCACTTTGACAAGTCCTAACAAAAAGTTTATAATTTTCCTAGATTTGACATGCATGGATGCAATGCAAACTTCTATATTCTACCCATTACGAGTCTCTTGAACTATGGGATGTTACATGTAACTGGTTGTTCACGATGTTTGACTCTCTACCTCATGATCAGCTTACACGGATGTGTGTGGTAGCCTAGGCGATGAACCACAAGGGCAATATTCAAAGTCCACTAAGCGCAGGTTGCTTTGTGGAGAGTTTTCTTTCTGAGCTTGAGCAAACAAAGATTTCAGTGGTGTTGGGAAGAAAGCGAGGACGGCTAATCACGCTCACTCTATCGAGATTCCTCCTCTGAATGGGATGGAAAAGGTGAACGTCGACGCAGGTCTTGCATGGAACAAGGAGTCATGTGTGATTGATGTAGTAGCGAGATCACTCAATGGTAATTATCTCGGTCCATCTGTGGTGGTTTCAGGAATCTCTGAACCTAAAGTTTTAGAGGCCTTAGCAGTCCAGGAGGGGCTTAACCTAGTGCAATATATTCTTCTCCCGAGGATTTGTGTCACTAGTGACTGCTTGTTCGTGGTCAAGGCTTTGAAGGAGCAGAACCTAGGAAGCTACAATCAAGGCATCGTCGGGAGTCTTCTTTTGTTCATGATAACCGTGTGTCCAAGAAGGAACCCCATGATCTGGCACGTCATGTGCTTGGTTCTCCCATTGGTTGATATGTTTGGTTTTGATCCGCCTACTAGAGTTTGTATTTTTAGTCTTTTGATACTTTGAATAACGAGCCAGCACAATTCTAAACAAAAAACACAAAAGGACGAACAAAAATGATCTTAGACCTCTTACATTTTGGAAAAAAGCAAAGGTTCTTAGACACTATATATTAGGATGGCGGAGTACTTTACAAAATCTCAGTCTCGGTGATGTGAAGGGACCCCCTACTCCCCATGGAGCCATACCTCACCCCGCGTTGTTGGGCCTTTCGCCTGCTCCACCTGTAACCCAATCTGTGTAATTCCGCGTCAAGCTTTTTTATAAAGGACGCTTTATTACTTAAATAAATTTTAAGTATTATACCATCTTCAGCATGTATATGATTCACACAGCCGACACAAATCTAAAGTCTCAAAAGAAAAGAAAAGTGAATTACATATTAGAATGAGAAATTGCAAAACGTCTAAGATGGTGGAGGTCCTATCCAAATTATGTCGTCACCCATGTCGAGTAAAAAATATCTCGCCATGTCCTCCAGCCGTATACACACCTCCATAAGCAGATCACGAAACTCCACACGATGAAGTGACGACCATAATAGTGTACCAGTACATCAGTAGATAACCCGCAAGAGAGAAAAAATATCATTAAACATTTTATCATTTTTACATAGTCATAGAGATCAAATAATAGCAATTATTCTGATCCTACGAAGAGTTATATACTTGTGATCTATGCTATGTAGCCAATTCTCAAAAATATTGGCACCGCGTAATGGTGGATGCAAGCCTAAAGCTATTTGGATGACCGACCATATAGAATGGATAAAACTGCATTGGAAGAACAAGTCTTTAATTGTCTCATCGTGATGATTAAAACACAACTTGTATCTCATGCCAATTCTGCTTAACAAGATTGTCTTCATGAAAATAACCTCCTGACGAAGATACCAAGCAAAAAAATTGGTTTTCAAGTTATCTTCATTTTTAAAAAAATTCTATTATCTTCAACCGGTAAGTCTAGTTAGACAACTGCATTGTACACAGAACTAGCAGAATTGTAACATCTCAAAAATATTAAAATGAGGATATCAATTTCGAAGCAACCAAAATTAGGGTTAACAAAAGCTTTTAAATTTAAACAAACTATGAATGCAAGTGTATGTTTGTTAATGATGTGTGAATACATGATATGCCATGTTTGTTTGTTATAAATGATGAGAATTGGTTTAAGTGTCAAAAAAATATCACCTAGGTCAAATCAAAACCAAACCAAATCGAGAGAAAATCAAAATATGAAGCATATATGCTAATGGTCACTTTTGTAAATGTTAACACTTAGCTCACTTGGAGCATCTCTATTAAATGATTTCAAACAGAAACAATTCCATTTATTTTCTTACCTTGCTAGACCAAGTGATAATAAACATAGGTGAACTTTCAAAACTTACAAGAACAATTTCAAATTAATTTGGAGGACTTTTCAAAATTGAATCTGTCATATGCATCAACATAACAACTTTTCAAAAACCATAAAAACTTTCTCCACTTGGCCAATCCTTGCAACCAGAGACTCTCAAGCTTATGAGCAACCATTTCACTAAATAGAATTTGAAATTTTTAATCTTTTTCTCTTGCGGCCATTTGATCGAACACCTACCGAGCGCAGTACAGAGCTACCTACTCCCCATTGTTTAGATCATTCTTGTGATCATCTTTGTACCTCACTCGGCCTCCACAACTCGCCCACACTCATCCCAGTACCAGCCGTGCAGCTAAGCCTCGCTCACTCGACCATTGGACTAGTGCCACTTATACCTATGCTCAACCATGCCACCCCGACATGGACTCGACACTACACGCCTCACCGTACTTTCCCACGACCGCTAGGAGCTAGCTGTGACATCACCGCACCCGCTCGTGTACGCCTCGACCAATGCCAGCCCGTAGAAACGCCAGCGCAGCCATGCCCATTTCTCTGTCAGCCATGCCGCGCGCACGCTAGTATGCCAAGCAATCCCGCGCGACCACGTAGCGCCTCGCTCTCCCATTGCATCAATGCACTCGCCGCGACACCAACAAACTCCCAGACATGCCCGTTTGACCCGTGCGACTTGTACACACCGTACCCCGTGACGAACACCCACGGTACCCGAGGATGGCATGGACGTCCCCGACCGATTGAGACCGCGCCTCGCCGTGCCACTATGATCAGGATGATCGCCAAGGAGCACTGCATCGGCCTACCCTCTCAGCCATGCCCATAGCTCACTGTAACGACGTCGCCGACGAGCCCGAGCCATGCCCCGATGCTCCCCTCGCTGGGGTATAAATAGACTCCTCCCCTTGCCTCAAAACGCACCCCACTCAACTCACCTCTCACCCAGCAACCTCTCTGACCCATCCCCGGAGCAAGGCGAAGCGGGTAGTGTCGGAATTTCACCGGAGTTCGCCGTAGTAGTGGCGGAGCGGAGCCAATGCTAGGAGCCGCCCCAAGGGCCGCTGCAATGACCGTTCGAACCGCCGTTGTCGACCAGTTCATCTTCCCGCATCGCCGTACCTAGCTGGAGCCCTGGTAAGCCCTAGACGACCACCGCCGTAGAACTAGGGTTGAATCCCGCGCGTGCTGTGCGACGTAGACGATGACGCGGAGCTGTCGATCGTGCTCTAATCGTGTGGCTAGGAATAGAACTTACCGCTTCGCGTTGGATCACTCGCTAACGCGTGGGACCAACGCCCGTGCGCCCAACAATTCAAATCTAGAATTTTCTTTTATTTCAAAATCCTATTCTGTAGGTGACTTTAAAATTGAATTCAAGAAGATTCACTAAACCAAATTGCATGATTCCAATTTTGTTAGAAAGGAAATGAAAATCTCTAGACACTATCATTGGATTCAAACATTTTGGAATTGTAGATCACCCACAGTAAAAATAACAAGGCAATGACTTTTCCAACTTCAAACATTTTTATAAAATCAACCATAAATGCTTTTGAGTTGATTCCAATTGTCAAAAATCACATTTTCCGTGATCTATCTGAATATGTGAAAATATATAGGTCTACCTATAGTAGTCATGGTCTAAGATTAAAAGAATGGCTATATAGGCATTTCTAGTCATTTCAATTAATATTAAATAGCAATATTAAACTTTGTAATATATGCCATCTACTTTAAATCACATTTCCAAGTATTGGAATATGTGGTGATGACATGTGTCAACATGATACCATATTTTATAACTGGAGAATATTAAATCCTAAGTATTTTTCAATGAGTAGAAATTGCATTTCTCAAAATAAGAGAAATAAGACCATGTCACTATTTCATGTGGTGATTGAGATGATGCTAGATCATCTAGTGTGAGCCTTTGTGTGCTGAATAGAAGTATCTAAGTATTGTTTGGTGATTGTGTACCTCGTATTTATTTATAGACGCTAGTACCAACCCGGGCTACAAGGAGGAAGAATTCTACGAAGAATAAGAGGAGAACTTCGACCACTGTACCAACCAAGGCAAGCTAAACTATGCATGCTATTGAGATGCAACCTTGATTATACCAATCCCAAGTTTTACATGTAAGCTTTATTTTTCCCTTTACCAAAGTTTCTTAAATAGTTATTTATTGGTGATTAGTGGAAAAATAGGACAGATGCCAGCAAGAGCATAGAACTAGACTTAGGTAGTTACACTTGATTAGCACCCCTCAATAGTGACACCCTCATTGATAGTTGCTAGTGCTAAACTAATATGGATCACTTTAGATGGGAACACTTGGAGCAAATGATTATGAAAACCTTAGAATGATGAGTCATTCCATTGAAATGTTTTGACATGGGTTATGAAACAAACATGACTTAAAGATGATGATGAATGAAGCATGTGCCTTCACTTTGAATAAAAGCTGATGGTTGGGTTCGGATGCGATACCATTCCAGCTTTACCATATAACCATAATACCAGAATTGGGTAGGGCTTAACTTGAAGTTTATGTGTCTTAGTATGGGTTCCCTCGCGGAAAAAGGGGTTAAGCTGAGGCTACCTCGTGACTGTGAGTGAAAGAAGTGACCACCTATGCAGTTCCCGGGATGGCGGATTGCCATGGCTAGGAGGCTAAACTCATAGGGGAGGTGCCTATACTAGGGTGTGTAATTCAAAGGTTAGGATTGATTATCCGCATACCATGTATGATGATTCAGGGTTATCCCTGACGGATGTATCGAATTTTGTGGTGAAAGTGTACCACCTCTACAGAGTGTCAAACTATTCGAACAGCCACGTCCGCGGTCATGGACAGTTGGATGGCCATACTGTTCTGTTGTCAGATGTTTTCAAAATGATTTGTGACTTGAAATATGATTTTGACTTGACCACCACAGGCTTGTGGAAATGAACATTAGGTTTCCACCTGAGTAATCTAGACAACTAAAATAGGTCTTTACTACTAATACTTCTGAAATAAAACTGGCTTATTGCAAACAAGCCTAGAGCTTAGGATCCCTACTAGAATTGTCTTACTTGCATTAGTGATAGTTTGCGAGTACTTTAAAAGTACTCATGGCTTTGTCCCTAGCAATTCCTATGGCCAGACTATGAAGAGGAGTATCCGGAGGATGGACAACGGGACGTCTACGATAACTAGGATCATCTCCCATCGCCAGCATTGCCTATGACAATGAAGATGGAGTCTCTACTACGTTTATTTCCGCTACTTTCATGTGTATTAAGACTTGATCATGAGGTCAACTATTTGTAAGCCTATTATGGTTTGTAATGGATGAGGTATTGTGCTATCAATTCTGTTATGTCTCTGATGACCCATAAGTATAGGGGGTGTATCGCAGTATTTTCGATAAGTAAGAGTGTCGAACCCAACGAGGAGCAGAAGGTGCTGGCTAGTGGTATGGATCAGGAATTCTCTGCAAATACTTAGCAAACGGATTTTTAGGGGTTTTTGATAAAGCACTACTAGGAAACAACCTATAGATAGACAAGATATTCAGTGGCGCATATGCGAAACCATGCGCCACAGATAAATATCAGTGGTGCACTAGAAAATATGCGCCACAGAAACCTGGAAGTTCTGTGGCGCATTCTCCACAATATGCGCCACAGAAGATTGGTGGGACCCGCCAACCATGGTGGGTTGATCCAAGTTCTATGGCGCATAGCGAGATATGCGCCACAGAAGTTGCCTCTTCTATGGCGCATATTTTATTATGCGCCACAGAACATGGAGGGGGCCCACCATAGAATCTAATTCACCCAAGTTCTGTGGCGCATGTTTTGATATGCGCCACATATGTGTTTCTCTTCTGTGGCGCATATCCCAACATGTGCCATAGAACTTGGAGGAGGGCCCCACACAGGGAATCTAATTCACCCACTTCTTTGGCGCATATGGACTTATGCGCCACAGAAGATTCAGCTTATGTGGCGCATTTCCTCCATATGCGCCGCAGATGAGGGCGTCCAGATCCATGTTAAAAAGGTGACAAAAGCTAGCTCTTATCTATCCACCACCTCTCATTTGACATCTCTACCTCCTCCCAACTCGTCTTCCTCCTCCCTCACACCCCATTTTTCCCATAGTTTCTCCATTTTCTTGTAACTAAACCTACTTTAATCCATAGATTGGTAAGTGGAAGCTTCCCTCCAACTTCTAGATCTAAAAGTTCCTTACTTTTCTCTCTCACATCTCTATTTGTTTACTAATTTCCTCTCCACCAACTTGTAGATCTATTTGTCCACACTCTCTCATCACGCGGTCTCGTCTTGCTATTATTGTGTCTACTAGGTGAGTACTTGGCCATGAACATGTAGGTGAAGCTTGTCACGCGTGCGGTGTGTGTGTGTGTGATCCATGGCGAGACGATGCTTGTGTGGTGCATGAATGTTTGCAATGGGAGGAAGTTTTTTGTTGCTTGCTTGTTGTTGTCCCGGCCGGTGTTGTTGCATGGATGTTTGCCGAAATGTTGATTCATTTCCATTTTGGCCAATTTTTGCACTACCCATATGTCCTAATTTTAGGAAAGGTCATGCCGAATTTTTTTCGGCTAGCATTCATGCATGTGTGTGTTCATATGGTGTGGTTCTCACCTATACTCTCTGTTTTGACCGCTCAGGAAACCATGGTCCTCACGATGAGTGAAGTTCGAATTGCTAGGTATAAGAAAGGCCCGAAGGAGGACATGATTCTGAACAACAAGACCATGATAAGATGTCCATGTCGAACATGCAAACTGCAGCGCTGGATCGACCCTGAATCTAGACAACTGGAGGGTCACCTGCTCAGGCACGGTTTCATGCGCGACCTCAATGAGGCGCCGGCGGGACATGGTGGTGGTCACGAAGACGTGGGCGGGCGAGAAGACGAAGATTCTACCAGGCATGATCATCATGACGAAGGAGATGCCAGCGGGCATGATAATCATGACGAAGGAGATGCCGTCGGGCATGATCAGCATGGAGAAGGAGATGGCGACGGGCATGGTCATGATCATGAAGAAGGAGAAGACGCGAACACACAGACGCTGGTAACTTCGGTCTTGCATGATCCTCATGTTCAAGAACTGCTCCTCAAGGAGACGAGCAACGGCAAAGCTGCAGCCAGAGAGAAAGGCAAGCTGGCCCAAATGGAGGTAGACGGGATGACTCCATTGTATCCTGGGTGTCGCCCCGAGGATACACGTTTGAGTGTAACGCTCAAGGCTCTGGAGATGAAGGCCGAACACAAATGGACCGATGTGAGCTTCAACACGAACATGGAATACTGGCACGACCGACTTCCTAAGGGGAACACATTGCCAACAAGTATCGAGGAGGCCAAGAAAATCGTGTGCCCTCTCGACCTACCACACATTAAATACCACACATGCATCAATGATTGCGCACTTTATCGGAACGAGTACGCGGATAGAACCACATGTCCGGTGTGTGGCCAAGGACGGTACAAGAGAGGGAACAAGAAAGTTCCTCGAAAAGTGGTATGGTACTTTCCTATCACCCCCCCGTCTGCAGCGATATTTCGTAGATCCTAAGGAAGCAAAGCTCATCCAATGGCATGCGGAAAGAGAGAAACCTGAAGATGATCTAGAGAAGGGCAAGATCCTGACACACCCTTCAGACGCTAGCCAGTGGAATGCATTAGACATTGAGTTCGAAGAGTTTGGGGGTGATGCAAGGAACGTTAGGCTGGGTATGAGCACCGATGGACTCAATCCTTTTGGAAACCAGAGTAGCACGCATAGCACCTGGCCCGTGTTTGTATGGCCGTACAACCTCCCCCCGTGGCTATGCACAAAGCAAAGGTATGTACACATGAGCATTCTTATTCAGGGGCCGAAATAACCACGTATCGATATGCATCTGTATCTCGGGCTATTGAGAGAGGAGTTAGCCAGCTTGTAGGAGATGTCGGCCCGTACGTGGGATGCCTACACTAAAGAATATTTCCATCTGAGAGCCGCGTTGCTCACGACCATGCAGGAATATCCTGGTTATGCATATGTATTGGCCCAGATGAACCACGGACACAATGCATGCGTCAAGTGCATGGATGAGACACCGCATCTCTAGCTACCAAGGGATCCCGAGTCTTCGAAAACCGTGTTCCAAGGTACTCGAAAGTGGCTCCGCATGGATCACCCGTGGAGAAAACGTGGTGACCTATTCAATGGTAAGGACGAGCTCGAAAGAGCCCCGCGTCCGAGGAGCGGCGAAGAAATCGAGGAGCTTTTGAATAATTGGGTAAATTGCCCTGCGCTTGGAAAAAAAATGACTGAGGACAAAGCCGCAGCTGGGTGTATGGAAAGCAAGGTCTGTTTTCTGGGACCTGCCGTATTGGAAGGTCCTTCACACTCCCCATGGCCTCGATGTAATGCACATCACGAAGAACGTTACCGAGAGTCTGCTTGGCACTCTACTGAACATGCCAGAGAGGACCAAGGATGGGCCGAAAGCAAGAAAGGACCTTAAATTGCTTGGCATCAAGAAAGATCTTCAGTACCCTGATAGTGATGATGATGATGATCAGACGGAAGGGACACAAGGTCGCCGCAAAAGAGTTAAGAAGAATGAGGTGGTGCTTCGCGCTGCCTGCTTCACTCTGAGTCTGGAGGAGCTCGAGCAGTTTTTCAGGTGCCTCTTAGGAGTGAAAGTTCCTCACGGTTACTCGGGGAAGATAAGTAGATATCTGGACGTGGCGAAGAAGAGGTTCAGCGGTATGAAGTCTCACGATTGTCACGTGCTGATGACGCAAATACTCCCCGTTGCGATCCGTGGGATAATGGACGAGCATGTCCGTGAGACGTTGTTTGGCCTCTGTAACTTTTTCGACGTCATATCTAGGAAGTCGATCAGTTTGAAGCAGCTCGACAGGCTATAGGAAGAGATCGTGATGATACTATGCGAGCTTGAGATTTACTTCTCGCACGCATTCTTCGACATCATGGTGCATCTGCTTGTACATGTCGTGGACGACATCATCCAGCTCGGGCCGACATTCCTGCACAACATGATGCCATTTGAAAGGCTAAACGGTGTCATCAAAGGATTCATTCGCAACAGGTCTCATCCAGATGGAAGCATAGCCAAGGGCTTTCTGATCTACGAGTGCATCTCTTTCTGCCAGAATTATCTAACCACCGAGAACAAGGATGTTGCAATACCCACAAAGAAGCACCTCGGCAGGCTCGGTGGATATGGTCACCGCGAGGGCTATCGCTCACTGCATGTCGGCATTGATGGTCGACGCACTGATTTTGAAAGGGCACACCGAGTCGCGCTACAACACATTGAAGTGGTTAGCCCTTGGGTCGAAGAGCACATAAGCTTAATCGAGCAGGAGTACATCGACCACGGCCGGCCGAGGAAGAAGGGAGACGTAACCAGAGAGCACAACTCTAGCTTCATGGGTTGGTTCAAGAAAAGGCAACTAGACAATCCCCCACAGACGCCTTCTACGGAAGATCAAAAACTCATATTCTCCTTATCGCAGGGCCCAGGGCACAACCTAAGGACCTATCAATCATACGACATAAACGGTTACAGATTCTACACTGAGGAAAAGGACAGGAATATCAAATATCAAAACTCAGGAGTAACTATGTTATCCTTTGCTGATGACGAGACTACTGTGATGGAAAGATTCTAAAGAAGGATCGAGGAGATATGGGAGCTCGACTACTGTGGAGAGATCGTACCGATGTTCCTTATTAGATGGGCCAAGAACGTGGAAAAAGAAGGCCGATATTTCACCACAATGGTTATACCAGATGCCAAATCGACAAAGAACGCCTCCGCAAAAAATGAGCCTTGGGTACTCGCTAGCCAAGTTGATCAATGCTTTTTTTATTACCGACCCGTCAAAGCCCAACCGTGTTGTAGTTAGGAGGGGCAAGAGCAGCATCATTGGAATGGAAGGAGCCGTCAACAAGCAAAACTTCAACAAAAACGGCGACCCGAAGATCGAAGAGGAATTCGACAAGTACTTCGACATTACTACTACTACTAAAGTAAGAAGGAAGACCACACTGCCTACTAAAGGTTGCCCATTCACAAGAAGAAATCTCAAAGTGCACGGCCTAAAGTATTCAACCACGGTGAAAAAGGGCAAGAAGATTGTGAAGAGACACTGGCAATTATGTGACTTTTTGGTGTATTAATTCGTGTGGGTATAATGTGATATTAGTGTGGATATTAGTTAGAGACTAAGACATATAATGTGATATTCGACAAATTCACATTTATGTGTGACAAGCGCACACACACACATACACACACACACATATATATATATATATATGATTCGGGAGGGTTTTTTGAATAAATATGCATGTGTATGTGCTTGATTTTAAATATATTTGTAACATATCATTTTTAAATAAAGAAAAAAATTGTCCCAACCAGGATTCGAACCTGGCTAACACAAGTCTCTGAATATGCATCATAACCACTAGGCTAGTGTGTGTTTGCTATCTAAGTACAACCTCGCACCATTTATTTGGCTAAGTACCAAGGTTTTGTGGCGCATTACTGCGTAATGTTTCTGTGGCGCATTTTGGAGTAATGCGCCATAGAACCTTGGCACTTAGCCAAAACGGCTCGCCCCTTCTCCTTTTCCCCATCCACTTTCTTTTCCCCAATCTATCGTGTTGCCGACAGAACCCTAGCTCTCGCCCGCCCCCGCCGGAGCCCGCCCCCATCGCCGGAGCCCTGTAGCCACCGCCATGCCCGAGCCCTAGCGTCGCTCGACGAACCCGTACGTGGAGGAGAGGCCTACAGTGTGGAGGAGGAGCCGCCGGAGCCCGTCCGCAACAGGAGGAGGAGGAGAAGGGGACACCTCGCCGAAGCCCTGCCACCGCCGCGCCGGACCACCGCAACACCTCGTCGTCGTCGACCACCGCAACAGCAGCGCACACGTACAGTTCGTCCCCCCCTCTTGTCTGCTGTCACTACACAAGGAGCAGCCTGCTGTCTGCCTGCTTTGTCTGATATGACTGTACTAGTATATCATAAGAAAATATGACTGTACTAGTTGGTATTTGATATCACTGTTAGACCAGTTGGCATTGCTGTAGCTTATCTATGTTAGACCACTGAGATGGAGCACTATAGAATTTTGTTTATGATCATACTATTCTGTTATTGTATGAGAAATACTAGGCATTCTAGTTAATATCTTCTTTTGCAAGAAATCTGACATTTTACTCCTCAAAAATTAAAAGTGTGCCTTTTTAGTCATTTATATCAAAGATGTAGAAAATAATCTTGTATCACCTAAAATGCCATCATGCTTTGTGTTGCTAAAAAATGTTGTAGTATCTCAAAGAGATTTCATCTGTAGTAAAGTAAATTGTTGTGAAGTATATCGCACTTAATTTCAGTCTGCTCCTAAGAAAAACAGTTATTTTTCTGACTTAATAGGGCATGCTTAATAGGGTTATTTTTCTGCCTAGACCTACAGGGTTATTTTTCTGACTTAATAGGGTTATACAGGGTTATTTTTCTGACTTAATATGTGCACACCATACCCTTAATAGGGCATGCTTTTGCTGAAGATTTGTATGTAAAGCATGCATCACAACCCCTTAAAGCTTGTTGCCTTTTCGACGGGATTAAAGTAGTGTTGTTCCAGTTGATGTTTTGTTCACAGCATAGCCCCTTAAGAGTCTCAGATTTTCTCCCTTGATGTTTTGTTCAGGCATATTTCTTAACCAGGTTAGGCTGGAGCATGTCGTCCAATGGCTTGTTCTTGTGACTCGTATAGTCTAGTGATGTTTCTAGCGGACTTGCTGTTCTGGAATACTTCTTCCATTAATTGTAATCCTGAAACTCCTATGGAATCGATGCATCCTTTTGTTTCATCTACTTATTGATATTTGAAATTCCATTAATTGTAATATCCTGAAATTCCATTAATAGTTTGTTATCAATATATCATAGCATAGTGTTGCTGTTCTCCAAGTGCTTACTTCTGATAGTAACTCCTGGTGTTGTTTGATATATATGGTGCTGGGATTATATGATGCTGGCATTATATGATGCTGGGATTATTTGGTACTATATGGTGCTATTTGATTCAATGGGGCTGTGGATGGGGGCTGTGAATGGGGATGTGGATGGGGCTATTTTATTGTGTGTGAATGTTGCACGGATTTCATTTGAGTTGCCCATTTCTCCCGAAGTGTCGATTCACTTCCGTTTCGGTTGAGAAATGGGCACTCCTAGGTCACAAAATTAGCAAAGGTCATGCCGAATTTTTCGGCCGAGATTTGTGCTAACTTTTTGCCTCTTTTAAATAGAGTAGTGCAAACATGTCGGGCAACAAGGAGTCTGGCCCTTCTAAGCACATGATCAGCATCGAAGAACAAGCTAGACAGGGCAACTAGTCATTCTAGCGGGGGTCCCAACAGGAGGAGGAGGGGACGATGAGGATGACACCACCACCGGAGGAGGAGGCGACCATCGCTAGAGCTGCTGGGGCCAATGAGGGCGGAGATCCTGATTACGAGGGGGACGAAGACGACTACGATGGAACTAGTGAAGGCGGCGGCGAAGAGGATGACACCACCGATGGCGGCACCCACACCTATGGCGGCGAGCGCACCGATGGCGGTAGCGGCAACCCGGCCGCTTCTCAGAAGAAGAAGAAGAAGAAGAAGAAGAAGAAGAAGGAACATAAGGAGTGGAAGGTGCCAGTGGTCGCCACCGTCTCTGATGAGTTCACTGAGGTCACAGAAAGTGGCCTACCCATTGCGCCAGAGGCGATTGCTAAAGGGTACAGCCTGCAACTCGGGTGCATCGTCCGGGAAAGCATATCGATCAACACGAAGTACATCAGACATGCTCACAATGCAGCTTTGGTCGATAACCTCCTTAAGAAGCTTCACAAGCGATACAGATTCCCAGAACGGTTTAGAAACCTCGAGAGAAAGAACCCGGTGAACAAACTAGCCCTCACGAAGATGAGCAACGCCTTGAGCAGCTGGAAAACCTAGGTGAAGAATAGCATTGACAAAGGTGAAAGATGGGAGGTTATTACTAAGAAAAATCCGATGCTCGATGAAGAGGAGTTTAAGATATTCAAGGGGATATAGCTATCGCTGACGCTATAAAATGGACTAAATGGGGAAGGAGTATGCGGGAACATAACATAGGTAACCACCGCCTTGGAAGCGGCGGTTACAGGGGGAAACAGGCCATTTGGGACAAGGAGGACACCGAGCTTGAACGCCTTGGTAAAGACAACCCTTGGCTTAAAATCATGGACTTGCAGCTTAGGCAATTTGTTCGGGCCCGCTACTACCTGGACAAGGAAACAGGGGAGTTCATCACCGACGATCCGGAGGTAAAGGAATTCGAGAAGAAGCTGGTAAGGAATTTATCGCCGATCACAAGTCTATTGCGTTCTAATTA
This sequence comes from Avena eriantha, assembly GCA_910589775.1. Lineage (NCBI taxonomy): Eukaryota > Viridiplantae > Streptophyta > Magnoliopsida > Poales > Poaceae > Avena > Avena eriantha. Next base: position 541,826,900 of record OU342743.1, read on the forward strand.
AAATAATGAAGTTAAGAATCTAAATGGGTTCACCTTTCCTTGTCTCTGCAGGAGGAGGAACTAAACGCTACTGCCACAGAGTCGTCCCAGGATTCGACGGAGCCGTGGGACACGGTTTTAACCAGGGCGACCAATGCTTACAAGAAGAGGGACAATGGGTTGCCGCCGTCCTCAGCTGGCCGTGTGTCCGGCTTCGGTACGAGCATGAAGTTCAAGGAGTACTACAAAGGGGACGCCAAGAAAAGAAGGGAGAGGAAGAACCAGGATAAAGCCGTTGTTGCAGAGTTGAAGATGAAGGTGCAGACACTAGAGGAGAAGGCGGTGGACGAGAAGACGGTGGACAAGTTAGTGGAAGAGAAGCTCCGCTCGATGATCCCCCCTGAGTTTTTCGAGGGGCTTACTGCTTGGAATGCGGGAGGTCGACAGGGGCCGATACATCTGCCCAGCTTAAGCAGCAGCAACTCGGGCATCAATGTTACCGTGTCGCCGAACCTGGTGACCCCGCCGGTCATCACCGTCGGGACGTAGCCGCTCATTTTGGTCACACCGACGCCCCCTCCCACCAAAGATACCAATAAGGCACTCGAGCAGGAGATTGTTGATGATGATAGGCCGGCCGCTGGCATCGGCCGTGTCTCTACATTAGCCGAGATCCACGCCATCACCAAGGTAACTAATTAGTTAGTGCATGTCATCTCCTTTATGCCTTTGATGCATGACTGCTGCCATCTCATGATGCCCAACAACATGTTTTTGCCTCAGGACACTTCTTGCGTACTCCTGCTTAAAGATGTCGGCGGTGAGTTGAAGGATGTTTCCAAGGGCACTCTTATACAACCGGTGAGCCGCACGATGCACAACAATCCAATGGATGATCACGTGATGAGGGTCAGGTTGGCTCGGGTGTTGCCAGGGTGTGACGACATGGACCCCCCTTTCAACCTTAGGGAGCCGACGAACACAAGACCCTTGGAGAATGCTACAACTAGCCCTTGACATGGCCGAAGACCAAGATTCGTGTTGTGGGGGGAGCACCGGTGCCACCTCTTGACCGATCGCCCGGCCACCACCTCGAAAGCTAGTAGCCGCCGTCATCGCCACCACCAGCCGTCACCATCAACTCTTGGCAGCGTGTGCACCGCCACATGGCAAAGACGTTGTGCCGCAACCGCCGTTGCCCCTGCTACCACCACCACATGATGGCACCCATGAAGATCATGATGAATTGGTCAACGTTGACGACTTCATCAACACCGGCGCTGCCAAAGGATTGTATATGCCTTCTGTGGATGAAGAACCCTTCACAACTCGCGACGACCATCAAGCTGGTTGGCCCAATACATGCATGCAGCACCTGGTCTTCCATGGTCTTTCTCAAGAGATGCCTCCAGCCGCCGATCCACCACAAGAGAAACGGGGATTGGTTTTCAGCCCCAACACACTCCGAAAGGCGGCTGCGGAGCAGATGGCAGTGGCTGACACTATTGTGAAGAAGAAGCACTACAGGAAGAGAGGTAATAATAATAATAATAAGGGTGCGAGCCAGCCTCTTCCGAAGAGGATCCGGGGTCAGGACGCCGTCGTCGTACCATCCACACAATATGGCATGTCCCGAGTGCATGTAGTTGGTGATCCGATATTGACTCCGGATATGATCCTCATTGCGGTTGGAGCCATGTTAACTTTGCACGAGGGTGTGAAGACACTAGAGGGCCTCCTTCTTAAAGACGAAGATCCAAATTACCCGGTTTTCACGACCAAGGTGCCATTGGACGTGGGCTTCGTCGATGAACCCCCCACGGATATAGTCTTGATAGCGTTCGAGGACATATTCAAGCTGTTTCTCACGAAACGGATGGACTATAACTTGGTCCGCCTATACACGCTCAATCTGGCGATCAAGATCAAGAGAGAGAGAGTACCCCGGAAATCGCGATAGGGGATCCCTACTACATGCGGGACAGCCAGTTGGTCGAAGGATCAGAGACACGGACCAAGGCGACGACGTACCTTGAGAAGTTCATGGTGGCCAACAAGAGGAAGGGCACACTTATTTTGCCTTTCTTTCCCGAGTAAGTACACACACTCGCTCATCTCCACCGTAACTTATGCATTTCTTATAGATTTCTTCCTTTGCTCTTTTTTCAACATTCCGTTCCAATTGTGTTGCGCAGAGACAAATACTGCACACTCATCGTCCTTGCCCCGAGGTATTCGCTAGCCACGTATTTCGACTCGGGGAGTTTGACGAAGAAGAAAGACTACACCAGAATAAGGGGTGTTCTCAATGAGGCTCTCGAGGGCTACACCAAGAAGGGATGCACCTTCGTCGATAAGGGGGGATGTATCAAGGATGGAAAACACGTGTTCAAGCATGTGCTCGAGTTCCCCTGCGTCAAGCAGTCGACTACTAGTGCCAAGGAGGCCTTCTACGTCCTCCATCACCTTAAAGGCTATGTTCGGGATTGCCAGAACCTAACGCTGCCATCCAGTCTCTGAGGATGGGCCGAAACTTTGGCGCGAGTCGACGATGCTGATCTTAGAGAAGACTTCCATCGCATTCAGATGAAGGTGTCGCAAATCATCATTGAAGATGTCAACACAAGGAGGTGCCCTACAATAAGCCAGAGGGTTGAGTAAGAGGGAGATCGAAGAACGCCTCCGCAAGCAGGGTGACACAAGGACGTGGATGACGAAAGAGGGCTATCTACCGTTCCCGAAGCCGAGTGAGAAGAGGAAGTCTTCATCATGATCGATGTGTGCCTCTAGCATGATCTAGTGTGTGTATATTCTTGATGGACGCCTGCTGTATTAGTGTGTGTCATAAACTTTACTATCTCGTGGTCGAAATGGTCATTGTTGTTAGACTTAAACTACCTTTTGGTCGTGTTGTCGTTGAACTTATTGCTTCTATGATGATCTATCTTTTAGGTTTATGGATCCTTTGTTTTATATTATGTGAACATATATATATATATGGATGTGAACCCTTTATTAATTCTTTTCGTTGTATTTTTACTAATATGCCTTGTCGTCTATAGAGATGGCGACGAGGTGGTATGTGGTGTACATGGGTAGGGTTCTAGGAGTCTATGAGGAGTGGGAGGATTGTCACAAACAAGTGAACAAGTTCAGCGGCAACATCTACAAAGGATACACGACTAGAGAGGAGGCGATAGCCAAGTGGAGGAACCACTTGTGGAAGAAGAACCGGATGAAGATATTGGTTGGGCTAATGCTCTTGCTCACCATTATCATAGATGTATTCTATTTGATCCTAGTGTAGGCGGCGGTGGCCACTTCATATTTGTAATGTGAGATGATATGAACTTTGTATTCGGCGCTTGTGTAAAAATTTGGCACTTGACACTATATATGTATCTCGATCGGGCTCTAAGTGTGATGACATTATACTTGTGTTTGTATTTTATGTCGGTCTTCATCTACTACATGTGCAATGTACTGTTTATACTGATCTGGATAAATACTATATAAATCCTGTATAAATACCTGATTATACACCAGGAATGTATTTTATTTTGAACACATGTAATATACTCAGTGGCGTATATAGAAACGGTGTCTATGGAGCATATAGACTCTGTGGCACATTGGACTGTATGCGCCACTGATATCTGTTTCCTGTGGCGCATATGCAGGAATGTGCGCCACATGAAGCAGATATAAGTGGCGGGGTAACAGTGGCGACAGGGATATGTGCCACAGAAGAAGGAATTACATGCGCCACAGAAGAGCTGTTTCCTAGTAGTGAAGCAAGTAAACAAAGTACGAGTAAATAAAAGACAGAATAAATGCAGCAAGTGGCCCAATCCTTTATGCAGCAAAGGACAAGCCGGTTGTATTACTTAAGATGATCAAATGTTCTCGAGGACACATGGGAAGACTGTCAAGTGCTTTCGCTTCATATAGTTAATTAATCTTCTTTAGCTTGCTAAGTGTTGTGTGGGTGAACCTGTGCTAATGTACCGACCTTCCTAGGACTAATACATACTTGTGATTATACCCCTTGCGAACATCGGTAAGTACAAGAAAGTAATTAAGGTAGAAACCTAACCACAACTTTAAACTCTAAGACCCTTACGTCCCTTGTGCAATGGTTTCCTAACGGGGGTTCAGGTTTCTGTCACTCCGGCAACCCCTACGATTAGTAGCCAAATACATAATGCATTCCCCTAGGCCCATATAGGTGAAGTGTCATGTAGTCGACGTTCACATGACACCACTAGAAGAAGTACACCACAACTTAAATATCAAACTATTGAATCTCTCTCAACACAACTCCACTACTAACAACATGACTTCTCCCATGTCCTCAAGAACAAAAAGAGCTACTCACAAGACATCATATGGATCATGATCAGAGATGGAATAATGATGTATAACAATCTGAACATAAACAATAATTCAATGGTTCACTCAATAGCATCAACTACAAAGAGTAATCAACATCGGAAAAGTTTCCCCTATGAACTAATGCAAGATTCAACCCTATTGTTACAGCAATATGGAGATGGTGATGAGGGTGATGATGGTGATGATGGTGGTGGTGATGATGATGATCCCGATGAAGTCCAACTTGATGGTGGTGTTGATGGCGATGATCTCCCCTCTCCAGGAAGGAATTCCCCTGACAGAAATTTGTCTACCGGAGAGATCTTTCTCTCTCGGTGTTTTCCGCCCCGCGGAGGCGGCGGAATCTTTCTGTGGTCGCTCCCCGAGTCTTAGGGTTTCGGGAGGATAATATACGCCATAGGGGAGTGCTAGGGGTGGACCAGGGCGGCCACACCACCTGGTGGCGCGGCCTAGGGTGGCCTACGCCAGGGGGTGGTGTGGGCCCCCTGTGGCCCATCTCCAGCCCCCCTTCTGGCTTCCTTCGTCTTCTGGAAAAATAGGATTTTCCGTATATTTTCCCGGATTTTCTGATCTTCGTGAATTTTGCCTCCAAACAGCACCTTTTCCATCAGAATCCTGACTACAGCGGTCCATGCTCCAAAAGTCATGAACCATGCAAAAATAGATGAAATAACATAAGTATCACCTCTCAATACGAAATATATCAATGAATAACAGTTAATTATGACATAGAATAGTGATGCAAAATGGACGTATCAGTCTCGCAAAAATGGTATTCCTAGGATTGCGATGTACGACATAATAGACATCTGGACTTAAAAATCCGGGTGTTCACAACTTGGTATCAGAGTCATCATGACCATAGGAGACCCTAGTTAGAATGGACGTCTAAAAAACTTAGTTTCAAAACAAAGGAAGTGAGTATTTATGAAAACCTATTCTCACTCTTACCCTTGAGATTCTTTCAAAAAAGAGAGTTCACATGTTCCTCAAAATTCTTGCAATCCTACATAAAATTTGACACACTTGATCACCTCACTAACTTACTCGTCCTAATTGCTTATAGATGGAAGTCAAGTACAGCAAGTTCTATCAGCTCGGCAATGGAGGAGAACTCATCTTCGAGAGGGACTTGAGTCAGCTAGCGGAGTTTCTCGGACGCCTGCATCCCGAGTTCTATGGAGCGCAACTCAATGATCAGCCAGGAGGAGAACTACAGTGGTTAGTCACTGCAGATCTGAGAGGAAAGATGGAGCCACCCACCTCGGAGAAGATACAGTTCATAGTGAGGAAGAACAATTGGCTGGATGGACTAGCTAGAGCGATGTATGAAGCACTTGCCCGTTTGTGTGGGCAGAATGTAAACCAGATCAATGGTACTTGCTTCGCTCAGTATGCAAGACATGAATCCATAGGAGAGCCCTTGGCCATGCCAGGACACCCAGAACTGTGGCATAATGTGGATCACCTCGTCTTCATGCTGGAGGAGACCTAGAAAGAGTTGGACAACGCCCATGCCTACGCCAACCATAAGCACACTGTCAAAGCAGAAAAGAACCACACCCTCACCATCCTAGCTAAAGAGCACAATACACTTTGCCGCCAGCGTGACAACAAGGACCGCATCATTGCTCGCCTCCGCCCAAGGTGGCAACCCTTGAAGAAACCATCCATGACCAAGAAATTCAGCTTGAGGAGAGGGAAGACGAAGGTGAATATCTTCGTAGGGATATCACCTCTTTCCTAAGTGATGATGAAGACTATCTGGAGGACACCAACATGGAGTTTCACACCGACGAGGAGGACAAAGATTTCCTGGATGAAGAAGAACCCACCAGTTCCGATAAATGAGTAGTAGCACTAGATCACTGTCATAGGTGTGAGTTTGTATCCGATCCCAATGAATCTTAGAATGATAGATTGGTTCTTAAAACCATCTTCTTGGTAGTTGTGGTGTGTTGTTTGGAATGTGTTGCTTGGAATGAATGAAAAAGAGTTGTTGTTTTCATACCTTATCAATACTCAAGTTTAAAGCTTTTGAACCATACCCATAAGCCATAGAAATTTCCCTCTTGTCTTATGATCTATCTCAATCTTCAGATGACTCGCGGCAACCCCAGTGGTAGAAACTCATCCCAGGATCCGATGGTTCAGATTATGCAAATTCTTGTATCAGATCGAGAAGCCGGTAGAGCCGAGCATCAAGCCAATCTCGCCACTCTTCAGGAGATCGCCCAAATGGCGCACAACAACCAAGGCCATGGAAATTAGGATCACCATAGATCTAAGCTAAAGAACTTTCAAAACACTAATCCTCCTAAGTTTAGCAAATCTGAAGAGCCCTTAGATGTTGATGACTGGCTGCAGTCAATGGAGAACAACTTAGAGGTTGCAGGAAAAGATGCTGCGGAGAAAGTGTTGTTTGCCACCCACTATCTGGCCAGTTATGCAAGATCTTGGTGGAATAGCACTCGTACAATGAACGGAGGACAAATGATGACCTGGGAGGAATTCAAGATCAAGTTCAGTAGGACTCATGTACCTCTAGGTTTGATCAAGAGGATGAGGGATGAATTCAGGGAGTTGAAGCAAGGGAGAATGACTGTGGTGGAATACCGTGACAGATTTCTGTCTCTGGCTAGGTATGCTCCCGGTGAGATCAACACCGAGGCAAAGAAGGAAAGGTTCCTAAATGGCCTGCATGATGAGATGCATACAGTGTTAGTCAACATTCCATTTGACGATCTAGAAGCTCTAGTGGATTCTGCTATCCAGATGGAAGGAAAAATCAATCAAGCCAGTGAGAACCGCAAGCGTCGTATGATGCACCAGCCTGGACCCCACAATACCCCGAAGTACCGCCCAGCTCATCTGCATGATTTACATCAAGACCCAACATGCCACCTATGTCCCGTCCGAACTTTCCTAAGCGTTGTGGAGGAAACCCGAGGCCCGGAGGCCACAACAATAACACCAGCAACCCCCATAATTTCAACTGTGCACCGCCAAGGTCCACCAACCACAACAACAACAACAATACTGCCCCAAGGACTAGAATCAATGTTGTGCCCATTGCCGAGAAGGACAAGTCATCGGTAACCTACTTTGAATGTGGAGTTACGAGTCACTACTCCAATGAGTGCCCCAAGAAGCTTGTGCAGCCCCCAATGTCACTACATGCCTAGCAGCAGCACCGTGTCCAGCTTAGAAAGAGGTTTTCCCCAGGCAACCCGCACAACCGTACCGGCCGTCTGTTCCACATGAATGCAGAAGAAGCCCAGGAAGTGCCAGATGTCGTGCTGGGTATGTTTTCTGTTAACTCAGTACTTGCAAGAGTGGTGTTTGATTCTGGAGCATCGCACTTATTTGTTATAGAAGAATTTGCATGCACTAGTAAGATTCAACCAACAAATTTGAAGCATGTGATGATAGTTCAAATACATGGGCCAACCACCAAAGCTAGAAAAATTTGCAAGGGCGTGCCTATCAGAATACATGGAATAGATTTTTATGCCAATTTAATAGTACTTGGAACAAAAGGTTTGGAAGTAGTACTAGGAATGGATTGGATGTCGAAACATCAGGGATTAATAGACTGTGCCAAGAAAGCCATAACCATGACCAGTAGCACCAGAGTATCAGTAGAGCATGTGTCTGAGATGTTGCCCCGTCAATTCAAATGCAACAAGAGTTTAGCCCAGTCAACCCTAGACCAAGTCAGAGTAGTCTGTGAATACCCCAATGTGTTCCCAGATGAATTACCCGGTATGCCCCCAGATCGGGATATCGAGTTTATCATTGAACTACTTCCTAGAACTAGACCCATAGCTCAGAGACCCTATAGTATGAACCCAGCTGAATTAGTGGAGCTGAAGAAGCAACTTGATGACATGTTGAGCAAAGGTCTAATACAACCAAGTGCATCGCCATGGAGATCACCTGTTTTGTTTGTGGATAAGAAAGATGGTGCCAACCGTTTGTGTACGGATTACCGGAAGCTGAATGACGTCACCATCAAGAACAAGTACCCACTACCGAAGATAGAAGATCTGTTTGACCAGCTGACTGGTGCCAGAGTGTTTTCTAAGATTGATCTTAGAACTGGTTATCATCAACTAAAGATCCGCGCAATGGATATCCCAAAAACTGCTTTCACTACCAGATATAGATTGCTTGAGTACAATGTCATGTCATTTGGATTTACAAATGCCCCCGCTTATTTCATGAATCTCATGAATAATATTTTTATGAACTTCTTGGATAAGTTTGTCATTGTGTTCATCGACGATATTCTGATCTATTCCAAGTCAAAAGAGGACCATGAGCAGCACCTAAGAACCATCCTTGAAACCCTTAGAGAGCATCAGTTGTATGCCAAGTTTAGCAAATGTGAGTTCTGGTTAAAGGAAGTAGGATTCCTAGGACATATCTTGTCGGCAGGAGGAGTTGCCATCGATCCCGCCAAGATTAAGGATGTTGAAGAATGGAAAGCCCCAACCACTCAAACCGAAGTCCGCGCATTTCTTGGATTAGCGGGATATTACCGCAAGTTCGTTGAAGGATTTTCAAGCATCGCAAGGCCGATGACCCAATTGTTGAAGAAAGACAAGAAGTTTGAATGGACGAAAAAAATGTGAAGCAAGTTTTCAAGAGCTCAAGAAGAGATTGATTTCAGCCCCAATTTTGATCATGCCTGATATCACAAAGCCTTTTGACGTATTTTGTGATGCATCCAAGATTGGTATCGGATGTGTGTTGATGTAGGAAGGCAAAGTAATATCATATCTGTCCCAGCAACTGAAGCAACATGAGCAGAATTATCCCACCCATGACCTAGAACTGGCAGTCGTAGTTTTAGCCTTGAAGACATGGCGTCATTACCTCATGGGTAACCGCTATGAGATTTACTCAGATCACAAGAGTCTGAAGTATATTTTCACCCAGAAGGAGCTGAATATGAGGCAACGGAGATGGATAGAGTTAATCAAGGGTTATGATCTTGACATTCACTACCACCCCGACAAGGCCAATGTGGTAGCGGATGCTCTTAGTAGACTACTGTGTAGGTTAAACACCATGCTTAAGGAAGATCAGCCAAGTCTGCATGAGGAGTTGGAAAATTTTAGAATGGAGCTAGTTAGTGAAGGATTCCTAGCCAGTATTGAACTTCAACCCACTTTGATCAGTCAGATAAAGGAAGCTCAGAAAGGAAATGCCAATATCAATGGGATTAAGCATCGTATCGGTACACGGAAGGTACCTAGATTCACGGAAGATGAAGAAGGCGTTCTGTGGTATAAAGGACACATCTATGTGCGAGCAGATTCAGAGTTGAAGCAAGTCATTTTGCAAGAAGCCCATGATACTCTTTATTCTATTCATCCGAGAGGAACGAAGATGTATCAGTATTTGAAGGAGCAATTTTGGTGGCACAAATGAAGAGAGAAGTCGGAAGCTATATCGCCAAGTGTGATATCTGTCAGAGAGTCAAAGCGGAACACCAGTGACCCACATGAATTTTGCAGTCGTTGCAAATTCCGGAATGGAAATGAGATTCTGTTGGAATGGATTTCATCACTAGTTTGCCTACATCTAGTAGAGGAAATGATTCTATTTGGGTCATAGTAGATAGACTGTCCAAAGTAGCTCATTTCATACCCGTCAAGACCACTTACCAAGGCCCGAAGCTGTCAGAGTTGTATATTTTGTAGAATAGTCAGTCTGCATGAAACCCCCAAGACAATTGTGTCAGATCGAGGAACCCAGTTTACCTCAAGGTTTTGGAAGAAAGTCCAAGAAGGATTAGGAACCAAACTGAACTTCAGCACAGCTTATCACCCGCAGACCAACGGACAGACGGAAAGAGTAAACCAAATACTAGAAGATATGCTGAAAGCCTGTGTACTAGAATATGGATCTAAATGGGAAGATTGTCTTCCTTTCGTGGAATTCTCATACAACAACAATTATCAGGCCAGTTTGAAAATGGCCCCATTTGAGGTTTTGTAGGGAAGGAAGTGTCGTACCCCCTAAATTAGTCGCAAGTAGGAGAGAGTCAGATATTTAGACCAGACATCCTATGTGAAACCGAAGAGAAGATTCACAAGATCCGTGAACACCTCAAGACCGCTCAATGCTGATAGAAGAGTTATGCTGACAAAAAACGCCAAGGACTGACCTTCGATATCAGAGACTTTGTGTATCTCAAAGTATCACCCTTGAAAGGAATGCATCATTTTCAACTCAAAGGGAAGCTTGCACCCAGATATGTCGGACCCTTCAAGATTTTAAGTCGCCGAGGAGAAGTATTCTATCAGCTAGAACTGCCTAAAGAGATGCCAGCTGTACATGATGTGTTTCATATATCGTTACTTAGGAAATGCTTAGAAGTTCTGGAGAAGACCAAAGTTTTCAAGAACATCGATCACAGAGCCGTGGATATCAGCAATGATTTAACTTATCGTGAAGTACCCATTCATATTTTGGTAGAAGCCTTCAGAACCACCTGGACCAGAAGTATCAAGTTTCTAAAAATTCAGTAGAGCAACCATACTGAAGAAGAAGCTACCTGGGAGCGAGAAGATTATATTAGGACCGAGTTTCCAAAGCTATTTGGATGACTGACCATATAGAATGGACAAAACTGCATTGGAAGAACAAGTGTTTAATTATCTCATCATGATGATTAAAACACAACTTGTATCCCATGCCAATTCTGCTTAACAAGATTGTCTTCATGAAAATAACCTCCTGACGAAGATACCAAGCAAAAAAATTGGTTTTCAAGTTAGCTTCATTTTTTAGATTTTTCTATTATCATCAACTGGTAAGTCTAGGTAGATAACTGCATTGTACACAGAACTAGCAGAATTGTAACATCTCAAAAATATTAAAATGAGGATATCAATTTCCAAGCAACCAAAATTAGGGTTAACAAAAGCTTTTAAATTTAAACAAACTATGAATGCAAGTGTGTGTTTGTTAATGATGTGTGAATACATGATATGCCATGTTTGTTTGTGATAAATGATGAGAATTGGTTTAAGTGTCAAAACAATATCACCTAGGTCAAATCAAAACCAAACCAAACAAAAAGAAAACCAAAATATGAAGCATATATGCTAATGGTCACTTTTGCAAATGTTAACACTTAGCTCACTTGGAGCATCTCTATTAAATGATTTCAAACAGAAACAATTCCATTTCTTTTCTCACCTTGCTAGACCAAGTGACAATGAACATAAGTGAGCTTTCAAAACTTACAAGAACAATTTCAAATTAATTTGGAGGACTTTTCAAAATTGAATCTGCCATATGCATCAAGATAGCAACTTTTCAAAAACCATCAAAACTTTCTCCACTTGGACAATCCTTGCAACCAGAGACTCTCAAGCTTATGATCAACCAACTAACCAAATAGAATTTGAAAATTCAAATCTTTTTCTCTTGCGGCCATTTGATTGAACACCTATTGAGCGCAGTACAGAGCTACCTACTCCCTACTGTTTAGATCATTCTTGTGATCATCTTTGTACCTCACTCGGCCTCCACAACTCGCCCACACACATCTCAGTACCAGCCAGTGCAGCTGAGCCTCGCTCACTCGACCATTAGACTAGTGCCACTCGTACCCGTGCTCAACCATGCCACCCCGACATGGACTCGACACTACACACCTCACCGCACTCGCCCACGAACGCTAGGAGCTAGACATGACCTCACCGCACCCGCTCGTGTACGCCTCGACCAACGTCAGTTCGTAGAAACGCCAGCACAACCGCGCCCATTTCTCTGTCCGCCATGCCGCGCGCACGCCAGTACACCGAGCAATCCCGTGAGACCATGTTGCACCTCGCTCTCCCCTTGCATCAATGCACTCGCCGCGATGCTAGCAACCTCCCAGACATGCCCGTTTGACCCCGCGTGATGCCGTGACGAATACCCGCGGTACCCGAGGATGGCATGGACATCCTTGACCGATTGTGACCGTGCCTCGCCGCACCACTGTGCTCATGACGGTCACCAAGGAGCACTACATCGGCCTACCCTCTCAGCCATGCCCATAGCTCATTGTAACGACATCGCCGGCGAGCCCGAGCCATGCCCCTATGCTCCCCTTGCCGGGGTATAAATAGACCCCTCCCCTTGCCTCAAAACGCACCCTACTCGACTCACCTCTCACACAGCAACCTCTCTGACCCATCCCCAGAGCAAGGCGAAGCGGGCAGCGCTGGAATTTCACTGGAGTTTGCCATAGCAGTGGCGGAGCAGAGCCAGCGCTAGGAGCCGCCCCAGGAGCCGCCGCGACCACCGTTCGAACTGTTGTCGTCGACCAGTTCATTTGCCTGCATCGCCATACCTAGCTGGAGCCCTGGTAAGCCCCCGCCGACCCCCGCCGTAGAACTAGGGTTGAATCCCGCGTGCGCCGTGCGACGTAGATGACGACGCAAAGCCATCGATCATGCTCTAATCGTGCGGCTAGGAATAGAACTTACCGCTTCGCGTTGGATCAGTCGCTGACGCGTGGGGATAGCACAAGTGAAGCCCGCTGTAAGCGCCCTATGTAGTTGGGCCAGCCCAGTAATTTTCCCGCGCGCGCCCAGTAATTCAAATCTAGATTTTTCTTTTATTTCAAAATCCTATTATGTAGGTGACTTTAAAATTGAATTCAAGAAGATTTACTGAATCAAATTGCATGATTCCAATTTTGTCAGAAAGGAAATGAAAATCTCTAGACACTCTGATTGGATTCAAACATTTTAGAATTGTAGATCACCCATAGTAAAAATAACAAGGCAATGACTTTTCCAACTTCAAACATTTTTCTAAAATCAACCATAAATACTTTTGAGTTGATTCCAATTGTCAAAATCACATTTGCCATGATCTATCTGAATATGTGAAAATACATAGTTCTACATGCAGTAGTCATGGGCTAAGATTAAAAGAATGGCTATATAGACATTTCTAGTCATTTCAATTAATATTAAATAACAATATTAAACTTTGTAATATATGCCATCTACTTTAAATCACATTCCCAAGTATTAGAATATGTGGTGATGACATGTGTCAACATGATCGCATATTTTATAACGAGAGAATATTAAATCCTAAGTATTTTTCAATTAGTAGAAATTGCATTTCTCAAAATAAGATAAATAAGACCATGTCACTATTTCATGTGGTGATTGAGATGATGCTAGATCATCTAGTGTGAGCCTTTTTGTGCTTAATAGAAGTAGCTAAGTATTGTTTGGTGATTGTGTACCTCGTATTTATTTATAGACGCTAGTACCAACCCGGGCTACGAGCAGGAAGAATTCTATGAAAAAGAAGAGGAGAACTTCGACCACTGTACCAACCAAGGCAAGCTAAACTATGCATGTTATTGAGATGCAACCTTGATTATACCAATCCCAAGTTTTACCTACAAGGTTTATTTTTTCCTTTACCAAAGTTTCTTAAATATTAAATCATTGGTGATTAGTGGAAAAATAGGACAGATACCAGCAAGAGCATATAACTAGACTTATGTAGTTACACTTGATTAGCACCCCTCAATAGTGACACCCTCATTGATAGTTGCTAGTGCTAAACTAATATGGATCACTTTAGATGGAAACACTTGGAGCAAATGATTATGAAAACCTTAGAATAATGAGTCATTCCATTAAAATATTTTGACATGGGTTATGAAACAAACATGACTTGAAGATGATGATGAATGAGCATATGCCTTGACTTTGAATAAAAACTGATGGTTGGGCTCGGATGCGATACCATTCCAGCTTTACCGTACAACCACTAACTGAAAGTTTATGTGTCTTAGTATGGGTTCCCTCGCAGAAAAAGGGGTTAAGCTGAGGCTACCTTGTGACTGTGAGTGAAAGAAGTGACCACCTATGCAGTTTCCGGGATGGCGGATTGCCATGGCTAGGAGGCCAAACTCATAGGGGAGGTGGCTATACTAGGGTGTGTAATTGAAAGGTTAGGATTGATTATCCGCATACCAAGTATGATGATTCAGGGCTATCACTGACAGATGTATCTAATTTTGTGGTGAAAGTGTACCACCTCTGCAGAGTGTCAAACTATTCGAATAGCCGTGTCCGCGGTCATGGACAATTAGATGGCCATACTGTTCCATTGTCAGATGTTTTCAAAATGACTTGTGACTTGAAATATGATTTTGACTTGACCACCACAGGGTTGTGGAAATGAACATTAGGTTTCCACTTGAGTAATCTAGACAATTAAAATAGGTCTTTACTACTAAATACTTCTGAAATAAAAATCCGAGTCAATTAATTTGGATCGGAGGGAGTATATAGATTCATTTGAACCTACACAATAAAAATTGTCTAGATACATTAGCTTCACTAATCTAAGACATCTTATATTTTCAAACATAGGGATGAGCTAATAAATAAAACACGTCACGTCACTTTATGTTTAAGTAAGGAAAAATTGATTAAGCTTAGTACTCCCTCCGTCCCAATAACATTCAAAATCATATGATGTTCTTCATTGAGTCTTTATGGGTTTTAAATTAAAGATTTATTTAGAAATCAACATGGAAATTCAGGTGATTGTGATCATAATACCTACTCAGGTTTGCAATTAGTGATTTAACATGGGCATAAGCATCTAAAAAAACACCCACTATGATATGCATTTGCACCACTCACAATATTTTGTTTCAAAGGAAACATACCTAAACTTATTTGCATTTATACCAAGGCATCAAGCTGTTTTTTTTTAATTTAACAAAATAAGATATCTCAATCGCAAAAAAAACAGATATCCAATGCACAATATTTTGTTTCAAAGGAAACGTACCTAAACTTATTTGCATTTAGACCAAGCCAACAATGTTGTTCTTTTTGATTTAACAAAATAAGATATTTGATGCTTATCATGAGACCGTCAAATACAAATGCCATAAAAGAGGGCACAAGTTTCAATCAATTTGATGTTTTCTATTATCGTCCCGTTGCAACGCACGGGCATTTAACTAGTATTGAATTAATGGACACCAATCTTCCTCCTATATAATAGTTTACCTTTTCCACTACTTAACTATAACTATAATCTCTTCTCAACAAGTTTTTATTCAGCATTTGTAAGTTCCCGATAAAAAACCGGATCCTCAAATGCCTAACTGGAAACTGCTTTTGTCCGCAGCCAAATAACTCGGCATACAAATTTAGCTCGTCTTGAGCTTCACCACCGAAGCAGAACAATTTACTCTTATGAAAATTAATTTTCAGACTCAAAAATTGCTCGAACACTTAGAAAATTAACTTCATGTTTCTCACTTTTTTATATCATGTTCAATAAATAGAAACTAATCATTTTGAAGAGTGTCTTTTTGCCTTAGTTATTATGTGCTGCCATGGTCATGGGCGTCGACTATTCTCCAGCTAGCGTTCCTCGCAATTATAACGGCGGTAAAGGTTAGACTTAATCCGATGTCACCGTCGTCCTCGCAGCCGGCCTTCCTTCTTTGCGGCGGCGTACCGTTCGTTCGTCAATACTCACACCGGCAACAGCGACGAATGTTAATGACTACTCTACTCAACAAGCCGACGCCATTGAAGAGCAGCTAGCAGCTACTCCGTAATTGATTGAACCAGCTGATCACGCTGTCAACTTTGAAATTAAGGCAGACACCGTAGCAGCTCTGCGCGCGGCTGCCGCCGCCATTTATATATCCTCGCGTCTTCCTTCCTTCCTTCTTTCCTTCCTCCCTTCGTGGTGTGTGTAGGACGGCCGCGCGTCGTTGCCCCTGGTGATGTGGTCTAGCTATGTAAGTACGCGCGTACGAGTATATATGCGCATCGCTGTCTGTCTTGTCTTGTGGATATATTCATCAGTGGTCACTCCCCGTCGCAGTCTCTTTTGGAGTTGGGTACCAATGCCAATTACTCACACCAACTACTATTTTCCCGTAGTAAAACCGTGGTCAGTAGTGTAGGTGTGTTTTCCCGAATCGTGCTTTCTTCTTCCAGGGAGTTTTCTCATAACTATTTTTCTCTCTTTCCATTATTATTTGTTTCTATTTACAAGGTTTAGATGTGCAATTGGGTTGTTGCACTTACATTATTTCTCTCCATCGATAATGCAAACCCACTCACTTTTTCACTTTCCATGACAAGAAAACTAAAAGAAATACGGCTGGCTAGAAAAACAATAGTAAGGATGTAGAAAGATGCAAATGAAGTGTACCACTTACAACGAATTAAGGATGACAATTTTATCCTTGGATCCAGGGTATTCATGGATATTTGGCCTGCCGGGAAAGGGTACGGAGAGGAGGGCTAGTTACACCCATCAGATTTCTTCATGGGATGCATACTAGTAAACTCATGGATGAGCACGGTCAGAGGTTTCGCATCATGGATATCCGATAACAAGGCTAATATGTGGGACCCGCATGTAAACGGGACATGATGCGTAGACCAGGCTCTCCCTATACCTGAGGCCAGACTCAACCAAGACCCAACTCACCCTGCTGACCTCCTCGCACGTTACACACAGCGGTGGCATCGCCGCTGTGGCTGGCAGCCCTTCCTCCCACCCCTCCTCTCCCTCGACTAAAAGACACACCGACGGGCGACAACCCTTGCTCCTACCCCATCACCCCCTCTTATTCCTGTTATGCTAAAATGTCGTTGTAGTATTGCTGTTATCTTAATGCACAAAATGCGTAAACCTATGGACACCCGGTGGGTTTGGATCCGGAACGACATCCATGCCCATGTATACCTTCATGGTCAGGCCATCCTTACGAAGAACTTTTAGTACTTTTCTCCATCGATAAGAGAACTCACTATCTTATTAACTTCATTTTTCATGATAGTTGACAAGACAACTCGGAAAAGAGACGGCTGCACACACGTATTCTTGTAGAGGAAAAAGACAATTGAAGAACGAACCCACCAAACTGTACTCCCTCCGTTTTTTTAAAATATAAGATGTTTTAGCTTTGTGAAATAAGTGTATCTAGATCTATTTTAGTGCGTAGATTCACTCTAAATCTACATGAACGTACACACTAAAAGGTGTCTAGGTTCACACCTTTCACGAAGCTAAAACATCTTACATTTTGAAACGGAGGAAGTACAAATGAAACCATAACATCCGTCGCATGAAAGTTGGACCAGCTGCTCGTTCGTCCAACTGACTACTCTTGGCACAACAAAACATTAAATGGTGCCCGGCTGCTCAAGGATCGCAGTTTCCCGGATCAGCCCTCCGGCGCAGTCGTGCCGTGTATATAAGGCCATCGGCTGTTCCAGTGTTTTTCTCAAAGCCAGTACACACCACTGCAACAATTACCACACGAACAGTTCATACATGCACATGGCGTCCTATGCTGGTGCTGCTATGGCTACCGCTCCAGAGATGGCGCCTGTGTTTCAGCCCACAGTGTGGGGTGACTTCTTCATCAACTACGATCCAGAACCATTGCAGGCATGCATGCATGCTTTTATGTTGTTATACAGTATTCGCCTGAAAGTTTTTCTTTCAGTTTTATGTGGCCAATCCCAAATGTTTTATGGCCCATCATCTTGAGATCTTGTCTGTTGGCTTTCAGTTTTGTTGCTTCTCCTAGCTACATCGGACATATTCCAAGAGTTTATGTTGTTATGCAATGCAGATGTCAGAAGAAAGGATGGCAGAGAGGCGCAACGAGCTGAAAGACAAAATAACTGGGCTATTTGCATGCAGTACCATAGTTGAGCAGCTTAAACTTGTAGACACACTCCAACATCTAAGTATAGATCACCATTTTCATGAACAAATCGTCTCCACGTTGAAAAACTCTCATGCTAGTGGATTCGACAGCTCTAACCTTCATGACATCGCTCTGCGATTCCGCCTACTGAGGCAGCAAGGGTTTTGGGTGTCTCCAGGTACATACTTATGACCAAACCTCCTAAACTATTGTATTATGTGTAGAAATTCCTTGTTTTGTAAGTAGACTGTTGTTAAACTTTTGTCTACTTGACTTGATGCTAGTAGTAATAATAAAGAAACATTAGAAGTTACAAAACACACAGTATGCACGCAAACACAACTTTGTCTCGAATATCCATGTGTTACTTGCTTCAAAAAAAGTACTCACTCCTTCCAGAATTAATCGACTCGCATTTGTCTAGATTCATATGTATCTACACATAAAACGCGTCTGGATACATGCGAATCTGACAAATACAAGTCACTTTATTTCCGGATGGAAGGAGTACAAGACATATGCAGGCAATGTAGACAGAGTCACCAATGCCAACCAATATGCTCACAAGATGTATCATGTATCTCTTGCAGATGTGTTTAGCAAGTTCAAAGATGAAGAGGGGCCTTCCATGCTAACAGAACTAATGACCCAAGGGGGCTATTAAGTTTATACAATGCAGCATACCTTTTTACTCATGGGGAGACAGAGCTTGAAGAAAGCATCTTGTTCGCAAGAAAACACCTTGAATCAGTGGAAGGTGAGCTTGAGTACCCACTGGCTGAGCAAGTCAGGCGTGCTCTTCACCTACCACTGCCGAGGACCTTGAAAAGAGTAGAGGCGCTGCATTATATCTCAGAGTACAAACAAGAGCCAATGCACAACGTCTCCATTCTGGAGCTCGCCAAACTCGATTTTAACCTTCTGCAGCGTCTTCACGTGAAGGAGCTCAAGTCTCTCTCTAGGTAACATACATATATATAAAGTACATGAAAGTTGAGTTATTTCTTTTCTAACTCAATCAAACCAATCTATGGGACAAGTAAACTCTCTTATACTAAAGTAAAATATTTTACCAAGAAAATCTATAGTTCAGTACTTATAAACTGTGATGCAAGTTTTTACTGTCATCAGCTAATATTCCTCTCTAAGAACTCTGAACGTCTTTTTTTCAGTGCGTGCCTCTCATAAAATGATCCTAGCTACAATTTATTTTACAGAAGACTGACAACAAATCAATTTCAGATGGTGGAAAAATCTTTATAGAGAAGTGGGGCTAAACTACTCGCGGGATCGTATTGTTGAGTGCTACTTATGGTCATATACAGAATACTACGAACAAGAGTATACACGTGCAAGAATTATTCTTGCCAAGATAATCGCAATAATAATCATGACAGATGACACGTATGATGTGCGTGCTACTTTGGTAGAGTGTAGACAGCTCAATGAAGCTATACAAAGGTTGGAGTTGGCATGATGTTGCTTGATCTTAATTTGAGAATAAAGCATGATTTTACAAATTTGCATTCTAACTGTATCTACTTAATTTGTACGCAGATGGGACAAGAGTGTTGTTTCTCTTCTACCAGAATACTTACGGAAGTTCTACCTTAAGCTGATGAGCACAAGTTTGAGGACGAACTGAAACCAGATGAGAAATATCGTGTCTCTTTTAGCACAAAAGCGGTACATCACTCATCTCATAATCACAAGATGAATATTTTCCTCAGCACTATTTTTATATTTTATTTTTCCATTTAATTTTGTAATGATCTGTCACATTTTTTCCTCAAAACATCCACTGCCTTAGGACCTCAAATTAATGTATTGGTGAAATGGTAACTGTATAAGCTATCAAGAACTATTTCTATGAGTTGAGGACTTTTCACACTGGAAGATCTCCCATTCGCAGAACTTTATGCTATGTATGCTCTGCACAATCATGTAATATTGTTTAGATGTAGAAACCATATCTTTCAATAATGAGGTAAAAGATTTACTAGAAATTCACTACTGATACCAGTGCTCCCAGCCCGAGTGGGTAGCAGATTCTATATTGTAATACTGAAAGACATACGTATATTTCAAAAATTGATTGTCTACATTTATATCCATGAAACCTGTAGGTTTTTTTCTCACATATCCAAATCTTTCATCATAAGTACTGATATAATT
The DNA here is from genome assembly GCA_910589775.1 of Avena eriantha. Lineage (NCBI taxonomy): Eukaryota > Viridiplantae > Streptophyta > Magnoliopsida > Poales > Poaceae > Avena > Avena eriantha. Next base: position 541,847,193 of record OU342743.1, read on the forward strand.
TTCTTTTTCTCACTTGTAGTTTCAAATCTTATCAAGCAACTATCTCCAAGAAGCCGAATGGTTTCATCAAAATTACAAGCCAAGATTTAATGATCAAGTGAATGTATCTAGTATGTGCTCAGGCGGACCATGGGCATGTGTTGGGTTGCTAGTTGGTATGGGTGATACTGTAACCAAGGAGGCACTCGAATGGGCCCTCGGTTGCATGGATGCTGTCAGGGCTTGTGCAGAGGTGACACGTTTCATGAATGACCTTGCGTCATTTAAGGTACAAATTACACTCCAAGACTACCACCCATATAGTTTACCCTTTGATCTTGATGACACCCCTGATTAAGCATGTATGTTCACAGCGCGGGAAAAACAAAAATGATGTGGCCAGCTCCATCAGTGAGCATGGCGTGGCAAGTGAGGTTGCCATTGCCAAGATCGGTTCTCTAATTGAAGATGCATGGAAGACTACGAACCAAGCACGCTTTGAGCTCCCTGAGCTGCTTCCGGTGGTGCAGCGAGTCGCAAATATAACCATCAGCATGCCGTTCATGTACGATGACAAGACAGACGCTTTTACATTCAGCAGCAGTCTTGAGGGGACGATTAAGCGACTGTTTGTCAATCCTATTGAGCTCTAGACAATGGTAATGCGGTGCACGTCTGTTGATGGTATCATTCACCGGCAGAAGCACCAACTACCTAATGATAATATAAGTGGTATCAGAGCACATCCAATGTACTGCACTAGGCTTGACAGCTTAATCATTATTTGCACGAACAATTACGATGAATAGATTAAGGCTTGCATATTTTCTATTATTACTTGGAGTGTAACAAAAAAACAGCTGTACTTTTCTTATCAGGTTCATCATGTATTATTCAGTTTGTACTTTTGTGAAAGATTACTATGAATACATTAAGGCTTGCATTATTTGGGATTACTTGGAATGCAACAAGCAGAATGCTTTACTTTTCTTATCAGGTTTACTATGCATTAGTTGGTTTCTATTTTCGTAAACAATTACTGTAAAAAAATAAGGTTTGCATTCTTTGGTATTACTTGCAATGCAACAAAAAGCACATTTACTTTTCTTATCAGATTCACCATGCATTATTCGCTGTATTTTGTGTAGATCATTTCGAGCTCCATACATCACATTGCAGATGGCATGCTCTTAGGGCAGCCACAATGTATAGTCAAATGTGATTCTATATTCACTTTTTAGCTTTTGGAACTGGTTCCCAACGTTGTGAGTTTAGTTCCAAATCGGAGAAATTAGGGAACCGGCGCAAGTCCCTGCTCCGATGCCAAATTCGTCAATCGGATTAAAAAATCATTCTCTCCCACTTCTCCGGCCTCCCTCGCATCCCGCGCTTCAGCTTGGAAGTGTCCATCGGAGTCGTAGCTCAGGCGGCGGGCGAAGGCAGGGAGCTGGACGAGTGGCCGGCGCAGCAAAACGAGGTAGCGGGGCGGCTCTCACCAGCGACGTGAGGTAGCGCATGACTAGAGGCCAAGATGTGCTCATTGTGGGAGGAGTGGGCTGACATAGTGGAGCGCATGGAGATAGAGTAGTGGGACAAGGTGGCTGGTCTCCGGCGTGACAATGCTCAAGGAAGAGAAGATGCAGAGCAGTGGGGCTCCGGCTGAGGAGCGTCTCCTCCACCATCATCCCTTCGGCTGAGACCAAAGGACACTGCGATCTCTACGAGGAGCAGGTGTAGCAGCTCCCACACCTTGGCCAAGAGCACGGGAGAGAAGATCTGACGAGAATCTTGCGGATCGAAAATTTGGCAACAACAGGAGAGAGCAACGAAGAGTACAAGGGGAATTTTCTACCATGTGAAGAAAGAGAAGGTGAGGAGAGAGACTATTTGGAAGGAATAAGATTTTTATGTTATTTTTGTCATTTTAGAACCAGCAACGTTGTAGACCTGTTGCCAAATTTCGTTTGCTGTCAGATTTGGCTTTGGCCACGTTGTGGCTGCCCTTATAGATACATCCAGTGTATCTGCAACTCTACACCCACGTAAAAACATAGGGACAGTACGTGGGAGTAGGTAGGAACCAATAGTTCATATAAAAATAACTACTATGATTTCTTTGATTCATCTGCACAGACTCCTGCTAGAGTGTGTTGTCTGTGGCCATCAGGCAATGGCTTCTCAAGAAAAGAAAAAGGGCTTTGGTTATGCTACTAAACAAAAATTGCTTCGTATATGTCATGGTAATTGGGACAAACAAACAGAAAGCTGTCAAATTTCAGAGTATGAGATGTTAGCTTGAGGATATGCAGTTCCCGTATAATTTTGCCTGTGCCTCCCTTCATCTTACTTCACAGGATTTTTTTCCTATATTAGTTGTTTGTAGCATTGTAATTCCTAGGAATCTCTATACAAGCTGTTCAATTGTAGCATTTTAGTTCATAGAAAATTTTCATATACATTTGTTTGCTCTACAATTCCTAAGATTTTTCCCTGCAGATTCTTTTCCATAAATTTCATATAATGTATGCCGGTGGTACTAGATTTTCCCATCAAACGTCTAATAGATAATACTGGAAGAGCACGTAAGGATTCTAGCAGGCATACTTACTGCATGATCATTTCCCCTGGCAAGCAGTTTGTAGTTACTGCTGCTGGTCATCTGATATCAGATGCTTGCACTTCTGATCAACATTTGACAATCTTGCCGCCTCTGTCAAACCTGTGAGGAACGGAACTTAACTTTCAGACCCCCTGTATTTATTCGTCAATGCCAAGATTAATGTTGATGACACAGCGAAATATATATTATTACAGACGTACAAAAGTAATTTATTACAAAGTCTGGATAACATCATAGTAAAATGTCTACTGACATTTATTACATCCAGAAAGCACAACGGAAATATAAAACGCGTAGCGACTCCATCTCAGCCACAGGCAGTCGATGTAGTCCACGAGGCCTCACTCATCAGCGTCATCATAGTAGTCATAGTCCTCCCCTTCATAGTATTCTGAATTCAACAAAAGTATTGCCATGAGTACATGACATACTCAACATACCCCTTATGCAAAACCTGATACATCTACATGTGGCTTTATGTGGAGGTCATATGGTGTAACACCCTCGAATCGGCCCTATGCAAGTTTTAGCGCTTCCCGCCAAACCCGCATAGAAACGATTCAAGGACGCCCACCAGGCACTTTCGTGCGGGTGGAAAACGAAGTAATACCATTACACATTAGTCCACGATGGAACCCACAGAACATATATATACAACAACGACTCATTGAGTCAAGAATACAGATATACAATACAAAGATCCAAATCACCTTGAAAATGATACAACATTCGAGTACGGATAAGAAGCAAATTGGACTAAGAGCCCTGAAGAATAATCAATGGCGTCCATAACCCTGCCCAGGCCAAGCCGGAAGGGTAACCCTACTAACGACGTTGATCTCAAACCTGCTAAAACAAAAGGGGTGCCGACAAAGGGCAAAGGAAAAAGAGGAGCGTCAGTACTGAGGCCAGTACACGGCGAGGCTAGAATTCGACGGCTCTCGCCTACATAGGTATGGTGGACTGAAGCGGCAGCGAAGCATGCACTAAACAACCTATAGAGACTTGATAAACCGTCGGCTATTAGAGAGAGATAAGAAAGACCTATTTGGAACCAACCTTTTAGTAACACCAATCATACCTGTCCTGGTATTCCTCCCTCGAGACCAAACGAGGAAGTCAAACCGAGGAACTCACACCGTTGGCAGTTTTATTCATTCCATTATAGTTGCAGCACTTACTAGTCAGATATAGCTATCATGAGTCATCATGATAGCATAAGTAGTGGGCAGTTTTAGTTAACCATTCAGTGGTAGTTGCAGTACTTACTAGTCAGATACAATTAGCATGTGACATCCCAAACCCAGCAGTTGTTGGCACTTTTATCTCATTCCACTGGAGTTGCGATACTTACTAGGCAGGTATAACATGACACGATACACACCAGTTCCACCAGTTGTTGGCACTTTTATTATCCATTCCGTTGTAGTGAAGCTGATAACTAGTCACATATTAAGTCAAATTTATAGCACTACTTTAGTTATGCTTGTCTATGATCGAGATACTGTGCTCCAAGTCGTCCATAACCGCGGGCATGGCTTCCAGAAAGATTTACCCTATAGGGGTGCACAAATAGCAACACACACACGATCAACCTCGGAAAAACCAAATCAAAACCCAACGGGGCTTTCACGACAAAGCAATCATAGGATTCATAAAATATTTCAGGGGGCCACCCCACTAAGCTACCCGCGACGAAGTTGGCCGGCTCCGAGACGGACCCAGGGTTTGTGTGGACGGCGGTAAATGACTGGGAACCCGAAAGTGTGACTGGGCTTGTCGATACAGCGAAAACGTGTCACGATCCAAAACAGTACAGGTGCTCCACGCACAATCGTAAATAAAACAGTAAAGCATGACATAGGTACAAGATAATAATAAAGCCTCAAATTAGTTTGTGGCCCCAAGAAATAAGAAATGAATCAAGCTCTGGCTAAGGGGATTCATGGTCCCACATGCGGATAGTGCGATAGTCAAGGAACATGTATCAAGTACTCGGGGTCCTACAGGACATAAGTGAGCGTGAAAGAACCAAATATCATCTATTGCCCACTGATGCCTCTGCATTAGTTATATCTATTCTCAGCAATTTAATAGTTGTATTTAAAGTCATGATCCTCTCCACAGTAAAGCATATGACAACATTCCAACAACTGTGTGGTACTTCACGACACGGAATCGCACCTGAGCAAGCGACTACGACTCGCAAGACCATCTATCTACCAAACAACAGGTAATAGGAGGTGTTCAAGGCAATATAAAAGGCTGCACAGAATATATCTGGTACGGAACACTAAAGCATCACGACACGGATAGCAATAGATCAACAGGAGGAAATAAAGACTATAAATGCAAAATAGATAAAAAGGAGGAGAATGCTCGCCTGGGAAACACTGCCGAAGGTACATTATCCGAAGAACTGGCTGATACTCGCATCCACTCAACGGTCTAATCGCGCGAAGAACAAAACACTAAAAGAAACACCGGATGCAATATTTAATACTACGGCATAAGATCTGGCATGATTATGATATGATGCAGATGCGGTGCAATTAGGCAGTATTAAGCAGAACCGGGGTCCCGACAATTAATTAATAGGTTCCAGTTATTTAGATACCCCGCAATTTAAATGTTATCTTAACAAGGCAAAACATGGTATCGGTTCGCTACACAAATTTAAATGGAGCCCGGAATAAGACTAGAATAGCCCACATATAGACTCCATATTTAATTTAGGTGAATTGACTATTTAACCCAACCCACCAGATGACATGTATGCAAGCATGATGTTTTAATGATGCGACAGGTATATGTCATATTATTAAAAAAAATAGGGGCTTAGGGGCACACATCTGGGTTCGGAAGATCTTGGGTTCCGGGGGTTCAGGTCTGGGTCTCAGGGTTCGACGGGATCGGTCTCGGACAACGGAAGTAGAGCTTGGCGTTCCGGGAAGAAGGACTTGGTTTGGCGTCGGGGGCGCATCGGATTCGCCCTGGTCGGTGTCGATCTTGTCGTCGCGAAGATCTTGTCGGGTCCGCGTATCAGGTCGGTCTTGGCGTTCGTGATGAAGAACTTGGCGTTCCGGTGGCGATCTTGGCGGTCTTCGGATCCGGGTCTCGCATCCGGGAAGGAGTACTTGTCGCATCTGTGGTCTTCGGGTTCAGTCTTCGGATCCGTGTTGGCGTGCTCGAGGTCTCGGTCTTCGGAAGATCTTGGCGGAAGCCGGGATCTCGACGTTGTGGCGGTCGATGATGGACTTAGGTTCGAGTGTCGGGATCTTTGAGCGGAACCACACAAACTTCACACGGCTTCGTCTTATTCGTACCAGCACGCCTGTGCATCATCACTCCGGCAGGACACACCATCGGAGTTGGAGTCTCAACAGCAGGTAGCGACCGAAGCAGATCAGATGGCCGCCCTGGGTTGGAGCTGCTTGCGTCTGGCCGGTGCTGAGGTAGATACGGTTGAGGCAGGGCCCGACAATGCCAGAGCAAAGAGGGCCGACAACGCGAAGTAGGGAGCCAAGGTGGCAACAGGGGTCACAGAGGCGTCGCGGCGCATGGCCGGAAGAGGGTGGTGTGGCCAGCGAGGTTGCAGGCGCAAGGCGACGAGGAGGCCGGCTAGCGGATAGGCGGAGCAGGGCCTGCCAGGCTGCGGGCTCGCTGCGGCGAGGTTGAGCCGGCAACGGGGGAGGGTACACGAGGCAGCTCCAAACGAGGAGGAAACGGGGACAAGGCGTCAGGTGGCCACGGCGGAGGGCGAAGCCGGGGGAGGCCAGAGGAGGGTGTCGTCGGAGGAGGCGGGGACGGCGCTGCAGAGGGGAAGCGCGGGGTGGTCACGGCAAGGGGAGGGGCGAGCGCTAGAGGCGGGGGGATGCTAGCGACGGCGGCGACCGAGAGGGAGGTGAGGTAGGTGGGGGAGGAGAGACGGGCCGAGGCAACGGTGAGCGATGGGGGCGGGCGCCTGCGGTGGCGGAGCTTGGGCGGCGTGGACGGAACGGAGGAGGGCGGCGACGGTCGAGCCGAGGGAAACGAGGCCGAGGGGGCGTGCGGGAGAAGGAGACGGGAGGAGGTAGGGGCTGCATGGTAGGCCACGCGCTAGCGGTAGGTGGCGTGGTCGGTGAGACCGACAAGGGGAGCGGGGCGCGTCTCGCGCGACGTGCAGGCCAGGTGCGGGGCCGGGAGGAGCGTGCGGTCGGGCTGGGGGTGGTTGCATGTGGGAGATGGGTGGCGAGGGGAAAAGCTCCCAGGTGGGGTGCGGTCGGGTAGGTGGGCGAGAGAACTGGGGAGTAGGGCCAGCGGGGTGAGGTGGCGAGCAGGGAGTGGACGGGGTGAGGTGGAGGGGTGGAGGAAGTGGCTGGCAGGGTTGGTGCGGTGTGGATAAGGGGAGGCGGCTGGGAGAGAGAGAGGACGGGGTTAGCTTAGGGGATCTAGGGTTAGGGTTTGGTCTGGGTTTGTTGGGCCGGGGTTGAAGGTGGCCTGGCCTAACGGCTGGGCTGCCTCCCCCGGTACAAAACATTTATTTATTCCTTTTAATTTAAAAGATTTTTGTAAATAGTTTTTAGATAAATAACGATCCGGAACAGACCGGGGTTTTGATTTGAAATAAAGATGGAGGAATATTTAGAAAACAAAGATAGGCTTAGAAATTAGTTTTAGGCAAACAAATGCATGATAACATGACGATGCTCAAATGCAATGTGGCATGATGACATGAGCATGCAGTCATGATGATGCAGAAAATAAAAACAACACGCGATTTTCTAGTAGTGGTTTTACCGGGGTGCTACATATGGTTCTTTTGAATAAAAGCCAATTTTATTTACAATATGGTAATAGTTTTGATACAAGCGGTTTTAAACGAAAACATGTTTATCATCAATGTGGTATTTCTCAATAGTGTGATTGTCCACGACAACTCACATAGTTCATAGACTCCAGGATAAGGATAGGGGCAAAGAGGGAAGTAGCAAGACAGGTTCCCGTATGTCAAGAAAGATTCATGTGTCGTCCATGACTGTGGACACGGCTATTCGAATAGTTTAAACTCTGCAGAGGTTGTACACTTTTCCCACACGACACAATCCCGTCCTGACGCCCACCAGCCGTCGCTGGTTTAATACACACCAATTGGTGTATCGGCAGAGGGATTGTGACAATGTCTTTTAGCTAGATCTCCCGAAGATGTGACATGCCCACCGGGTATGGCGCACGGAACTGAGAGTACGTCCCCAAACCGGTCCCTCCATCTGTGCCGAAGGCTCCCCCGTAGGCAGACACCTCATCAGCGGTACGGCGACATCGACACCTAAGGCTGACTAACTTACTTGACCAAGCAAGTGCCCATTATAGCATGTGACTATACGGTGGTCACAATCTTCAAATCCAAGACTTATTAGGCCCTCATGCGGCACAGGACGACGGATTGCCCCTTCCACTAGTGAAGGGCAGCCAATCGCTCCTTCCTTTGATCCAGCTGTCGCCCGCGCCAGTGTTTAGATGGTAAGTTTCACCCAGAGTAGAATAAAGTAGAGGAAGCAACAACGGCTAGTTCAGCGAGCTCATCCAGTTTCAAAAGGGTATATCTGACCCAAGGGTCATCCAATTCCTCCGAAGAGGAGAGATCAAGTATCCTAAATATTATATAGCATGGCTAAGCAATTCTACTCTACATAATTAATATATAATCTCTACTCAAGGTTGTGTATGGCGACATGTGTATCAACGTATGTGGGTAACCAAAATAGCAGTAATATTTGTAAAATAATAATAACATGCACTTGTAAAACATAGGATAATTATGAAAGGGGCATTCCTTCGTTGATGAATCCTTCTTCAATAAGTTGATTATGTCCATGACCAAACTCGTCACTCCCTACTCGTTGTAATGCTAGCACATGACAACCAAATAAATACTAAGGAAATAAATACCAAGTGAAATACAAATCAAAACGAATATATGGGTCGGTCTAGAATAGGACATAAAACAATTTGGTAAGGATCAGAGAAGTGAGTTGTAGAAACTCGGATATGAATCAATCGAATGGATAGCTCAGATTCTAGAATGATAAGATAGATTATCTCAACATAATGTTGTGATAAGATATATGAATAGACTCGCTAGGTTTAGACGGCTCGAGGTATATCGGTCGGTCTACCATTCTCGACTAATAATAACATATTAAGAAAATAATATATATTTTATATAGCCACTATAGGTGGCATAGATATATCATGCAATGCATAATTATACTATATGCTAGCTAGATATACTATCAAGCACACACCTAAAATAATAGAAGCATGCGGAAAGCTACTATACCGCACATGCAATAATTAACAAACTCTAACTAGATTAAACGACCATAACTAAATAAGACGACATGGATATTAACATGGCATTTCGGTAACATATAGTAAGGTTATACTAACGAAAGTAATTACATGCTATCATGCTCACGCAACACGAACACACAACAATAATTCGTGGCATGAACATATCAGTAGCGGTATATTGTATAGCAATATATATTAAGCATGGATTGGAACATAAAACTTTTAATAGGCTATACACGCATAGCTAACAGCGAATATAATTTAGAAATAAACATGCATAAACGTAGCATGAAGAGAAATCATATTAACAAATAGGAATAGAGGTAATATGCTATTGGATCACTAGTGAAATTATAAAATAACCTTCTAGGTAATAAATAAATATCTAAATATTATTCTACAACAATAGTAGCGAGGCAAATTCTATCTCTAATTAACAAATCTGAAATGAAAATACAAAGAATAATAGACAGTAGCATGATACGTACACCTGACAAGTTCTAGTCATGCAAATAATTCAAAATGTCTATAGCTAGGTAAATAACAACAGGTATCTAGTCTACTACATGCTCTGAAAAACATAAAACCTACAGATAATCTAGTACGTTGCAGACTAGTGTATGTTCACTGGAAAATAACACTCAACCATATATGCATGCTTTTATAATTATCAAAATATAGCCATCAACTATGAAAACTAATACCACTACACCTGGCACACTTTTAGTGTTGGGCTGGAGTTGATCCGACATGTGCAAGGTATACTACAAGGCTGATGCCATCCGGTGGCATTCGGTTCACCGGCAACGCGATCAACCAAAACGATATCATATAGGAGGTTGTCTAGGAGGTAGGCGAGCTCAAGGAAAGATCATGGATGGAAGGAATTGGCCTGGGGTTGCTCACCTTGTTCGGCCTTGAAGATCACAGCCGAAAACCGGCAGACCTTCAGAGTCGAAATTGGAAGGTTGGGGATTGCTACGCAAGAGGATATCTGGGGTATTTGTAGAGGAGTCCAGGGCGTTTCAAATGACGCGATTACAGTGGAGAATAAACGTCCGCGTTGAGTGAACACGAGTTAATGACGGCAGTTTCTACTACGAGTTGGTTCGGTTGATGGCGTGTGTGTGCGTGCGCAAGAACAATGTGTGACGCTTCGTGTTGTTGGGGTACTCGGCGCGGACTTCACGCGCGGCCTGTTGGTCTTAGCGCTGTGAACGTGATTCTAGAGCTAATTAATCAATTCAGTGGTTTACAGAAAAGATTAAGAAAATAATACGAGGAGAGAGAACCATCGGCAACATGCAGTAGAAGGCTAGCCAATAGGAATTGCATGCACGTCATGTGCATGGCATTGCACACAGGTGACTGCGATGGGATTTTACTCAAGTGTGGTGCCAAGTATAGAAGGCATGATTAATACTTGGCCTGGCTAACAGTATAGATGGCTGGAAAAACTTTTCTAAGAGTTAGGTTTAGATGAGATGAGACTCAGAGGGATAGAAATGATTCTCACCGTGCGCAACGAATTCTTCTGATAAAGTTTTAGATCGGACTTCTGTAGATGGAGAACTTCACGAGCTGTGGCTATCGAGGTTCTGGTTTCTTGGATCAGTTCTCCCCCTTCGTACAGTACTAATGGTGAAGCAGCTCGATGTGATGTGGCCGGAGTAGCCGGGAAACTTCGCAGCGTCCGGCGGTGGTCTGAACGAAGCTCCACGAGATTGGATCCTGGGGGCGAGGTACAGGTGCGGGGTGGCGGCAGTGATGGAAAGAAAAGAGAAGGGAAGGCAACTCCACGACTTATAGGAAGAGACGAGGCGGTGGCCAGATGTTTGGGCAAGCTGCCGTTTCAGGTCGTCCATGCACTTCGGCTGGCTGTGCAGGCGTGCGATGCCGGAAGATGAGCAGCGCGACGCTTGGTATGCGGAAGTTGACGTTTCGCTTGACTGGTTGGAGTGATGCATCGCTAATAAATAAAAAGAATAGAATAAGAGTCGATGTATAGTACTACTTGTTACGTGCATGAGAAAGGGACATGAAGGAAAGCACCATGTGCATGTGCGCTGTGTGAATGAAGACCAAGAAGAAACATCGCTTCATCTGGTTGTAGTACTTGGCACGTACACTTCACTCAGTCTACTCACATGGTCAATAGAGAAGAAGAAGAAGAAAAAATTAGGAGGAGAGAGTAGGATGTATACATATACATATACACAGTGTGTTTAGCTCGGCCATAAAAAAACAAGATGGGAGGGAATAGGATGTATATATATACACATGGCTAGGCATGCATGGCATCACACGAGTGTGGCTTAGGCCAATAGGATTCGTTTGAACAGAATCAAATAAGAAGCAAATTGGCAACAAATAGAAATTCAAAGGCAGATCCAAATAACAGTACTAAAATTAATTTTGAGAAATTAGTCTTTTTATATATCAAAATAATTCCAACTATGTTGGAATTGATTTAGAAAACAAAACAAATTCAAAGGTGCATATTTTAATATGCTATAAAGAAGACAAGAATACAGTCCGATTTGAGGAGAATAAAAATATAAAATTTATATTCACGTTGGTATTAATTCATGTCAAAGCCGTTTTGCATTTGAAAATTTTAGTTAAGCCTTAATTATTTAACCGAAATTTTCTAGTCCTCATTTTTAAATAATTTTTTTCGAAAACTCCAAAAATCGGTCCGTTACAAAACCCTTGGTGGCCACCATTTTCAGAATTTCAACACCCTCTTTCACGGCTGAATCAATCTAGGAAAAACAGAAACATGCAAAGCATAAGCTCCTGGTTGTTGCGTACAAGCCAAGACATAATCTTATCTACTGTGCTTTGACACTACGACCAGTATGGAACTCCAAAATGATCCTTAAAATAGGGTCTGTCTGTGGAATACACCCTCTAGTCAAGCTATTTTCAGATTGACACACAATATCTTAACGTCTATCTTGACCATTCATACTGAAAATGATGAGTTGAGTTGAGTTATCTAAGAAACTACTTTCATACATACTTGTGATCATAATACACTTTGAAGGATGTCTGGAAATACAACTTATCTGTGACTAGAGGGAACATTAAAAACAATAACAATACAGACATATCGAGACCTAGTCAACTGTATGTCAGTACAAATAATAAACGTGCCATTTGCAGGAAGTAATGTAGAAATTCACCAATATTTAACGGAAGTAGATTGATTATAGAGCTACATTGTTTACAGAATATGGCCATGGGTATTGGAGTTGATACATTTTGGTCGTCCTAGCAAATGAACAAGATCGTCCAACCATAGCGCTAGCGACAATATTTTGAATTAATTCATTTAAGAACTAAACATAAATTAAAATAACATAAAAAAGTATAACATGAAACTAGAACTACAGAACAAAAGCAGTGAGATTTTTACCCGTACTCGACCAGTCTTATTGAACTTCTGAAGCACAAAAGCTTTGGGATCCATCTGACCAGGTGGCCTTCCAATTCCTAAATATATGATTTTTACCAGAAAGAAAGAACAAAATATGACTCCTGCAGTTGTCAAACCTACCAATCCTTAATCGACCAAATTCTCGATTTCTTCCGAAAATGGTAGATGACACTCTTCAGCCTGATAAGCTAAAAAAGGAAATTATTTTCCTGTCAAGATCAAATAAAGCCCTTATCTATAGACATCAGATATATCTTGCATAGCTAATGATCTATAACCACACCAAGAGAACACCAAATTTAAAGATGGAGCATTCTATCCCACTGAGTGTGGTCATGTTTGAACAATTTTCTTCAAGAACAGAGTAGGCACCACGGGCTACTTAAAATGGTAAGACAAGTAAAGAACACTAAAATGCAATGATAAAATGGAAAAAATAGCATGCAGGAATACCACAACAAACAGGAAAATTAATTACCAATTAGCTACAAAACTTGCAAGAGAAGATTTTTGACCTCTGCTTTATCAAAGGTAAGTAGCATACTGCTTACCAGATTACTCATAACTTTCTAAGGACATACCAACAAGCTAGATTAGAGGGCCAGTATAATAGCCTGACAATTTAAACTGCTAAATTACAGCACTACCAGCCTGCTAATCTTTTGATTTATGTATTTTAACAAAGGAGTATATGGTTTTCCCTTGGAGAACTTTTGACATAGACATATATCTCTTTCACAAAGCACATCAAAATGAAGTTTTCCAACCCATTGTGGCGTCCATATCCTCCCTTAGGTTGTAAACGGAGAACTCCGCATGGAAGGTCCGTGTCATCGTATGCCTGAAACTCACAAATCAGGGACGTCATGTGTCATGTAAGGTACCACCAAGTTAGATTAAAAAAAGAAACACATACCACTAGAACACGATTTAGTGGCAGTTTATAATATGCAGCAAGTGGCCCAGCCTGTAACGAGACAAACAGAAATGGATACCGGTTACTGGCACTTACGATATCAATGTTGTATTACAGATTTTCTAGGTCCAGTTTGAAAGATTCTACAACATGAAGTAGCCACAATCTTTTACAAACTAAGGAGTGTGGATATATTTTCTTGTTATACGTGTATATTTCAAATTCAAGTGGTACCAGCTGATATATGTATACTAACCAAAGTAAATTACACAAAAAATGTGATGGATGGGAAAATAATTTCTACTAATGCATAGGGAGGGAAGCAAGGGGGGGGGGGGGGGTGATGATAAACATTTAACACATTATAGTAAAACCAGTAGAATAAAAAAGCATCGCCATAAAGTAGTATATAGCAATGCAGAAAACAGATGCTAAACTCGGAAGGTCTTCCAAATGTATTCCTTACAGATTCACCGCTGAGGTTTATATAGGTTTGAGACTTGGCAAGGAGAACAGGGATACCATCGACCATCCCTGAACAAATGGAGAGGTTTCGATTCAATTCAAAAGGTAAAGAAAAACATTTTTCAGGGGGAGGGGGTATAATTGGAGCCAAACCTTCACCAGATAATGCTTTGAAGTAATGTGTGGTCAGGGATATACCCTGATACTGTGCAAACGCGTCTATCATATCAAACCCAACCTGCAACCGAAAACAGTGTAAGAGATTTGGAAAAATAAAGTTGGGCTATTGAATTTCAAAGACAAGATGAGAAGAACTCACATTGTGTCTGGTTGATTGATACTTCTCGCCAGGGTTACCGAGACTAACAAATAGCCATGGTCGTATTGCAGAGCATGATGAAGATGGAGATAACAAGGAGCTCCGACAGGTGGACAGATAACGCTTGGAAAGGAAGGGTGCAAATCTTACCCAAACTTTTCCCCGCATGATTTTCTCAGTCGCAGGAACCAAAACATCTACAGGTGCAAAACCAGGTGGCAAAATCTGCAAAGGAAACCCATTACCATTTTGAATGACCACTCCCAACTCTGCGACTAAGAGGCCAGGCAAACATATATCATGCATAAGCCCTGCACCCAGCTCTTTCTTATACAAAACATGGCACATTGTTCTAAGAGACCAAGGCCGAAGCAAATTGGCCACAATAGAATCTCAGAATTTCACTAAGCAGGCAAAAGCAAGATATACAAGCAGAAACAAGAAAAACAGTCATGGAAGAAAGGATACAAACATCATCGATTCATCAACGCATCTAGCTTAGGCATTTCATCAGACAGCTGTAAGTCAAAACCATGAAGCAGATATAGTGAGTTTCCAACATCATCATAATATCTGCAACCTTATATTTTTCAGAGAGAACTAATTTCTGCTATGCAAAAGTACGATGGCACGCAATACAGATTACTAGTACAAGCTAAAGGCCTCACACGAGAAATAAATAAAAGGCAATCTCACCAGAATCCATAATAGTAATATCACATTACCAATAGCTGTCAACGTTTACCATGCACTAACATGACAGGGGCAAAACAAGGAAGCATAAAGCATAATGTATCTTGCTTGTGGAAACATACGGTCAAATTCCCAAATACCACGACCTCGTTACATTGAAGATTCAGTGTATAAACCAGAGAATGCTTACAGGTAGATCACCGGGGTCGCAATCCCGAAGCCCTGGGCACCGCCGATGCACCTACGCCTGATGCGCTCCTTCGCCTCGGCCCTCAGGGCGCAGTGGTGGTGTGGACTGTGTGAAGTGGCCGCCGCCGACGTTTCGTCGCCTGAGCGGGTGCGCCGCTTACCCTTTCCTTTTTTTGGGTGTTGTCGAGTAGTTGGGCTGATTGGGCTGGAGTTCTTCTGCTCCTGCCAAATTGTTTTCCTTCTCTCCTTTCGAGAGGCCGAAATAGGAGCGGTGGTGACTGGTGAGCCTTTTTTTCTGTGTTGAGTACATCTCCCATTAACTGGTGACTGGTGAGTTCGACTGGCCTCTCCAAGTATCTCGTGTTCGTGGCATCTGTTGACCCGTTGAGGTCCGCGGTTGCCATGTACGTCGTCATGCCCGATGAGGCAACGGCAACAAGGACGCGATTAGTTGCATGGGCAGAATTTTGTGTTCCCAGGCTAGGCCATGGCGGGTATGTACCGAAAGATCACAGACTTAGAGTATCTCGACTCGTTGGAGTCCCCTAAGGCTCCGTTTGTTTTGTCGTTTCACTTACCTATCAGATTCGTATATTACGAAGTATACGACGGTTTAGTGGGACCTCGATTAGTGCGTAAAATTTATGCCCATAAAATCCAGAGAACCAAGCGGGGCCTAAGAGGAATCACGGGCCAAAAAGGAGACCCCTAGGAGGATGTCGGCGGAAAAGAGGTATCGGGGATGTCGGAGATTTATCCCGCGAAGGAAGTAGGGTCCAACGATCCCTTGGTTCGTGAGGAGGCTGAACATGCGAGTCCGAAGGAGTCCGGTGGCGGCAACGGCGACGAGGTGGATGCACGACAGAGAGTTGACACCCGGGTTTTTTACCCAGGTTTGCGACCCCCATGAGGAGGTAAAGCCCCTACTCCTGGTTGGTTGTATTGCTCGCTTGCTCCGCGAGGTTACAATGGTGAATGAAAGACTAGGGTTTTAGATCTCGGGGATCCGCCCCTCTCTAGGTAGGAGAAGGGTCCCTTATATAGGGCGGCGTCGGGCCTCTTCCCCCGGTTCATCGGTGGGGAGGGTCACCACAGGGCCGTCCCTAAGGCACTGGTCTACGAGACTACTTTGGCTGGACTCGGTCCAGCTCGCCGCGCTCCGCTCTGTCCTCCTGTAAAGTGGCCTTTGTTGACATTGCTTGTCCTTATCCAGCTCCCTCTGCTTTTCCCTTCCTCTCACCAAGACAACAACTGTGGGATGCCTTATGCCACGTGATCGCCTGTCTCTTCCCTGCAAAACGGGGTGGACCGGGTCCTCTTTACCGAGGCGGCTGATGTCACGCATGCCTGGTACAGGCGGCTAGGGATGCGGCCGGTATTTCGTCGAACGTGATTACGACTTTGCCCCCGGGCTCACCCGAGCGCATCCGAGGCGGGAGGCTGCCGGACCAAGTCGTGGTAACCACATCCTCGGGAGGTGTCGCTCTCCCTCAGGAGGGGACCTCGCGAGGCTCTCCCGTCTCAGTCCCCCCTAGAGGCGCCTCACCTCTAGAGGGCTTAGCTTCCAAGAGAGTGGGGCTTGTCCAGCGTGGAGACGTGGCACCCCCGATGCCAGGGATCCGATAGTAGCCCCCAGGCGTTTGACCCACGCGTGTCTCTTCGTGGGCTCGAAGAGGGAAATGGCCTTGGCCTTGTACGGTGGATGGGCTCCGGCGCCTGCCTGGTTAACCAGGACCCCATTCGCTCCAAACTCGGTCGTGAAGCCTAGTCGATCGTAGGTGCCTAACCACGGATTCAACGCGTGATGCTCCTGCCCCGGGAGTCATGGCCACGACGCAATGATGTGTGGGGCCCGACTGTTAATACCGCGCAGATGGCACAGCGATACGTCCTCTCGGCTAGCGCAGTTAAAAGTGGGGAAGGAATCTTGTCACTTCCACTCCACTGCCTTCCCCCCTCCTCTCACGTGCTCTCGAGTCGAAAACCCCCTTTCTCATCCCATGGCTCCCAAGCGCCTCTCGGCTGAGGAGAAGGGCAAGGCCGTGGTGCTCGAGGCGGTGGAGACTCCGTCGGTCAAGAGCGATCACGGGCGCCCACGTGGAAGCGGCCGAGGGGGTCGCGGCGCGGCTCTAGCCATGATTTCCCCCGCTGGGGCGAGCGCGGCCTCGGGAGAAACCTCTACTATACATGGGCGCGATCGTCCTCGCGGGAGCGATAGGGGTCGCCGCGGGGGGCGTGGTGGTGGCTTCGGGATGAGGACCAATTCTCACGCCCCTGCGGCCGCCGAGGCTCCTGCCCTGGAGGCCCCTAAGATCGTGGTCATCAAGATTGAGGATGACCCCGAGCCCGAGAGGGTCGTCGACTTCCTCGCCACCCTTGACAACACGGACTGGTTCTTCAGGGTGAGGCTCCCTAAGCGGTTTGTGCTCGGAACTGCCCACGACCTCCCGAATGTGATGCGGCTAGCGTCGTTTCCTCTCTGAGCACCACATTTATCCCGGCTTCACGCTATGGTTCCGGTACACCGGGGAAGGGACTTCTCCATCTCGATGTTCGACACACAGTTGTGCCGCGTCGACTACCCCCTTCACATTTGCACCGCTCGATGAGCGTGGTCACCATGGCACTTCTATGAGGGGTGTGGAGCTAGATCCTCTTGGCATGATGCCTTAGTTTGTTGTTTTTCTTCTGTCTTGTAGTTAAGACTTTGGGTGAACCCCCCAGCAAGGGATCCTTTATCTGTTTCGCTATATTCTGTATGTTCTTCTCGCATCTTCATGGCACCATGCCCTCTTGCTTGGCCTCATGGCAGCGATTTGAGCCCCCCTTTCGCAGGAGCGACCCTCCAGAGGTATCAGGTGCATCCATCAAGGGTATGCGCACCCCGAGGTGACGCCCTTGCGAGGCGAAGTCGTGATGCCCGATAACAACTCGCAGCCAGTCGATTATGATAGATTTGGATGGATCATGTGAGGATAGGCTCCCACAGGCATTCATGATGGCCCAAAATATATCGAGCTTGTTGGGGAACCCCAAGAGGAAGGTATGATGAGCACAGCAGCAAGTTTTCCCTCAGTTATGAAACTAAGGTTATCGAACCAGTAGGAGCAAGGAAACACCTCCAAGGTGTTGTTTCCAACTTGGAATCCTGCACAGCACAACCATAGAACTTTGCCCCCAACTTACAGTGAGGTTGTCAATCTCACCGGTTTTGCTGAAATCAAAGGATTAAACGTATTGTGTGGAAGATAGTAATAGCTTGCAAAAAGTAAATAGAAAACAGTAAATAGTTGTAGATTGATGGTAAAAGAAAGGATCAGGGTCCATAGTTCACTAGTGGTGACTCTCCTTAAGCTAGATGACATGTTGGGTGAACAAATTACAGCGGGGCAATTGATAGACATAGAGAAAGCACACATGCATATACTAATCATCTTGACTCCTATGAGATTTGATTGGGCATTACAACATTATACATAGACCGTAATCCAACTACATCTATGACTAATAATCCACCTTCAGGTTATCATCCGAACCCCCTCCAGTATTAAGTTGTAAGCAACAGATAATTGCAATAAGCATTGCGTGTAAAGTAAATAATACGATTGTTCTATGAACAAAGGATTGTTGTTTTCTCCCTAGTAGCAACAACACATCTAGTACCTTAGAGATTTCTGTCACTTCCCCAGATTACTAGAGGCATGAACCCACTATCGAGCATAAATACTCCCTCTTGGAGTTGCTAGCATCTACTCGGCCAAGATATCTACTAACAACGGAGAGCATGCAAGATCACAAATAACAAAGACATGATAGAATCAATAATCAATCTGAAATAGCATCTCAATATCCATCGGATTCCCTCAAACACAACATGTATGATTACAAATAGATGATCTTGTCTTGAACGAAGCTCACAAGATCTAGACATGGTAGCACAAAGGAGAAGAACCAACCATCTAGCTACTACATGGACCCATAGTCCAGGGATAAACTACTCATGCATCACACCGGAGGCTTGCATGGTGATGAAGAAGGCCTCCAGGGTGAATTCTCCCCTCCGGCAGGGTGCCGGGAAGAGCTTCAGATCCCTCCTGATCTAGGGATGGAGATGATGGCGGCTACATACTCCTTCATGGAATTTTGATCGGGTTCTTAGGGTTTCTGTATTGGAGGCATCTTATAGGAGAAAGGGAAGGCCGAGGGGGTGCCCTAGGCGGCCACACCACCCCTGGCATGGGCCAGGCCTGGCCGTGCGGCTAGGTGGTGTGGGCGGCCCCTGGCCCTCTTCGTCTCGTATTCTGGCTTCGTGTCCCCCCTCGGTGAAATATTGACTTTGGCTTTTGTCCCGTCCAATTCCGAGAATATTCATTTTCTGACTTTCCTGGAACCAAAAACAGCAGAAAACAGACAGCTGGCACTGTGGCATCTTATTAATAGGTTAGTCCAAGAAAGTGTATAAAAATACTCCAAAGTGTGGACAAAACATAAGAAAGTAGATATAAAACAAGCATGGAACATCAAAAATTATAGATACGTTAGCAACGTTGTTGGGGGGATACCCCCGGGTAGGGTCACGCCGGGGTATAAAGGCCGAGTTAGCCGAGGTCCGGTAAGGCCAAAGCAGATGCTGGCCGGGTCACCTCAAGGCAGGACGAATCACGGGGTAATCCGGACCTGGGGGCGTTCGCCTAACTAGGCCTCATCCGACTTAAGCGGTAAGTCGGAAGTGTATGTTTTACCTGTATGCAGGAAAGGGTGTGGCCGGATGAACCATCATCCTGGTCACAGCAAGCTTCTAGGAGAAGGAAGGAATCTCGCTGGTCAAAAGGAGCCCCGGTACACACTGCCTAAGTGAAGCGAGCAAGGACAGGACCACCGGGGCATGGCCGATAAGCATGACGACGCCCGTGTCGGCTGACGAGGGCGCCGTCAGAGGCTCACGTAGCTAAAGCATGTGTGACGCGGGGGAAAAGCACCCCGGTCGGCTTACCACTTTGGGAGGAGGCATATTCTTAGGAATATGCCTCCACGTATGCCCTAGGCAGAAACCGAGCCTCCCCTATAAAAGGGGGGCTAGGGCTTCTGTAGAAGGGTTTGGTTGTTTGGTCTCTTTACGATTCTGTTGAGGTCTAGGGTTTCAGGTGAGATCTGTGGGTGAGAGTAAGAGAGTTCCTTCTTCCTCCTCTTGCCAATACAGCTCTAGGAGCACTTGTAACCTTGGAAGTAATTCAATACAAACTCTTGTGTGGAGAATCACTTCACTATCCCTCCCTGGATTCCCCTAGCGTGTATTAGTCCCCACCTTTAGCCTATACATAGCATCTGCCGTGACACCACCACGACAGTTGGCGCCCACCGTGGGGCTAGCGGCGCTAGCAGGGGTCAAAATCCGGACAGGAAGCTTCATCGCCACCGGCGAGCGCATCGTCTCCGGACTCATTCAGCGCTTTGGAGCGCGGGACTTCGTCAGCGACAACGCAGGCTGCTTCGGCACGCGCCCTCTCCCACGCAACGACATCTTCGTCAAGCTCGGCGCGCACAAGGTCTATGTTGCGGTGGACGTGTCTAGCGTTCATCCTCGCCACGTCGTCGAAGCAGGCGAACCGCCCCTCACTGTGGCTCGCGGGGATTGTATCGCTTGTTCCCCGGACCATGCAGAGGTAATGATGACAGCGCCAGGTGCGGGTGCGAGCAAAGATCCGGCGCCAGATCTGGAGGTGACGCCCAAGGCACCAAGGAAAGGTAGAGGTCCTCCGCTAGAGAGGCCGGAAAACGTGTTGAGAGAGGCAATGGATAGCTTGGCAAACCCTGTAGTAGCAGCGGTAGATCCGGCTCGTGCACAGGCCGAGCTGGAAGAAACTAGGCAGAAAATACTAGAGGGCGCAAAGAAAATAGCCGCGGCCCAGCAGTCGTTGAACATGACGCTGCGTGAGTATGCTAAGGCGAACAAGGTTGATAATGCAAAAGTTAAAGGGAGAAATCTCATGAGCGAGATGAACAGAGAAGGTGATGCGGGAATCGAGGAATCAGAAAACTGTTTTTCTGTGGGGATGCCGAGGTATAGTACCCCGGCCAAGAACCTCAGGGCAGCGGATGCAGCTGCGTCCGAGTTAGAGGGACTGACGGGTGAAGCCCGGCAAAGGCAGCAAGATCGGATTAACGAACTGGTTCGGATTGAAAATAGGCAAAACGAGGAACTGCTCAGGGCAAACCCGGAGAGAGCTGGGGCCTCCAAGATCGTCCATTCGGCGATGGGTAACCCAGAGAAATCCGCTGGAGCCGCATCGTCCCCTCATGGTGGTCCAAGGAGAGAGGAGGTGGTAACCTCGGCCAGACGGAACAAACAGATTGTCCCGTATGACCCGACACGGGCAGGGAAAAGAAGCGCAGAAAAATGACGATCGACGGAGTGTGAGCCGAGGCGAAGATGGCCGAGGTAACCGCGACCAAGGCAATGCCGGTCAAGGGAACGTTGTCAACGGCAATGCCGGGCAGCAAAATTCAGCTGGAGCAAGATTACCGCAGCAGCGGAACATGCCAAGGCAAGAGCACAGTGCCGGCCGAGGTATGCAACAGAAAGGTGCGCCGCAAGAGCAAAACCGGTATAACGACGGTGACTCGGAGATGGAAAATGCAGGATATCCAAGACCGGACTATCATGTGATAGGGTCGAGGCTGGGAAGTAGGGATTTGATGCCAGACGATGCAAGGTTGAAACTGGATCGACTGTATAGGTCGGAACAGATTGAATGTCAAGGTCCACCGGGTCCAGCATGTTTTGGACCCCGGATCATGAAAGAGCCACCAGTACCGAACTTTCAGCTGCCCAGGGGCACCAAGACCTATGACAGTAGTACCAAGCCAGAGGATTGGCTGATAAACTATGCTACGGCTGTAAAAATTGCCACAGGCAACCTGAGATGGGCCGTACGGTATGTACCCCGATGTTGGAAGGCCCGGCAAGGGTATGGTTGAACAATTTGCCACTAGGAAGCATCAACTGCTAGATAGATTTCGAGGAGATGTTCATCAGCAATTTTTCGAATACGTATCAAAGGCCAAATAGGCCACAGACCCTAGCTATGTGCAAGCAAAGACCCAATGAGACAGACCGGGAGTTTTTGACCCGGTGGTGTACCGTGAGAAACTCATGCGAGGGCGTGATAGAATCACAGGCCATAGCATGGTTTGCACAGGGATGCAGATATGGAAGCGAGCTGTGGATGAAGTTGCAACGGAAAATGCCGGCAACGTTGGCAGAAATGATCCGGATTGCAGATTCGTATGCGTTGGGTTACCCGACCCAACCAAGGCTCGCGTCAAACGAGTCAAGCGATGAGTACTATCAAAGGGATGGATCCGGATCATCCCGGAGGAATGACTACAGAGGAAAAAGGAGAGATGATAGACCGGACCACAGGTATGGTTCGCATCAAGTTGCAGCTGTGAATCAAGATCAACCCAGCGGGTCATACGACGAGGCAATGCGAGTGGATGCGCAAGATCGAGCAAGGTGGTTTGGGGAATGCTCAGGCACCCCGGAATGATCAGCCCCGGCAGGAGTTACCCCGGCAGCAATTGCTCTCCAGAGCGAACACGCAACAGCTAATGTTGCCTCCCCCTCTGCCGAGGTATGATAACAATGAAAGAAGGGATGCAGTGCACCAGGTAGAAAATCAGCATCAGCCGGATCAGAGGCACCCCGGAAATGATGGGAGAAACGAGTATAGGGAGCATCACCAGAGCTACTATGTATTTACCACAGAGGAAGCTGATAGAAAAAGCTTGCAGCGTAGGCATATGGAGGTGAATGCGGTAATGCTGGCAGTGACGAGGTACATGCCTTGGTCCGATCAGGAAATCACCTGGAGCATTAGGGATCATCCCAAGCTCATGTCGAGCCCTGGTTCGTATGCGTTGGTGCTGGATCCTACATTCATTGGACCTAGCATTAATGTAAGGTTCTCCAAGGTACTGATCGACAACGGCAGTAGCATAAATATCATGTATGCGGACACAATGCGCAAGTTGGGTATCTCGGAGAACATGCTCCAGGCCACGAGGACAACTTTCCATGGCATTGTGCCCGACATTTCTTGCGAGCCCATAGGCAAGGTCCGGGTCGACGTCTTGTTCGGCACAAGGGACAATTGCCGAACTGAAAATCTAGAGTTCGAAGTGGTGAACTTAGAAAGCGCGTATCATGCGTTGTTCGGAAGGCCAGCGCTGAACAAGTTCATGGCAAGTTGTCATATCAGCTACTTGAAGATGAAGTTTCCCGGGCCAAACGGAGTGATTACCATTGCTGGGGACTTCCGACGTTCCATGGAGTGTGCGTCGGCCGGATCAAACTTAGCCGAGTCACTTGTGATCACGCAGGAAAAAATAAAAATTCAAGAGGTGGCGGCATTGGCTCAGTCCGCACAGCAGTATGTGCCGACGCTCAGTAACCCGCATGGAACTGTCTCCTTCCAGGCCACGAAAGATACCAAGAAGGTTCCCATTGATGACATGTTCCCAGAGCGCACCATAAAAATTGGTGCCGGGCTAAGTAATAAATAGGAAAGCGAGCTCGTCAGCTTCCTCCGTGAGAATCGGGACATTTTTGCTTGGTCCACACAAGACTTGCAAGGTGTTCCGAGGGAGTTGGCCGAGCACTCTTTGAATGTGAGACCCGGAGCCAAGCCGGTGAAGGAACCTCTCCGCCGCTTCGCCGAAGATAGGAGGAAAGTCATTGGAGATGAAATAGCTCGGTTGCTAGCTGCAGGATTTATCATGGAGGTTCTTTACCCGGATTGGCTGTCTAATCCGGTGTTGGTGGAAAAGAAGAAGGATGATCCGAACGTGGCAGTGGTTTGGCGCATGTGTATCGATTACACGAACCTAAACAAGGCGTGTCAAAAAGACCCATTTCCGCTGCCAAGAATAGATCAGGTCATAGACTCAACTGCTGGATGCGAACTGTTGTCATTCATTGATGCTTAGTCTGGTTTCCACCAGATACCTCTGAATCCGGACGATCAAATAAAGACTGCATTTATTACCCCGTATGGGGCTTATTGCTATCGCACCATGCCAAACGGGGCAACGTACCAGAGATGTATGCAAAAATGTTTGCACGACCAAATAGGTCAAAATGTACAGGTGTACGTGGATGATGTGGTTATCAAGACCAAGGAAAGCAAAATGCTCCTTGACGATATCAGGCAAACGTTTGCAAACCTAAGAAGGTTTCGGATGAAACTTAACCCAGAAAAATGCACCTTCGGTGTCTCGGCTGGAAAATTGCTCGGCTTTCTGGTTTCCAGCCGAGGTATCGAAGTTAATCCAACCAAAATCCGGGCCATTGAACGAATGGAACTGCCGAAGTGTCTTAACTATGTCCAGAAGTTCACAGGTTGCCTGGCCTCGTTAAGTCGGTTTGTATGTCGGTTGGGAGAGAAGGCTTTGCCTCTTTACCAACTCATGAAAAAGTCGGATAAGTTCATTTGGACACCGCAGGCCGATGAAGCCTTTGCCACCTAAAGAAAATGTTAGCCACGGCACCATTGCTAGCCTCGCCACTATCAAATGAGCCAATGTTACTCTATATAGCCGCAACCAACCGAGTTGTAAGTACAGTGATAGTGGTGGAGCGCGATGAGGAAGGTAAGTTGGTGCAAAGGCCGATGTATTATTTGAGCGAAGTGTTGTCAACCTCAAAGCAGAACTACCCACATTATCAAAAAGTGGCGTATGGCGTGTACATGGCCGCCAAGAAACTGAAGCACTACTTTGAGGAGCATCCCATCCGGGTCATATGTGAGGCCCCCATATCCGAGATAATGAGTAACAAGGATGCAAGCGGAAGAATTGCAAAATGGGCAATTGAGCTAGCTCCTTATGCTCCGCAATATGACCGGAGAGAAGCCATCAAGTCTGAGGCTGTAGCGGACTTTTTCGTGGACTGGGCCGAGGTGCAGTACGAACCACCGCTTCCTGATCCGAACTATTGGTGGATGCACTTTGACGGATCAAAAACCAAAACCGGGCTAGGTGCCGGAGTTGTGCTCACGTCGCCAAAGAAGGACCAGTTGAGATATGTGCTGCAGATCCACTTCACCGCATCAAACAATGTCGCTGAGTATGAAGCACTTGTGCATGGACTCAAGGTAGCAAAAGAAATTGGTATACGTCGGATCATATGCTTTGGCGACTCGGATTTGGTGGTGCAGCAAGTGTCCGGAGTGTGGGACGCCCTTGATCCAAACATGGCACTATACAGATTTCATGTGCAGAAGATTTCTGGTTACTTTGAGGGATGCAGATTTCATCATGTACCCCGGGTGGAAAATGAGGCTGCCAACATGCTGTCGAAGCTCGGGTCAAGCAGGCAAGCAATTCCACCGGGTGTAGCATTAGAGCACCTCAAATAACCATCCATCAGGTCATCCCCAGAATCCGAGTCAATCTACGTCCCGGAGGACACAGAATCCGGAGCTGTGCCCATGGACGTTGACATAGGAAGTGGGGCGCAAAACTCGGGGACTGCTTCGCAAGACCCGGGGACTGCTCAGCATGGTCCGGTTGAAGTTATGCCGGTGGATCAAATGGAGATAGACGAGGACGTGTTCCCCGTGCGGCCAATACCAGCTTGGGCACTGCCTATATTTCAATTCCTAAAGGATGGAACGTTACCCACTGAGGAGGTGCTGTCCAGGCAAACACAGAGGAGGGCAAAGGCCTACACGATCATCAATTCCGAGTTATACAAAAGAAGCGTGACCAATGTACTCCAGCGGTGTGTTGACCCGGAAGAAGGGCTTGAAATCATCCGAGATATACATCAGGGGGAATGCGGGCATCACGCCTCATCCCGAGCCTTGGTAGCAAAATCTTTCCGGCATGGATTCTATTGGCCAAATGCCTTAGAGCAAGCAGAAGATCTGGTGAGAAAATGTAATGGTTGTCAGAGGTACGCTACCAAGACACATATGCCAATGTCAGAACTCAAGACCATCCCAATCACTTGGCCATTTGCCGTATGGTGCTTGGATATGGTTGGCCCGTTCAAACTAGCAAGGGGAAATATGACTCACATTCTGTTAATGGTGGACAAGTTTACGAAATGGATTGAGGTGAAGCCTATAAGAAAATGTGATGGAGCTACGGCCGTAACATTTCTCAAAGATATCATCTTGAGGTACGGTTATCCACACAGTATCATAACTGATAATGGCACAAATTTTGCGGAAGGAGCATTTGCTCGTTTCTGCCGGGATAAGAGGATCCGGCTTGATGTAGCTTCGGTAGCCCACCCCGCATCGAACGGGCAAGTGGAAAGATCCAACGGATTAGTATTATCCGGGATAAAACCCCGGCTCATTGAGCCACTGCAAAGATCAGCGGGGTGCTGGATAGAAGAACTACCAGCGGTACTGTGGAGTTTAAGAACAACTCCGAATCGATCAATAGGCTATACGCCGTTCTTTCTAGTATATGGGGCAGAAGCTGTATTACCAGCCGACATAGAGCATGATTCGCCTAGGGTCACCCAATACACAGAAGCCAAAGTGCAAGAAGCCCGGCAAAATGATGTTGATCTGCTGGAAGAAGCGAGAGAACTGGCATTGTCCAGATCCGCCATATATCAGCAAAATCTCCGACGCTATCATAGCCGGAAAGTGTGCCCCCGGGTCTTCCGGGAAGGCGATCTGGTGCTCCGGCTGGTACAACGTACTACTGGAATGCATAAATTATCCCCCCCATGGGAAGGGCCATTCATCGTGAGCAAAGCATTGCACAATGATTCTTACTATCTTATAGATGCAAAGCCACAGGAAAAGAACAAGGCGGACAGGTCCGGAGAGGAATCAAAGCGACCATGGAACGTAGCTCTACTTCGGCCTTTCTACA
The DNA here is from genome assembly GCA_910589775.1 of Avena eriantha. NCBI lineage: Eukaryota > Viridiplantae > Streptophyta > Magnoliopsida > Poales > Poaceae > Avena > Avena eriantha. The sequence continues at coordinate 541,874,050 of OU342743.1, forward strand.
CCTAGCTAAGAAGTGAATGTATCCGGGTTATCTCATATGTCGGTATGTATGTCGGCAATGAGCTTATCAATGAAATGTTGGCACCTCGAGCAGTAATTCGGAGACTGCCTTAATAATGTTTGTTATTTTCTGTGCGTCAGCTGGAGTAAGTTACTCTACTTAGCTCGGATTAGTAGTGTGTGAGCACCAAAAACCCAACTCTTCGACTTGCTGCTGTCCAACAAAAATTGGCTTCATGGCAAGCAAGAGAACAAGTTTGGAATTGCGTAGCACATGAAAAACGACTAAGGAAAAGAATTTATTCGAGCTGACGTTTATGTTTCGAACTAACCCCGTATTCATGTTCCAATTGTTATATAGTTTTATTTTTTGAGCTAAGTCTAAAAGTTTCCCTGTATTGTTAAGACAATTTTCAAGCTCGGATTCATAAGTTGTAAAACCGAATCAAGGTAGACACGATCCGAGCCAAAAGATTGAACGAACAAGAAAATGAAACTCGGGGACTACGCCCAAGTTAATCCGGCATAAGTACTCAGTAGCAAAATATCACATGTGTTAGGAATACAATTCCACCCGGCATACCGGGGATCTCATAAATTTTCAAGTGTTTTTTGACTTAAGGAGCAGCGGGAGGAAGTTCGGCATTATCGTCACCCTCTTCGATATCCGAGGCAGTGTCCTCTTCGTCTTCACCCGAATCATCTTCAACGTTTTCAACTTCCTCTTCGCCTGCGACTTCCAGGAAGCTCAGACCCTCAGTCCATTCATGAATGGGGGCATATTCGATGAGGCTGTGGGCACAAGCCTGGCGCCGAGCTACCCACTCTAGGTCATCTGTCCATTTGGATCCAGTGCGCAGGCGTGTGAGGAGGCTGAGATCTATCTTTTCGTACCACGTCAAAATGTGGTGAAGGACGGTATCGGCAGCAGCGCGTCCAGCGGATTCTCGCCAGAGGTCGAGCTGGGTCTCAATTTCCGACAGTCTTTCAGCAAGCTGTGTGACTCTCTCCGGAGCATCATCGGCGGGCCAGAAGGCATTGAAGACCCGGTCTGAAACATCGAGGAGGTCCCTGCGTAGTTCTTAATAATTTCCACGCGAGACGACAGGCTGACCAACAGGTCCTCCATGTCAAAGGGCATGCTCTCACCCTCAGCGACCAGAGTACCACTTTATCGGCGGAAATTGGCGAGTGCAGCACTGGCAATAGCAGTACCCTCTGGAAAATGGCCTAGGAAACAAGGCAAAGGACAAAGTTGAGAAAACAAGGCATATGAAGTAACCCGGAGAAATAAGGCGGATAAAGGAAAAGAAATTACGTGAGATGTGACTGTGAATCCGGGTCAATTCCTTGATGCAAGCATCACGCCTCTTCCGAAGCTGCTCGAGCTCAGCATTTGCCGACTCAAGTTTGACCTCGGCTTCCTGAAGAAGCTCACGGTCCTTAGCACTTTGAAGTTTGAGGCGCTCGCGTTCTTCGGTGTAGTCCTGGCCAACCCTTTTCAGCTCGGTTTGGTGCTGCGCCTTCATCTTAGCCATTTCAGCTTTGATCTTGGCTATCTCATCATCTTTGGTCCGGAGGAGGGCGAGCTCATCATCTTTCTTCTTCAGCTCGGCTTGGTGCTGTCCTGCTTGTTCGAGAAAATGCAGCATCATGTTAGGCACATGCACACTTTCTTCAAGCAATGCTGAAATCATGTGTTGGCCCGGCAGAGCCGAAGTATGAATGTTTGCCGAGCCAAGGAGGAAAGCTGAGGAAAAGCACAGTAAAAACAGACAAGAAGGACGTACCCTTGATCTGCTCCAAGTTCTTCTGCATTATTTTGTTTTCAGCTTCCACCCCAGCTGCGGAAACCGAATAATCAGATCAGTTCGGCAAAGGAAGTGGAAGGGAAATGAAGGAGCATTAAAGAAAGAAATTTACCCCTCTTCTCGTACTCCGCGATGAGTGCAGCCTGTTTCGTGCGAAGATTTTTGTGAGTATCCAACAAGCGCTGGAATTCAGCACTTCGGCGGTTGGTGGTCACCTAAAAGAGATACAGAAACTTAAGTCAATTTTTGAAGTGTACTAAAATCTGGGCCAAGTGGAACTTAACCCGGCTCTAGGTGTGTGCATGTTCGAAGTGTACTAAAATCCGGGCCAAGTGGAACTTAACCCGGCTCTAGGTGTGTGCATGTTCGAAGTGTACTAAAATCCGGGCCAAGTGGAACTTAACCCGGCTCTAGGTGTGTGCATGTTCGAAGTGTACTAAAATCCGGGCCAAGTGGAACTTAAACCCGACTCTAGGTGTGTGCATGTTCGAAGTGTACTAAAATCCGGGCCAAGTGGAACTTAACCCGGCTCTAGGTGTGTGCATGTTCGAAGTGTACTAAAATCCGGGCCAAGTGGAACTTAACCCGGCTCTAGGTGTGTGCATGTTCGAAGTGTACTCAAATCCGGGCCAAGTGGAACTTAACCCGGCTCTAGGTGTGTGCATGTTCAAAGTGTACTCAAATCCGGGCCAAGTGGAACTTAACCCGGCTCTAGGTGTGTGCATGTTCGAAGTGTACTAAAATCCGGGCCAAGTGGAACTTAACCCGGCTCTAGGTGTGTGCATGTTCGAAGTGTACTAAAATCTGGGCCAAGTGGAACTTAACCCGGCTCTAGGAGTGTGCATGTTTGAAGTTATCATGGAGCTACGTTAGTTCTATAAAAGAGCATCCGGCCGAGTAACAAGTTACTCCCCCGGAGGCTCGGGGACTAATGGTTATTATCTACAAGTTGCAAAGGAGAAACGACGTACCTCCATCATTCGTCCAGCGAGGTTAATGGCCTTTGCGGCAGTATTCATCTGAGCAGAAAACTCGGCGGGGCCGAATTTTTCCGGGAGATCAGATTCCTAGACTACCTCTGCCTTATTCCAGTTCATGACAAACTCCATCAGGCTCGGAGGGTACCGTTCTCCCGTGGGCATATGGGGCGTCACCAAGCCCTTTGCATGTGCTTCCTTCCTCTCCACCAAGGCAAGGGCGGGGCTGGTGTGCAGAACCGACTGCTGGGCTTCGGTTGGCTCGGCAGGCGCGTCCTTTGCCGCTGATATCTTCTTGGGGAGCATTGACTCAAGGGTGCGTTGCCCAGGCTCGGCAGCACTGGGCTTGGCAGCGTCTTGAATCTTCTTGCCCTTGGCTTGCTGGGAAGAAGAAGCCGTAGTAGAGGTTTTTCCCTGCCGAGGTTGAGAGGACTCGGAAGATGTAGAGGAATTAGGCGCTGGTACTCTCGTTGCTGGACTTGGAGTCGGCACTGATGTTTTCGCAGCCGGAGTGGGTGCTGATGCCGGAGTTGGAGATGGTGCTGGTTTGGCTGCTGGTACTAGAACAGATGCTGGAGTCAAGGTAGCCTTAGTGGCTGCTGGTTGTGGCGTTGCCGAGGTAGTGGGCGCCGTTGCTCCGGCTGGGCCGGTTCCCCTGCCTCAGGATGACCCGGAGCGGCCGCAGAGCCCTCCGGAATAGGGCTCAGCGGACGTGACTCGTCGTCACGACGGGGTGAAGGGCTAGGCCGGAGAGGTGATGAGATACTGGATCCACTTTGAGGGACCTCCACCGGAGCCCTGTGAAATGAAGTAACGTCAGAAGAAAAATTACGACGAAGTAAGGAAGAACGAGTTACAGAAGAAAGAAGGACTTACGCATCCGAGGTTTCGGCTGCTCTGGGTTTCCGAGCCCTTCGTGCTGGGGCCTTCTTTCGCCTTTTAACGGGCTGGGAAGGTTCGGAGGAAGAGCTTGAGGAAGCCCCACGCTTTTTCTTCGACGCCACCGGAACTGGCTCGTCCGTAGCGAGGGGAGGATCCTCGTGGATATGACCACCGGGGTGAGCTGATGGCGGAAAAGCAAAAGAAAGGGGGACAGCCTCAAAGGGTTCAATTATCTCGATATCCGAGTAATCTTCATCATCGGGCCAATCTCTAGCAGAAGAGAAGTTACCCGTGGGTCGTTTCGTGGCGTCGGTCATGGGGAGAAACATCTCTTGGTCCGGCTCCTCCTCGTCCGAAGTCACCCGGTCCGGTGCCCACTTAAGGGTCGGATCGGTGCCGTCCTCGAGCGTCTGCTGAAGGAATAGTTGAGGAAAAGAGTAAGCAAACGAGTCAAAAAATGCAACAATAGCAGACACGTGATTAGTCCGGGGTAAGTTTGTAGCATGAAACTTACCGCGGGAGGAAGCCAGTCACGGCAGAAATGCTCAATCCCCCAAGTCCACTCAGAGGAGAAGTCCTTGTGAGTGTTGAAGAGAGCCTTAACCCGGCGATAAATCTCCGTGTTGTTCAACTCGAAGGAGGAAGTCCGGTTGGGATCGTGGCCGTAGCTCATATGGCACACCTTGTGGGTGTGCTTCTGGAGAGGAGAGATTCGGTTGCGCACGAAAGTGATCATTGCATCCTCGTTGCGCAACCCGAGCTCCTTCAGCTCCGCGAACCTTTTGTTCACTTGGTTGGCCAGGGCCGTAGGTTTCCTGGGAACAGCGTCCCACAGATCCAGGTTCGGCGGACCCGGTGTATAGGGGAGCAACCGGATCAAATCTTCGGTGCCCGTGTTCCGGACGTAAAAGAACGTCCGGGCCCACCCTTTGCAGGATTCTAGCCCTGTGACCCGGGGAAAAACAGAGAACCTCCGGGGTGAGATGGAGGCCGCTCCGAACGGAGTGAGCCGCTTGTCCTCCGGATCAGTGTGGATGTCGGGAATAACGTTGCGACGAAGGGCGAAAAACCGGATCCACAGCTCCTTCGTGGGCCATAATCCGGCGTAGCCTTCGATTGTAGAAGCAAAGGCAGAGAGAGAAATAATGGCATTGGCTGGAAGATGGTGCGGCTGGAGATGGTAGGTATTGAGCTAATCATGGAAGAAATCGCTCACCGGCAGTCCAAAGCCCCGTTGAAAGTGAGACAGGAACACAACGAACTCCCCGGGATTGGGTGAAGGAGCTAGCTCGGCGGAGGCGAGGCGAGCGGCGACGCCGGCGGGGATGCGTCTGGTCCGGTAGAGCCAGTCCAGATCGTCCTGGCAGACCCAGGAGCCGGCCCACGCGCCGCGGTCCGCAGCAGCGGCGTCCTCCTCCATCTCTTGTTCAGCAATGGCGAGTTCTTCTTCCATCATCTGCTCCTCGAAGCCCTTTCTGGCGCTAGAGGCAGAGGGGGACAGTGGCCTGGATTGACGAGGACCCGTAGCGGAAGATTTGCGTCGCAGTGACGGAGACGCAGAGGCGCAACGGAGAAGTGCGGCAGCGACGCTGCTTTTTGGCAGTGCTGGTGGCGGCGCGGTCGCGAGGAAGACGAAGAGGAATAGCAGCGGGCAGAGGGGTGCGGCGGGGGAGAAATCCTAAGGGACGCACCCCTCCGCTATTTAACCACTCCCATCAGGGGTGAGTGGGATCGCGCCCTGTGGACCGGCCACATGCTGTGCCCGTGTATTACCGTCCGGACCAATCAGTGAGGAGCCACATGGAAGGCCACAGGACGGAGAGAGTCCTGTGACGTGACGCGCTGATGCGGTAAACGAGGAGGCAGGCGTGACGTGACCCGCGCATAGTGATAACTGACAATTACTGTGGCGGTTACTGTACCATCCCTTAAAATAAGACGACATAATGATTACCCTTCACATGGGCTAGCGTACGAGAGAAGGAAGTAAGACCCGGATGGAACTGTGGTAACCCGGCCGGCAAGTGAAAACTTGCAATGTGCGAAGGGAATGTAAATCCAAGCTGTCCGAGGTACAGAGGTAACTCGGCAACAATGACAGGGGCACAAAATGGAACCTGGTGTGGCCTTAGCGGCCAAGGCGGCTAAGACCGCACCAGCTTCGGGGACTAATGTTGGGGGGATACCCCCGGGTAGGGTCACGCCGGGGTATAAAGGCCGAGTTAGCCGAGGTTCGGCAAGGCCAAAGTAGATGCTGGCCGGGTCACCTCAAGGCAGGCAGAATCATGGGGTAATCCGGACCTGGGGGCGTTCGCCTAACTAGGCCTCATCCGACTTAAGCGGTAAGTCGGAAGTGTATGTTTTACCTGTATGCAGGAAAGGGTGTGGCCGGATGAACCATCATCCAAGTCACAGCAAGCTTCTAGGAGAAGGAAGGAATCTCGCTGGTCAAAAGGAGCCCCGGTACGCACTGCCTGAGCGAAGCGAGCAAGGACAGGACCACCGGGGCGTGGCCGACAAGCGTGACGACGCCCGTGTCGGCTGACGAGGGCACCGTCAGAGGCTCACGTAGCTAAAGCATGTGTGACGCGGGGGAAAAAGCACCCCGATCGGCTTACCACTTTGGGAGGAGGCATATTCTTAGGAATATGCCTCCACGTATGCCCTAGGTAGAAACCGAGCCTCCCCTATAAAAGGGGGGCTAGGGCTTCTGTAGAAGGGGTTGGCTGTTTGATCTCTTTACGATTCTGTTGAGGTCTAGGGTTTCAGGTGAGATCTGTGGGTGAGAGTAAGAGAGTTCCTTCTTCCTCCTCTCGCCAATACAGCTCTAGGAGCACTTGTAACCTTGGAAGTAAATCAATACAAACTCTTGTGTGGAGAATCACTTCACTATCCCTCCCTGGATTCCCCTAGCGTGTATTAGTCCCCACCTTTAGCCTATACATGGCATCTGCCGTGACACCACCACGACAAACATATCAACATCCCCAAGCTTAACTCCTGCTCGTCCTCGAGTAGGTAAGTGATAAAAAGAAAGAATAATTTTTGAGGTGACATGCACCATCATAGACTTGATCAAAGTATTTGTAAAACATGGATAGCTGAGATCATAGTACTTTAACATAGCATGAAAGATATAGTTCTAACAATAAGACATAGCAACTATGTTGTAACATGAAAAGGCACAAACAAAAGATTCATGAATAACAATGCTTGCAACACGTTTGTTTGTTTCACGTAAAGAAAACATAGTGAGAATGGCATTAAACTTGTCCCTCATAGAGTAGCAAAACATAAATGCATAGGACACCTTCAAAGTTTATAAGGGTGACTAGATACAAATAGTTTAAGAACAAGCAATATCAAAGTTATGCATCAATCAACAAGTCTTGGGACAATGCACATTAAACTTAGAATGGCCACTATGCTCTCTCAATAGGTTCATAAAGATAGAAGATGGAGACTCAACATAAAAGTAAAAGAAAGGCCTTCATAGAAGGAAGCAGGGATTCAAGTCTCATAAAGAGCTTCCGAAAATTATGGTACTTATTAGCTTTTAGCTCTCATTGCCCCTATCATAAGCATCTTGAAGTGATTAAGGTTAAAGTGAACAAACTATGGAGTATATGCCTGACAAAGTATAAGTTGGAAATCTCATGTCCCTTGAATACGAGGGCCGATCCTCATGCTACTCAAGTTTAGTTACCGGTAACTTCTTGTCATAGTAAGTACATGTGTATCATAGAGAACCACCAACGGGGTACCCCTTGCCCGATGATACGGAAGAATCCCCATATCAAAATGACAAGGCAAGCAAACAACAAGCATCTCAGCAATCTTCTTATTTACCATGGGAAAATGGTTTTTTTCTCTCTTTCCTCTTTTCTCATCTCTTTTTTTCCTTTTTTTTTCTCAATCTCTATCTCTTTTTTTATAAGAAGAATGTTTCATAGATTGCTCATTATGGTTACACTGCATATTTCCACCATGATTAGGCATGGATTAGACCGACGGCCCAGGCGTTTCTCTAACACACATACATAACTCCATGGACTTACAAGCTCCCCTTTCATTTCACATCAACGACATCCATAGACAAAAGATCATGATATCAACTAGATACAATGTACAAGTGCAATGTTGAAAGCGTTCCCCATGACAACATGGTTCTGCTAATCCCCAACATATAAGTGCAAGCATATACAACATAGATGACACAATGGTTCAAGTTTATTAGGGGCAATAAAAGTAAAGTGTGCCATCAAGTTCGTGAGAGCTTTAATCACTAGTTTTCTCATAACAAGTTTAATTCGGAAGGTAGATAAAAACATGAATATAGGTATGGTGGACTCTTTGGAATAATTTGGTTTTATTCGGAGTTGGATGCATGAGTGGAACTCATACTTGGTTATGGAGGCTAGCAAAAGGCTGGGAGCAACCAACTAAGAGAGCAATAATGGCCATAATCATGCAAAGAGACAAAACATCATTAATTAAAGCATAAAGTGATATTACAAGTCAAAAACTAAAGGATCATAAAGGCTATGGTCACTTGGGATAGTCATAACATGGTGTGAGCATGCGCCAAGACAACCCAAATAAAGCATTAAAGGAGAATACCACAATACTATGCTTTAATATGGTAAAACAACGCATGATTCTTTCAAGGCACATTAAGCAATCTCAATTGTTTATAACATGTCTTGCTATAGCAAAGATCACTAAGCATAAAGCCAAAACAATAGCAAGAATGACATGACAAAGCATAAGCCACAGTCAAAAAAAAGTCTCTTTACCACTTAAGCATGAACTTCCTACTCTTTTCCTATCCAAACCAATCTTATTTGAAAACTAATGTATGAATGAGGGGGTCTGATACTGAAAGGATAGAGATGTCGCCTAGAGGGGGGATGAATAGGAAATTTCAAAACTATTACGGTTTTCGCTTGATAGAATGCGGAATTAAACTAACGTTTATTTTACAAGCACAAAACCTAAATACACTAGGCTGCACCAACAACAAGATAAGCTAAGCAAGATAGCACAAGATAAATATACCACAAGTGATAAGCAAGATATAAGTACTTCAAGCTCGATGGCTATCACAAGGAAAGTAAGCTCGGGTATAGAGATAACCGAGGCACGCGGAGACGAAGATGTATTCCCGTGTTCCCTTACAAGTAAGGTACGTCACGTTGGAGAGGTGTGAGATTCCACGAAGGATTTCCCAACGCCACGAAGGCTCACCTTCTTCTCCGAGTCTATCCCACGAAGGAATAGGCCCTTTCCTTATGGCTAGCTTTTCCTCCACTCCGGAGATGGCAAGCTCCACAACCACTTCACAAGCTCTACGAAGGAGAAGCCCGGGTCTCTTCAAAAACTTCCACGAAGAGGACACCACAGCACCAACCGCCAAGCCAACTAGGAGGTCACCCTCCAAGAGCAACAAGCTCACGGTCTCTCACTTGAAAAAATCGTAGTGGAGAGCTCAACACTTATGCAAGAATGCAAAGCAAGAACACCAAGGGCATTCAAATCCCTCACTCTCAAATCCCACCAAAGCAACAAGTGCTAGGGAGGAATTAGAGAGGAAGAACAATGGTGGACGTCAACCAATGACTCCAAGATCTAGATCCAATGGGTTCCCCTCACTTAGAGGAGAAATTGATTGGTGGGGATTATAGATCTAGATCTCCTCTTCCAAAGCCCTCAAAAGGATGCAAGAATCATAGGAGGGAAGTGGGAGGAGGCAAGCTCAAGAGGGTCAACAATGGAGGTCAATTTTGTGCTCAAGAACCACCAAAATCGTTGGGGGAAGAACCCCCTTTTATAGGGGAAAGCAAATATGGCCGTTGGGAGGAAACAACATGAACCCGGTTTGAAGTCCAGTTGGACCGGCCCCAGAACTGGACAACTCGGTTCCCAGGCCGGTGGATCGGACTACAAACCGAAATACTTCAGTATGCCAACTCGGAATAGACTCGGTCGCGAAAACCGGAAAACCCGGTCTGAGATCCGGTCAACCGGAGCTGGAACCGGACCGTCCGGTGTGGGGCTCGGTTGAACCGGATCCACAACCGGGATGAAACTGACTTCACGAAAAACGCAATAACTTTTGCATCCGGACTCCAATTTCGATGATCTTGGGCTTGTTTTGACGAGGAAAACAAGCTCTACAATATGGTGCATGAAAACATCATAGTCCAACAAGGAAGGTAGAACCAAATGAGGAAAGACATGGAGCCTCCCTATAAGAAGAACAGGTAAAACCTGCAAACTCGAAAACGCCATATAAGATGCATACAAATTCCGTTTTCGATGAACTTGGGCTTGTTGAAGATCTAGAAAAAAGCTCAAGAACCTCACATGGAGAAACACCAAGAAGCAACAAAATAGGAAGATGCAAAGTATGCAAAGGATTGAGCTCCCTATGCAAAACATAGGGATATAGATTGAGATATTTTTGCATCTCACAAAGATCAACAAAGTTATTTAGATGAGCAGCAGCATCTTCAGTGCCAATTCTAGAAAATTGTTCTCTCATAACAAGATTGAGTAAAGCAGGTTTAATTTCAAAGGAAGTAGCTTCAGGAACAGGTGGAGCAATAGGTGTGCACATGAAATCGTTGTTGTTGGTGCTAGTGAAGTCACACAACTTAGTGTTTTCAAGAGTAGTCATTTTTTGTGTTTCAAATAAAGAAAGCAAACTAGTACAACTATTTTTTGTGTGTTTTTTATAAAGAAACAAGCAAACAAAGTAGAAATAAACTAAGCAAAACAAAATTAAGAAAGTAAATAGATTGGTTATGCGGGACTCCCCTTGTGAAGATGTCCTTGACTACCCGGCAACGGCGCCAGAAAAATACCTTGATGGCCCAAAATATATCGAGCTCGTTGGGGAACCCCAAGAGGAAGGTATGATGAGCACAGCAGCAAGTTTTCCCTCAGTTACGAAACCAAGGTTATCGAACCAGTAGGAGCAAGGAAACACCTCCAAGGTGTTGTTTCGAACTTGGAATCCTGCACAACACAACCACAGAACTTTGCCCCAACTTACAGTGAGGTTGTTAATCTCACCGGTTTTGCTGAAAACAAAGGATTAAACGTATTGTGTGGAAGATAGTAATAGCTTGCAGAAAGTAAACAGAAAACAGTAAATAGTTGTAGATTGATGGTAAAAGAAAGGACCGAGGTCCATAGTTCACTAGTGGTGATTCTCCTTAAGATAGATGACATGTTGGGTGAACAAATTACATCGGGGCAATTGACAGATAAAGAGAAAGCACACATGCATATACTAATCATCCTCACTCCTATGAGATTTGATTAGGCATTACAACATTATACATAGACCGTAATCCAACTGCATCTATGACTAATAATCCACCTTCAGGTTATCATCCGAACCCCCTCTAGTATTAAGTTGCAAGCAACATATAATTGCATTAAGCATTGTGTGTAAAGTAAATAATACGATTGTTCTATGAACAAATGATTGCTGTTTTCTCCCTAGTAGCAAAAGCACATCTAGTACCTTAGAGATTTAAGTCACTTCCCCAGATTACTAGAGGCATGAACCCACTATCGAGCATAAATACTCCCTCTTGGAGTTGCTAGCATCAACTCGGCCAGGATATCTACTAACAACAGAGAGCATGCAAGATCACAAATAACAAAGACATGATAGAATCAATAATCAATCTGAACTAGCATCTCAATATCCATCGGATCCCCGCAAACACAACATGTATGATTACAAATAGATGATCTTGATCATGAACGGAGCTCACAAGATCTAGACATGGTAGTGCAAAGGAGAAGAACCAACCATCTAGCTACTACATGGACTCGTAGTCTAGGGATGAACTACTCACGCATCACACCGAAGGCTTGCATGGTGATGAAGAAGGCCTCCAGGGTGAATTCTCCCCTCCGGCAGGGTACTGGGAATAGCTTCAGATCCCTCCCGATCTAGGGTTGGATATGACGGCAGCTACAGACTCTTTCGTGGAATTTTGATTGGGTTCTTAGGGTTTCTGTATCGGAGGCATCTTATAGGCAAAAGGGAAGGCCGAGGGGGTGCCCTAGGCGGCCACACCACCCCCTGGCACGGGCCAGGCCTAGGCGCGTGGCCAGGTGGTGTGGGCGGCCCCTGGCCCCTCTCCATCTCGTATTCTGGCTCCGTGTCCCCCTCGGTGAAATATTGACTTTGGCTTTTGTCCCGTCCAATTCCGAGAATAATCATTTTCTGACTTCCCTGGAACCAAAAACAGCAGAAAACAGGCAGCTGGCACTATGGCATCTTGTTAATAGGTTAGTCCAAGGAAGTATATAAAAATACTCCAAAGTGTGGACAAAACATAAGAAAGTAGATATAAAACAATCATGAAACATCAAAAATTATAGATACATTAGCAACGTATCAGTTCACGAGGCGAGGCATGTGTTGCCTTTTGGAACTCATCCTCTTGAAGAGGGACGACCTCGAGAGGACCGTGAGCGATGCCGTTGTTGGAGATATGCCCAAGAGGCAATAATAAAAGTGGTTATTATTATATCTTTGTGTTTATGATGAATGTTTACATCCCATGCTATAATTGTATTATAAGGAAACGCTAATACATGTGTGTTTTGTAAACATAAGAGAGTCCCTAGTAAGCCTCTTGTTGAACTAGCTTGTTGATTAATTGATGATCATGGTTTCCTGATCATGGACATTAGGATGTGATTAATAACAAGGTTATATCATTAGGAGAATGATGTGATGGACACACACCCATAGTAAGCATAGCATAAGATCAAGTCATTAAGTTCGTATTGCTATAAGCTTTTAAATGCATAGTAACATAATCCTTCGACCATGAGGTTATGTTAATCACCATCACCGGATGGGTACTTTGATGACATCAAACACCGCTTCGTAACTGGGTGGTCATAAAGGTGTCATTGGGTATTCTGAAAGTATGTGTTGAAGCGCATGGACCAAGATTGGGATTTGTCCATCCATATGACGGATAGATATGCTCTGGGCCCTCTCGGTGGAATGTCATCTAGTTAGATTGCAAGCATGTGACTGGGTCACAAGGGATGACATATCACGGAACGAGTAAAGAGTACTTATCAGTAACGAGGTAGAACTAGGTATGGAGATACCGACGATCAAACCTCGGATAAGTATAGTATCGCGTGACAAAGGGAATTGGTTTCGTATGTAAATGGTTCAATCGATCACGAAGTCATCGTTGAGTATGTGGGAGCCATTATGGATCTCCAAGTCCCGCTGATGGTTATTGATAGGAGATGTGTCTCTGTCATGTCTACATATTCACGAACCGTAGGGTGACACACTTAAGGTTCGAAGTTGTTTTAAGTAGATATGGAATGTGCGTTGGACACCGAATGTTGTTCAGAGTCTCGGATTGGATCCGGGACATCACGAGGAGATCCGGAATTGTCCGGAGAATAAGATTCATATATTGGGGATCATTTTCGGAGTTAGGAAATGTTCTGGAGTATTTGTATGAGGATTCTAGAAGGTTTTAGAATGTTCCGGAAGGTTCCGGAAGATTTCTTGGAGTTTGCTTGAAAACTAAGAAAGAGATCAAGGAGTCCTGGTGGGGCAAGACAAGGAGTCGTGGGCTCCCCAATCCGCCGGCCATAGGAGGGAGGGGAGTCCTACAAGGACTTCCCCTCCCATGGCGCCTCCCCCCTTTAAATAGAGGGGTGGGGGCGCCACCTCCAAGCCCTGCTACACAACTCCAAATCTCCGCCGCCTCTCTCCTCCTCCTTTCTTCTGCACAGGCATAGGCGAAGCCCTGCAGAATTCTCTACTCCACCACCACCACCACGCCGTCGTGCTGCTGGGATTCCGTGGAGAAGATCTACTACCTCTGCTGCTCGCTGGAACGAGGAGAGGAAGGTCTGCTTCGACTCCGCACGTGTGACCGACTGCGGAAGCGCTGCCGGAACGCGGCGCCGGAAGGATCGTCCACACGATCTTGAGATCGGCAAGTGATCGACTACATCAACCACGAGATCTAATCTCGTAACGCTTTCGGATCTACGAGGGTTAGTACATATCTATCTCGTTGCACATGTCTAATAGATTAGATCTTGGCTTTTATCAAGATTAGATCTGGGTTTTGTTCGTTCTTGCGGTAGAATTTTTTTGTTTTCCATGCTACGAACCCATCCGTGGTATCGGAGCCGTGTCTATGCGTAGATCTGTTGCACGAGTAGAACACAATAGTGTTGTGGGTGTTGGTGCTCGTGCCGTCTTTTGCTTTGTGTACTTTGCATCTTGCAGCATGGTGGGATGAAGCGGCTCGGGCTAACCTTACATGTCATCGCACATGAGACTTGCTCCACGCTTGACGTGTAACTTGCTTTGCACAAGTGGCTTTGCGGGGGTCTTTCTCTCCCACCATAGTATAGATCCAATTTACACTTTGCACTCGATAGCACTTGTATCAACGTTGTGGTTCAGTTTCGTAGGTAAGATCCGTTATTGTTCGAAAGCCCCAAGCCACGTAAAACATGCAATGAAAATTAGAGGCGTCTAACTTGTTTTTGCAGGGGTTTTGTGATGTGATATGGCCATCATGTGATTGTGATTATATTTGATGTATGCAATGATCCTTGTTGTAATATGGCAACCGGCAGGAGCCTAATGGTTGTCTTTAATTCTGTTAAGACCTGCGTGTCTATTCATCTTGTAATAGCTTTATTCCAAGTAGTTGAAATAGTTGCTAGTGATGGTGGGCAACCATAAAGCGGCGCCACTGACCTTGACACAATGCTGGTGATGATGGAGATCATGTTCGTGCTTTGGAGATGGAGATCAAAGGCGCAAGAAGAAAGGGCCATATCATATCACACTAATTATGAATTGCCTGTGATGTTAATCCTTTATGCATCTTGTATTGCTTAGATCGCGACGGTAGCATTATAAGATGATCCCTCTCACTAAATATCAAGTAATAAAGTGTTCACCCTTAGTTGGCACCGTTGCTAAGACTCGTCGTTTCGAAGCATCTCGTGATGATCGGATGTGATAGATTCTACGTGTGCATACAACGGGTGCAAGCCAGATTTGCACATGCGGAAACTAAGGTTATCTTGACGAGCCTAGCATGTACAGACATGGTCTCGGAACACGGAATACCGAAAGGTAGAGCATGAGTCATATAAATGATATGATGAACATGAAGATTGTTCGCCGATGAAACTACATCTTATCTCGTGAAGATCGGACTTGGTTAGTGGACTTGGTTCGTGTAATCACTAAGACAATGTGAGGGATGTTGTTTTGAGTGGGAGTTCACCTAGTTAACTTAAGTATTAAATTTGAACTCAATTCATCATAAACTTAGTCTAAACTACTTGTAAATTTGTTGTAGATTATGGCGACCCCCTCCATCAATTTCAATGCGTTCCTAGAGAAAGAAAAGCTTAAGAACAATGGAAGCAATTTCACAGACTGGTTCCGTGGACTGAAGATCGTCCTTAGGGCTGGTCAGTTGACCTATGTGCTCGAAGCACCGCTAGGTGACCCACCTGCAGATGATGCTACCGATGACGTAAAGAATGTTTACGCCACTCGGAAAAATCATTACTCCACAGTTCAGTGTGCCATCCTGTACGGTTTAGAAGCAGAGCTCCATAAGCGTTTTGAGCACCACGACCCGTTCGGGATCATTAAGGAGCTCAGGCTAATTTTTGAGACTCGCGCGGCCATGGAGAGCTATGAGGCCTCCGAAAAGTTCTTTAACTGTAAGATGGAAGAGGGAAGCTCCGTTAGCGAGCACGTGCTCACCATGTCTGGGTACGCAAACAAGCTCCAAGAATTGGGGATATCGATTCCTAATGAATTGGGGATTCACCGTCTCCTCCAATCACTTCCACCGAGTTATAAGAACTTTGTGATGAACTACAATATGCACTGCATGAACAAGACGCTGCCTGAACTATCGTCCATGCTGAAAACTGCTGAAGTGGAGATCAAGAAGGAGCACCAAGTGTTGATGGTCAATAAGACCACCAATTTCAAGAGACAGGGCAAGCCTAAGAACAAGGGCAACTTCAAGAAGGACGGCAAGAAAGCTGCCGCACCTGCAAAGAAGCCCAAGGCTGGTCCCAAGCCTGAAACTGAGTGCTTCTACTTCAAGGGTGCTGGTCACTGGAAGCGTAACTGCCCCAAGTACCTGGCGGATCTGAAGAACGGCAACATCAAGAAGAAAGGTATATTTGATATATATGTTATTGATGTGTATCTTACTAGTAATCATAGTAGTGCCTGGGTATTTGATACTGGTTCGGTTGCTCATATTTGTAACTCGAAACAGGAGCTGCGGAATAAACGAAGACTGGCGAGAGACGAGGTGACGATGCGCGTTGGAAATGGCTCCAAGGTTGATGTGATCGCCGTCGGCACGCTCCCTCTACATCTACCTTCGGGATTAGTTTTAAATTTAAATAATTATTATTTGGTGCCCGCGTTAAGCATGAACATTATATCTGGATCTTGTTTACTGCGAGACGGTTACTCTTTTAAGTCCGAGAATAAAGGTTGTTCGATTTGTATGAGTAATATCTTTTATGGTAATGCACCTGAGATGAATGGTTTATTCTTATTGAATCTCGATAGTAGTGATAGACATGTTCACAACATAGATGCTAAACGAATAAAATTTAATGATAATTCTACATACATGTGGCACTGTCGTCTTGGTCACATTGGAGTGAAGCCTATGAAGAAACTCCATTCAGATGGACTTCTTGAATCACTTGATTTTGAATCACTTGAAAGATGCGAAGCATGTCTAATGGGAAAAATGACTAAGACTCCATTCTCTGGTACAATGGAGCGAGCTACAGACTTATTGGATGTAATACATACCGATGTGTGCGGTCCAATGAGTGTAGCATCGCGTGGTGGATATCGTTATGTTCTCACTTTCACGGATGACTTAAGTAGATATGGGTATGTCTACTTTGTGAAACATAAATCCGAAACTTTCGAGAAGTTTAAGGAATTTCAAAGTGAAGTGGAAAATCATCGTAACAAGAATATTAAGTTTCTGCGTTCTGACCGCGGAGGTGAATATCTGAGTTATGAGTTTGGCGTGCATTTAAAGAAATGTGGAATTCTTTCGCAGTTGACACCGCCGGGAACACCACATCGTAATGGTGTGTCCGAACGTCGTAATCGAACTCTCTTAGATATGGTTCGGTCTATGATGTCTCTTACAGATTTACCGCTATCATTTTGGGGCTATGCTTTAGAGAGAGCCGCATTCACTTTAAATAGGGCACCATCTAAATCCGTTGAAACGACACCGTACGAATTGTGGTTTGGTAAGAAACCTAAGTTGTCGTTTCTTAAAGTTTGGGGTTGTGAAGCATATGTAAAGAAGTTACAACCTGATAAGCTAGAACCCAAAGCGGAGAAATGCGTCTTCATAGGATACCTAAAGAAACTATTGGGTATACCTTCTATCATAGATCCGAAGGCAAAGTTTTCGTTGCCAAGAATGGATCCTTTCTTGAGAAGGAGTTTCTCTCGAAGGAAGTGACTGGAAGGAAAGTAGAACTCGATGAGGTTATTGAACCTTCTCTCGGATTTGAGAGTAGCGCAGCACCGGAAGATGTTTTTGTGCCGCCTGCACCAATTGGAGAGGAAGCTAATGATAATGATCATGAAACTTCAAACGAAGTTACTGCTGAACCTCACAGGTCAACGAGGGTTCGTACCACTCCTGATTGGTATGACTCTGCCTTGAACGTCATGTTGGTGGACAACGCTGATGACCCTGCGACGTATGAAGAAGCAATGGTGAGCCCAGATTCCGACAAATGGCTCGAAGCCATGAAATCCGAAATGGGTTCCATGTACGAAAACCAAGTGTGGACTTTGGTGGACTTACCGGATGGCCGTAAGGCTGTCGAGAACAAATGGATTTTCAAGAGAAAAACAGATGCTGATGGTAATGTTACCGTCTATAAAGCTCGACTTGTCGCGAAAGGGTTTCGACAAATTCAAGGAGTTGACTATGATGAGACATTCTCACCAGTAGCGAAGCTAAAGTCTGTGAGGACTTTGTTAGCAATTGCTGCACATTTCGATTATGAGATTTGGCAGATGGATGTCAAAACGGCGTTCCTTAATGGTGACATTGAGGAAGAGTTGTATATGGTACAACCCAAGGGTTTTGTCGATCCTAAAGATGCTGACAAGGTATGCAAACTTCAGCGCTCCATTTATGGACTGAAGCAAGCATCCCGAAGTTGGAATCAACGTTTTGATAAAGTAATCAAAAACTTTGGGTTTGTACAAACTTATGGAGAAGCTTGTATTTACAAGAAAGTGAGTGGGAGCTCTGTAGCATTCCTAGTACTATATGTAGATGACATATTGTTGATTGGGAATGATATAGAACTTCTTAGTAGCATCAAAACCTATTTGAATAATAGTTTTTCAATGAAGGATCTTGGCGAAGCGGCATATATTCTAGGCATCAAGATTTATAGAGATAGATCAAGACGCCTAATAGCGCTTTCACAAAGTACATACTTAGACAAAGTTCTAAAGAAGTTTAGAATGGAAGATAGCAAGAAAGAGTTCGTGCCCATGTTGTCAGGTAAGACCTTGAGTAAAACTCAAAGTCCAGCTACGGCAGAAGATAGAGAGAAAATGAATAATATTCCCTATGCCTTAGCCATAGGTTCTATCATGTATGCCATGCTGTGTACAAGACAGGATATAGCACATGCTGTTAGTTTGACTAGAAAATATCAAAGTGATCCTGGAATGGAACACTGGACAGCGGTCAAGAATATCCTAAAGTACCTAAATAGGACTAAGGATATGGTTCTTTCTTATGGAGGTGATGAACAGCTTGTTGTAAACGGTTACACCGATGCTAGTTGGAACACCAATCCATATGACTCGAAGTCACAATCGGGATACGTATTTATTTTGAATGGTGCTGCAGTGAGCTGGAGGAGTGCAAAGCAAAGCGTTGTGGCGAAATCTTCAACTGAATCGGAATACATAGCTGCTTCGGAGGCTGCACAAGAAGCCGTATGGATGAAGGAATGCATTACTTAACTTGGCGTGGTTCCCAGTGCGTTGGACCCGATGGCCATCTACTGTGACAACACAGGTGCCATAGCTAATGCACAGGAGCCAAGGTCACATAGCAAGCTGAAGCACATCAAGCTACGTTTCCACGCTATTCACGAGTATGTCCGAGATGGTGACATAAAGATTTGCAAAGTACACACTGATCTGAATGTGGCAGATCCGTTGACTAAACCTCTCCCTAGGGAAAAGCATGACCAACACCAGAACGCCATGGGTGTTCGGTATATTACCATGTAATCTAGATTATTGACTCTAGTGCTAGTGGGAGACTGTTGGAGATATGCCCAAGAGGCAATAATAAAAGTGGTTATTATTATATCTTTGTGTTTATGATGAATGTTTACATCCCATGCTATAATTGTATTATAAGGAAACGCTAATACATGTGTGTTTTGTAAACATAAGAGAGTCCCTAGTAAGCCCCTTGTTGAACTAGGTTGTTGATTAATTGATGATCATGGTTTCCTGATCATGGACATTAGGATGTGATTAATAACAAGGTTATATCATTAGGAGAATGATGTGATGGACACACACCCATAGTAAGCGTAGCATAAGATCAAGTCATTAAGTTCGTATTGCTATAAGCTTTTAAATGCATAGTAACCTAATCCTTCGACCATGAGGTTGTGTTAATCACCATCACCGGATGGGTACTTTGATGACATCAAACACCGCTTCGTAACTGGGTGGTCATAAAGGTGTCATTGGGTATTCTGAAAGTATGTGTTGAAGCGCATGGACCAAGATTGGGATTTTTCCATCCATATGACGGATAGATATGCTCTGGGCCCTCTCGGTGGAATGTCATCTAGTTAGCTTGCAAGCATGTGACTGGGTCACAAGGGATGACATATCACGGAACGAGTAAAGAGTACTTATCAGTAACGAGGTAGAACTAGGTATGGAGATACCGACGATCAAACCTCGGATAAGTATAGTATCGCGTGACAAAGGGAATTGGTTTCGTATGTAAATGGTTCAATCGATCACGAAGTCATCGTTGAGTATGTGGGAGCCATTATGGATCTCCAGGTCCCACTGATGGTTATTGATAGGAGATGTGTCTCTGTCATGTCTACATATTCACGAACCGTAGGGTGACACACTTAAGGTTCGAAGTTGTTTTAAGTAGATATGGAATGTGCGTTGGAGACCGAATGTTGTTCGAAGTCTCGGATTGGATCCGGGACATCACGAGGAGATCCGGAATTGTCCGGAGAATAAGATTCGTATATTGGGGATCATTTTCGGAGTTAGGAAATGTTCTGGAGTATTTGTATGAGGATTCTAGAAGGTTTCAGAATGTTCCGGAAGGTTCCGGAAGATTTCTTGGAGTTTGCTTGAAAACCAAGAAAGAGATCAAGGAGTCCTGGTGGGGCAAGACAAGGAGTCGTGGGCTCCCCAATCCGCCGGCCATAGGAGGGAGGGGAGTCCTACAAGGACTTCCCCTCCCATGGCGCCTCCCCCCTTTAAATAGAGGGGTGGGGGCGCCACCTCCAAGCCCTGCTACACAACTCCAAATCTCCGCCGCCTCTCTCCTCCTCCTTTCTTCTGCACAGGCATAGGCGAAGCCCTGCAGAATTCTCTACTCCACCACCACCACCACGCCGTCGTGCTGCTGGGATTCCGTGGAGAAGATCTACTACCTCTGCTGCTCGCTGGAACGAGGAGAGGAAGGTCTGCTTCGACTCCGCACGTGTGACCGACTGCGGAAGCGCTGCCGGAACGCGGCGCCGGAAGGATCGTCCACACGATCTTGAGATCGGCAAGTGATCGACTACATCAACCACGAGATCTAATCTCGTAACGCTTTCGGATCTACGAGGGTTAGTACATATCTATCTCGTTGCACATGTCTAATAGATTAGATCTTGGCTTTTATCAAGATTAGATCTGGGTTTTGTTCGTTCTTGCGGTAGAATTTTTTTGTTTTCCATGCTACGAACCCATCCGTGGTATCAGAGCCGTGTCTATGCGTAGATCTGTTGCACGAGTAGAACACAATAGTGTTGTGGGTGTTGGTGCTCGTGCCGTCTTTTGCTTTGTGTACTTTGCATCTTGCAGCATGGTGGGATGAAGCGGCTCGGGCTAACCTTACATGTCATCGCACATGAGACTTGCTCCACGCTTGACGTGTAACTTGCTTTGCACAAGTGGCTTTGCGGGGGTCTTTCTCTCCCACCATAGTATAGATCCAATTTACACTTTGCACTCGATAGCACTTGTACCAACGTTGTGGTTCAGTTTCGTAGGTAAGATCCGTTATTGTTCGAAAGCCCCAAGCCACGTAAAACATGCAATGAAAATTAGAGGAGTCTAACTTGTTTTTGCAGGGGTTTTGTGATGTGATATGGCCATCATGTGATTGTGATTATATTTGATGTATGCAATGATCCTTGTTGTAATATGGCAACCGGCAGGAGCCTAATGGTTGGCTTTAATTCTGTTAAGACCTACGTGTCTATTCATCTTGTAATAGCTTTATTCCAAGTAGTTGAAATAGTTGCTAGTGATGGTGGGCAACCATAAAGCGGCGCCACTGACCTTGACACAATGCTGGTGATGATGGAGATCATGTTCGTGCTTTGGAGATGGAGATCAAAGGCGCAAGAAGAAAGGGCCATATCATATCACACTAATTATGAATTGCCTGTGATGTTAATCCTTTATGCATCTTGTATTGCTTAGATCGCGACGGTAGCATTATAAGATGATCCCTCTCACTAAATATCAAGTAATAAAGTGTTCACCCTTAGTTGGCACCGTTGCTAAGACTCGTCGTTTCGAAGCATCTCGTGATGATCGGATGTGATAGATTCTACGTGTGCATACAACGGGTGCAAGCCAGATTTGCACATGCGGAAACTAAGGTTATCTTGACGAGCCTAGCATGTACAGACATGGTCTCGGAACACGGAATACCGAAAGGTAGAGCATGAGTCATATAAATGATATGATGAACATGAAGATTGTTCGCCGATGAAACTACATCTTCTCTCGTGAAGATCGGACTTGGTGTAGTGGACTTGGTTCGTGTAATCACTAAGACAATGTGAGGGATGTTGTTTTGAGTGGGAGTTCACCTAGTTAACTTAAGTATTAAATTTGAACTCAATTCATCATAAACTTAGTCTAAACTACTTGTAAATTTGTTGTAGATTATGGCGACCCCCTCCATCAATTTCAATGCGTTCCTAGAGAAAGAAAATCTTAAGAACAATGGAAGCAATTTCACGGACTGGGTCCGTGGACTGAATATCGTCCTCAGGGCTGGTCAGTTAACCAATGTGCTCGAAGCCCCTCTGATAGGACGCATGTAGGACTAAACATCTTCCCCAATAACCTCTGTGTCGAGTGTTCTGCGGGTTTTATGCGAGCTTTTCCCTGGAGGCAAGGTTGTAGGTGGGGGGAGACCCGTGGTCTGACCAAGTCCGCCCGTGGAGGGCCGGATATCTTCGGTTAGAGAGCTTAGGTAGTGGGAGGGCCACGCCTTATGACACGTCATGAGGGTGAATGAGGTTATGAACCACGGGTGAGGTAACTCGCGGACGATGCCACAAGCCGTCAGTTCAGAGTTCGATACTTTAGGTTCGACAAGCTCGGTCTACAGAGGAACTAGGCCTCACGATCCATCGCGATGATAAAAAGAAGGTCGAGAACCGTGGGTGAGGTGGCCGAGGAACGGGCCGTAGAGTTTAGAGCTCAACACTTTAGGTCCTGACGAGCAGGATCATGGAGGATTAGGGCCTTGCGAGCCGTTGCTAGGATAAAAACAAGGTGAACCGTGGGTGAGGTAACTCTCGTCCGAGGAACGGGCCATAGAGTTCAGAGCTCGACACTTTAGGTCCTGATCAGCAGGATCACGGAGAAGCAGGGCCTCGCGAGCCGTTGCTGGGATAAAAACATGGTCAGGAACCGTGGGTGTGGCAACTCTCGACCGAGGAACGGGCCGTAGAGTTCAGAGCTCGACATTTAGGTCCTGGCGAGTAGGATCACGGAGGATCAGGACCTCACGCGCCATTGCTGGGATAAAAATGAGGTTAGGAACCATGGGTGAGGTAACCCCATTTCGAGGAACGAGCCGTAGAGTTCAGAGCTCGACACTTTAGGTCCTAACGAGCAGGATCGCGGAGGAGAAGGGCCTCACGAGCCGTTGCTGGGATAAAAACGAGGTCAAGAACCGTGGGTGAGGTAACTCCTGGCCAAGGAACGGGCCGTAGAGTTCACAGATCGACACTTTAGGTCTTGATGAGCTGTCCCGTAGACCTTACCAGGAGAGGGACGTAGGAAGAAAGCATCCACCATTAGAGGCCCGTACACGCGCCACGGGAGGTCTTTAGGCAACAGGGACCGTGTGGTGAGGTAACTCTAGGGTGGGTCCGTCCCATGAGTTTAGAGCTCTACACTTTAGGCCCTAATGCCGACAGGGAACCGAGGTGGCCCGGTGAAGGGTACCGTCTCTATCCCCCTCTCGCGCGGAGTGTGTGTGGGAAATTGGGTGGTGCGGTTTTTTGGAAAAATGCCTTTTCAAAGGAAAAACCAAATAGCCAAACATGCGCTCGGCATAAGATCCAAAGAAGGGCCAGTAGTGTAGGCTTATTACAAACGTCACTGTGGTCTGCATGAGGTCTGATGAGGAGAAAAAACCGCAAGGGATGGGGGTTTCCGAGGTTCACCTTCAAAAAGTCGTGGGCCCAGGCGTGTCGCTTGGAGAGGTTTGTCGACCTCCCAGTAACCTAGGTCATCGGCCCTTCTGGCCAGTTAGTTGCTGCCGTGGGGGTGGTAGTTGTTGTATGTGCACTGGGTACAGTCCATGGGGAAGTCTAGAACCACCGCGCTGTCGCCGTCCTCAGGAGGGGCTTCCACCCTTGAGAGGACGGGCAGCGGCATGCCCATTCCACTCATGAGGTCACGGGTTCTGGTCATGCTCGGCTCCGTGCAAGGTGGGGATAGCATGGCTTTCGCCCTTGTTGCCATGGCGTTCTCCTCGGCCATCATTTGCTTCCTCCTGATGGAGCCTCTGATGTAGTCCAGGGCGTCCACATCCTCAGGATAGGTGGCGGCAGCGGTCTTGTAGGCATGTTCCAGGGAGCACAGGGCTTCCACTTCGTCACAACGGACCGTGCTGCCACCATGCATCTTGAGCATGTTGTAGGTGTGGTGAGTGGTGGCCATGACCTTGGTCAGCGCTGGGTAGCCGAGGATGATGTTGTACGGAAGGTTGATGTGCGCCATGTCGAAGTCGACGAGCTCAAGGTGGTAGTTGTCGCGTATCCCAAACACAATAGAGAGGCACACCTGCCCGATGGGCATGGTGGACCCGCTCGTCACCCGGGAGAATGGCATGGTTGGCATCAGCTTATCGTAAGGCACTTGCAGCTGGGCGAAGGTATCGGTGGAGATCACGTTCAAGCCCACGCCTCCGTTGATGAGGGTCTTCACAACGGCGATGTTGTTAATGGTGGGGGTGCAGATCAGGGGGAGTGTGCCCACAAGCCTAGTGGAGATGGGGTGGTTGCTGACGTCGAAGGTGATGGCGCATTGGGACCAACTGAGCTTTGGCGAGGGGATTCCGGGCCTGGTGGCCGCAACCTCGTGCGTGAGCAGCTTGAAGTGCTGGTTGGACACCGGGGCTTGGGAGCCACCAAGGATGCAGGCTATGAACCTTGCGGCACCTGGTAGCCCCCAAGATCCTCAACGCGTGCTAGCTCCAGTGGGTGCGAATGTTGTTGCGCGGCGTTGGCTTGGTGACCTACCGGAGGGGCGTCACGCCCACCGGAGTCATTGTTCCAACGGTTTCCTCCCTAGTTGCCCTGGCTTGGCCGCCTCACTTGCCTCCCGACCTCACCTTCCTTTGGTTGTTGTGCATGTCATGGAGCTTCTGGACCTCATCGCAGTCGTCGGTGGGGGACCTGGCTTCTTGTGGAGGTGGCAGTACGAGCTGTCATCCCGCTCTTGCTCGCTAATACGTCCATTTTGCATCACTATTCTATGTCATAATTCACTGTTATTCATTGATATATTTCATATTGAGAGGTGATACTTATGTTATTTCATCTGTTTTTGCATGGTTGATGACTTTTGGAGCATGGACCGCTGCAGCCAGGATTTTGATGGAAAAGGTGTTGTTTGGAGGCAAAATTCGCGAAGATCAGAAAATCCGGGAAAATATACGAAAAATCCTATTTTCCCAGAAGACGAAGGAAGCCAGAAGGGGGGCTAGAGATGGGCCACAGGGGGTCCACACCACCCCCTGGCGTGGGCCAGCCTAGGCCGTGCCACCAGGTGGTGTGGCCACCCTGGTCCACCCCTAGTACTCCCCTCTGGCGTATATATTCCTCCCGAAACCCTAAGACTCGGGGGGCGACCACAGAAAGATTCCGCCGCCCCTGTGGGGCGGAAAACACCGAGAGAAGATCTCTCTAGCAGACAGATTTCTGCCGGGGGAATTCCTTCCCGGAGAGGGGAGATCGTCGCCATCAACACCACCATCAAGCTAGACTTCATCGGGATCATCATCATCATCACCACCACCATCATCACCATCAACACCCTCATCACCATCTCCATATTGCTGTAACAATTGGGTTGAATCTTGGATAGTTCATAGGGGAAACTTTCCCAGTGTTGATTACTCTTTGTAGTTGATGCTATTGAGTGAACCATTGAATTATTGTTTATGTTCAGATTGTTATACATCATTATTCCATCTCTGATCATGATCCATATGATGTCTTGTGAGTAGTTCGTTTTGTTCTTGAGGACATGGGAAAAGTCATGTTGTTAGTAGTGGAATTGTGTTGAGAAAGATTCAATAGTTTGATATTTAAGTTGTGGTGTACTTCTTCTAGTGGTGTCATGTGAACATCGACTACATGACACTTCACCTATATGGTCCTAGGGGAATGCATTGTGTATTTGGCTACTAATCGTAGGGGTTGCCGGAGTGATAGAAACCTGAACCCCCATTAGGAAACCATTGCACACGGGACGTAAGGGTCTTAGAGTTTAAAGCTGTGGTTAGGTTTCTACCTTAATTACTTTCTTGTACTTACGGATGTTTTCAAGGGGTATAATCATAAGTATGTATTAGTCCTAGGAAGGTTGGTACATTAGCACAGGTTCACCTAGACAACACTTAGCAAGCTAAAGAAGATTAATCAACTATATGAAGCGAAAGCACTTGACAGTATTCCCATGTGTCCTCGAGAATGTTTGGTCATCTTAAGTAATACAACCGGCTTGTCCTTTGCTGCATAAAGGATTGGGTCACTTGCTGCATTTATTCTTATTGTCTTTTGTTTACTCGTACTTCGTTTACTTGCTTTATCGAAACCCCCTAAAAATCTGTTTGCTAAGTATTTGCAGAGAATTCCTGATCCATACCACTAGCCAGCACCTTCTGCTTCTCGTTGGGTTCGACACTCTTACTTATCGAAAATACTGTGATACACCCCCTATACTTGTGGGTCATCAAGACTATTTTCTGGCGCCGTTGCCGGGGAGTGAAGCGGTATTGGAGAGTGGAACTGGTAAAGGAAACTTCTACTGTGAGTATTATTTACTTATGTTAGATGCTTTATTTTCGTTATGGATAATTCGCTGAGTTTCTTATTTGGTAATGCTACTACCACTGCTAAGGTAGTAGATAAGCCACCACCTGCTAAGAATGATGTTTTTAAAATACATAAAAGAATTATTGATCGTGTTATGGATAACTACTATGTTGGGGATGTAACTGTCCATCCCGATGATCATTTACTCTTTATACACGAATTATGTGGGTTGTTCAAGTGTGCAGATATTACTACAGATCAAGTTAAGAAGAAGTTATTCTCATTATCGCTGAAAGGAAGAGCTGAGGAATGGTATAAGCTGCTGAAGAATGGTCAAGCTCTGGAATGGGAGGAAATAGTGCCTCTCTTTTATTCAAAGTTTTATCCTCCTAGTGAGATTCATAATGATCGGAATCAAATATAAAACTTTTGTCCTCTTGATGGAGAGAGTACAGCTCAAGCTTGGGGGAGATTGAAGTTACTAATGCTTAGATGTCCCATTGATGAGCTCCCCAACAATATTATTATCAACAGCTTTTATGCAAGGCTCCCTCTACATGACAAGGATTTATTGGATGCTTCTTGTGCTGGATCATTCACTCGCATGGAACAGGAAGCTAAATGGGATCTTCTGGACCGTATTCAAGACAATGCTGAAGCTTGGGACAATGACAAAGGTAGAAAGTCAGGTATAAATTATGATTATGAATGCGTTGAATCTTTTATGGGAACTAATGACTTTCAAAATATAAAAAATGCTTATGGTCTAGACTCTCAAGCCATTGCTTCTTATTTTAAGGCTTTTCCTTCCTACATTGAAGTGCCTAAAAAGAAGTGGAATAAGTATCATGAACATTATAAAGATATTGCTAAGAGTGTTCCTACAAGAGATACTGAAGTTATTCTGCTAATCATGTCTTATCTTAACCTTATATTGAGAAAATGCCTTTCCCAGTTAAGATAAAGGAACATTCTATGATGGCTAGTATGGTTAATGAAAGTATAATCAAATCTGTTGAACCCGATAAACGAATGGTTGATGAACCTATAATAGCAAATGTGAAAGACTTCGTTACTAAATATGAAGAAGAGGGACACACTATCCTTTGTAAGGATACCTCTAATATTGTTTCACAAAGTAGTGTTATGAGAGCTAGTATTCCTGTGTTTTCTATTAGAATAAGTGATCATTGCTACAATGGTCCTTGTGATAGTTATATTGTTAAGTTTATGCATGATACTGAAAGTTACTATGAAAGAGGGAAAAGTGTTCTTATGCACCTCAAAAATATCAAGTTTCCTCGTTCTATGCTGAAAGTTTTTATGTTGCACTTCTGTTGCCTTCTTATGCAAGTAGCCTCTGGTTTCAACAACTTGTTTGTTTACAAAATTCCCTTGCATAGGAAGTGGGTTAGACTTAAATGTGTGTGTTTTTGCTTCTTAATGCTCTCTTTCACTTCAATTCATATTCCTGAGTGAGCATCTTCAAAATTATCATGCCCATCTTAATGGCTATAAAGAAAGAGCTTTTTGGGAGACAACCCAATTTGTTTTTGCTTTCAGTTTGTTTTTGTTTCTTTGAGTCATGGAAGTTATTACTTCGGTAATAACCGCTCCTTATCCATTTTGTTTGGTTTTTGTGTCAAGATCAACCTCTAATGAGAGATAAGTAATATTATAGGAAGTTGCTGTCCCGAAACAGATTTTTGTGCTTCACCGTAAAAATTCACAGGAGATCTATGTATGTCGGATTGAGCTGTAATTTTTGCCCCAGGTTGTTATTTAACTTTCGTTAGTATTTCAGTTTTTGATTTGAGCAACAGAAGATTTTCTAAAACAATGATCTTTACCTGCTGGTCTGTTTTGACAGATTTTGCCACTCTTGCATTTGCTTCTTTATTCGAGTTCCTTTTTGAATTATTTTTGGGTTCTTGGAAGGAGCTGCTACAGTGGATTATGTTTTGATGGTTTTCAGTTGATATTGGACTCAAAAGGTTTTATCACTTTACTTATACTAATGTTGCTAATGAGAACTGTGTGAAGTTTTGTGTGAAAGAAATTTCCAGGAAGTGGAGATAATGGTGTAATAAGGAAGAGAAAGGTTTTATGACTCAAGTAATAAGTGTATGAAGATGAAGATACTGATGATTATTCAAGTGGTGACTCCGAAAGAATCTGCTAGATACCAAATTCAGAGACCTGCAGAGTCCATTTTCAAATAGGTAACAGTTCTGGTAAGAAAAGTTCCGCGAAAATACTATCCAACTATATTTTTGCAGTTTTTAGCCAATAAGGAAAGCTATAAAGAAAAAATGGGACGGAAACGGAGCCAGGGTGGCTCACACCACCATGTGGCATGGGCCCTCCCTAGGCCGTGCCACCAGGTTGTGTGTCCACTCCGGACTCCGCCTCCGACTCATTTTCTCCCAGTACCTTCCTTTTGTTGTGAAACTTCGTAATATATAATCCCCCGGATCCCCCGAGGTTCGTATATCGTGTTTTTGTAGTGTTTTCGTTTCGATCAGTTTCTGCTAGTAACTATTCTTGAAAGTTTAGAAGCACAATGGTGTCCGCCAAGGATAAAGGGAAGGAGCCTATGGAGGAAGATCTCCAAGACCCCAAGCAGGGGCTGGTACCTTTACTTACTTGCCCTGCATCCACGGAAGCCCTACGAGTCAGTAAGGAGTTCTGCGATAAGTACCGAGACTTGAGGAGGAAGGTGGACATGCTTCAATGGGAGAATAATAGGCTTCGCAAGATGCTGGAAGATTTCCTCACGCCAACTAAGAAAATATTACCACCACCACGGAAGGAGTAATTCGTCATCAGGTTTGGCATCCCCTTGGTTTGTTCCAAGCTTGGGGGAGTGCCGCGGTATCATATCACTATCTTCTATCTTTTTACCTTTTTAGTAGAGTCATATCATGAATACATAAGTTATTATGTAGGATGGTTTGCATTATGGAAGTGTCCCCTCTCTCGTTAGATGTGTATCCCTTGATGTGAGTTGCCGTTATGGAATATTAATGAGAAGTTCTATCATTTACTCTTTTGCAAGCTTATATTAGTTTTCAATTCGTGATTATATGATTGATCTTGTTGTTAGTATTGGTATCACGTTGGGATCATTGAGTTAATTTATTTGGTTTTGGCAAACCTGGCTTGGTCAGTAGCACACTAATTTTGAGAGTTGAAAGAAAAGATAAAAGTAGTCTAAAGAAATATAATTTCATCATCTTTCTTTCTTGATTTTCTCATATGTCTAGTATTCTCTAGTTAAGATCTTTTGTGCTTCCAAGGAAGATCGCATGTTTGGCTTTATCATTGTATGTTTGTTTGTTTCCTTCAACTCTTGTACTTGCTACCCAGCCTTGCTAGCCAAAAACCCGTACTGAGAGGGAATTCTTCTCGTGCATCCACTCCTTTAAACCAAAACCTTTGCCATTTGTGTCCACCATACCTACCTATTAGCATTATTGCTATTCCAAGTAAATTCTTGTTTTATCTACCTCCCAAATTAAACTTGTTATGTGAAAATTAGTGATTAAAGCTCCCACGAACTTGATGACACACTTTACTTTTCTTGCATTTAATAATCTGAACCATTGGGTCCTTCTTTGTCGCGTATATGCTTGCGCTTTATGAGTTGAAGTTAGCAGAACCATGTATCATGGGGAACGCTTTCAACATTGCACTGGTACTTTGTACCTAGTTGATATCATGTTATTTTGCCTATGGATCCCGGCGGTGTGAAATAAAAGTGGAACGTGTAAGATAATGGAGTTTATATGTGTGTTAGAGAAACGCCTGGTCCGCTAGCCTAAGCCATGCCTAATCATGGTGGAAACTTGCAGCATAACTATAGTGAGCATTCTATGAATCATCCTCAATAAAAACCTACGCAAATAGCAAATAAAAAGATCGCTGAGATGCTCACTGTCTGCTTGCCTTGTCATTTTGATTATGGGATAGCTCCTGTGTCATGTGCAAGGGGTACCCCGTTGGTGGTTCTCAATGATATGCATGTATTTACAATGACAAGAGCTTACTCGTGACTGAAGTTGAGTAGCATGAGGTTCGGTACTCATAAGTAAGGGGCATGAGATTTCAACTTATAACTTGTCAAGCATATTCTCTTAGTTGTGTCACTTTAACCTTAATCACCAAAAGATGCCTATGATAGGGGCAATGAGAGCTGAAAGCTAGTAAGTATCATAATTTTTGGGAGCACTTTATGAGACTTGCAATCCCTGCTTCCCTCTACGAAGGGCCTTTCTTTTTTACTTTGTAGTTGAGTCAGTAAACCTATTCCATTCTATCTCAGCAAGTATTTTGAGTTGCTGTGTTTCATTCATTCATATGATGATTTATTCAATCATGTTCCTTATGTTCCTTGTTTTGCACATTGCTCTTATCTTGATGTTTACTACTTTGAAAGCTATCTTTGAAAACCAGTTATTTGTGAACTCCAGCACATTAACAACTATTCTTCGACCAAGAGCTAAGTTTGCCATTACCAATTATAATTCACTTTATGAATCTTTATTGTGTTTCCTTTACTCATTGCAAGTTGAGTTATGTAATAGTGAGTTGTCTTCTATTATGATCTATGTATTCATGAATGTGATACTTCTTGTCCGTATTCTTTTATCGACTCTTCACTCCATAAACCTGAGGTCATGTTTATTGAGCTCAGTTTCGCTTGGGGACAAGCAAAGTCTAAGCTTGGGGGGAGTTGATATGTCCATTTTGCATCACTATTCTATGTCATAGTTCACTGTTATTCATTGATATATTTCGTATTGAGAGGTGATACTTATGTTGTTTCATCTATTTTTGCATGGTTGATGAATTTTGGACCATGGACCGCTGCAGTCAGGATTCTGATGGAAAAGGTGCGGTTTGGAGGCAAAATTCGCGAAGATCAGGAAATCCAGGAAAATATACGGAAAATCCTATTTTTCCAGAAAACAAAGGAAGCCAGAAGGGGGGCTGGAGATGGGCCACAGGGGGCCCACACCACCCCCTGGCGCGGGCCAGCCTAGGCCGGGCCACCAGGTGGTGTAGCCGCCCTGGTCCACCCCTCGTACTCCCCTCTGGCGTATATATTCCTCCCGAAACCCTAAGACTCGGGGGCGACCACAGAAATATTCCGCTGCCTCTGCGGGGCGGAAAACACCGAGAGAGAAAGATCTCTCCAACAGACAGATTTCTGCCCGGGGAATTCCTTCCCGGAGAGGGGAGATCGTCGCCATCAACACCACCATCAAGCTGGACTTCATCGGGATCATCATCATCATCATCACCATCAGCACCCTCATCACCATCTCCATATTGCTGTAACAATTGGGTTGAATCTTGCATAGTTCATAGGGGAAACTTTCCCGGTGTTGATTACTCTTTGTAGTTGATGCTATTGAGTGAACCATTGAATTATTGTTTATGTTCAGATTGTTATACATCATTATTCCATCTCTGATCATGGTCCATATGATGTCTTGTGAGTAGTTCGTTTTGTTCTTGAGGACATGGGAGAAGTCATGTTGTTAGTAGTGGAATTGTGTTGAGAAAGATTCAATAGTTTGATATTTAAGTTCTGGTGTACTTCTTCTAGTGGTGTCATGTGAACATCGACTACATGACACTTCACCTATATGGGCCTAGGGGAATGCATTGTGATTTGGCTACTAATCGTAGGGGTTGCCGGAGTGACATAAATCTAAACCCTCGTTAGGAAACCATTGCACAAGGGACGTAAGGGTCTTAGAGTTTAAAGCTATGGTTAGGTTTCTACCTTAATTACTTTCTTGTACTTACGGATGTTTGCAAGGGGTATAATCACAAGTATGTATTAGTCCTAGGAAGGTCGGTACATTAGCACATGTTCACCCACACAATACTTAGCAAGCTAAAGAAGATTAGTCAACTATATGAATCGAAAGCACTTGATAGTCTTCCCATGTGTCCTCGAGAACGTTTGGTCATCTTAAGTAATACAACCGGCTTGTCCTTTGCTGCATAAAGGATTGGGCCACTTGCTGCATTTATTCTTATTGTCTTTTGTTTACTGGTACTTCATTTACTTGCTTTATCGAAAACCCCTAAAAATCCGTTTGCTAAGTATTTGCAGAGAATTCCTGATCCATACCACTAGCCAACACCTTCTGCTCCTCGTTGGGTTCGACACTCTTACTTATCAAAAATACTATGATACACCCCCTATACTTGTGGGTCATCACTCGCCATCCGCCTCTCGAGGGCTCTTGCGGTCTGGCTCCACCGCCCAGACCGTGGCGGTCTTGCGCTTGGGCTCCTTGTCCTTGCCCTTCGTTGTGCCTGATGCCTTAGGGGTGGTTTCCGTATCCACGATACCGAACATCCGCCCCGCCTCGGCTTTGGCACACTTTTCGGCCATGACGAAGAGCTCAGCGGCGGTAGTGAGACCCTCTCCTCGAATCCCGATCTTTTCCCGCATCTTGACGTCCTTCACGCCCTCGGAGAAGGCTGTGATGACGTTGGAGTCTAAGATCTTAGGTATTTTGTTGCGGACCCGACTAAACCTCTGCAGGAATTTGAAGAGGGTCTCCCCAGGCTACTGACTATCTAGCGGAGGTCGTAGTAGGTGAGTGAGAGCTCATAGGTCCCCTTGAAGTTGGAGATGAAGAGGGAGCTAAGATCCACCCATGAGTCAATCGACTCCTCGGGGAGGTTCATCAGCCAGGTGCTGGCTGCCTCCTTCAGGCACAGAGGAAACTAGTTCACCATGACATGGTCGTTCGTGCCCCCCCACCGCTTCAAAGCCCGTGGTGTAGAGATGGAGGAACTCACACGGGTTCATGGTGTCGTCGTAGCGCGCCGGCATCTCTGGGCGAAATTTGTGAGACTAGACCACGCGGCGGAAGTTCTTATTGAAGGCGAGGCAACCGTTGGCCTGGACCACTCTGTCGTTGACGAGGGCCGCACGGTTCTGCTACCCCGCGGCGGCGATTTCCTCGGCGAGGCGTCCCTCCCACTCACGCGGTGGCGCTCGGCGACATAAGGGGATATGATCTGGCAACTGTTCATGGGCGGCTGCGAGGCCCGGCTTGGCTGCAACGCCGTGCTGATAGGGCAGGACAGATCCACCAACCCCCGATCCCCCGCCGTGCGAGGAGGGGGCTAGCTCTTGCGACAGGCGATAGGAGGAGCCGCCCTCGTCCTCCGTCCATAGGACTTGCTCAGAGGTGGCGTGATACCTTGCAAACGTATCTATAATTTTTGATGTTCCATGCTTGTTTAGTATCTAATTTCCTTTGTTTTGTCCACACTTTGAGCTATTTTTATACACATTCTAGAACTAACCTGTTGACAAGATGCCACAGTGCCAGTTGCCTGTTTTCCGCTGTTTTTGGTTTTAGAAAAGCTAAAAAATGAATATTCTCGAAATTGGATGGGACAAAAGCCAATATGCTTATTTTTCCCAGAGCAACACGGAAACACGAAGTAGAGACGGAGTAGGGCACCAGGGTGGGCACACCATATGGTGGCGCGGTCTAGCCCTGGTAGCGCCACCAGGTGGTGTGGGCCCCGTGGCTGCCTCCTCGCCTCGCCTCTTCGCCTATAAGAAGCCTCCCAATGAAAAAACCCTAAATCATCCAGCCTCCAGCCACGAAAAGTTCCGCAGCACCGCTGCCACCGAAGGGGAGATTTGGGGGACAGAAAGTCTGTGTTCCACCACCATCTCCATCGCCATTGCTGATTCCCATGATGATGAGGGAGTAGTTCTCTCTCGAGTCTAAGGGTTATACCAGTAGCTATGTGTTCATCTCTCTCTCTATGCATGATCATATTGTGATCATGAGCTTTGTAATCAAGTAGATCTACCTTGCTACTCAAGTCCTTTAATAGATCTCTGCTCTCCCCATGTGTGTGAAAGTGCCAGCGTGCACACCATGGTGGCACTTAGGCTAGAGATTACAAATACTTGTTATGAGTTATACTTGAAGTTGGATGTTTCTATGAAATTGTGGTGTTTGTTGGAACCATCTAGATCTCAAGGTGACAGTGTGTGGTTATCTAGATGGGGAAAGCGAACTTTGAGGTGTGTTGTTATAGCCCTACCATAGATTAGAGTGTCCAGCCAGAGAGTAGTTCAGAGTAGTATCATGAAGAGAAGATATTTATATGAGAGTGTTCACTAGTGAAATTATGATTCCTAGGCCTTGTTTCTAAGCATTGAAACACTGTTTGCAACTAGATCGGTTTCATGTTTGCTTGCTGCCATCTTTATTTTAGTTTGCCTTTAGTCTCTTCCACACCATCAAGTTATTTTCTGGCACCGTTGTCTTATATCCATACCACTTGAATTTCACTATCTCTTCGCCGAACTAGTGCACCTATGCACCTGACAAGTGTATTGGGTGTGTTGGGGACACACGAGACTTCTTGTATCGTGATTGCAGGGTTGCTTGAGAGGGATACCTTTGACCACTTCCTCCCTGAGTTTGATAAACCTTGGGTGATCCACTTGAGGGAAAACTTGATGCTGTTCTACAAACCGCTACACTTGGAGGCCCAACAACTGTCTACAAGAATAGAAGTGCGTAGACATCAAGCTATTTTCTGGCGCCGTTGCCGGGGAGGTAAGGAAAAAGGTACTCACATCCTCCGGTGTGAGTGCTCGAAGTTATTTCCTTTAGATTCTGCAATTTTGTCTTTGTTTCTTGTTTTTATTTTCACTAGTTAGGCTTAATGGAAAACAACAAAAAGTTAGAGAGCTTTATAGTATTTATCTTTAGTTAGGACATGAAGTGTTTGAAGAGAAAATTAAAAAACCTATGGAACTTTATTTGCATGCTAATAGCAATATGGAAAAGTCTAAGCTTGGGGAAGCTAGTCTTTTATGAAAATGATCTTTTTTGTTCCGCAACGTTGGAAGATAGCTATTCTATTGCTTATGATGATACAAAACCTCCAATATATGATGATTACAATGATGAGTATGATATTTTCAGTCCAGCTACTATTGAGGAGAAAATTAATTATGATTACAATATGCCTCCTATATTTGATGACTATGGTGATGAGAAGAATAATGATAGCTATTTTGTTGAATTTTCTCCCACCACAATTAATAAGAATGACTATGCTTATGTGGAGAGTAATAATCATTTTATGCATGTGGCTCATGATAAGAATGTTTCATGTGATTATTATATTGTTAATTTTATTCATGATGCTACTGAAAGTTATTATGATAGAGGGAAACATGGTTTTATGCATCTCAATAATATTAGGTTTCCCCTCTTTATGTTGAAAGTCTTGAAGTTGCACTTGTTTTGCTTTACTATGCTTGTTGCTTTGTGCTTTCACGACTTGTTTCTTTACAAGATTCCTATGCATAGGAAGTGGGTTAGACTTAAATGTGTTTTGAATTTGCTTCTTGATGCTCTCTTTTACTTCAATTCATATTTCTTATGTGAGCATCTTCTCAAACTATCATGTCTAACTTAAAGGCGTTAAAGAAAAGTACTTATTGGGAGATAACCCAAAAGTTTTAGTTGAGTCTTGGAAATTATTGCCTCAGTAATAACCTCTCCTTATCATTTTTGTGTGATTTTTTCGCCAAGAATAACCTCTAATGAGAGGGAGGTAAGATATGGGGAAGTGCTGTCCCGAAACAGATTTTTGTGCTTCACTGTAAACATCCGTGAAAAATCTCTGCATGTCGGATTGAGCTGTAATTTTCTGAATAAATCCCCCAGGTTGTTATCCAACTTTCGTTTGTTCAACACTTTTCGACTTGAGCAATAGAAGGTCTTCAAAAAATTGGTTTTTACCTGCTGGTCTGTTTTGACAGATTTCTGCCATTATTTGCATTTGCTTCTTGTTGGTTCCTTTTTGGGTTCTCTTTGGGGAATTGAGCTTTTCAAGGGAAGTGCTACAATATCTTGTGTTTTAATGGAAGTTTTATTGGTGTTGAAACTGAACCTAAAGACTTATTATCTTGAGTGTACTAATGTTGCTAATAAAGATTGTGTGAAGTTTTGTATGAAGGAAAAATTTCAGGTGTATGGAAAAAGATACAATGAGATGAAGAATGGACTAAAGCTCAAGCTTGGGGATACCACGCGTGTCACCCCAAGAAATATCCAAGAAGTACAAGAGTCAAAGCTTGGGGATGCCCAAGGCATCCCCTTCTTCATCAATAAAAATGCCAGGTTTCTTCCAAACACTTCATTTTTATTGTTTCGTGCACAGTTGTGTTGTTCTTGGAGCGTCTGCGTTTTTGTTTTTGGTTTTTCGTTTGCTTGGTTTTCTTAGTTTGCTTGAATAAATTGGTTGTACCCCCTCTTTCATGCATTGGTTTTCAAATTGTTTGGTTTGGATTGGAAAGAGTAGGAAAAGTTCATGCTTAAGTGGTAAAGAGAGCTTGTTTTTGACTATGGCCTATGCTTTTTCATGCCATGCTTGATATTGTTTTGGCTTTATGCTTAGTTATCTTTGTTGTAGCATGACATGTTATAAATAATTGAGATTGCTTAATGTGCCTATGAAGAATCATGCGTTGTTTTAGCATATTAAAGCATAGTATTATGGTATTCTCCTTTAATGCTTTATCTGGGTTGACTTGGCACATGCTCACACCATGTTAAGACTATCCCAAGTTACCATAGCCTTTATGATCCTTTAGTTTTCGACTTGTAATATCACTTTATGCTTTAATTAATGATGTTTTGTCGCTTTGCATGATTATGGCCATTATTTATCTCTTAGTTGGTCGCTCCCAGTCTTTTGCTAGCCTCCATAACCAAGTATGAGTTCCACTCATGCATCCAACTCCAAATAAAACCAAGTCATTCCAAAGAGTCCACCATACCTACCTATTATCATTTTCTATTCTAAGTATATTCATGTTTTGATCTACCTTCCGAATTAAACTTGTTATGGGAAAACTAGTGATTAAAGCTCTCACGAACTTGATGGCACACTTCACTTTTCTTGCCCTTAATAAACTTGAACCATTGTGTCATATATGTTGTATATGCTTGCACTTATATGTTGGGGATTAGCAGAACCATGCTGTCATGGGGAATCCTTTCAACATTGCACTTGTACTTTGTACCTAGTTGATATCATGCTCTTTTGTCTATGGATGTCGTCGGTGTGAAATGGAAGGGGAGCTTGCAAGTCCATGGAGTTATGTATGTGTGTTAGAGAAACGCTTGGGCCGCCAGTCTAATCCATGCTGAATCATGGTGGAAACCTGCAGAATAACCATAATGAGCAATCTATGAAGCATTCTTCTTATAAAAAAAGAGATAAGAGATTGAGAAAAAGAGAAAAAAAAGATGAGAAAAGAGGAAAGAGAGAAAAAACACCATTTTCCCATGGTAAATAAGAAGATTGGTGAGATGCTCGTTGTCTGCTTGCCTTGTCATTTTGATATGGGGATTCTTCCATATCATCGGGAAAGGGGTACCCCGTTAGCAGTTCTCTATGATACACATGTACTTACTATGACAAGAACTTACCGGTCACTAAACTTGAGTAGCATGAGGATCGACCCTCGTATTCAAGGGACATGAGATTTCCAACTTATACTTTGTCAAGCATATATTGCATAGTTGTGTCACTTTAACCTTAATCACTTCAAGATGCTTATGATAGGGGCA
Source organism: Avena eriantha (assembly GCA_910589775.1). Taxonomy (NCBI): domain Eukaryota; kingdom Viridiplantae; phylum Streptophyta; class Magnoliopsida; order Poales; family Poaceae; genus Avena; species Avena eriantha. The sequence goes on from OU342743.1 coordinate 541,912,077, forward strand.
ATGAGAGCTGAAAGCTAATAAGTACCATAATTTTTGGAAGCTCTTTATGAGACTTGAATCCCTGCTTCCTTCTATGAAGGACTTTCTTTTACTTTTATGTTGAGTCTCCATCTTCTATCTTTATGCACCTATTAAGAGAGCATAGTGGCCATTCTTAGTTCTATGTGCATTGTCAAAAGACTTGTTGATTGATGCATAACTTTGATATTGCTTGTTATTAAACTACTTGTATCTAGTTACCCTTATGAACTTTGAAGGTGTCCTATGCATTTATGTTTTGCTACTCCATGAGGGACAATCTGAATGCCACTATGCTATGTTTTCTATATGTGAAACAAACAAACGTCTTTCAAAGCATTGTTATTCATGAATCTTTTGTTTGTATCCTTTCATGTTGCATGCATAGTTATTATGTCTTATTGTTAGAACTTCATCTTTCATGCCCATGTTTAGAGTACTTTGATCCCAGCTTTCAATGCTTGCAAATGGTTTGGTCTTGATTGTGATGGTGCATGTCACCTCAAAAATTATTCTTTTTATCACTTACCTACTCGAGGACGAGCAGGAGTTAAGCTTGGGGATGTTGATACGTTGCAAACATCTATAATTTTTGATGTTCCATGCTTGTTTAGTATCTACTTTTCTTTGTTTTGTCCACACTTTGAGCTATTTTTAGACACTTTCTGGAACTAACCTATTGACAAGATGCCACAGTGCTAGTTGCCTGTTTTCTGCTGTGTTTGGTTTCAGAAAAGCTAAAAAATAAACATTCTCGGAATTGGACGGGACAAAAGCTAATATGCTTATTTTTCCCGGAATAACACGGAAACACGATGCAGAGATGGAGTAGGGCACTAGGGTGGGCACACCATATGGTGGCGTGGTCTAGCCCTGGTGGCACCACCAGGTGGTGTGGGCCCCCTGGCTGCCTCCTCGCCTTGCATCTTCACCTATAAGAAGCCTCCCGATGAGAAAACCCTAAATCATCCAGCCTCCAGCCACGAAAAGTTCCGCAGTGCCACCGCCACTGAAGGGGAGATTCGAGGGATAGAAAGTCTCTGTTCCGGCAACCTGCTGGGACAGGGAAGTGCCCCCGGAGCCATCTCCATCGATCTCCACCACCATCTCCATCACCATTGCTGATTCCCATGATGATGAGGGAGTAGTTCTCTCTCGAGGCTAAGGGTTCTACCGGTAGCTATGTGTTCATCTCTCTCTCTATGCATGATCATATTGTGATCATGATCTTTGTAATCAAGTAGATCTACCTTGCTACTCAAGTGCTTTAATAGACCTCTGCTCTCCCCATGTGTGTGACAGTGACAGCGTGCACACCATGGTGGCACTTAGGCTAGAGATTACAAATACTTGTTATGTGTTATATTTGTAGTTGGATGTTTCTATGAAATTGTGGTGTTTGTTGGAACCATCTAGAGCTCAAGGTGACAGTGTGGGGTTATCTAGATGGGGAAAGCAAACTTTGAGGTGTGCTGTTATAGCCCTACCATGGATTAGAGTGTCCAACCAGAGAGTAGTTCAGAGTAGTATCATGAAGAGAAGATATTTATATGAGAGTGTTCACTAGTGAAAGTATGATCCCTAGGCCTTGTTTCTAAGCATTGAAACACCATTTGCAACTACATCTGTTTCATGTTTGCTTGCTACCATCTTTATTGTAGTTTGTCTTTAGTCTCTTCCACGCCATCAAGTTATTTTCTGGCACTGTTGTCTTATATCCATACCACTTGTATTTCACTATCTCTTCGCGGAACTAGTGCACCTATACACCTGACAAGTGTATTGGGTGTGTTGGGGACACAAGAGACTTCTTGTATCGTGATTACAAGGTTGCTTGAGAGGGATACCTTTGACCACTTCCTCCCTGAGTTGATAAACCTTGGGTGATCCACTTAAGGGAAAACTTGCTGCTGTTCTACAAACCTCTGCACTTGGAGGCCCAACAACTATCTACAAGAATAGAAGTGCGTAGACATCATGGCACACTGCCGGGCCAGCTCCCATCTGGGCCTTTCTTGCCGCTCGACGGAGGGCCCGCTCGGCGCGCGTCTCGTTGCCGGCCGACATGCTCCCAAGGTTATCGGAGATCTTGAAAACGCGCCTCAGCCCACCTTGCATGCAAAATGTCAGAGATTTGTCCCGCGAAGGAACTAGGGTCCAACAATCGCTTGGTTCATGAGGGGGCTGAACACGCGAGTCCAAAGGAGTCCGGTGGCGGTAACAATAGCGAGGTGGATGCATGACAGAGAGTTGACACCAAGGTTTTTACCTAGGTTCAGGATCCTTGTGAGGAGGTAAAGCCCCTATTCCTGCTTGGTTGTATTGCTCGCTTGCCCCGCGAGGTTACAATGGTGAATGAAATACTAGGGTTTTAGATCTCAGGGATCCGCCCCTGTCTAGGTAGGAGAAGGGTCCCTTATATAGGGCAGCGTCGGGCCTCTTCCCCCGGTTCATTGGTGGGGAGGGTCACCACATGGCCGTCCCCGAGGCGCTGGTCTATGAGACTACTTTGGGTAGACTCGGTCCAGCTCACCGTGCTCTGCTCTGTCCTCCTGTAAAGTGCCCTTTGTTGACGTTGCTTGTCCTTATCTAGCTCTCTCTGCTTCTCCCTTCCTTTCACCAAGACAACAACAGTGGGATGCCTTCTACCTCGTGATCGCCTGTCTGTTCGCTGCAAAACAGGGTGGACCGGTCCTCTTTACTGAGGCGGCTGACGTTGCGCATGCCTGGTACATGCGTATTGGGAGCCGGTCGGTATTTCATTGAACATGATTACGGATTTTTCCCGGGATCACCCAAGAGCATCCGAGGCGAGAGGCTGTCGGATCAACCCGTGGTAACCACATCCTCAGGAGGTGTCGCTCTCCCTCAGGAGGGGACCTCGCGAGGCTCTCCCGGCTCGGTCCCCCCAGAGAGGTGCCTCACCTCTAGAGGGCTTAGCCTCCAAGGGCATGGGGCTTGTCCAGCGTGGAGACGTGGTACCCCAGATGCCAGGGATCCGATAGGGGAGGAATGGCCTCCTAGTCACGCAGCGAGGAGGGAGATAGGAGCGGCGAGGAAGAGTGAGCGGGGAGTAGTAAGCATAGTAGAAGGACACGTGGAGGGTAGTTATTGGGCATGTTTCTGTCGGCGCCCCCCAAGAGTCCCCCAGCCCGCTGGGGTTGGGCTAGGTTTGTCAGTGCTAATTTCGCTTCCTAGAGGTTATGAGGGTGCAGGTGGGACTTTTTTCAGTGTTTTTGCCTTGCCAACAAAAAAAGGGCCCCGTGGGCTGGCTTCCCCCAAACATTTGTCGGTGGAGCTGACACCTAAAATCACACCTAGTCTTCTCTTCCAAATTATTTTGTGTCGGCGCGGCCCATTTAGTTATCCGGCGCCCCCAGGCCGAACCTAATCCACGGGGGGCTAGCAGGGGCACCATATCGGCATATTTTGGCGGGAAGTAGGTGATGTGTGGTTAACACGTCAATGTCCATACTTGATGGACTTGGGTTTTGAGGAAGAGCGGTGCGTTGGAGATTTCGTCAGCTAACAAGCAAGCACGCGGGGACATGGGGTTTACCCAGGTTCAGGCCCCCGGAGGGAAACCTTACTCCTGCTTGTTTGCTCTTGATTAATGGATAACCGAAGGTTTACATGGGTGCCGAGATGGCAATGGTGCACAAGTTGAATCTGGCAGTGTGCATATGAGAGATTGATTACCCTTCTCGTCTCTCCCTCATGGCCCTTATATGGGGGGCTAGGTCTTGGGATACATCCGAGTTGGTTACAGATTGAGGGTGAAATCCTAAAACGCTCCTATGTAGTCATGTTGTATCCATCAAGGAGTCACATCCTTCATGGGCTTAGCCTCACTCGAATCTTCATGGGGCTTCACCATTATCAGCAGATTGTCACGTGGGCCTCCCATTGGGCCAAACCAGATACAAAAATAGTAGGTACCCGTTGGGCATACCTATGTCAGGAAGGCGAGTGGAAGGCACGCGAAGTGGTTGGTCGTCATGGGGTAGCCCTGTCGGCAACATCAATTAGCTCGGTCCATCTTCATCCTCACCTACCATGTCACATAATGACGTTGCTCGCCGATCAGTCTTTGCAGTCAAACATCCAACGCGTCTCATCATGCCTTCCTCCTGGCCTGCCACGCCCACCCATCTAAGAGACATCGCAAGCCCGCATCTGGACTCCTCTCTACCACCACTAGCCAGTAGAAAAATCTCTTCTTCATCGCCACTGTTCCATCGCGTCATTCCCCACTCGTCACCATCCTATCGCCTCCTCCCTGTTCCCGTCAGCTTCTTACCTGAGCCCAACACTTGATCGCATGGAGAGGTTCACCAAAGATAGCACCACCGCTAACGGTTTTGGCCATCACTGAAGATAGCACCACCACCAAAGACAGCTTCTTCCCTTTTGCAAGTCCATGAGGTGCATGTGTTGTGGTCCAAGGGGTACCCAGTGTGGTTGGACATCCGATGCCCCGAGAACTAGTCACTGAGTGCCGGCGGTCTGTGCGTCCCACCCGTCTCGATCAGAGTGGCACACATGGTAGCCCTCTATGAGCACTACTGGGATGTCCTCACGTCAGAGGAGATGAACAATAGAGTGTGGGATCCCGACAACCACCACACGCGGAACATGTTCTTTCCGCATTGACACCTACGATGGTGACGACCCGCCACCAGAGAACTACAACAGTAAAGGAAAGAGCAGGTGGTGGAGCGCCCTAGGCAGGACGCTTTCCTAGGTACTTGGCCATATCGTTGATGGCAACAACCCTCCCTTGACTATGCCACTGTTGTAGCCGCAACCGGGCTAGCAATGGGCCCCACGCCATCAAGCATCCTGTTCCTCGTCAACATCTTCATCATCATCGGCGGGCTACTCCCCCTACTCCACACCATCACCCCGCTTCTCCATGCATCTCGGCCTGGTGAAGGACTAGTACAAGGAGAGTCTGATACGTCCATTTTGCATCACTATTCTATGCCATAATTCGCTGTTATTCATTGATATATTTTGTATTAGAGGTGCTACTTATGTTATTTCATCCGTTTTTGCATGGCTGATGACTTTTGGAGCATGGACCGCTGCAGTCAGGATTCTGATGGAAAAGGTGCTATTTGGAGGCAAAATTCGCGAAGATCAGAAAATCCAGGAAAATACATGGAAAATCCTATTTTTCTAGAAGACGAAGGAAGCCAGAAAGGGGGCTGGAGATGGGCCATAGGGGGCCCACACCACCCCCTGACGCGGGCCAGCCTAGGCCGCGCCACCAGGTGGTGTGGCCACCCTGGTCCACCCCTGGCACTCCCCTCTTTCGTATATTATCCTCCCGAAACCCTAAGACTCGGGGAGCGACCACAGAAAGATTCCGCCACCTCTGCGGGGCAGAAAACACCGTGAGAGAAAGATCTCTCCGGTAGACAGTTTTCTGCCAGGGGAATTCCTTCCCGGAAAGGGGAGATCGTCACCATCAACACCACCATCAAGCTGGACTTCATCGGGATCATCATCATCATCAACACCATCATCACCATCAGCACCCTCATCACCATCTCCATATTTCTATAACAATTGGGTTGAATCTTGCATAATTCATAGGGGAAACTTTCCCGGTGTTGATTACTCTTTGTAGTTGATGCTATTGAGTGAACCATTGAATTATTGTTTATGTTCAGATTGTTATACATCATTATTCCATCTCTGATCATGATCCGTATGATGTCTTGTGAGTAGTTCGTTTTGTTCCTGAGGACATGGGAGAAGTCATGTTGTTAGTAGTGGAATTGTGTTGAGAAAGATTCAATAGTTTGATATTTAACTTGTGGCGTACTTCTTCTAGTGGTGTCATGTGAACATAGACTACATGACACTTCACCTATATGGGCCTAGGGGAATGCATTGTGTATTTGGATACTAATCGTAGGGGTTGCCGGAGTGACGGAAACCTGAACCCCCGTTAGGAAACCATTGCACAAGGGACGTAAGGGTCTTAGAGTTTAAAGCTGTGGTGAGGTTTCTACCTTAATTACTTTCTTGTACTTACGGATGTTTGCAAGGGGTATAATCACAAGTATGTATTAGTCCTAGGAAGGTCGGTACATTAGCACAGGTTCACCCACACAACACTTAGCAAGCTAAAGAAGATTAATCAACTATATGAAGCGAAAGCACTTGACAGTCTTCCCATGTGTCCTCGAGAATGTTTGGTCATCTTAAGTAATACAACCGGCTTGTCCTTTGCTACATAAAGGATTGGGCCACTTGCTGCATTTATTCCTACTGTCTTTTATTTACTCGTATTTTGTTTACTTGCTTTATCAAAACCCCTAAAAATCCGTTTGCTAAGTATTTGCAGAGAATTCTTGATCCATACCACTAGCCAGCACCTTCTGCTCCTCGTTGGGTTCGACACTCTTACTTATCGAAAATACTGCGATACACCCCCTATACTTGTGGGTCATCAGAGTCCACCACCACTCCACATGCACTCGGGTGGCGTCGTCATTAGGGACCGCCGTGCCCCACACGAGCCTTCCCCTGCCAGTGGCCGCCTCTGCCTCACTAGGCCCCCATGCTAGTTGAGGAAGGCGTGGACGCTGTCGTCGGAGAACAAAGCTGCAACCCTCCAGCTCAAGATTGGGGAGGATCCGGAGGAGTTTTGAGCCACCGCGTGGCGGAGCGCGTCTTATTTGGCTCCATGCTGCCGGTGAAGGAAGAGTTCGTGAAGGTGTTGTCTGTGGCAGAATACCATCACGAGTAGCCCGAGCATGCATGCTGCCTTGGCTTCTTCATTAACTTGGGGAGCGGCTGCGAGGCCGACGTGTCAGGTTGGCACAACAACGATGGCCAAGGCTGCAGCAGCTCCCCAGTGCCGAAGAAGGAGCCACCCAGCGACTCCGACGACGATGACACAAACTACATGCTGTCAATGTACCGTTGCCTTGGTCTGGGTCACAGTCGCTAGTAGAACGTGTTGCTGTTTTTATTATGTTTTTTGTACAAACATGTTTGAACTATCGCCATTTTTCTTTGAATTTAATGAATTTTGAGCAGATATAAATGTTTAAAAAAATTATGGGGGGCACAGTTGGGCGCGTGCCAACATTTACAGTGTCCACACCCCCATATGTCCCAAAAAATGTTGGTGCTGGACTCCGTATGGGGGAGATGAGTGGAGATGCTCTTAGGGACTTCTTTTTTCCTTCTAGGAGGGCTTCTCCCTGTGTGTTTGTTTGCTAGCCGATTGATGCCTCCAGTGCTCCCTCCTTCTCCAAAACACAAGTCCCTAACAATGGGCATTGACGAGCTGAACCCTCGTCACCTTCCATACGGACTACGGATGCAGTATAGTCTATTTTTCCCTAGAAGACCTATGTTTAATCGAACCTTGGGAAACAATTGCGGTAGTTTTAGGATCATCTACAATAGTTGTTAGTTTGCTTCATTCTTCGTTTACTAGACCATTCTTCGGCCCCGTCAACCGCGATCTACAACTCTGCAACAACAGAGATTCGCCAGCTCTTCGGTGCATTTGACTTCACCGTCCACACGCCAGCCACTCGCCTGGCTTTCGAGTCCGTGCGCGATGGAATCAGTCTGGCGATTGGGAGCTTCCGCTTCCAGGTTGGTCAGCTGGGCACGCTTCGCATGTCTGAACAGCCAACCTCACCTGCAATTGCTCCAACATCATTATTCCCACCAGCAATCGGCACCCTTAGCGAGCTCAACACCTCAACAACAGCTGGGAGTGTGGACAGCGACAACAGTCGCGGATCTGATCTGGGTGACCGAGCCACATAAGAAGGAGCTTACGGCTCCAGATTTGAAAGTTGTGGGAGCAATAGCTTCCCCAATCACTTCATGTGCGCCGTCATCAACGCGGGTGACACCGGCGTCAATCGCGAAAACACTGGCACCAGATCTGGCACCGGACTGCCCAACGGCGATATACCCAATGGTGGCATACCAGTCGCAAACGATGACCCCACCAACGGTGGTAACGGTGCGCCCATCAACAATGGGACGAGGGAGAACCGTCACTCGCGACAAACGAGAACACCAGAGAGCGCATGCTGATCAAGCTCAACGACAACGAGTGGGCCCTCCGTCGTGAAGCTCTATGGGGCAATCCTCTACCCCCAACACACCGCAGGACATGCTGATGGGCTACCATTGGCTGCTAAAGGAGGAATTCAAGCGCCAGCAGCAGGTGATCGCGCAACTCGAAGCGCGTAGAAAGGCGGCGGACGAGTCGAGTCTTTGATGAGATGGGCTCTCCTCCCACGGAGGATCCTCCTCCAAAGGCAATGAGTACGTGGCCAACAAGAGGCGATCTCGACTGGCCGACCTCATCGAACAAGAATGCGTAGAAGCTGCGAAAGTCCTTGACTTCAGCTCTATGATGGTGGATACGTGGGGCAATGTGCTCCCAAAAATGCCACAAGCCGCGGTAACGGCGGCTACCATGTACCTCCTCAACAACCAGCCACCGGCTGGAGATCCGCGAGTTACCATGCACCGATCTACGATTGCGGGCCTGGGACTAATCGAGGCCGCCCTCGATAAAGAACCAACACCAGAGCCGAAGAAAAGCAAGGCTCTGGACAAGTACTACTCGTATTCCTCCAATGACGATAGTCATGATCTGTCACGGCAACGTCGCTCCTGGCGACATGACCGCGATTACGACGCACGTGATGACATCACACAGTGCAAAGTTGACAAGATGCGGGCGAGGCATGCTCGTTCGACTGAATCGGAAGAAGACGAGACTGAGCTCTGCAGCGTCATGTGCTTCAGAAGGGCCATCAGGTAGAAGCAAATGCCTAAGGGGTTCAAGCTCCCGTCGAAGAACCCAAAATTTGACGGCATGTAGGACCCGAAGATCTAGTTGGAGGACCACATCCCGTTAGGCTACATGGCGGGAGTCGAAGCACGACCATGCAATTCCTGCAGCTACAGCTGCAGGGCACTGCTCGCGCATGGCTCAACAACCTCCCGCGCGGATCCATTCGCAGCTAGGAAGAGCTGGTCTACAGCTTTGTGCACAACTTCAAGGGCACATACAAAAGGCCCGCATCAATCGAGGAATTGAGAAGCTGCCAGCAAAGATCTGGCGAGTCGCTGTGCTCATACATCTAGAGGTGGTCCATCATTAAGAACTCCACAGAAAACATCTCGGAGGACCGTGCAATCGACGCATTCAATGGCGGCGTTCATCGTATAGAGCTCAGGGAGGAGCTGGGCCGCTCAAAGCCCAAAACAATTGACCGCCTGATGGAAATCGTGAATCGGTGGGCTGACGGAGAAGACTCGGTAAAAAACCATACCTACTCCGACGACAACGACGACCTCGGGTGTAGACGCGACCGCCGAGGTAAACGTCAAATGCGCGTCTATGATGACCGCGATGAGGTCAACATGGTCGTAGCTGGCTACGCCGACAAACGCGACGACAACCGCAACAGTGGATATTGCAACGGTGGATACCGCCACAGTGGAAAAACCACATCGGTGTGGCAGCACCGCACTCGTTATGAGGCACCCGCAACATCTATCGAGGAAAAACTGTCCGGGCCATGCAACGTGCACTTCTACATTGAAAAGCACGACGACAAGAAGAAATCCAGCCACCTTCTCAAGGACTATCGCGAGTTCCTCAAACTCCACGAGGGCCTAGCTCGGATGAATCACGACGCGGTCAACATGGGCTATGGAGCCGCCCCAGGAGCTGTGGCACATGGAGCTCCTCCACCACCGCCCGGACCACCACCACCCGCGGTCGCGCCGGTCCAGCATCATGGAGGCGAGCCATACCCACGAGCCGTGGGCAACATGGGGATGATCCAAAAAGGGCGTCCCTCAAATCGCATGCAGAAGGCCATCACTCGCCAAGTCAATCTGGCGATAAACTCTCCACCCTCCACCACTAAGTATCTCAGCGGAAGTGACTCCTGCATCACCTTCGACAGGCACGATCACCCGCGCCAAGTTCCTCGTCTAGGCCACTGTCCCCTCATACTCGAGGCGCAGATCGGGGGCTTCGATATGAGTCGCGTCTTCATGGACGGCGGGAGCGGCATTAACCTCATGTTCGTGAGTACCTTGCGTGCGATGAGGATCCCTCTGACTTGTCTAGAAGTTTCAGACATGATGTTCCACGGCATCGTCCCAGGGAAGGTCATATATCCACTGGTCAAAATCAACCTCGACGTCATCTTCGGCACGCCGCGAAACTTTCGGCGAGAGCGCATTGACTTTGAGGTCGTCGACTGGCCCTCACAATACCACTGCATCCTTGGACTTGTCACGTTCGCTAGGTTCATGGCAGTGCCGCACTACGCCTACCTGCAGATGAAAATGCCAGGTCCAAACGGCGTAATCACAATCAATGGCAACTTCGAGAGGTCCGACAGCTGCGACAGGGAATTCAACAGAATCTCCCAGTTGTTCGGCATGCAGGAGGAACTCGCAACATTGAAGGAGTCGACAAACAACAGTCTGCCTCCCCTGAGCAGGACAAGTTCACCAGACCTGTCCTTCGACTCGTAGGTACACACGAAGAAAGGTCCACCCAACGAACCCGACCAAGATGGCCCTCATCGCCAACAACTTGAGTTCCGCATAGGAACTCACGCTTGTCGAATTCCTCTATGAGAACTGAGAGATCTTCGCCTGGTGTCCAGCGGACATGCTAGGAGTTCCCAGGGAATTCGCCGAGCACTCACGCAACGTGAATCCAGATGAAAGGCCAGTCAAGAAGACAATCAGGCGACTGTCTGAACCAAGAGCAAAGGCAGTCGGAATGGAGGTCAACAGACTCCTCGACGCAAAATTCATACGCGAGACCAAGGAAAGCATTTGGCTCCCTAAAACAGTGCTTGTGCCTAAAAAATACATGGATATCCTGCGGATGTGCGTGGACTTCACCTCTTTGAATAAGCACTGTCCAAGGGATCACTTCCAGCTACCGAGAATCGACCAAATCATCGACTCCACCGCGGGGTGTGAGTGCCTCTGCTTCCTCGATGCCTACTCAGGCTACAATCAGATTCGAATGAAGGAGGAAGATCAAGAGAAAACGGCGTTTACAACGCCCCTTGGTGTATTCTGCGACAACACAATGCCCTTCGGGCTAAAAACGCAGGAGCCACCTATCGGCAGTGCATGCAGGCTTGCCTCAGGAATCAACTTGGTCGCAATATCCAAGTCTACATTGACGACATTGTCATCAAAACCAAAGAGGAATCCTCACTAATCGACGATCTACGCGAGACATTTGCTAACCTCGACTGCTACCGGATCAAGCTCAATCCGGACAAATGCGCCTTCGGCGTGCCATCTAGGAAGTTACTCGGGTACCTCATCTCTGCGAGAGGGATCGAGGCAAACCCAAAGAAAATAAAGGCCATGCTGGGCATGGAGAAGCCGAAGAACGTAAAAGGCATTGATACGTTGCTAACGTATCCATAATTATTGATGTTCCATGCTTGGTTTTTATCTACTTTCTTATGTTTTGTCCATACTTTGGAGTATTTTTTATACAATTTCTTGGATTAACCTATTAACAAGATGCCATAGTGCCAGTTGCTTGTTTTCTGCTGTTTTTGGTTCCAGGAAAGTCAGAAAATGAATATTCTCGGAATTGGACAGGACAAAAGCCAAAGTTAGTTTTTTCACAGAGGGGGACACAGAGCCAGAATACAAGACGGAGAGGGGCCAGGGGCCAGCCACACCACCTGGCCACGCGACCAGGCCTAGCCCATGCCAGGGGGTGGTCTGGCCGCCTAGGGCACCCCCTCGGCCTCCCCTTTCACCTATATATCACCTTCGATATAGAAACCCTAAGTACCTAATCAAAATTACACGAAAGAGTCTGTAGCCGCCGTCATCTCCATCCCTAGATCAGGAGGGATCGGAAGCTCTTCCCGGCACCCTACCAGAGGGGAGAATTCACCCTGGAGGCCTTCTTCATCACCATGCAAGCCTCTGGTGTGATGCGTGAGTAGTTCATCCTTGGACTACGGGTCCTTGTAGTAGCTAGATGGTTGGTTCTTCTCCTTTGTGCTACCATGTCTAGATCTTGTGAGCTCCGTTCATGATCAAGATCATCTATTTGTAATCCTACATGTTGTGTTTGCGGGGATCCGATGGATATTGAGATGCTATTTCAGATTGATTATTGATTCTATCATGTCTTTGTTATTTGTGATCTTGCATGTTTTCCGTTGTTAGTAGCTATCTTGGCCAAGTAGATGCTAGAAACTCCAAGAGTTAGTATTTATTCTCGATAGTGGGTTCATGCCTCTAGTAATCTGGGGAAGTGACAGAAATCTCTAAGGTACTAGATGCGTTGTTGCTACTAGGGAGAAAACAGCAATCCTTTGTTCATAGAACAATCGTATTGTTTACTTTACACGAAATGCGTAATGCAATTATCTGTTGCTTGCAACTTAATACTAGAGGGGGTTTGGATGATAACCTGAAGGTGGATTATTAGTCATAGATGCAGTTGGATTACGGTCTATGTATAATGTTGTAATGCCCAATCAAATCTCAAAGGAGTCAAGATGAGTAGTATATGCTTGTATGCTTTCTCAATGTTTGTCAATTGCCCCGCTATAATTTGTTCACCCAACATGTCATCTATCTTAAGGAGAACCACCAGTAGTGAACTATGGACCCCGGTCCTTTCTTTTACCATCAATCTACAACTACTTACTGCTTTATGTTTACTTTCTGCAAGCTTTTACTTTCTTCTACACAATACGTTTAATCCTTTGTTTTCAGCAAAACCGGTGAGATTGACAACCTCACTGTAAGTTGGGGGCAAAGTTTGTGGTTGTGTTGTGCAGGTTTCCACGTTGCTGCTAGCACCGGTAGTGCGCCCTACCAAAGGCCAGCTAACAACACCTTGGAGGTGTTTCCTTGCTCCTACTGGTTCGATAACCTTGGTTTCATAACTGAGGGAAAACTTGCTGCTGTGCTCATCATACCTTCCTCTTGGGGTTCCCCAGCAAGCTCGATATATTTTGGGCCATCAGGCGTCCAGCAGCTGGCTGGGCGAATCGCGGTGCTCAGTCAATTCATCAGTCGAATGGGCGAAAAGGCACTACACTTCTACCAACTTCTCCGCAAAGCTGACAAGTTTGAGTGGACAGACGAAGCGCAAGAAGTATTCAAAGATCTCAAGTGCCTACTATCCACCTCGCTAGTACTGGTGACGCTTCGCAAAAAGGAACCACTACTGCTCTACCTCCCCGCCACCAACCAGGTGGTTAGCACGGTGCTCGTGGTGGAACGAGATGAAGAAAATAAAGTCCACGGGGTCCAGCGCCCAGTATACTACCTCAACGAGGTGCTCATGCCAACAAAGCAGTGGTACCCGCACTACCAGAAGCTAGCGTATGGCGTCTTCATGACAGCCAGGCGACTGTGCCACTACTTCCGAGAGCACCCAATCATGGTAGTAAACGACGCCCCACTCGGGCATATACTCAATAATCCTGACGCCACCAGACGAGTCACGCTCTGGGGAATCGAATTGTCTCCACGAGACATCACATATGAAAAGCGCGACACAATCAAGTCGCAAGTTCTCCCAGACTTTCCCGTGTACTGGATGGAGAACCAGCTCCCCGACAAGCCAGAGATGTCCTACCTTTGGACAATCCACTTTGACGGGTCCAAGCGAAAGGACGGAGCTGGCTTAGGTGTCATACTGACATTGCCCCAAGGAGACAAGATGAAATACATTCTGTGAATTCAGTTCACCGCCTCCAATAATGAAGCTGAGTACGAAGCCCTAATCCATAGGATGCAGATGGCGAAAGCCTGCGGCACCAAAAGACTCATCATCTACGGCGACTCCAAACTAGTGGTCAACCAAACGATGCACGAATGCGACACACTAAGCGACGACATGATCGACTATCGCGACCTCTACGACACACTCGAGGGAGACTTTGACGGCTGTGAGCTGCGACACGTGGGCGACGGAAGCAATGAAGAGGCGGATCTACTCGCCAATATTGGCTCCACCTGCGCTCCTGATGTCTACGCACTTCTATTCTTGTAGACAGTTGTCGGGCCTCCAAGTGTAGAGGTTTGTAGAACAACATCAAGTTTTCCCTTAAGTGGATCACCCAAGGTTTATCGAACTCAGGGAATTGGTCAAAGGTATCCCTCTCAAGCAACCCTGCAATTAAGATACAAGAAGTCTCTTGTATCCCCAACACACCCAATACACTTGTCAGGTGTATAGGTGCACTAGTTCGGCGAACAGATAGTGAAATACAAGTGGTATGGATATAAGAAAACGGTGCCATAAAATAGCTTGACGGCGTGGAAGAGACTAAAGACAAAAAGAGATGGAAGCAAGCAAACATGTAACAGATCTAATTGCAAACGGTGTTTCAATGTTTAGAAACAAGGCCTAGGGATCATACTTTCACTAGTGAACACTCTCATATAAATATCTTCTCTTTATGATACTACTCTTAACTACTCTCCGGTTGGACACTCTTATCCATGGTAGGGCTATAACGGCACACCTCAAAGTTCGCTTTCCCCATCTAGATAACCCCACACTGTCACCTTGAGCTCTAGATGGTTCCAACAAACACCACAATTTCATAGAAACATCCAACTCCAAATATAACTCATAACAAGTAATTGTAATCGCTAGCCTAAGTGCCACCATGGTGTGCATGCTGTCACTTTCACACACATGGGGAGAGCAGAGATATATTAAAGCACTTGAGTAGCAAGGTAGATCTACTTGATTACAAAGCTCATGATCACAATATGATCATGCATAGAGAGAGATATGAACACATAGCTACCGGTAGAACCCTTAGCCTCGAGAGAGAACTACTCCCTCCTCATCATGGGAATCAGCAATAGCGATGGAGATGGGGGTAGAAATTGATGGAGATGGCTCCAGGGGCACTTCCCCGTCCTAGTAGGGTGCTGGAACAAGACTTCCTGTCCCCCGAATCTCCCCTTCGGTGGTGGTGGCACTGCTGAACTTTTTGTGGCTGGAGGCTGGTCGATTTTAGGGTTTTTGCATCGGGGGCATCTTATAGGCGAAGAGGCAAGGTCGGTGGGTGGCCAGGGGGCCCACACCACCTAGTGGCGTGGCTAGGGCTAGCCCGCGCCACCATATGGTGTGCCCACCCTTGTGCCCTACTCCGTCTCTGCTTCGTGTTTCCGTGTTGCTCCGGGAAATATAGGCATATTGGCTTTTGTCCCATCCAATTCTGAGAATATTGATTTTCTGCCTTTTCTGGAACCAAAAACAGAAGAAAACAGGCAACTGGCACTATGGCATCTTGTTAATAGGTTAGTCCTAGAAAACATATAAAAATACCTCAAAGTGTTGACACAGCAAAGCAAAGTAGATACTAAACAAGCATGGAACATCAAAAATTATAGATACATTTGCAACGTATCAACATCCCCAAGCTTAAATCCTACTCGTCCTCGAGTAGGTAAGTGATAAAAAGAAAGAATAAATTTTGAGGTGACATGCACCATCATAAACTTGATCAAAGTGTTTGTAAAACATGGATGGCTGGGATCATAGTACTTCAACATAGCATGAAGGATAAAGTTTTAGCAATAAGACATAGCAACTATGTTGTAACATGAAAAGGCACAAACAAAAGATTCATGAATAACAATGCTTGCAACACGTTTGTTTGGTTCACATAAAGAAAACATAGTGAGAATGGCATTCCGCTTGTCCCACATAGAGTAGCAAAACATAAATGCATAGGACACCTTCAAAGTTTATAAAGGTGACAAGATACAAATAGTTTAAGAACAAGCAATATCAAAGTTATGCATCAATCAACAAGTCTTGGGACAATGCACATTAAACTTAGAATGGCCACTATGCTCTCTCAATAGGTGCATAAAGATAGAAGATGGAGACTCAACATAAAAGTAAAAGAAAGGCCTTCATAGAAGGAAGCAGGGATTCAAGTCTCATAAAGAGCTTCCAAATATTATGGTACTTATTAGCTTTCAGCTCTCATTTCCCCTATCATAAGAATCTTGAAGTGATTAAGGTTAAAGTGAACAAACTATGGAGTATATGCTTGATAAAGTATAAGTTGGAAATCTCATGTCCCTTGAATACGAGGGTCACTCCTCATGCTACTCAAGTTTAGTTACCGGTATGTTCTCGTCATAGTAAGTACATGTGTATCATAGAGAACCGCCAACGGGGTACCCCTTGCACGATGATACGGAAGAATCCCCATATCAAAATGAAAAGGAAAGCAGACAACGAGCATCTCATCAATCTTCTTATTTACCATGGGAAAATGGTGCCTTTTTCTCTCTTTCCTATATTCTCATATCTCTTTTTTTCTTTTTCTCTTTTTTTATCAATGTCTCCCTCTTTTTTTATAAGAAGAATGCTTCATAGACAGCTCATTATGGTTACGCTGCAGGTTTCCACCATGACAACATGGATTAGACCGGCGACCCAGGCGTTTCTCTAAGACACATACATAACTCCATGGACTTACAAGCTCCCCTTTCATTTCACACCGACGACATCCATAGACAAAAGAGCATGATATCAACTAGGTACAAAGTACAAGTGCAATGTTCAAAGCATTCCCCATGACAACATGGTTCTGCTAATCCCCAACATATAAGTGCAAGCATATACAACATAGACGACACAATGGTTCAAGTTTATTAAGGGCAAGAAAAAGTAAAGTGTGCCATCAAGTGTTCGTGAGAGCGTTAATCACTAGTTTTCTCATAACAAGTTTAATTCGGAAGGTAGATAAAAACATGAATATACTTGGAATAGAAAATGCTAATAGGTAGGTATGGTGGACTCTTTGGAATAACTTGGTTTTAGGAGTTGGATGCATGGGTGGAACTCATACTTGGTTATGGAGGCTAGCAAAAGTCTGGGAGCGACCAACTAAGAGATCAATAATGGCCATAATCATGCAGAGCGACAAAACATCATTGATCAAAGCATAAAGTGATATTACTAGTCAAAAACTAAAGGATCATAAAGGCTATGGTGACTTGGGATAGTCATAACATGGTGTGAGCATGCGCCAAGTCAACCCAAATAAAGCATTAAAGGAGAATGCCATAATACTATGCTTTAATATGATAAAACAACGCATGATTCTTCCAAGGCACATTAAGCAATGTCAATTGTTTATAACATGTCATGCTACAACAAAGATCACTAAGAATAAGGTCAAAGAAACATCTAGCATGACATGACAAAGCCTAGGCCACAGTCAAAAACAAGCTCCTTTTATACCACTATAAGCATGCACTTTACTACTCTTTTCCAACACCAATCGACTTATTTGAAACAACTCACAAAGATAATGATAAATAAAGATCAGTGATCTTGTCTCACAAATCCACAAAGAAGAACTAAAAAGTTCTAAGCTGAAAGTACAAGAAAACTAAGGCTAAACACATTTCTAGCAAAAGAGAACACTCACAAGACAATAAGAATGAAAACTAGAGTGTTCTAAACAATGAAAGCAGAGTGTGTCTCTCTCCAAAATAAGTGTTGGGATCCAACCAACTTATTGTAGCAAACCAAGCAAAATAAAACAAAAAACAAAAACAAATACGCTCCAAGAACAACACAACAGTGCATGAAACAATAAAACAAAGTGTTTAGAAAGACCTAAGATTTTTATTGATGAAGAAGGGGATGCCTTGGGCATCCCCGAGCTTTGATGCTTGTAATTCTTGAATATTTCTTCAGGTGACACGGGTAGCATCCCCAAGCTTGAGCTTTAGTCCATTCTTAATCTCATTAAATCATTCTTTCCTTAACACCTGAAATTTTTCTTTCATACAAAACTTCACACAATCTTTATTAACAACATTAGTGCACTCAAGATAATAAGTTTTTGGGTTCAGTTTGAACACCAATAAAACTTCCATTAAAACACAAGCTACTGTAGAACTTCCCTTGAAAAGCTCAATTCTCCAAAGAGAACCCAAAAAGGAATCAATAAGAAGCAAATGCAAATAATGGCAGAAATCTGTCAAAACAGACCAGCAGGTAAAAACCAATTTTTTCGAAGACCTTCTGTTGCTCAAATCGAAAAGTGTTGAACTAACGGAAGTTAGATAACAACCTGGGGCAGAAGAACGAAAAATAACAGCTCAGACCGAAGTACAGACATTTTACACGAATTTTTACGGCGAAGCACAAAAATCTGTTTCAGGACAGCAACTTTCCCAAGCATTACTTCTCTCTCATTAGAGGTTACACTTGGCACAAAAAGCAAATAAAAAGGATAAGGAGAGGTTATTACAGAGGTAATAACTTCCAAGACTCATCTAATTTTTTTGGGTTATCTAACAATAAGTACTTTTCTTTAACGCCTTTAAGTTAGGCATGATGGTTTGAGAAGATGCTCACATACGAAATATGAATTGAAGTAAAAGAAAGCATCAAGAAGCAAATTCAAAGCACATTTAAGTCTAACCCACTTCCTATGCATAGGAATCTTGTAAAGAAACAAGTCATGAAAGCACAAAGCAACAAGCATAGTAAAGCAAAACAAGTGCAACTTCAAGACTTTCAACATAAAGAGGAGAAACTTAATATTATTGAGATGCATACAACCATGTTTCCCTCTCTCATAATAACTTTCAGTAGCATCATAAATAAAATTAACAATATAACTATCACATAAAACATTCTTATCATGAGCAACATGCATATAATAATTATTACTCTCCACATAAGCATAGTCATTCTTATTAATTGTAGTGGGAGCAAATTCAACAAAATAGCTATCATTATTATTCTCATCACCATAATCATCAAATATAGGAGGCATATTGTAATCATAATTAATTTTCTCCTCAATAGTAGGTGGACTGAAAATATCATATTCATCATTGTAATCATCATATATTGGAGGTTTGGTATCACCTTAACCAATAGAATAGCTGTCTTCCAAAGCTGGGGAACTAAAAAGATCATTTTCGTAAAAACTAGCTTCACCAAACTTAGACTTTTCCATAGCATTAGCAATAATGGTGTCCAAAGAATTCATACTAACAACATTGCTATTCGCATGCAAATAAAGTTCCATAGGTTTTTTAATTTTCTCTTCAAACACTTCATGTCCTAACTCAAGATAGATACTATAAAGTTCTCCAATTTTGTTGTTGTTTTCCATTAAGCCTAACTAGTGAAAATAAAAACAAGAAACAAAAAGATATAATTGCAGAATCTAAAGGAAATAACTTCGAGCACTCACACACCAGCAACAGTACTAGATGATAGCTTAGTAGCCAAATGATGTGAGTACCTTTTACCTTACCTCCCCGGCAACGGCGCCAAGAAAATATCTTCTGGCGCGTGGTTGACGTGGGAGCTTCTTCTTCTTCAATCCCCGACAACGACGCTGGAGAGTGGCCACAGGGTGGCCACACCATGTGGTGGTGCGGGCTAGCCCTGGCCGCGCCACCAGGTGGTGTGGGCCCCATGGCCGCCCACCGACCTTGCCTCTTCGCCTATAAGATGCCTCCCGATGCAAAAACCCTAAAATCGACCAGCCTCTAGCCACGAAATGTTCCGCAGCACCGCCGCCACCGAAGGGGAGATTCGGGGGACAGAAAGTCTCTGTTCCGGCACCATGCCGGGACAGGGAAGTGCCCTCAGAGCCATCTCCATCAATCTCCACCACCATCTCCATCGCTGTTGCTGATTCCCATGATGAGGAGGGAGTAGTTCTCTCTCGAGGCTAAGGGTTCTACCAGTAGCTATGTGTTCATCTCTCTCTCTCTCTATGCATGATCATATTGTGATCATGAGCTTTGTAATCAAGTAGATCTACCTTTCTACTCAAGTGCTTTAAAAGATCTTTGCTCTCCCCATGTGTGTGAAAGTGACAACGTGCACACCATGGTGGCACTTAGGCTAGAGATTTCAAATACTTGTTATGAGTTATATTTGGAGTTAGATGTCTCTATGAAATTGTTGTGTTTGTTGGAACCATCTAGTACTCAAGGTGATTGTGTGGGGTTATCTAGATTGGAAAGCGAACTTTGAGGAGTGTTGTTATTGCCCTACCATGGATTAGATTGTCCAACCGGAGAGTAGTTAAGAGTAGTATCATAAAGAGAAGATATTTATATGAGAGTGTTCACTAGTGAAAGTATGATCCCCAGGCCTTGTTTCTAAGCATCGAAACACTGTTTGCAATTAGATTTGTTACATGTTTGCTTGCTTCCATCTTTATTTCAGTTTGCCTTTAGTCTTTTCCCACGTCAACCACACGCCAGTAAGCTATTTTCTGGCACCATTACCACTTATAATTATCCATACCACTTGTATTTCACTATGTCTTCGCGGAACTAGTGCTCCTATACACCTGACAAGTGTATTGGGTGTGTTGGGGACACAAGATACTTCTTGTATCTTGATTGCAGGGTTGCTTGAGAGGGGATACCTTTGACCACTTCCTCCCTGAGTTCGATAAACCTTGGGTGATCCACTTAAGGGAAAACTAGCTTCTGTTCTACAAACCTCTGCACTTGGAGGCCCAACAACTGTCTACAAGAATAGAAGTGTGTAGACATCAAAGCCCAAGGCTCCAGAGAAGAAAACAAGCACATCAACTGACTCGGGGGATATGCCACCTAACGAGCCAATGGCACTCAATGACCTGGAGCTTGATATAGGGCTCGAAGGACCAATGGGCGTCATGATGATCGAGCCATCTTGGACACAGCCCTACATCACCTATCTACTCAGCAAGAGGCTGCCAGATGATCCGACTGACGCGCGACACATCGCACGATGATCCAAAGCATTCACCCTCATCAACGGAGAACTATACAAGCGCAGCATCACGGGAGTACTTCAACGGTGCATCTCCAACGGGGACAGAAGGGCCGTCCTCCTCGACATCCACGAAGGCACTTGCGGGCACCATGCTGGAAGTCGCGCCCTCGTTGCCAAAGCTCTACGAGCTGGATTCTACTGGCCCAAGGCCATGCGCGACGCCAAGGACATCGTCTAGCGCTACAACGCTTGCCAGTGATTCACAGACAAACCTCACGCATCTGGCGCGGAACTTTGGCCAATACCATTGGCTTGGCCCTTCGCGCAATGGGGACTCGACATGGTCGGCAAGCTCCCAAAATCCTCGCGAGGAGGTTACGTCTCCCTCTTGGTTGTAGTCGACAAATTCACCAAGTGGATCGAGGCCATGCCGGTGACAAATCAATCAGGGGCCAGCGCTTTCAAGTTCTTCGAGTCCATTGTCTACTGCTTTGGAGTGCCACACAGCATCATCACGGACAATGGGACGAACTTCACCTCTAAGGAGTTCTAGGAATTCTAAGAAAACCTAGGAATCAACATAAGATACGCCTCAATGGCTCACCCGCAGACCAACGGTCAAGTCGAAAAGGCCAATGGCCTCGTCTACGGTGGAATTAAGAAGCGACTCCTTCGACCACTCGAACAAGCCGGTGGCTACTGGCCTGACGAACTGCAATCAGTTCTTTGGAGCCTGCGAACAACTCCAATCACCACCACGGGATACACTCCATTCTTCATGGTGCACGGTGCTGAAGTGGTGCACCTGCAGAAGTATGCTACAAAGCCCCACGGGTGGTCGCTTACAGCGAGCAGGAGTCAACTCTTGCACTCGAAGACTCCATCGACCTCCTTGACGAGGCACGGGAAATTGCAGCGGAGAGATCAACGATCTACAAGCAAATCCTCCGCAACTACTACAGCAGAAGGCTACGCCCTAGATCCTTCCTCAAAGAAGACCTGGTCCTGCAATTGAAGCAACAAGGGCATCTTAAGCTCGAGTCCCCTTGGGAAGGACCTTACATGATTACAGAAGTAATCCCAGGTGGCGCCTATCGCCTTAAAGATTTCGAGACAGGAGTCCCATACTCCAACCCCTGGAACGTCGCGCAGCTGCGTCACTTCTAACCCTAGTCGTTTTTACATTACAAATAAGGCTATTCAGCCAGGCTGCTTAGCCACACATTGTACCTCCTACTATTCTGCGAATAAATAAAGCTAAGTGCCCCAAAACTCCGTGTTTTCCTTATTTTCTTGCAATTTTATCACTCGGGGGCTGCGCCACCCTTTACACTTTCGTTCTACAAACAAATCGCAGTATCCCGAGTAGGTGACACAACATCAATCAAACCCTTGATAAACACCAACCCAGTTGCAACGCACATGACAGGTTGGCAATGTGCTGAGATAAACACAAGTCAGGCTAACGAAAAGGAATTGCAGAGTACACTACACTCGCAAAATATAAATGCTAGCAAGCTCTTCACATAGCAATGGGTATTAATTACACCCAACATAATCATACGAACTTTACAACACTTATACAATTATGTGCAGGATACAAATCATGCTACTGCTACAAAAAAGAACGTTCATTTGCTCCTCGAAGAAATCGACAATGTCCTCTGCTGGACGATCAACCGCTTGATAGTGCAGAACCATGTTCTAGGTCATACCTTCTGGCGGAGGTGGTGGCCCAGTGGCAACAGACGCAACATCTACATCCGGCCTATGCAATCGCACCAGCGATAGCGTAGCCTTAGCACCAGCTACTAACTGCTGCCACACGCACTCGCGGATTGCACTTAAATCTTGAAACTTCGCCAGAAGAGCCAACATGCTTGAAGGGATGGCGTCCAGCGGAAACATCGTTTGATAAATATCCCTAAGGCACGACTGCGCCTTCTTCAAATAATGAAGTACTCGAGAAGAACGATCCTGCAGGGTCGCAAGCGCAATCACACGATCGTGGTCCACCCAAAAGTACCCACTCGCCTGCAGTTGCTCCTGGTTCAGGTTATTCATTCAAATGGTAACCCGGTCCTTCTCATCCTACAGATGACAAGCGATGACAACTACACCAAGAAAATGGCAAAGTGTGAAGACAAGGCATCACCACGACTGACTAAAAGAAAAGATGAGAAGGCAGAAAGCTAACATTTGAACTGTTCATTCAACTGCGCCACTTCCTCCAAGAGATACTTCTCGCGGGCGGTGGCCTTCTCCTCCTTCGACTTCCACACATCCACGCTACCGCAGATGATGGGCGACTCGCGCTCCAACTGCTTAATGCGGTCACGCAATCGCGAAAGCAACGATAGTTCCTCCACCTTTGAACGCGGCTGCGCCGTGGTTTCATCGGTGGGAGGAGAGTCATGAGAACCACTCGACGTACCCTATCACAATCAAGCAAGAAGCAAATAAGGGACCAAGAATACATTGATAAAAGCATGAATGCATTCAAGCATAGCAAAGTCTCGACAGGGACACTCCCGCAAAAGCATAGTTTCAACAAAAGGAAACTACAACTATTACAGATTGGCAACTAAGGAGAAATCTTGTTCTTCGACTTGGACTTGGACTTCGGAGGCCTCATCGAATCCGTGGCAGCCTCTGATGCCACAGACTTTCCGGTGGTAGCCCCTGACGTCGTAGTTTTCACCGCCTTCTTCGCTCGTTGTAGCTCCGCAGAATATCTTGCGACTGTATCGATGAGCTGCGGCCCATACTTACCACAACCAGTAGCAAAGGGAGAAAACACTACCTATTGGCCATCTGTGTCGACATGCATCGCCTTGGAGATCACGGAGGGATCCAACTCCACGCCATGGGCCTACGCCATCGCGAGTGCCATGGTAGCACCGACAAACCACTAGGAGTTCTTGAAGTCCATGGGAATACCCCCAGCAAGGGATTCCAGCAGGTCCTCAAGGTTGTCAATCAGCTCAGCCTTGGGAGTTAAATCCTCACGGATGTGACTGAGCACACCCTTGGCCTTTGTCAACGTCCCCTGAAGGGAAACGCCTGCGGTCCTCGACTGCCACGGCACCAGCCAATGCATCTGCGCAGCGAAGGGACTAGGCATCGAAGCTCAAGCCGCCGCCATATGCATACATAAAGTGTTAGCACAGCAATATGACATCAAGCAAGGAGCAATGCAAATCCAGCTAAAAAAAATACCGGAGAGGGACTTGGCAACCGAGAAAAGTTGTTCTTCGAACAACTTCTCCCTCTCAGCAGTGGAAGCACGCAAATCCTCTTCACGCTTTCGCGACTCCTCTAGAGCTGCGACTGTTTCGTCGCAATTCTTTGCCACTGTGGCAAGCGCCTTCTCGAGGGAAGCAACACGACGAAGAAGTTCATTGTGCTCGACTACAAAGCACAGGGTGTATCATCAATCAAATTTATAAATTTCACGAAGACAAAGACGAAGCCAAAACTAACCTTTGACAATACGGTGGTGATTGTCCAGCAGAGCATGTTGTCGACCCATGACAAGGACTTGCTCCGCCAAGCGAGCAGCTTCCTTCACAATGAGCTGCATCAAAAGGAAAACAAAGGTTCAGCGGCAGCACACAATTATAAATTCGACTGCCAAAACAGCAAAAAGGACGCTTACGTGATCCTCCAGGGACTCCGAAGATGACTGTCACGCAGTTGTCCGGGCAACCATCTGGTGTTCCCCAGCATGCGGGGAACTCGAAGAATTGTGACTGGAGTGGGCCACCACTAGAGGAGAAGGAGACCGCTCGGCCACCTCCTCGGCCTTGGAGTCTGCGACTCCGGACTCTTTCACAAATTGGACATCCTCAGAAGATGACGATACCGCTTGACTACAAAACACATCCAACAAAAACTTCAGAAAAAGCAACTCCAAAAAGAAAGCAAGACACATTCGTGAAGGAAATACTCACCTATTAAATTTATCAAGGTCGAAGGATTCCTCCGACGACTCCTTCGGAAGTCGCAGCTTCTTCTGAGCGGGAGGAGCCACTGCACGGAAAGGAATGGCAGGGATGGGCTCCTCTACAATAGTAGCAGGAGAATCATCTGCAACTTCATAGTACAGTTCTACCTCAGGAGGAGGGTTAGAGGTGTCGAAAGGAGGCATGACTGGTTCACCCAGGAGATCCTCCTTGGCGGTATATTTGGTCACCAATCGCAACCTCTTGTCTACCTCACCTGCAGAAATGCCATCGACAGATATGCGAGTGACATTGCTCGCACCAGCCCAGCAGTACATTGGGTGGACTCTGGCCTACAGAGGCTGGACACGGCGGCGCAATCACATGCGAATGAGAGCGGCGCCACCCTCTTCCTTGCCTATGTGGCTTTCGAGGTCGTAGACACGCTTATACAGCACCTCCGTTTCCTCGGACTCGCCAGGCATCATGACATTCTTCCAGGAGTGCCTCCTCTTGCAAGTCGCCGCGGGATCGAAGGGCGCGACTCCGTAGTGCTCTCCGTCGGCCTTCTGGTCGCGGATGTAGAACCACTTGTCTCCCCACCCTTGGACAGATGCGTTGAGCTTGATGTCGAAGTAGACGGCAGAGGAGTCGACATGGATTCTGCAGAATCCTACATCGTAGACTACTAAATCAGATGCCGACTGACATTTTAGCTTAAAAAGCCTTTCGAAGAGGCCAAAGTGTGGCTCGATTCCGAGCCAGCACTCGCAAAGCGTGATGAAGCAAAGATGTGGAGAATGGAATTTGGGGACAGCTGGTGCAACTAGAGACCATAGAAACAAAGGATACCCCTAAAGAAAGGATGCAGGGGAGAGAGAGACCTCGGATGATGAACGCAAGGAACATCACCCGGAAACCCGGAGGAGGACAAGGAATTACCTCGTCGCCGGGCACTCGAGAGTCATCTTCCGCGGGTGGAAGAACTCCATCTTGACAATGAAGATGCAGCTCGGAAGGCTTGATGATGGATGCTCGCCAGGCGCCGTTGGTGATGCGGGTGCCCGCACCCTTCTTCTTCCCAGCGCCGGCGGCGCTGGTGCCCACGGTGGTAGTACCGCCCTTCTTCTTGGTGGCAGCAATGGTGGCCGCAGATCTAGCGGCGGTGCCTCCCTTCTTCTTACCCATCTTTGGATGGTGGTGCAAACGGAGAAAGTAACTGGGGAAGACACGGAGCTGGTCCAGTGCTGCAAAGAGGAAGCACGCAAGGAAGCAGAGAGAGCAGCAATGGCGAAGGAGGCACGAGCAAGAAGAGAGATTGGGAAAATTACCGGAGTTGCGCTGCTACTTAACCTCCTCGCGGATCCCATCCAATGGCCAGCAGAAACCCTACTAGATGCGTGGCGCACATCGCCATCGACACGTGGCGAAGCTGAAACATGAATCGTCCCCCACTATTCCCATTACGTGCGGAAATCGAGGAGACGCAGTTAAAACAGAAGATTACGCACGCCCAGTCAAATCGAAGCCAGAAAGTGGGACCCATCGCTCGTCACGTCCCGTCAAAGCCACTCACGTAGGCAACTGAGGTCATCACATCGTCAACACTGATGTCATGGATTCCAGTAGCAGAATATTTTGACTACTTTAGTCCTTCCTCGAGTCTTCGACTGAACCAAGAACTCGGGGGCTACTCCTAACAGGAGCGCTCGCCGCGCACCCGAAAGAATTTTATGCAGGAGTATGAACATTCAAGACAAACCCATCACTCGAATTAACGATTCGATTGTGAATTACGGGTTACTCCCATAGGGAGCACCATAAGCATACTTGACTGAAACAAGCAACCAAATACGACAGCAGTCTCAAATGTTTTTAGTCCCCACTCGAGTCTACGACTCGAATAGGCACTCGGGGGCTACTCCCATAGGGAGTGCTGGTCGTGCACCCTATGATTATTTTTCCTGGGCCACCCGAATCATTTCTGCGATGACAAAAAATTCGGATGCCGTGCTTACAGCGTGAAGATAAGACCTGAATAAGGCCTGTCAACGCATCTGCTATGCTCTACCAGAAACATATCCGTGCCTGCAGGTACGATGAACATGCCTTGACGGATGCGTCGAGTGCTCACACTTATACACTGGAATTCAACTCTTGTAAGACCTCCGTAGCCTGAGTCGAATTACGCTAGCACTTTTCCGAATTTGAGTCCGGGGACTCGAGTTTGAGTAGATTGCGTTGTTTTTCCCTAAGGCAGTTAACTGATACCGATACATCGGATAAATCAGGCACGTATATCAACAATCCCTATAACACAAAAAGAACACTAAAAAAATGCTAAGTCATGCACTCGAAAGACTTCATAAAGTCCCCAGTCGAATCTACGATTCCACTGGACACTCGGGTGCTACTGACATGGGTATACCCTATAGGTACTCGAGTTTGGTATATACGGCCCAGATACGGTAGAAGCCCACGGTGTTGCGAAGGCCCAATGCAGAATTCGGGTGACCCATGGACTCTTCGATTGCTTGTGAGACAAGAAGAAGCTTAAGATAGAAAGTTCAAAGGGTGAACCCTAATTGTAACCGACTCGACCTGCAACCCGAGACCTAGCCTATCTATATAAAGGCTAGGAGGGGGCGGCGAGGAGGACAATCACAACCCTAGTTTCCACAACTCTTGCCAGATTGCATCTGTGCGCCCCTGTAATCTTTGATTCCTTCGGTAATTCCAAGAGCAGACAAGCAGGAGTAGGGACCTCTACGAGGCCTGAACCTGGGTAAACCTTGCGTCCATGTGTGCTTGTTTGCTAGCCGATTGATGCCTCCAGTGCTCCCTCCTTCTCCAAAACCCAAGTCCCTAACAATGGGCATTGACGAGCTGAACCCTCGTCACCTTCCATACGGACTACGGATGCAGTATAGTATCTTTTTCCCTAGAAGACCTATGTTTAATCGAAAATTGGGAAACAATTGCGGTAGTTTTAGGATCATCTACAATAGTTGTTAGTTTGCTTCATTCTTTGTTTACTAGAAGATTCTTCGGCCCCGTCAACCGCGATCTACAACTCTGCAACAACAGAGATTCGCCAGCTCTTCGGTGCGTTTGACTTCACCGTTAATTGCTGAAGACTTCCCATAAAAGAGTGATTTCCTGCACATCACAATTTAAAACAAGGATTTGCACCTCTTTGTAATAATTATTCATTAGTGAAAAGGCTATAGAGATATTTCATAATATTTTTGACTTAATATACGATTTAAACACGGATAAAGATGGCTATTTTCATAGCCATCAACATCCCAAAGCTTAAACCTTGATCGTCCTAGAGCAAGAAACCAAAAAACATAAGGAACTCAGTGTTTAAAATGAAACAACGAGAAAGAAAATTCACTTACAATAGGTAGTCTCATGCCTCCATCACTTTTTTGTATGAAAACTTAGCATAGAAAGAGTAGTGGCAAGAGTATCATACAATTTTTTTTAAATCAATACAATCACAATAAATGTTTTATAATCATGAATAACTAGATGTGAAGCAATTATTCCAATTCCTCTAGTTAACTCACAGCTTGCCAAGGTGAAAGAGAATGGAGACCCCATGTGTGGTTTTCATAATTAATGACAATCCCTATGGACTAATGTCTGTATTGAGTTATATTTAATGATATGTCCATAGGAAATGCTTGAGCCATGGTGGTCTCAATGTTGAAAGAATATATCAATTGATGTCCAAGATGTTGAAGAATTGGTCCAAAGATTGGTCATGAGAGAGTTGAGCCTATAGAAAATGTGTCTTGAAGAACAAGATGGAGTGATATGTCATGTGTACCTTCAGGACACCAACATAATAAAGAATGAATAAATGAAGTGCAAGTTTAAGATGATCCATCTTGAAGAGATAATATGCTTTAAGCTTGCCATCCTTATGTTGATCATGGATATGTGAATATATGCCTAAAATAGAGGCTCTCCCATAGTGGAGTATGGAGGAGAAAATTCCAAGTCTTCACCAAGCTAGCGTAATCAAGAAAGGTGTTCCACCTTGAGGTGTACAAGATCGTCATCATCAAGCTCATGTGCAATATGAACAAGGCAACTGTATGTCCTTGAAAGGGTATATTTATTACTGATCTCATGGTGTTAGTTGGGGAGACCAGTTTATAGGATAGATAACTATATTATCAACAGGGGCTCTCAAGTGAGTGACTTGATCATATCTTTTGTAGAGGGCTCAAACCTTTGCATACTTCACATCATATTTCTTGGTTCATATTTGGTTATTATCCATAAGAGGATTTATAGCTTGTGTTAATCTCCATGACAAGCTCAAGTTCATCAAAAATGGATTTCATGTGTATTCTCTATAGCGTTTTCGATGTTGGGGGTTTTACCGAGTTGTCTTTTTTAGATAGATTAAAGCTTTCATCATTTGGTTATATAATCACTTTCTATACTATGATGGTTCCTTGCATGATCTTTTATAGCTTGTTACTACCTTTTAAATGAGCCCAAGATCATCAAAATCGGAATCCGGATGTGTCGTTGTGGTGTCACAGCAGATGCCATGTATAGGCTAAAGGTGGGGACTAATACTCGCTAGGGGAATCCAGGGAGGGATAGTGAAGTGATTCTCCACACAAGAGCTTGTATTGATTTACTTCCAAGGTTACAAGTGCTCCTAGAGCTGTATTGGCGAGAGGAGGAAGAAGGAGCTCTCTTACTCTCACCCATAGATCACACCTGAAACCCTAGCCCCAAAACTGAATCGTAGACAGACCAACCCCCTCAATAGAAGCCCTAGCCCCCCTTTTATAGGGGAGGCTCGGTTCCTGCCTAGGGCATACGTGGAGGCATATTCCTAAGAATATGCCTCCTCCCAAAGTGGTAAGCCGACCGGGGTGCTTTTTCCCCCGCGTCACACATGCTTTAGCTACGTGAGCCTCTGACGGCGCCCTCGTCAGCCGACACGGGCGTCGTCACGCTTGTCGGCCACGCCCCGGTGGTCCTGTCCTTGCTCGCTTCGCTCAGGCAGTGCGTGCTGGGGCTCCTTTTGACCAGCGAGATTCCTTCCTTCTCCTAGAAGCTTGCTATGACCCGGATGATGGTTCATCTGGCCACACCCGTTCCTGCATACAGGTAAAGCATTCACTTCTGACTTACTGCTTAAGTCGGATGAGACCTAGTTAGGCGAACGCCCCCAGGTCCGGATTACCCCGTGATTCGGCCTGCCTTGAGGTGACCCGACCAGCATCTGCTTTGGCCTTGCCGAACCTCGGCTAACTCGGCCTTTATACCCCGGCGTGACCCTACCCGGGGGTATCCCCCCAACAGGATGCAAAAGTTATGATTGTTTCAGTTTTGTTGTTTCTCCCAGTTTTTAGGAGGGGAGGATTATCCAACACATATATCAAAATATCCAGCCCAAATATCCAGCCCCGGCATAGAGGATTACACACCAAAGTCCTTAGCCATATTTTGTCCTCGGCGAATCCAAAATATTTGGAGGGCGGATTATCTAGCCTAGGAAGTTCCGAATGGTCATATTTCGTTAGGGAGGGCTATTAAATAGACCCCTTATTCCTCCTTGGGATAGTTGGTTGCATTCTCTCTCCTCCATTGTTTTGACCTTCAATAGCTTGCACTTCCTCTTTATCCCTCCCATACTTCTTGAATCTCTTTGAGGGATTTGAAAGAGGAGATCTAGATATACAACTCCACCAATCAATCTCTCATGTAAGTGAGGGAAACATCTTGGGATCTTGATCTTGGAGTCTTTTGTGTATTTCCTCCATTTTTCTTCCTCTCTTATTCCCAGTAGCTTTTCTAGCTTTGGTGGAATTTGGGATAGAAGGACTTGAGCACTTCTTGTGTTCTTTCCATTGCATTTGGTGCATCAGCTTGAGTTCTCGGTGTGGATTCAATTGGGTGAAAGGTGAGAAGCTTTTTACTCTTGGGTTCTTGGAACCCTAGATGGTTTAGTTGTTTTGCAGGTTTGTGGTGATACTTGGGAGCCTCCAATTCAGTTTTGGATGCATGCCTCGAGCTTGTTGTAAAGGAGTCAGTTCCGCCTCGAAGGGTACCGATAGTCAAAAAGGCAATCAGGCCATTATGGCGAGGTTCACATGATAAAAAGGTGAGGCCTTTCGTGGCATGGTGGTCTTAGTATCACCAACCCCTCCAACTAGATGTACTCCCTTGAAGGGAGGAACTCGGTAATCCATCATTGTCTCCGAGTGCCTCGGTAATCTCTATACCAGATCTATTTACTTATGCACTTTACTTTGTGATAGCCTTCAAGCTTGGATTCATATATCTTGCTATCACATAGTTGCTTGTCTTGCTTAGCATAAGTTGTTGATGCACATAGGTGAACCGTAATTTATACAGGTTTTGGGCTTAAAAAAATAAACCCTAGTTTTATTCTGCCTTTGTTAAGCCCATATCATAAAAGTTTTAAACTGCCTATTCACCCCCTATAGGAGGCATATGTCTCCTTTCAATTGGTATTAGAGTCTGGTCTCTCATTTTAGGCTTCACCACCTTCACAGTAAATACGTCCCCTAAGGAATTAGTGCACGTTGACATTTTCATATTCTTTGGCACATATTATCATATTTGGAAAACTCGTATGCTTGATCATTTTCAGGCCATGGGCCCAAATTTGGAGAAATTGTAGATATAGCTTTTTATCCTCCAATGGATTTCAAAAATCATCTTCTAAGGATTAGAAAAACTTATATCTAGATGATCAAGATTATAATGTGCTTGTTAATGCTTTGATCAATGTAGTTACTTCTTCAATCATACCTTTTTGGATCTCTCATGAGTGATGGACAAAACTTCAAGATAAATATGATGTGTACAATATTATTATGGATGATTGTATTGCTTCCACTTATGGCCGTGCTGAGTTATCATCTTGTTCCACTTGACCAAAGTATGGCAATACACAAGGTAATGATATGGTGATTGGTGATAAAATTGCAATGTTGATAGTAAGCTTACTTTTGATGATACTTCATCTCTATCTCATTGCACTGCTTCATTTTTGGACTTAAACACTTCTAGTACTATATATGTTTTACATGCTCATGTTGATAGTCCTTGCATATCATGTGTAAATTGTTTGAATAAATCTCATGATAATATGCTTTCTAAGCCTTGTTGCCATGATAAAAATGCTTCTATTTCCTATATTTGTTGTGGGTCTAACAATGTAGATGAAACTAGTGATTCTATGGGTCAAGACAAGATCTTGAATGGAACTTCAAGTAATTCTTAAACATCATCATCTTCTCATACCCACCTATGCCTTATGGCTAAGGCTTCAAAGTCATGTCCTACTTTGGAACCCAATACCTCTTGTAATGATGAGGATGAGGATAATAAGTAAGAAGAGATTTATGTCGATTAATTACATGAAAAGGGTGAGATTGTTTATTGTGTTCTTATTAAGAATAATATTGCTTGCTCTAACTTCGTTGAAATCTTGGGTTTTGCTACTAAGAGAAAGGAACATATTGATATGTTATAAGATCAAGTTGAGGAGCATGAGAACACCATTTATAAAATGGGAGCCCTTGAGGATGAGTCTGCCAATGGTTATCAAGATCTAAGAGACGCTCTTGAAGAGGAACAAAGCACCAAGGAATTTCTTGAGGCTACTTTTGCTCTAGAGCTATCTAGAGTGAAGGAATCTCATGATAGAGATCTGGAGGTGGCAAATGATTTAAAAATTAAAAATGGTGAGCTTCAAGTTTGTTATACTAAACTTGTAGATTTTGAGCACCTCAAAAATGGCTCTAGGGTCATCAAGGGTGAGCTCATCAAACTCATCGAGTCATGTGAGCAACTTAAAGCTTCATACTCAAAAGAGCTTTCCAAGTTTACCTCACCTCTTGCTAATTATAATGATGCTTGTGCTACTAACTCAATTTCTTGTGAAGCATCTATTTTGGAGGAGAATGTTGAACTAAGGGCTCAACTTGATTTGCTAACTAGAAAGTATGGGATCATGGAATAAATTCATGGTAAGATATCAAGCTCACATGGGGATCTTCTAGCCTCTCATGATAGCCTAAAATTAGGTCATGAGGCTATTATGTAAAAGGTAACATCTTGTGAGCCCCGTGTGGACATTAACACCTCTTCTAAAAATGCCATCCATGTGCTAGTCCTAGTAATTCATCATCTCATATTATTGCTACATATTGTGATGAATTACATTCCTTGCCTTGTTGCTCTAACAATGAAGCTTCTACTTACTCTAGTATTTGTGTTGATACTAACCTTTTAAAGGAAATCAAAGAGTTCAAGGCCCAAGTATCTTCTTTGAAGAGGGACTTGAAAAAGGGTCATGAAGGGAAGGACACACTCAACATGATCTTGAGTGTGCAAAATCCTCCAATGACAAGAGTGGACTTGGATTCAACCCAATGTCAAGAACAAGTCCACTAACAAGAATAAGTTCAAGAGAAACAAGAATAAGGGACAAGAACAAGTCAAGAGTTTGGCCAACACTGTTTGCTTAAAGTGCAAAATTAAGGGCATCATGTTAGATCTTTCCCTTTAAAGAAGAATCCTATTGGTGAGAAGAAAAAAGGGAAGTGTAACACTCCATCCACTAGCCCCAGGGGTGTCACTCCTGGTAGGTTACTAGGATCTCTAGAGTGGACCCACAGACCAACACTTGTCTTTTATCCGCACTTTGTCCTCACTCGTGCGCACCTGAGAACAACTTCCCGGTCGGTCACCCATACTTAAATGGCTCCAGGCCAATCACGCTTAACCTTAGTGTTCTTTTTAGATGAGCTTCCAGAAAATAAATTGCAACTTGTTGGTATGAGTATCCTATCAATCCTATTAAGCCATACGTCAGGATCTCACATACATGCACCCTTAAAAGATCGATGCCCTCGTCGATCAACCACAAGCTAGGAACATCCCCTCTTAGCACACGTTTGTGCGTCTAGTGCTAGAACATGTTCCATGCTGTGTCCACTCTGGTTCACACGTGCCATCCTCCACATGTCCATGCCATTCACCCGCACACACCCGTGTAACTGCGAGGATCGGATCCAATACCACTTGTAACACCCCGTCCAACAGGTCTTGGGTGTCACTCCTGGCAGCTTACTAGGATCTCTAGACTGGCCCCACAGACCAACACTTGTCGTTTCTGTGCACTTTGTCCTCACTCTTGTGCAACCGGGAACAACTTACTAGTCGGTCACCCATCCTTAAATCGCTCAAGGCCTAGCACGCTTGATGGCTATGAAAATAGCGATCTTTCTCCGTGGTTAAACTTTTTTTTAGTCAAGTAATTGACCAAGAATCTCTCTAGCCTTTCTACTAATGACTAATTATTGCAAAGATGTGTAATCCATTGATTTGAATTGTGTTATGCAGGAAATCATGCTTTTAAGGCGAAATTAGGAGCCAATAATGAAGATTTTTAGGAAGCCTACATGGTCAAGCAATCTAGGGTAAAAACCAGTCGACAGAGGCCTGAACGACCACTGGTACGGGAAAGGCCTGCCTATACCATGTGGCATTGGCTTCGTCTCATCAAACCCTACGACTTTTGTGACGGCACCTATATATTTTGAGGTCCCAGCCACCACGCAGGAGGACACCATTCTTAGGTTGCATCATAAAACCATCAATGGAGATCCACCACCATAGTTCATCCTCTCCATAGCCATACCCATTAGCTTGTACTTGAGATCTCCTTGTGATTCAGCGACCACTGTAAGAATATTTGATTTTAATCTAAGTATTTTGCAAATGTTTTCTATCATTGATCTTACATTGATATCAGGATGTGTTGCCCACAAATTTTATCTTTGTTAAATCATTACACATGAATATGTGTATTACTATCTTTATCCCATATGATGTGTAGCTGTAGGTGAATCTTCAACCCTGGCCTATCTCCATCCATTGAAACAACCCAGGATTCCAAGTAAACTATAAAGGTCTGGTGAACGAAGGTAAAACAAAGAAACAAGTCTTGTAGACGCGCCTTATTATTTTTCTTTTAGCATTATTTCCAAATGATTTGATTAAAACTATGTCTACTAAGGAAAAGCAACTATACTGCATCCATAAATCCGGATTGAAGGTATCAACCCTTTTTCTGGCACCATTGCCGGGGAAGCAATTCGCTATCCTAGTGAGGTCACTAGAGACCTTGTTTCTAGTTTTATTTTTGTTTGTAGTTTATTTCTTGTTATTAGATTACTTTTGTTATCTATTTAAAATCCAAAAATAGTTACTTGTTTATTTGTTTCTCTCATATCCAAAACACCAGAAAGAAAAAGAGCCATGGCTTAAAAGAAACTTGGGGAGTATGCTATTCCCACTAATGAATTTATTCATGCACCTATTACTCAGCCCGCTATTGATGCAGAAAATTATGAAATTAAGCCTAACCTTTTGAGTTTGGTTCAACCGAATCAATTTGGAGGCTCAGAGGACTCATGTTTGCACCTAAATACTTTTACCGAGATTTGCGACATGATGTGCATAAAAGATGTTGACCCAAATGCGGTTAAATTACGTTTTCCTTTCTCTCTAAGAGGAAAGGTTAAGGACTGGTTGCTAACTTTTCCTAAAGGCACTATTAAATCTTAGGAGGAATGCACTAATCTTTTATGACTAAAATTTTCCCTCCAGCTAAGACTATGCAGCTAAGGTCTAACATTACAAGCTTTAGACAAAAAGACCACAAGCCACTAGCGCTTGCTTGGGAAAGGATGAAATAAGCCGTAATCAACTTTCCTAGTCATGGGATGGAAGAATGGCTTATATCACATTTATTTTATAATGGTCATAACTAAATGTCTAAGTCTATTCTAGATACCACAACAGGAGGAACCATCAGGGGAAAGTAAGTGAGTGTTGCAAACAAATTACTTGATGATATGCAAAACAACCATGACCAATGGTATGTATAAAGATCCTCAAAAAGGGCAAATTCCATCACCGAGGAACATAATGAAGAGCTTACGACAAAGGTAGATGACTTACTTAATATTGTGAAGGGTAAGGAAGATACCCAAATTAATGCTATCACTACCAACGCTAATGAAGTTAATTTTTTAGCTCGTAATCCTTATAATCCTACTTGGAAGAGTCAAAACTTTGGCTTAAACTTTCAAAAGCAATATTCTAATCCTACATGTGCTCCTTATAATAACAATTATGATAGTGGAGCAAATTATGGCAATCTCTCTCTTGAAAATACTATTATAACATTCACACAAGCTCAAGCGAGGAAAATAATATACTTATTAAAATCACGGAGAACCATGAGACTAGTATTGGAAAATTGTCTAACTAGACCATTGCCATTAGAAATGATGTGTAGACTCTACAAGAAAAAACCAAGACCGTGCAGGCACATTTGGGCAAAGTAGCTGAGAGCAAGCTCTCATACTTCAAAAATTCGTTGGAAAGCCCGTGCCAAACCCGGTAGAAGACCTCAAGATGATGAGGGCAGAACATAAAGATGAGAAGCTTGAAGAGCTAGATTATAGCAATGCGCCATCACTGGATTATACCGTGGAAGATTTGTTGAAGATGATCACCGTCAAGAATCCTGGTATAGAACAAGGTAACGATGCTACATACCAACAATTTATAAAAGAAATAGCATCTAAAGTTTGTGAACTAGAATTGGAGTATAAGAAACTAGCTGATAAGCTTCCAGCTAAGCTAGATGATATTTTTGAGCCCAGTATTAAAATTAAAATTAGCGTTAATGAGATAGCTACTCTTTGTGATCTTGGTGCAAGCATCTCAACAAAGAGCTTAATTGATAAGTTAAACTTGGGGCCATTTACAACTACTTAAATGAGTCTCCTATCGGAAACTCCCGTCAGGCAGAAGCGAATGCCTGAGGGGTTCAAACTCCCGTCGAAGAACACAAAATTTGACGACCTGCGGGACCAGAAAATCTAGTTGGAGGACCACATCTCCTCCACCAGGCTGCACGGTGGGAGTCGAAGCACAGCCATGCAAGACTACAGATGCAGCTGCAGGGCGCCGCTCATGCATGGCTCGACAACCTCCCACACAGATCCATTCGCAGCTAGGAAGAGCTGGTCTACAGTTTCGTGTGCAACTTCAAGGGCACTTACAAAAGGCCCGCATCAATCGAAGAACTGAGAAGCTACCAGCAAAGGTCTGGCGAGTCACTGTGCTCATACATCCAGAGTTGGTCCATCATCAAGAACTCCGCAAAAAACATCTCGGAGGACCGACGCATTGAACGGTGGCGTTCACCACATAGAGCTCAGGGAGGAGCTGGGTCACTCGAAGCCCAAAACAATAGACCACCTAACGGAGAAGATTCGGTGAAACATCACACCTACTCCGACGACGACAACGACCTTGGGTGCAGACAAGACCGCCAAGGAAAACGTCAAATGCGCGTCAATGAGGACCGCAACAAAGTCAATATGGTCACAACCGGCTACGCCGACAAACGCGATGATAACCGCAACAACGGATATCGCAGCGGTGGATACCGCAACGGTGGGAAAACCACGCAAGTATGGCAACACCGCACTCGCGAAGAGGCACCCGCAACATCCATCCAGGACAAACTGTCCGGATCATGCAATGTGCACTTCTACATCGACAAGCATGACGGCAAGAAAAATCCAGCCACCTTCTCAAGGACTGCCGTGAGTTCCTCAAACTCCACGAGGGCCTGGCTCAGATGAATCGTGACGTGATCAACATGGGCTATGGAGCTGCGCTAGGCGCTGTGGCACATGGCGCTCTGCCACCACCGCCCGGGCCACCACCCCTTGCGGATGCGCTAGTCCAACATCATGGAGGTGAGCCATACACGCGAGTTGTGGGCAACATGGGGATGATTCAAAAAGGACGCCCCTCCAGTCGAATATAGAAGGCAATCACTCGCCAAGTAAATTTGGTGATAAACTCTCCACCTTCCACCACTGAGTACCTCAGTGGAAGCTACTCCTGCATCACCTTCGACAAGCACGACCACCCGCACCAAGTTCCTTGTCCAGGCCACTGCCCCCTCGTACTCGAGGCGTAGATCGGGGGCTTCGATATGAGTCACGCCTTCATGGACGGCGGGAGCGGCATCAACCTCATGTTCGCAAGTACCTTGCGTGTGATGAGGATCCCTCTGACTTTTCTGGAAGTTTCAGACATGATGTTCCATGACATTGTCCCAGGGAAGGGCATATATCCCCTGGGCAAAATCAACCTCGACGTCATCTTCGACACACCGCAAAACTTTCGGCGAGAGCACATCGACTTTGAAGTCGTCGACTAGACCTCACAATACCACTGCATCCTCGGACATGTCGCGTTCGCTAGGTTCATGGCAGTGCCACACTACGCCTACCTATAGATGAAAATGCCAGGTCCAAACGGCGTCATCACAATCGATGGAAGCTTCGAGAGGTCCGACATCTGCGACAAGGAATTCAACAAAATCTCCCAGTCCTTCGGCATGCAGGAGGAACTCGCAAGATTGAAGGAGTCGATAGACAACAGTCTGCCTCCCCTAAGTAGGTCAAGTTCACCCAACCTATCCTTAGACTCGTCGGTGCACACGAAGAAAGTCTAGGTCCACCCAATGGACCCGACCAAGAAGGCCCTCATCGCCAACAACTTGTGTTCCGCATAGGAACTCGCGCTCATCGAATTCCTCGCGAGCACTGGGAAATCTTTGTCTGGTGTCCAATGGACATGCCAGGAGTTCCTAGGGAATTCGCTGAGCACTCACTCAACGTGAATCTAGATGCAAGGCTAGTCAAGCAAACAATACGTCGACTGTCTGAACCAAGAGCAAAAGCAGTCGGAATGGAGATCAATAGACTCCCCAATGCAAACTTCATACACGAGATCAAGGAAAGCACCTGGCTCGCTAACACAGTGCTTGTGCCTAAAAAAGTCACGGATATCCTGTGGATGTGCGTGGACTTCACCTCCTTGAATAAGCATTGCCCAGAGGATCACTTCCCATTGCCACGAATCGACCAAATCATCGACTCCACCGCGGGATGTGAGCACCTCTGCTTCCTCGACGCATACTCAGGCTACAATCATATTTGAATGAAGGAGGAAGACCAGGAGAAAACAGTGTTTACAACGCCTTTTGGTGTGTTCTGCTACAACACGATGCCCTTCGGGCTAAAAAATGCAGGAG
Organism: Avena eriantha; assembly: GCA_910589775.1. Taxonomy (NCBI): domain Eukaryota; kingdom Viridiplantae; phylum Streptophyta; class Magnoliopsida; order Poales; family Poaceae; genus Avena; species Avena eriantha. Next base: position 541,951,060 of record OU342743.1, read on the forward strand.
CCACCTATCAGCGGTGCATGCAGGCTTGTCTCAAGAACGAACTTGGTCACAATATCCAAATCTATGTTGACGACATCGTCATCAAAACCAAAGAGGAAGCCACGTTAATCGATGATCTCCACGAGACCTTCACCTCGACCACTACCGGATCAAGCTCAATCTAGACAAATGCGCCTTTGGCTTGCCATCTAGGCAATTACTCAGTTATCTCATCTCTGCGAGAGGGATCGAGGCAAACCCGAAGAAAATAAAGGCCATACTAGCCATGGAGAAGCCAAAGAACATAAAAGGCATCCAACAGCTGGCTGGGCGAATTGCGGGGCTCAATCGATTCATCGGTTGAATGGGCAAAAAAGCACTGCCCTTCTACCAACTTCTCCGCAAAGCTGACAAGTTCGAGTGGACAGACGAGGCACAAGAAGCATTCGAAGATCTCAAGCGTCTACTATCCACCTCGCCAGTACTAGTGACGCCTCGTGACAAGGAACCGTTGCTTCTCTACATCTCTGCCACCAACCAGGTGGTCAGCACGGTGCTCGTGGTGGAATGAGCCGAAGAAAATAAGGTCCACGGGGTCCAGCGCCCAGTATACTACCTCAGCAAGGTGCTCACACCAACAAAGCAGCAGTACCCGCACTACCAGAAGCTAGCATATGGCATCTTCATGACAGCCAGGCAACTGCGCGACTACTTCCACGAGCACCCAATCGCGGTGGTAAACAACGCCCTGCTCGGGCATATACTCAATAATCCTGACGCCACCGGACGTGTCGCGCTTTGGGTAATCGAACTGCCTCCATGAGACATCACATACGAGAAGTGCGACGAGATCAAGTCGCATGTTCTCCCAGACTTTCTCATGCACTGGATGGAGAATCAGCTCCCCGACAAGCCAGATATGTCATATCTTTGGACAATGCACTTCGAGGGTCCAAGCGAAAGGATGGAGCTGGTGCAGGTGTCATACTGTAGCATCCCATCTGTCTAACATATGAAATGCTACTTGATCTAGTAATATAATGGCTACTTCCTACATATAATTGTTGCATCATAATTATATCATGCTCATGTCATCATGCCACCTTGCATTTGAGTATCATATAAAACCCTTTTCATTTGGTTCTTCTCTCATATGCATTGGTAATTGTATTTGGCTCTTGATATATTGTATCTGGTTCTTGATAAATGCTTGATGCCCAAGTTGAGTTGGGGGCATATCTTTTATTCAACTCCATCACCTTCTCCTTGACACCACATTATAATTCCACCATCCAACTAAATATGAGCTTTCCACTTTATTGGGTTTTACCTCTAGCTCATATGGGTTGGGATGGATCCTTTTTACCACTCCACATGCTTCCATGCAAGCATCATGTTGTTTTCACATTTTTGCTATGTGGAGCCACCTTTGCATGCATTATGAGCAGTACCCCTTTTTCCTAACTTCCATATGGGTTGTTTGGAATAGATGCTCATGTTGGGATATTTTTGAGACTATTAAACATCTAGTGGGACATACACACTAGCATGACTAAATTATATTCAAATATGATCATCTCCATCTACTCCACATGGAACATCCATTTTAGTTCCTTTTAATTCTTTTGGCTTGGCTTTAATTCCATTTTTGGGATGCATGGGAATAATTGCCATGAGGTTTTATTTTGTTTTCACAAAATCAAACATGGCTTTTACTACTCATGCATGGGCCATGCACACTTGTTTTTCCCTCTTTCTTTTCTCTCTTTTAATCTCACTTGGTTTTGGTTGAATTGAATCAAACCCTAAACAACTCTTTATCTCCCTTCCACCCTCATCTTGATCCATCATGCATGGATGTGACTTTGCTTGTCATATACAAAAAAGCTCTACATCTCATGCTCCTTATCCATCACAACAAACCCCACCCATGTGCTTGATCTTCTTTTGTTCATGCCAGACCCTAAACCCTAGCATCTCCCTCTAATCCCTCTCTCTCTCTCTAAACCCTAGACTAATCCACCCCATGATCTACCCTCCATGCCGAGGCACCACCCTAACCTGGCCTAGCTACCCCTCTCTAACCTAACACCAACCCTAACCTGAGCCCCTCCTAAACCCTAGCCGAGGCTAACCCTAGCTACACCCGAGCCTCTCCTTTCTCTCTCTATGCCACAAAGGGCCACCCGAGCCTGCCTCTCCTTGACCTCGCCCCGGCCCACCTGGCAGCCCCTATCCGCCCCTCCCATGCTTAGCCGTGCCCAGCACGTGAAGGTGGAGAGGGAAAAAGGTGGCTGAAGCCACCTTTTCCTCCACCGAGCTACCCCACGCCACTCCTCTCCTCTCCCGTCCATATCCACTCCCCCACGCCTCCTCTGCCTTGCCTAGATCCAACCCGGGCCGTGCCTTTTCTCCTCTCCCTCCCCTTCTACCCCACGTCCACCCCGGCGACCACCATCGGCAACCACCTCCACTCGACGTTACACGGCGGCGGGTGTGGTGTTGGGCGTCGAGGAAGAACAAGTCGTCCCTCTGCATCGCCTTGTACCCGCAGACGTGGAGGAGGAGCCCCAGGCCGTGCTGTACATCGACGCACCGCCCGAAACCCTAGTTTTGGCCGACGCTTGCATCGCCGTCGTCCTGCTGCCCTCCGACCCGATCCACCACCGCCGACCCACTCCCAGTGAGCATCCAATCCTCCCTGACACCTCCTCCCTTGCCTTTGCTTCCTGTTCTCGCCGGACCACCGTCGAGCGCCCTCTGTGCGGCGAGCTCGCGAGCGTTTCCCCGCCGGCGCGCTGCAGGAGCCTTACCTAGCTGCGCAGCAGCAACCCAGCAACAACCCTCCCCTAGCCCAGCGGTAGCCGCCGCCGCGCGCACGCTGCGACGCGAGTTCGATCCCCCGTCCCGCCAGCCGCGTGTGCGCTCTGCCAGTTCCGTCAGAGCCGTAGAGAAGAACAACAGTAGCGTTGGCTACTTTGCACATACCCCCCACAATCTTTTGACTTAACCCACGGTACACCAGGCCCCACCGGTCATCCCCTTCGAACTTTTTACAGAAAAGCACCCGCGTTTTCCTAATCCCTAACCCGTGCTCCAACCGGGCCCCACCTGTCAGCCGCAGTGGCAAACCCCTTCACCCCCGCTGGCGCGTGGGCCCGCTCTAGCGTCGGGTCCGCCTGTCAATGACTGCGGCTAACCATCCGCGCGGTAAGAAAACCCTGGCGCGCGCTGCTGCGCTAGTGCCGCTCAGGTCCCACCTGTCTGTGGCTGGGGCTAGATCTGCCTGGGTGTAAAAAGTCTCTGTTTTATTCTATTTTAATAAAACAATTTGTGAAAATGTTTAAATACAAATTTAAATCTGTTTTTAAATAACTTTTAAATTATAATTCCAAACAATACAAATGATATATGTTTTTGAATCAGAAAAATGTGAGGAATTCAAATATGCCATTCCAAATAATATTTGAGCACTTTAATTTTTCAAGATGGTTAAAATTACAATAAAATGCCGTTTTCTTAATAAATTAATAACTTTAAATCTATAACTCCAAATTCAACAAATAATATGTCTAAATCGATCAGCGCGATGAGCCCGTTCTATCTATGCAGTCCATGATCTGAATTGAAGCATGCATCATGTCATTATTAAAAATAAGAACTGTTTATGGCAATAAAACTGCACCACATAAATAATAAACTGCTTTATTCTTGTACCCCACACCTCACCATGCCATGCTACATTAATGCCATGTAAATTGTGCATCATTAATCATGGAATGCTTGTTTGCTTGTCGCATTTTAATTCATATGATTGTGCACTTTATTTATGTTGGCCCTTGTTTGTTTGGTTCTTCTTCGAATAGACGCCCAACAGGAGAATTATCAGGAATCACAGGAGTTCTACCCAGATCTATCTCTCGCTTCAACTGAGCTACCAGGCAAGCACTACCACATGCTTCCATACATATAGTACATATTGCCTCTATCTTATTCTTGCATCATCGAGTCGCGATTGCATTAAATTGAATCCCAAGCACTCCATAGCCTTTACTTTTAAACCCCACCGAAGCTTGGTCCTCCATCCCATGAGCCATTACTACAGGAGTTGTTTGAGCCATGCGAGTCGTAGCATTTGTAGGGTATGTGAGCAATATCTGGTGGATAACGAGGTACCTAAACAACTTAACCGGAGTAGTAATGGGATAACTAATGAAAGAACACCGGTGAGCAATATCTGCTATTTGGTTTTTCATGCTCACTTGTGTCCCGTAGGACCCCGAGTACTTGATTCCTGTTCCTTGACTATTCGCACTATCCACATCCGGGAGGCCTTATGGACCCCCCTGAGCCAGAGCTTGATTCATTTCTATTTCTTGGGGCCACAAAGTAGTTTGGGGTTTTGTTACCATCCGGTACTTATGCCATGCTTTGCTGTTTTATTTAAGATTGTGCGTGGAGCACCTGTACTGTTTAGGATTGCGGAGTGTTTTCGCGGTATCGACAAGCCCAGTCACACTTTCGGGTTCCCAGTAGTTTACAGCCATTGGCGCAAACCTTGAGTCTGTCTCGGAGTCAGCTACCTTCGTTGCGGGTAGCTTAATGGGGTGGCCCCCTGAAATATTTCTGAATCCTGAGATCGCTTTGTCGTGAATGCCTCGTTGTGTTTTGAGTTGGTTTTTCCGAGGTTGATCGAGTGTGTGTTGCTATTTGTGCACCCCTGCAGGGTAAATCTTTCTGAAAGCCATGTTCACGGTTATGGACGACTTGGAGCACAGTTTCTCGATCATAGACTAGTATAACTAAAGTACCGCTTTTAATCTGACTAAGTACTTGACTAGTAAATAGTGCAATACTCATGGAATGGTTAATAAAACTGCCAACGGATGGGTTGTTCGTCCGCTTTCTCGTTGGTAAGCGAGAAGGAGGATGGATCTGTTAATTATACTATTATAACTGTTGTTACTAATTAACGGACATCCGTCTATCATTGGTTAGGCCGATGGTTAGCGGGTATCTATAGGCTTGTTAGTTATTATCTTTTGCTGCAATTGCGTCACCACAGGTATATGTCCCCTTTAGAGGCATAAAGATTTGCTGAGTACCCCTAGGGTCTCACACGATAAATTGTTTGATTCAGATGAACAGGTGTATTCGCAATATGGATAATGGGTGGAGGAGACGGATGATGTTGGCAACGATCACTCGGTGTAGAGATTCCGGGAACGGGGATCCGTGAGCTCTGTGAGCGGGATGTGTTTATTTATGTGGCATCTTATGCCGATTTGCTTCTTATCCGTACTCGGACCTTGTTTTCCGCTTCCGCCTGATATTTTGATGTATGATGTATGAGGAGCTATCCTAAACTATTATCTCTATCTAGGATATTTGGATCTTGCCATATGGCGTTGCAATATTTCTATTTATTTTAGATGGAATGGCTCTAAGAACTGTTGTATGTGGCTTGCATACATACTCACTTGTGTATGTAGTTGATCCCTTCGCCTGCCGATTATGCCGCTCGTTCTTGTCCCGATGTTCTGGAAGTGGTTAGGACGGCCAAAAGGTCTACCTATGAGTGGCCCCTGGGCCCCACCTTACTATTTTAACCACTTTCGCTCATCCAGGCATGCAACTAAGAGCGTAATTCATCGAGGTAGTTACAATTGGTATCAAAGCCATCCCGCCCTTCAGGGTCTCAGCCAAATGGTCGTTGTCAGTCTAGCAAATATTTTTGGTAGTTATGTATACTAGGGAAAAACAAAACGTGAGAGTAGGACTACTTCCATTTTTCTTCTTACCCACCCACCACCCTTTTCTGGTAAGGAAGTGTAACGTTTTCAATCCTCTTCTAAAAATTCAAACTAGGATTCACGTGTTCTGGGTTCCGTAGTACCATAGGTTGTGTGTGTGTGTGAATTCCTTGTCTATCTGTTGCATCCAAATGTTATCACTATCTGCCTTTTTGGTTATCAACTGTTGGTACATTCCATACCGACAGGCCTTTGGAAACCGACGCGATCTATCTGATTGGTTGTATACCGGTGCGATCTGTCTTACTCTTTGTTATCCGACGTTATCTTGTTTGGGGTGTTCGTTTCCGTAGTTACTAATCTTTAGGTTCATCTTAAGAAGAAGGTGTTGGGATATGTGTTTTACTGATTCATGTGTAGAGTAATGATTTGAGTGTGGGATGGAGTCGCGACCATACCACTACTCTTATCATTCGCTCTTGTATATTGAATTGTTAGAGTTACTAATCTTGATTCGTTAAGTTGTTTTGCGCATATAGTGGTATTTTAATGCCGAAATTTGCGGAAATTTTTTCTTTGTTAGCTTGTGTACCACACTCCTTGTTCAGTCGTGTGCGATATGCTTAATATCTTCTAGGTGCTTTGAACTTTGTTGATATTTTAATATCATCTCAGTGAATTGTATCCTTTAATCTTGGTTAATTCCATTTGGGTACTATTTTGGATTATTATTATTCTCCATTATAGTATTGACTTGTGTTTTATATCAATCACAGGATGGCACCACCACGCCGTTCTGAGGAGGACATACCACTTGAACTGGAGGCTGCTTTGGCAAGTATTGCTAATGCCTTGGGAGCAACGCAGCAGAACCAGCAGAGATTCGAAGAAAGCGTGAGGAGGAATGAGTTTGTTCCGCTACCTCCACCTCCCAAGCGAGGAGACATCAAGAGTTTTCTCAAGTTCAACCCACGCCAATTTGAGGTGTCTGATCAGCCACTTGACGCTGATGATTGGCTGTGTGAAATGTCAAGGTTGCTGATGACTGCGGATGTTCCTGAGCAAGAATGGGTAAAATGTGCCACGCACCTTCTGAAGGGAGATGCAGCTCTGTGGTGGGAAAATTACCTCAAGGCAGACCACTCTAGTTTTCAGCCTACTTGGGAGCAATTCACTGCGGCTTTCAAAGAGCAATATTTTTCAGAAATTGTCATGGAAAGGATGAAGGAAGTGTTTCTCAACCTCAAGCAGGGCAATGACAATGTCAATACCTATATCAGAAACTTCATGAATCTTTCTCGGTATGGTGGCGATGAGATCTCTAATGACAAGAAGAAGCAAAAGAGGTTCAGGCAAGGGCTCAATGCATCAATCAAATATGCAATCACTCATGCGAGGCCGGGGTCTTTTCTAGAACTCCAACATACAGCTCTGTAGGAAGAAGCAAGTAGGCAAGTGTTTGAGGAGTCAAAGAAACATAGCCGCGATGCAGCAAGCTCTTCAGCTATGACAACTCCTTCTAAGCGCCATGTCTGGGTTCCTAACACCCCACCGTCGCTCCTGGCTCCACCAAGACCATCAAGCTACGCGGCAAGGCCACCAAACTCCTTCACCGCGGCTCAACCACAACTACCTTGGAGCGCCTGGCGGAGTCCCTAGCTACACTGCTTCACGTCCACCTGGTGCTTTCTACACTTGTGGAAACACTGGGCATCAGCACTAGAATTGTCCAATGAACAACAGAGCTCTTCCACCACCACCTCCTAGACCTGCGGCAAGTTCTATGGTTTGTGCACCTCCACCTCGGGCTCTCAACATCAATACCAAGCCCGGGTCTACGGTTGCTCGTGCCAACTGTGTCAACGTCGCTCAAGCTGAGCATGCATCTGGAGTTGTGATGGGTATGCTTCCTGTTAACTCAGTTCTTGCACGAGTTTTGTTTGATTGTGGTGCATCGCATTCTTTTGTCTCTACAAGTTTTGCTGATGAGAATGGGTTATCTATGGATCCTCTCCCTAAGCGGTTAATGGTCCTTTCTCCTGGAGCAACAATGGCATATTCTAAAATCAGCCATGGCAATCAAATTGAGATTGGTGGCTCTTTGTTTCCGGCTTCCTTAATTATTCTGGGCAATTCTGACATTGATGTTATCTTGGGCATGGATTGGTTAACAACAAATGCAGCTGTGATTGATTGTGCTGAACGTTTGGTTTCTCTGAAAATTCCCGAAGGCCATATAGTCTATTCTCCAAGTCTGACTCCTGCAATTCAGCTTTTCTCTTTGGCGGCTCTGAATCATGATGCTATGGAAGCTATTTAGAGTGTTCCGGTGGTCTGTGAGTTCCTAGATGTCTTTCCTGAAGAGTTGCCAAGTATGCCTCTGGATCGTGAGGTTGAGTTTGTGATTGAACTTGAACCTGGTACCGCTCCTATCTCCAAGCGGCCTTATAAAATGGGTCCTGCTGAGTTGGCTGAACTCAAACGTCAGCTTGATGAACAAGAGAAGTTGGGTTTCATAGCACAGTACTTCTTCTTGGGGTAGCCCAACCATCTTTGTGAAGAAGCGAGAAAAGACTGATAGACTTTGTGTCGACTATCGGGCTCTCAATGCTAAAACCATCAAGAATAATATCCCCTTCATCGGATTAATGATCTCTTCGATCAGCTAGCTGGAGCTGTGGTATTCTCTAAGCTTGATTTGAGAAGTGGGTATCATCAAATCAAGATTCGCAAGGAAGATATTCCCAAAACAGCTTTCACCACCCGCTATGGCCTGTACGAGTACACGGTCATGTCTTTCGGTCTCACCAACGCACCTGCCACCTTCTCGAGGCTTATGAACTCGGTTTTCATGGAGTCTCTTGATAAGTTCGTTGTGGTCTATCTAGATGACATTCTAGTCTATTCTAAGTCAAAGGAAGAACATGAAGAACACCTTCGGTGTGTCCTAAACAAGCTTCGTGAGAACCGCCTGTATGCAAAGTTCTCCAAGTGTGAGTTCTGGCTGCCTCAAGTCACCTATCTTGGTGACGTCATCTCTGCCAAGGGCATTGCCGTCAACCCAGAAACCATTAAGACAATTGTTGACTGGCTTCCACCCATAAATGTCAAAGAAGTCTGGAGTTTCCTTGGTTTGGCTAGTTACTGTCATCGCTTCGTTCAGAACTTCTCGAAGATTGCGAAGCCTCTTACAGGTCTCCTCAAGAAAGGCAAGAAATACCTTTGGTCTCCTGCATGTCAAGCAAGCTTTGAGACACTCAAAGAGAAGCTCACTTCCACACCAGTCTTGATTCCTCCAGATACATCAAAGCCTTTCCAGATATTCTTTGACGCCTCATTGCAAGGATTGGGTGCGGTCCTTATGCAAGAAAAACAAGTTGTTGCTTATGCCTCTCGACATTTGAATACGCATGAGGTCAACTATCCTACACATGACCTCGAGCTCGCAGCAGTTGTCTTTGCTTTGAAAGTATGGAGGCATTACTTGCTTGGCAACCGCTGTTAGATCTTTTCTGATCACAAGAGTCTGAAGTATATATTCACACAACCTGATCTCAACCTTTGTCAGAGGAGGTGGATTGAAGCAATCAATGATTTTGATTTGACCATCAACTACACTCCGGGCAAAGCTAATGTCATGGCCAATGCTGTCAGTCGAAAAGCTTATGTCAACAACCTCATGGTGGAAGAACAACAGCCTCTCTTGTGTGAGGAATTTCGCAAGCTCAACCTTGAAATTGTGGATCAAGGGTATCTTCTGAACCTTCTGGCTACACCTCTCTTGGAAGAAAAAGTTCGCTCCATTCAACTTGGTGATCCTTACACTAAAAGGATCATCTCCAATATCCAGCTTCCGAAGTATGAGTCTTTCCACGTCGACGACCAAGGCGCTCTTTTCTTTGAACACCGGATGTTTGTTCCGAACTACCCGGGTTTAAGAGAGCAAGTTCTCAAGGAGGCGCATGATTCTGTTCTTTCTATCCACCCTGGTAGCACTAAGATGTACATGGACTTAAAAACACAATATTGGTGGCCTGGGTTGAAACGATATTGTGCCAAGTATGTCTCGGAGTGTGATGTCTGCCGCAGAGTTAAAGCTGTCCATCAGAAACCTTCCGGTCTTCTACAGCCATTGAAACCTCCGGAATGGAAATGGGAGAAAGTAGAGATGGACTTCATCACTGGTTTTCCAAGGTCGCAAAGGGGAACAATGCAATCTTTGTTGTCATCGATAGGATTTCTAAAGTGGCCCACTTCTTTCCCGTCAAGGAAACAATTTCTGCAATTCAGTTGGCTGAGCTCTATATCAACAGAATTATCTCTCTGTATGGGGTTCCTCTTGAGATCAGTTCAGACCGTGGAAGCATCTTCACTTCCAAGTTCTGGGGAAGTTTCCAAAATGCTTTGGGAACAAAATTGAACTCCAGCACAGCTTACCACCCTCAGCCGCAAGGACAAGTTGAAAGGATCAATCAGATTCTGGAAGATATGCTCCGTGCTTGCGTTATCTGCTTCGGCATGAAGTGGGAAGAATGCCTTCCATATGCTGAATTCTCTTACAACAACAGCTTCCAGAAAAGTCTAAAGATGGCACCATTTGAGGTTCTCTATGGTCGCAAATGCAGAACTCCGATTGGTTGGTCGGGCGCAGGTGAAAGAACAATGTTTGGCCCCGACATTGTAACTCAAGCGGAGGAGAAGGTTCACATCATTCTTGAAAATCTGAAGGTTGCTGAAAGTCGCCAGAAGAGCAACTATGACAGAAAGCACACGGACATGGAGTATGTCCCTGGTGATCTCGTTTACCTTCATGTCACTCCCATGAGAGGCACGCACCGCTTTGGTATCAAAGGAAAGCTGGCTCCTAGATACATCGGTCCTTTCAAAATTCGTGGAAGAAGAGGAGAAGTTGCTTATGCTCTTGAGCTCCCTGAAAAACTCAAGGTCCATGATGTTTTCCATATATCTCAACTCAAGAAGTGCTTCAAGGATCCCGGAAGGACCGTGGACCATGAACACATCAATATCCAAGAAGATCTGTCTTATCAAGAACACCCCATAAAAATCCTTGAAGTCGCAGAAAGAAGGACTCGCAACAAGTCCATCAAGTTCTGCAAGGTGCAATGGTCGCACCATTCCGTTGATGAAGCCACTTGGGAACGTGAGGATGAGCTCCGTGCCAAGTATCCTACCCTCTTCGTGTCTTCTTCTTCTTCCTAGAATCTCGGGGCGAGATTCCTGTTTAGTGGGGGAGAGTTGTAGCATCCCATCTGTCTAACATATGTAATGCTACTTGGTCTAGTAATATAATGGCTACTTCCTACATATAATTGTTGCATCATAATTATATCATGCTCATGTCATCATGCCACCTTGCATTTGAGCATCATATAAAACCCATTTCATTTGGTTCTTCTCTCATATGCATTGGTAATTGTATTTGGCTCTTGATATATTGTATTTGGTTCTTGATAAATGCTTGATGCCCAATTTGAGTTGGGGGCATATATTTTATTCAACTCCATCACCTTCTCCTTGACACCACATTATAATTCCACCATCCAACTAAATATGAGCTTTCCACTTTATTGGGTTCTACCTCTAGCTCATATGGGTTGGGATGGATCCTTTTTACCACTCCACATGCTTCCATGCAAGCATCATGTTGTTTTCACATTTTTGCTATGTGGAGCCACCTTTGCATGCATTATGAGTGGTACCCCTTTTTTCTAACTTCCATATGGGTTGTTTGGAATAGATGCTCATGTTGGGATATTTTTGAGACTATTAAACATCTAGTGGGACATACACACTAGCATGACTAAATTATATTCAAATATGATAATCTCCATCTACTCCACATGGAACATCCATTTTAGTTCCTTTTAATTCTTTTGGCTTGGCTTTAATTCCATTTTTGGGATGCATGGGAATAATTGCCATGAGGTTTTATTTAGTTTTCACAAAATCAAACATGGCTTTTACTACTCATGCATGGGCCATGCACACTTGTTTTTCCCTCTTTCGTTTCTCTCTTTTAATCTCACTTGGTTTTGGTTGAATTGAATCAAACCCTAAACAACTCTTTATCTCCCTTCGACCCTCATCTTGATCCATCATGCATGGATGTGACTTTGCTTGTCATATAAAAAAAGCTCTACATCTCACTCTCCTTATCCATCACAACAAACCCCACCCATGTGCTTGATCTTCTTTTGTTCATGCCAAACCCTAAACCCTAGCCTCTCCCTCTAATCCCTCTCTCTCTCTAAATCCTAGACTAATCCACCCCATGATCTACCCTCCATGCCGAGGCACCACCCTAACCTGGCCTAGCTACCCCTCTCTAACCTAACACCAACCCTAACCCAAGCCCCTCCTAAACCCTAGCCGAGGCTAACCCTAGCTACACCCGAGCCTCTCCTTTCTCTCTCTCTCTGCCACAAAGGGCCACCCGAGCCTGCCTCTCCTTGACCTCGCCCTGGCCCACCTGGCAGCCCCTGTCCGCCCCTCCCATGCCTAGCCGTGCCCAACACGTGAAGGTGGAGAGGGAAAAAGGTGGCCGAAGCCACCTTTTCCTCCACCGAGCTACCCCACGCCACCCCTCTCCTCTCCCGTCCATATCCACTCCCCCACGCCTCCTCTGCCTCGGCCAGATCCAACCCGGGCCGTGCCTTTTCTCCTCTCCCTCCCCTTCTACCCCACGTCCACCCCGGCGACCACCGTCGGCAACCACCTCCACTCGACGTTACACGACAGCGGGTGTGGTGTTGGGCGTCGAGGAAGAACAAGTCGTCCCTCCACATCGCCCGTGTACCCACAGACGTGGAGGAGGAGCCCCATGCCGTGCTGTACATCGATGCGCCGCCCGAAACCCTAGCTCCGGCCGGCGCTTGCATCGCCGTCGTCCTGCTGCCTCCGACCCGATCCACCACCGCCGACCCACTCCCGGTGAGCGTCCAATCCTACCTTACACCTCCTCCCTCGCCGTTGCTTCCCGTTCTCGCTGGACCACTCGTCGAGCGCCCTCTGTGCGGCGAGCTCGCGAGCGTTTCCTCGCCGGCGCGCTGCAGGAGCCTTACACCTAGCCGCGCAGCAGCAACCCAGCAACAACCCTCCCCTAGCCCAGCGGTACCCGCCGCCGCGTGCGCGCGCTGCTACGCGAGTTCGATCCCCCGTCCTGCCAGCCGCGCGTGCGCTCCGTCAGTTCCGTCAGAGCCACAGAGAAGAACAACATTAGCGTTGGCTACTTTGCACATACCCCCCCCCACAATCTTTTGCCTTAACCCGCGGTACACCAGGCCCCACAGGTCAGCCCCTTCGAACTTTTTACAGAAAAGCACCCGCGTTTTCCTAATCCCTAACCCGCGCTCCAACCGAACCCCACCTGTCAGCCGCAGTGGCAAACCCCTTCACCCCCGCTGGCGCGTGGGCCCGCTCTAGCGTCGGGTCCGCTTGTCAATGACTGCGGCTAGCCATCCGCGCGGTATGAAAAGCCTGGCGCGCGCAGCTGTGCTAGTGCCACTCAGGTCCCACCTATCTGTGGCTGGGGCTAGATCTGCCTGGGTGTAAAAAGTCTCTGTGTAATTCTGTTTTAATAAAAAAATTTCTCAAAATGTTTAAATACAAATTTAAATCTTTTTTTAAATAACTTTTAAATTATAATTCCAAACAATACAAATGATATATGTTTTTGAATCATAAAAATGTGAGGAATTAAAATATGCCATTCAAAATAATATTTGAGCACTTTAATTTTTCGAGATGGTTAAAATTACAATAAAATGCCCTTTTCTTAATAAATTAATAACTTTAAATCTATAACTCCAAATTCAACAAATAATATGTCTAAATCAATCAGCGCGATGAGCCCGTTCTATCTATGCAGTCCATAATCTGAATTGAAGCATGCATCATGTCATTATTAAAAATCAGAACTGTTTATGGCAATAAAACTGCACCACATAAATAATAAAATGCTTTATTCTTGTACCCCACACCTCACCATGCCATGCTACATTAATGCCATGTAAATTATGCATCATTCGTCATGGCATGCTTGTTTGCTTGTCGCATTTTAATTCATATGCTTGTGAACTTTATTTATGTTGGCCCTTGTTTGTTTGGTTCTTCTTCGAATAGACGCCCAGCAGGAGAATTATCAGGAATCACAGGAGTTCTACCCAGATCCATCTCTCGCTTCAACTGAGCTACCAGGCAAGCACTAGCACATGCTTGCATACATATAGTACCTATTGCCTCTATCTTATTCTTGCATCATCGAGTCGCGATTGCATTAAATTGAATCCCAAGCACTGCATATCCTTTACTTTTAAACCCCACCGAAGCTTGTTCCTCCATCCCATGAGCCATTACTACAGGAGTTGTTTGAGCCATGCGAGTCGTAGAACAACATGTGTAGGTATGTGAGCGTCTGGTGGATAACGAGGTACCTAAACAACTTAACCGGAGTAGTAATGGGATAACTAATGAAAGAGGCACTGGTGAGCAATATCTGCTATTTGGTTTTTCATGCTCACTTGTGTCCCGAAGGACCCCGAGTACTTGATTCCTGTTCCTTGACTATTCGCACTATCCACATCCGGGAGGCCTTATGGACCCCCCTGAGCCAGAGCTTGATTCATTTCTATTTCTTGGGGCCACAAAGTAGTTTGGGGTTTTGTTACCATCCGGTACTTATGCCATGCTTTACTGTTTTATTTAAGATTGTGCGTGGAGCACCTGTACTGTTTAGGATTGCGGAGTGTTTTCACGGTATCGACAAGCCCAGTCACACTTTTGGGTTCCTAGTCGTTTACAGCCATTGGCGCAAACCTTGAGTCCGTCTCAGAGTCAGCTAGCTTCGTTGCGGGTAGCTTAATGGGGTGGCCCCCTGAAATATTTGTGAATCTTGTGATCGCTTTGTCGTGAATGCCTCGTTGGGTTTTGAGTTGGTTTTTCCGAGGTTGATCGAGTGTGTGTTGCTATTTGTGCACCCCTGTAGGGTAAATCTTTCTGAAAGCCGTGTACGCGGCTATGGACGACTTGGAGCACAATTTCTCGATCATAGACAAGTATAACTAAAGTACCGCTTTTAATCTGACTAAGTACTTGACTAGTAAATAGTGCAATACTCATGGAATGGTTAATAAAACTGCCAACGGATGGGTTGTTCGTCCGCTTTCTCGTTGGTAAGCGAGAAGGAGGATGGATCTGTTAATTATACTGTTATAACTATTGTTACTAATTAACGGACATCCGTCTATCATTGGTTAGGCGGATGGTTAGCGGGTATCTATAGGCTTGTTAGTTATTATCTTTTTCTGCAATTGCGTCACCCCATGTATATGTCCCCTTTAGAGGCATAAAGACTTGCTGAGTACCCCTAGGGTCTCACACGATAAATTGTTTGATTCAGATGAACAGGTGTATTCGCAAGATGGTTACCGGGTGGAGGAGACGGATGATGTTGGCAACGATCACTCGGTATAGAGATTCCAGGAACGGGGATCCGTGAGATCTGTGGGCGGGATGTGTTTATTTATGTTGCATCTTATGCCGATTTGCTTCTTATCCGTACTCGGACCTTGTTTTCCGCTTCCACCTGATATTCTGATGTTTGATGTATGAGGAGCTATCCTAAACTATTATCTCTATCTAGGATATTTGGATCTTGCCGTATGGCGTTGCAATATTTCTATTTCTTTTAGATGGAATGGCTTTGAGAACGGTTGTATGTGGCTTGCATACATACTCACTTTTGTATGTAGTTGATCCCTTCGCCTGCCGGTTACGCCGCTTGTTCTTGTCCCGATGTTCTGGAAGTGGTTAGGACGGCCGAAAGGTCTACCTGTGAGTGGCCCCTGGGCCCCACCGTACTATTTTAACCACTTTCGCTCATCCAGGCATGCAACTAAGAGCGTAATTCACCGAGGTAGTTCCACATACTGACATCGCCCCAAGGAGACAAGATGAAATACATTATGCGAATGCACTTAACTACCTCCAATAATGAAGCCGACTATGAGGCCTTAATCCAGGGGATGCGGATGGCGAAAGCCTACAGCGCCAAGAGGCTCATCATCTACGGTGACTCCAAGCTGGTGGTTGATGACCCACAAGTATAGGGGGTGTATCGCAGTATTTTCGATAAGTAAGAGTGTCGAACCCAACGAGGAGCAGAAGGTGCTGGCTAGTGAAATACTTAGCAAACGGATTTTTAGGGTTTTCGATAAAGCACGTAAACAAAGTACGAGTAAATAAAAGACAGTAGGAATAAATGCAGCAAGTGGCCCAATCCTTTATGCAGCAAAGGACAAGCCGGTTGTATTTCTAGAGATGACCAAACGTTCTCGAGGACACATGGGAAGACTGTCAAGTGCCTTCGCTTAATATAGTCGATTAATCTTCTCTAGCTTGCCAAGTGTTGTGTGGGTGAACCTGTGCTAATGTACCGTCCCATCCAAGAATTAATACATACTTGTGATTAAACCCCCTTACAAACATCCATAAGTACAAGAAAGTAATTAAGGTAGAAACCTAACCACAACTTTAAACTCTAAGACCCTTACGTCCCTTGTGCAATGGTTTCCTAACGGGGGTTCAGGTTTCTGTCACTTCGGCAACGCCTACAATTAGTAGACAAATACACAATGCATTCCCCTAGGCCCATATAGGTGAAGTGTCATGTACTCGGCGTTCACATGACACCACTAGAAGAAGTACACCACAACTTAAATAATAATCTATTGAATCTTTCTCAACGCAACTCCACTACTAACAACAAGACTTCTCCCATGTCCTCAAGAACAAAACGAACTACTCACAAGACATCATATGGATCATGATCAGAGATGGAATAATGATGTATAACAATCTGAACATAAACAATATTCAATGGTTCACTCAATAGCATCAACTACAAAGAGTAATCAACACCGGGAAAGTTTCCCCTATGAACTATAGAAAGATTCAACGCAATTGTTACAGCAATATGGAGATGGTGATGAGGGTGCTGATGGTGATGATGGTGGTGGTGATGATGATGATGATCCCGATGAAGTCCAGCTTGATGGTGGTGTTGATGGCGACGATCTCCCCTCTCTGGGAAGGAATTCCCCCGGTAGAAATCTGTCTGCCGGAGAGATGTTTCTCTCTCGGTGTTCTCCGCCCCGCAGAGGCGGCGGAATCTTTCTCTAGTCGCTCCCCGAGTCTTAGGGTTTCGGGAGGAAGATATACGCCAGAGGGGAGATGCTGGAGTGGGCCAGGGTGGCCACACCACTCCCTGGCGCAGCCTAGGCCTGCCCGTGCCATGGTGTGGTGTGGGCCCCCTGTGGCCCACCTCCACTCCATCTTCTGGCATCTTGAGTCTTCTGGAAAAATAGAATTTTCTGTATTTTCCCGGATTTTCTGATCTTCGCGAATTTTGCCTCCAAACAGCACCTTTTCCATCAGAATCCTGACTGCAGCGGTCCATGCTCCAAAAGTCATCAACCATGCAAAAACAGATGAAATAACATAAGTATCACCTCTCAATACGAAATATATCAATGAATAATAGTGAATTAAGACATAGAATAGTGATGCAAAATGGACGTATCAACTCCCCCCAAGCTTAGACTTCGCTTGTCCCCAAGCGAAACTGAGCTCAATAAACATGGCCTCATGTTTATAGAGTGAAGAGTCGATAAAAGAATACGGACAAGAAGCATCACATTCATCAATACATAGATCATAATAGGAGACAATTCCCTATTATATAACTTACTTGCAATAAGTAAAGGAAACACAATAAAGATACATAAAGTGAATCATAATTGGTAATGGAAAACTTAGCTCTTGGTCAAAGAATCGTTGATAATTTGCTGGAGTTCACAAATAACTGGTTTTCAATGATAGCTTTCAAAGTAGTAAACACCAAGATAAGAGCAATGTGCAAAACAAGGAACATAAGAAACATGATTGAATAAATCATCATATGAATGAATGAAACACAACAACTAAAAATACTTGCTGAGATAGAAGGGAATAGGTTTACTGACTCAACTAAAAAGTAAAAGAAAGGCCCTTGGCAGAGGGAAGCAGGGATTGCAAGTTTCATAAAGAGCTCCCAAAAATTATTGTACTTATTAGCTTTCAGCTCTCATTGCCCCTATCATAAGCATCTTTAGGTGATTAAGGTTAAAGTGACACAACTAAGAGGATATGCTTGAGAAGTTATAAGTTGAAATCTCAAGCCCCTTACTTATGAGTACCGATCCTCATGCTACTCAACTTCAGTCACGAGCAAGCTCTTGTCATTGTAAATACATGCGTATCATTGAGAACCGCCAACGGGGTACCCCTTGCACATGACACAGGAGCTATCCCATAATCAAAATGACAAGGCAAGCAGACAGTGAGCATCTCAGCGATCTTTTTATTTGCTATTTGCATAGGTTTTTATTGAGGATGCTTCATAGAATGCTCACTATAGTTATGCTGCAAGTTTCCACCATGATTAGGCATGGCTTAGGCTAGCGGCCTAGGCGTTTTTCTAACACACATATAGACTCCATGATCTTACAAGTTCCACTTTTATTTCACACCGCTGGGATCCATAAGAAAAAGAAGATGATATCAACTAGGTACAAGTACCAATGAAGTGTTGAAAGCGGTCCCCATGATACATGGTTCGGCTAACTTCAACTCATAAAGCGCAAGCATATACGCAACAAAGAAGGACCCAATGGTTCAAGTTTATTAAATGCAAGAAAGTAAAGTGTGCCATCAAGTTCGTGAGAGCTTTAATCACTAAATTTCACATAACAAGTTTAATTTGGAAGGTAGATAAAACAAGAATTTACTTGGAATAGCAATAATGCTACTAGGTAGGTATGGTGGACACAAATGGCAAAGGTTTTGGTTTAAAGGAGGCGGATGCACGAGAAGAATTTCCTCTCAGTACAGGTTTTTGGCTAGCAAGGCTGGGTAGCAAGTATAAGAGTTGAAGGAAACAAACAAACATACAATTGGTAAAGACAAACATGCAATCTTCCTTGGAAGAACAAAAGATCTTAACTAGAGAAAACTAGACTTATGAGCAAATCAAGAAAGAAAGATGATGAAATTATTTTCCTCTAGAGTACTTCTATCTTTTTCTTTTCAACTCTCAAAAGGGTGTTGCTACTGACCGAGCCAGGTTTGCCAAAACCAACTGAATTAACTCAATGATCCCAAAGTGCTACCAATACTAAAAACAAGATCAATCATATAACCACGAGTTGAAAACTAACATAAGCTATGCAAAAGAGTGAATAATAGAACTTCTCATTAGTACTCCATAATGGAAACTCACACCAAGGGATACAAATCTAACGAGAGAGGGGACACTTCCATAATGCAAACCATACTACACAATAACTCCTCTATTCATGATATGACTCTACTAATAAGGTAAAAAGATAGAAGATAGTGATATGATATCGCGGCACTCCCCCAAGCTTGGAACAAACCAAGGGGATGCCAAACCTGATGACGAATTACTCCTTAGGTGGTGGTGGTATCTTCTCATCTTCGTCCGTCTTCCAGGGTAAAGGCTTCCCATCAAAATAGAACATCGTGGTTTCCAACATCCTGAAACTTGCAGCAGCACTTATGCGTTTAAATCTAGCCTCATACTCATAGTTTTGATTTTGAACGTCATAGAACTGTGCTTGCAGTTCGTTGGTTGTTTGGCGGAGTGAAAAGACTTCATCTTTGAGTTCAGAAGTCTCCTTTTGGTGCTCGGTGATGAGTTCGGAACAAATCTTGTGGATGATGTCCACTTTGCGCTCCGCCATCTTCCTGTACCTAAAGACTTCTTGCTCCAATGCTTCCATCCTGTCCTCCAGATTTCCTTCACCTTTAGGGCCTTGAACCTCCTTAATCCGGACCTCCCCACATTCGAGCAACAACTCCTTGGGATGAATCTTCAATTCTTTCATATATGGGTTGATGATATCTTCTAAGGGATCTCCCTTGGATGTTCCAGGGGAAGACATTGTGGCTCCAAATATGAGATTACACCTGGCAGAAACAGATCGAAACAAAAAACAATGAAAACACGATATACGAACCTCGAAAGATCCAGGGAGTTATATATTACGAAGTTTCATATCAAAAGGAAGGTTCTGGGAGAAAACGGGTCGGAGACGGAGTCTTGGGTGGCCTCACCACCTGGTGGCGCGACCAGGGGTGGGCCCGCGCCATGGAGTGGTGTGGGCCACCCTGGCTCCGGTTCCGTCCCTTTTTCGCTTCATAGCTTTCCTTATTGACTGAAAACTACAAAAATATAGTTGGATTGTATTTTCGTGGAACTTTTCTTACCAGAACTGTTACCTAGTTGGAAACGGACTCTGCAGGTCTCTGAATTTGGTCCTCAATGAATTTCTCTGGAATTATAACTTGAAAGGCATCAACATCTTCATTGTAAGAATCTCCATTAATATAGTGTTTGAGTCACTGTCCATTCACTACTTGTGAAGTATTATCTTTTAGAGAAAAAATTTGTATTGCTCCTGAACGGCATACTTCTTCAATGATGAAAGGTCCTTCCCATTTTGATAGTAGCTTACCTGCAAAAAATCTGAAACGAGACCTATACAATAGAACTTTCTCACCAACATGAAATTCTCTCTTAAGTATTCGCTTGTCATGCCATCTTTTAACTTCTTATTTAAAGATCCTAGCATTCTCATAGGCTTCACTCCTCCATTCATCTAAAGAGCTTAAGTCAAAAAGTCTTTTTTCACCAGCTAGCTTACAATCTCTATTTAGTTCTTTCACTGCCTAGTAAGCTTTGTGTTCTAATTCTAAGGGTAAGTGGCAAGCTTTCCCATAAACCATTTTATAAGGAGACATTCCCATGGGATTCTTATATGCAGTTCTATAAGCCCATAAAGTATCATTCAACTTCTTAGCCCAGTTTTTTCTAGACCTATTAACAGTCTTTTGTAAGATAGATTTAATTTCTCTATTTGATAACTCTACTTGCCCGCTAGTTTGGGGGTGATAAGCTGAAGCAATCCTATGATTAACATCATACTTAGCGAGGGTCTTCCTAAAACCGCCATGAATGAAATGAGAACCCCCATCAGTCATGAGATACCTAGGCACTCCAAACCTAGGAAAGATAACATCCTTAAGCATTTTAAGAGAGGTTTCTCCGTCGGCACTTTTCGTAGGAATGACTTCTACCCACTTAGTAACATAATCAACGGCAACAAGAATATGAGTGTAACCCTTCGAAGGAGGGAAAGGACCCATAAAGTCGAATCCCCAACAATCAAAAGGGTCAATTACTAGAGAGTAATTCATAGGCATTTCATTACGTCTAGAAATATTACCAACACGTTGACATTCATCACAAGATAAAACAAATTTTCTTGCATCTTTAAAAAGGGTAGGCCAGTAGAAACCTGATTGTAATACCTTTTGTGCAGTTCTATCTCCTGCATGATGTCCTCCATAGGCGCTCCCGTGAAATTTACGCAATATCTCTTTTTGTTCATACTCTGAAACACATCTTCGCATAATACCATCAACCCCTTCTTTGTATAAGTGTGGGTCATCCCAAAAGTAATGCCACAAATCATAAAAGAACTTTCTTCTTTGCTGAGATGTAAAAGTTGGAGGCAAATACTTGGAGACAATAAAGTTAGCATAATCAGCATACCAAGGGCTTCCTCGCGAGTTCACCCCTACTGCGGCTAATTTCTCATTTGGAAAACTATCATTAACAGGCATAGGATCAAAAGAGATGTGTTCCAAGTGAGATAAATTATCAGCTACAGGATTTTCAACACCCTTTCTATCTACTATATGTAGATCAAACTCTTGTAAAAGCAGTACCCATCTAATAAGCCTAGGGTTAACGTCCTTCTTTGTCATAAGATATTTAATAGCAGCATGATCAGTATGAATAGTTACTTTTGAGTCCACAATATAGGGCCTAAACTTATCACAAGCAAAGACAACAGCTAGAAAGTCCTTTTCAGTAGTAGCATAATTCCTTTGAGCAGCGTCTAGAGTCTTACTAGCATAATGGATAACGTTCAGCTTTTTATCAATACGTTGCCCAAGGAGAGCACCTACAGCAAAATCACTAGCATCACACATTATTTCAAAGGGTAAACTCTGATCAGGTGGTTGAACAATAGGAGCTGTTGTTAAAGCCTTTTTAAGAGTTTCAAAAGCTTCCTTACAATCGTCATCAAAAATGAAGGGTACATCTTTTTGAAGAAGATTAGTAAGGGGTTTCGATATCCTAGAAAAGTCTTTAATAAACCTTCTATAGAAACCAGCATGACCAAGGATACTACGAATACCTTTTATGTCTCTTGGGCATGGCATCTTCTCAATTGCCTCAACCTTAGCTCTATCAACTTCTATTCCTCTTTCAGAAACTTTATGCCCAAGAACAATCCCTTTGTTAACCATGAAGTGGCATTTCTCCCAATTAAGAATAAGATTAGTTTCTTCACATCTCTGCAAAACTTTATCAAGGTTGTGCAGACAATTATCAAAAGAAGTTCCGTAGACAGAAAATTCATCCATGAACACTTCTACAATTTCCTCACAAAAGCCATGAAAGATAGCAAACATGCACCTTTGGAAAGTAGCAGGAGCATTAGATAAACCAAAAGGCATACGTCTATAAGCATAAGTTCCATAAGGGCAAGTAAAAGTAGTTTTTTCTTGATCTTGTTGTTTAACAGCAATTTGAGAGAAACCAGAATAACCATCAAGAAAACAAAAATGGGTCTTTTTAGACAACCTTTCCAACATTTGATCAATAAAAGGAAGCGGGTAGTGATCTTTCTTAGTGACTTTATTGACTTTCCTAAAATCGATGCACATCCTATAGCCTACTACTATTCTTTGAGGAATAAGCTCATCATTATCATTAGGGACAATGGTAATACCTCCCTTTTTAGGAACACAATGAACATGACTAACCCATTCACTATCAGCAATAGGGTAAATAATACCAGCATCAAGGAGTTTCAATACCTCATTCCTTACCACTTCCTTCATCTTAGGATTTAAACGTCGTTGGTGCTCCACTACTGGCTTCGCATCTGGTTCTATGTTGATAGAATGCTAACATATAGTAGGTGAAATCCCTTTCAAATCATCCAGAGTATAGCCCATAGCTCCTCGGTGTTTCTTCAAAACTTCCAATAATCTTTCTTCTTCCTCACCTGAAAGTTTAGCGCTAATAATAAGAGGATATATCTTTTTATCATCAATAAAAGCATATTTAAGATCATCAGGGAGAGGTTTTAGATCGAAGACCGGGTCCATTTTAGGTGGAAAAGTGGTACTCAAGTCTTCTACAGGCAAGTCATGTTTCAGCAACCTGGGTTGATGACGAAGGATCTCGTCAATCTCATTCCTTTCATCCATGAAGATCTCACTTTCGTGATCTTCCATAAATTGTTGCAAAGCATTGTTAGGAGCAAGAGAGATAGAAGCAAGTTGTTCAACTCTAAAGTCCTCATTAGGGGTTTCCTCTTCGCAAGGTTCTTTAGTAAATTTCAAAAAATTAAACTCATAAGATTCCCCATCAAACTTAGTCAAGATTTTCTCCCTCTTGCAATCAATAATAGCACCACAAGTACTCAAGAAAGGTCTACCGAAAATGATAGGATAAGTTTTACTAGCAGTTGAACCAAGTACTAGAAAATCAGCAGGATACTTGATCTTACCACAAAGGACTTCCACGTCTCGCACAATGCCAATTGGAGAGATAGTCTCTCTATTAGCAAGGTGAATAACCACATCAATCTCCTCCAACTTGCAAGGACTTATTTCATGCATAGTTTCTCTGTAAAGCTCATAAGGAATAGCACTAGAGCTTGCACCAATATCACATAAACCATAATAGCAATGATCACCAATTCTAACAGAAAGCACAGGAACACTAGCCTTTTTAGATCTATTGGGATGTGAAACAATATTGGAAGCATCCTCACAGAAGACTATGTGCCCATCCTCTACGCTTTTAGTAACAAGGTCTTTCACAATTGCTATGACAGGTTCAATGTTTATTTGTTCATCAGGTTTTACAGTTTTCTTTCCACTTTTAGTGATTACATTAATTATCATAGGATGATCCTTTACCTTATTTGGGAAGGGAATCTTCTCGATGTAAGGTTCAGGTAGGATATGATCAATAATGCAACACTCAGTGCTCCCAATAGGAACATGGTCAACAATATCTTTATAAGACGCATGGTACTTATTCCATCCCTTTTTTGGAATTTCAATATACAAAGAAAAAGCTCTAAAGCAATTCGTAATAACTTGCAAATCAAGACCATAAGCATTATTAATATTTTGAAAGTCATCAGTTTTCATAAAATATTCAATGCATTCATAATCATAATTTATACCTTACTTTCTACCTTTGTCATTTTCCCAAGCTTCAGCATTGTCTAGAATACGGTCCAGGAGGTCCCATTTAACTTCTTCTTCCATGAGAGTGAATGATCCAGCACAAGAAGCATCCAATAAATCCTTGTCATGTAGAGGGAGCCTTGCATAAAAGTTATTGATAATAATATTGTTGGGGAGCTCATGAATGGGACATTTGAGCATTAGTAACTTCAATCTCCCCCAAGCTTGAGCAGTACTCTCTCCATCAAGAGGCCAAAAGTTGTATATTTGATTCCGATCTTTATGAATTTCACTAGGAGGATAAAACTTTGAATAAAAGAGAGGCACTATTTCCTCCCATTCAAGAGCTTGACCATTCTTCAGCAGCTTATACCATTCCTCAGCTCTTCCTTTTAGTGATAATGAGAATAACTTCTTCTTAACTTGATCTGTAGTAATACCTGCACACTTGAACAACCCGCATAATTCGTGTATAAAGAGCAAATGATCACTGGGATGGACAGTTCCATCCCCAACATAGTAGTTATCCATAACATGATCAATAATTCTTGTAGGTATTTTGAAAACATCTTTCTCACTAGGTGGTGGCTTATCTACTACCTTAGCAGTGGTAGTAGCATTATCAAATAAGAAACTCAGTGAGTTATCCCTAACGAAAATAAAGCAACTAGCATAAGTAAACAATAATCACAGTAGAAGTTTACTTTACTAGTTCCACGCTCCAATAGCGCTTCACTCCCCGTCAACGGTGCTAGAAAATAGTCTTGATGGCCCACAAGTATAGGGGGTGTATCGCAGTATTTTCGATAAGTAAGAGTGTCGAACCCAACAAGGAGCAGAAGGTGCTGGCTAGTGGTATGGATTAGGAATTCTCTGCAAATACTTAGCAAACAGATTTTTAGGGGTTTTCGATAAAGCACGTAAACAAAGTACGAGTAAATAAAAGACAGTAGGAATAAATGCAGCAAGTGGCCCAATCCTTTATGCAGCAAAGGACAAGCCGGTTGTATTTCTATAGATGACCAAACGTTCTAGAGGACACATGGGAAGACTGTCAAGTGCTTTCGCTTCATATAGTTGATTAATCTTCTCTAGCTTGCCAAGTGTTGTGTGGGTGAACCTGTGCTAATGTACCGTCCCATCCAAGACATAATACATACTTGTGATTAAACCCCCTTGCAAACATCCGTAAGTACAAGAAAGTAATTAAGGTAGAAACCTAACCACAGCTTTAAACTCTAAGACCCTTATGTCCCTTGTGCAATGGTTTCCTAACGGGGGTTCAGGTTTCTGTCACTCCGGCAACCCCTACGATTAGTAGCCAAATACACAATGCATTCCCCTAGGCCCATATAGGTGAAGTGTCATGTAGTCGACGTTCACATGACACCACTAGAAGAAGTACACCACAACTTAAATAACAATCTATTGAATCTTTCTCAACGCAACTCCACTACTAACAACAAGACTTCTCCCATGTCCTCAAGAACAAAACGAACTACTCACAAGACATCATATGGATCATGATCAGAGATGGAATAATGATGTATAACCATCTGAACATAAACAATAATTCAATGGTTCACTCAATAGCATCAACTACAAAGAGTAATCAACATCGGGAAAGTTTCCCCTATGAATTATAGCAAGATTCAACACAATTGTTATAGCAATATGGAGATGGTGATGAGGGTGCTAATGGTGATGATGGTGGTGGTGATGATGATGATGATCCCGATGAAGTCCAGCTTGATGGTGGTGTTGATGGCGACGATCTCCCCTCTCCGGGAAGGAATTCCCCCGGTAGAAATCTGTCTGCCGGAGAGATCTTTCTCTCTCGGTGTTTTCCGCCCTACAGAGGTGGCAGAATCTTTCTTTGGTCGCTCCCCAAGTCTTAGGGTTTCGGGAGGAAGATATACGCCAGAGGGGAGAGCCTGGAGTGGGCCAGGGTGGCCACACCACTCCCTGGCGCGGCCCAGGCCTGCACGCGCCATGGGGTGGTGTGGGCCCCCTGTGGCCCACCTCCACTTCATCTTGTGGCATCTTGAGTCTTCTGGAAAAATAGAATTTTCTGTATTTTCCCGGATTTTCTAATCTTCACGAATTTTGCCTCCAAACAGCACCTTTTCCATCATAATCCTGACTGCAGTGGTCCATGCTCCAAAAGTCATCAACCATGCAAAAACAGATGAAATAACATAAGTATCACCTCTCAATACGAAATATATCAATGAATAATAGTGAATTAAGACATAGAATAGTGATGCAAAATGGACGTATTAGTGGTGAACCAAACGATGCACGAGTGCGATGCACTGAACGACAACATGATCGCCTATTGTGACCTCTACGTCACACTCGAGGGAGACTTCGATGGCTGCGAGTTGCGGCACATGGGCCGCGAAACCAACGAAGAGGCGGATCTACTCGCCAGCATTGGCTCCACCTGCGCCCCATACCACCTGGGTATTGCTCGAGCGCATCTGCGAGCGCTCCATCAAGCCCAAAGCTCCAGAGAAGAAAGCAAGCATGCCAATGGACATGGGGGCTACGCCACCCAACGAGCCAATGGCACTCGACGACATGGAGCTCGATACAGGACTCAAAGGACCACTGGGTGTCATGATGATCGAGCCATCCTGGACACAACCCTACAACACATATCTACTCAGCAAGAGGCTGCCAGATGACCGGACTGATGCGCGACACATCGCGCGATGATCCAAGGCATTTGCCCACATCAATGGCGAACTATACAAGCGCAGCATCACAAGAGTTCTTGAACGATGTGTTTCCAACGGGGACGGAAGGGCCGCCCTCCTCGACATACATGAAGGCACTTGCGGACACCATGCTGTCAGTCGCGCCCTCATCGCCAAAGCTCTACGAGCTGGATTCTACTAGCCCACGGCCATGCGCGACACCAAGGAAATCGTCCAGTGCTGCAACGCTTGCCAGCGATTCACGGACAAACCACACGCACCTGGCACGGAACTCAGGCCAATACCATTGGCTTGGCCCTTCGCACAATGGGGACTCGACATGGTCGGCAAGCTCCCAAAGTCCTCGCGAGGAGGTTACGTTTACCTCTTAGTCGCAGTCGACAAATTCACCAAGTGGATCGAGGCCATGCTAGTGACGAATCAATCAGGGGTCATCGCTGTCAAGTTCTTCGAGTCCATTGTCTACCGCTTTGGAGTGCCACATACCATCATCACGGAAAATGGGATGAACTTCACCTCCAAGGAGTTCCAGGAGTTCTGCGAAGCCTGGGAATCAACATAAGCTATGCCTCGATGGCTCACCCACAGACCAACGGTCAAGTCAAAAAGGCCAATGGCCTCGTGTGTGGTGGAATCAAGAAGCAAATCCTCCGGCCACTTGAACAAGCCACTGGATGTTGGCCACACGAGATGCAATCCGTACTTGGGAGCCTACGCACAACCCCAAACAGCGCCACGGGATACACTCCGTTCTTCATGGTGCATGGTGTCGAAGCGGTGCTACCCGTAGAGGTACGCTACAAAGCCCCACAGGTGGTTGCATCCAGCGAGAAGGAGTCAACTCTCGCACGCTAAGACTCCATCGACCTCCTTGACGAGGAACGCGAGATAGCAGCGGAGAGATCAACGATCTACTAGAAGAGCCTCCGCAACTAACACAGCAGAAGACTATGCCCCAGATCCTTCGTCGAAGGAGAGTTTGTCCTGCGACTGAAGCAACAAGGGTATCTCAAGCTCGAGTCCCCTTGGGAGGGGCCTTACGTGATTACAGAAGTAATCCCAGGTGGCGCCTATCGCCTTAAAGATTTCGAGAGCAGAGTCGCATACTCCAACCCTTGGAACATCGCGCAGCTGTGCCATTTCTACCCCTAGTCATATTTACATTAAAAATAAGGCTATTCAGCCAGGCTACTTAGCCACACATTGTATCTCGTACTATTCCGCGAATAAATAAAGCTAAGTGCCCCAAGGCTCTGTGCTTTTCCTTATTTTCCTTCAATTTCATCACTCGGGCCTATGCCACCCTTTACACTTTTGTTCTACGAACAAATCGCAGTATCCTGAGTAGCTGACACAATACCAATCAAACCCTTGATAAACATCAACCCAGTTGCAACGCACCTGACAGGTTGGCAAGGTGCTGAGATAAACACAAGTCAGGCTAACGAAAAGGAACTGCAGAGTAAGATACACTCGAAAAATACACAAGCGAGCAAGCTCTTCACATATCAATGGGTACTAAATACACCCAACACAAGTGTACAAACTTTTACAAACGCATACATCTATGTGCAGGATAAAAAATACACTACTGCTGCAGAAGATGAACATTCGTCTGCTCTTCAAAGAAGTCGATGATGTCCTCCGCCGGTCGATCAACCGCCTGGTAGTTTGGCACCATGTTCCATGTCATCCCTTCTAGTGGTGGCGGCACAACAACAACAAACGCTATGTCCACATATGGCCGATGCGGTCGCCCCAGCGATAGGGCAGCCTTCGCATCTGCGACCAGTTGTTGATGCACACACTCGCGTACCACGCGTATATCTTGAAACTTGGACAGAAGAGCCAACAGGATTGAAGGGATGGTGTCTAGTGGAAACATCGTCTGATAAATGTGCCTAAGACATGACTGTGCCTTCTTCAAGCATTGGAGCACTCGTAAAGAATGATCCTGCAGAGTCGCTAGCACGACTGCACGGCCGTGGTCCACCCAAAAATACCCACTCGCCTACAGCTGCTCCTGGGTCAGGTTGTTCATTCGAATGGCCACATGGTCCTTCTCATCCTGTGGATGGCGAGCGGTAACAACTACACCAAGAAAGCAGCAAAGTATGAAGACAAGGCCTCGCCGCGACTGACTAAAAGAAAAGACGAGAAGGCAGAAAGCTAACATTTAAACTGCTCATTCAATTGCGCCACTTCCTCCAAGAGATACTTCTCGCGGGCGGTGGCCTTCTCAGCTTTTGACTTCCACACATCCGCGTTACCGTGGACGATGGGCAACTCACGCTCCAACTGCTTAATGCGGTCGCACAGTCGCGAAAGCAATGACAACTCTTCCACCTTTGAACGCGGCCGCGCCGTGGTGTCATCGGTGGGAGGAGAATAATGAGAACCACTCAAAGGACCCTAGGTACAATCAAGAAGGAAGCAAATGAGACTCATCGCACATTGATAAATAGAGGACTGCATTCAAATTTGATAAATGTTAAGGGAACACCCCCCCACAAAAGCATGATTCAGACAAAAGACTAGCTACATCTATTACAGATGGTGACTAGGGAGCATTCTGCTTCTTAAACTTCGACTTGGACTTCGGGGGCTTCGTCGCATCCGTGGCAGTCTCCAACACCACGGACTTGCCGGTGGTAGCCCCAGATGTCGCGGTCTTCGCCGCCTTCGCTCGCCACCGCTCCTCAGAGTATTTGGCGACTATCTCGATAAGCTAAGGCCCATACTTACCATTGCTACTAGCGAAAGGAGCAAACACTACCTGCTGGCCTCCGGCGTCGACATGCATCACCTGGAAGATCGCGGTGGGATCCAACTCCACACCATGGGCTTGCACCATCACGAGTGCCATGGTGG
Organism: Avena eriantha; assembly: GCA_910589775.1. Classification (NCBI taxonomy): domain Eukaryota; kingdom Viridiplantae; phylum Streptophyta; class Magnoliopsida; order Poales; family Poaceae; genus Avena; species Avena eriantha. The sequence goes on from OU342743.1 coordinate 541,980,806, forward strand.
CACCGATAGACCGCTGGGAGTTCTTGAATTCCATGGGAATACCTCCAGCGAGGGATTCCACCAGGTCATGAAGATTGTCGATCAGCCCGGACTTGGGAGTCAGGTCCTCACGGATGCGACTGAGCACACCCTTGGCCTTCCCCAACATCTCCTGAAGGGAAACACTACGGTCCTCAACTACGGCAATGGCGCCAGCCAAAGTTTCCGCGCGACGAAGAGACTGGGAGTCAAAGCTTAGGCCAGCAGCATCTATGTACACAGAGTGTTAGCGCATCTACAAGACGACAAGAAAGGAGCAATGCAAATCCAACTGAAAATTACCTGAGAGAGCCTTGGCAATCGAAAAAAGTTGTTCTTCGAACAACTTCTCCTTTTCAGCATTAGAAGAGCGCAGCTCTTCCTCATGCTTTTGCGACTCTTCCAGAATTGCGACTGCCTCATCATGCCTTTTCTCCACCGCGGAAAGCCCCTTCTCGAGGGACGTAACATGACGAAGAAGTTCATTGTGTCCACCTACATAAAACACAGGGCGTATCACCAATCGAGTTGTCAAATTTCCACGAAGACAAAGATAAAGCCAAAACTAACCTTCGATAGCGCGGTGGCGATTGTCCAGCAAAGCATGCTGTCTACCCATGGCAAGGACTTACTCCGCAAGGCGAGCAGCTTCCTTAACAATGAGCTACACCAAGGGAAATGAAGACTCAACGGCAACCGAAAGTACAAATTCGATTGCTAAACAGCAAAAAGACACTCAGATGTTCCTCTAGGGACTCCGAAGATGACTGTCACACAGTCGTCCGGGCAACCATCTGGTGCTCCCCAGCATGTGGGGAACTCGAAGAATTGGCACTGGAGTGGGCCGCCCCTAGAGGAGAAGGAGACCGTCCGGCCACCTCCTTAGCCTTGGAGTCTACGACTCCGGACTCTTTCACAAATTGGACGTTGTCAGAAGACGACGATGCCGCTTGACTGGAAAACATGCTAGACCACTTCAGAAAAAGCAACCTCGAAGAAAGCAATACAAACTCGTGGACATTAAAAGCTTACCAGTTAAATTTATCGAGGTAAAAGGAGTCATCCGACGACTCCTTCGGATGTCGCAGCTTCTTCTGAGCAGGAGGAGCCATGTCGCGCACAGGTAAGGTGGGAATTGGCTCCTCTGCAGCAGCAGAGGGACCTTCCGGCGTTGTTAGCGGAGAAGCGTCAGAATCCTTGCTGCGGGACCGCTTGCGAGTGTCGTGGCCGCTGGACTCGGGGGTTCCCTCCTCTTCTTCAATTGGGACAGTCAATTCCGACTCATCCTCTTCCTCCGCTTTGCGAGGAATAACACCTTCAGGTCGAGGAGGAAGATTGGAGGACACTTTCAAGTCCTACATTCAGAAGAAACATCAGCACAGATTAAAGCACTTGGCAGCCAATCGAGTAAATACAAAACTACTTCGCAAAAAACTCTACCTCATGCGGAGGGTTGTTGGCATCGAAAGGGGGCATGAATGATTCGCCTGGGAGGTCCTCCTTGGCAGTATACTTGGTCACCAGTCGCAACCTCCTATCTACGTCACCCACAGAAATGCCCTCAGCAGATATGCGAGTGACATCGCTCGCACCAGCCCAGTGGTACATCGGGTGGACTCTATCCTATAGAGGCTGAATGCGGCGGCGCAACCACATGCGAATGAGAGCGGTGCCACCCTCTTCTTTGCCTATCCGGCCTTGGAGGTCGCAGATGTGCTGATATAGCACCTCCGTTTCCTCGGAAGCGCGAGGCATCACAACGTTCTTCCAGGAACGCCTCCTCTTACAAGCTGCCACGGGGTCGAAGGGCGCGAGTCCGTAGTGCTCTCCATCGGCCTTCTAGTCGCAGATGTAGAACCACTTGTCTCTCCACCCTTGGACAGACGCCATAAGCTTGATATCAAAATAGACGGCGGATGAGTCGACGTGGATTCCGTAGCCTCCTACGTCGTAGACTACCGAACCAGACACCGATTGACGTTTGAGCTTGAAAAGCCTCTTGAAGAGGCCAAAGTGTGGCCCGATTCCGAGACGGCACTTGCAAAGTGTGATAAAGCAAGAGATGTGGAGAATGGAATTTGGGGATAGCTGGTGCAGCTAGAGCCCATAGAAACAAAGAAGACCCCTAAGGATAGGATGTAGGGGAAGAGAGAGACCTCGAATGATGAATGCAAGGAACATCACTCGGAAACCCGAATGAGGAAGAGGGATTACCTCATCGCCAGGCACTCGCTAGTAATCTTCCGCGGACTGAAGAGCTCCATCTTGACGAAGAAGGTGCAGCTTAGAGGACTTGATGATAGACGCGCGCCAGGAGTCGTTGGTGACGCGGGTGCTGCCCTTCTTCTTCCTAGTGGTGGCGACGCTGGTGCCCACGACAGTGGTGCCACCCTTCTTCTTGGTGGCGGCAATGGTGGCCGCAGATCCAGCGGTGGCGCCTCCCTTCTTCTTGCCCATCTTTCGATGGTGATGCGAGCAGAGAAAGTAACTGGGGAAAACACGGAGCTGGTCCAGTGCCACGAAGAGGAAGTGCGCAAGGAAGCAGAGAGAACAACAATGGCGAAGGAGGCACGAGCAAGAAGAGAGATGGGGAAAATTTACCGTAGTTGCATTGCTACTTAATCTCCTCGCGGATGTCATCCAACGGTCAACAAAAACCCTACTGAACATGTGGAGCATATCACCATCGACACATGGAGAAGCTGAACCACGAACCGTCCCCCACTACTCCCATTACGCGTGGAAATCGAGGAGACGCAGTTAAACCAGAAGATTACGCACGCCCAGTTCAATCGAAGTCACAAAGTGGGACCCACCGCTCGTCACATCTCATCAAAGCCGCTCATGCACGCAACTAAGGTTATCATGTCGTCAGCACTGACGTCATCGATTTCAGCAGAAGAACATTTTGACTACTTTAGTTCTTGCTCGAGTCTTCGACTCAACCAAGCACTCGGGGGCTACTCCTAACAGGAGCACTGGCCACGCACTCGAAGGAATTTTTATGCAGGTGTATGAACATTCAAGACAAACCCATCACTCGAATCAACGATTTGATTGTGAACTACGGGTTACTCCCATAGCGAGCATTGTAAGCACATTCGACTAAAACAAGCAACAAAAGACGACAACAGTCGCAAAATGTTTTTAGTCCCCACTCGAGTCTACGACTCGAATAGGCACTCGGGGGCTACTCCCATAGGGAGCGCTGGTCGCGCACCCTATGATTATTTGTACATCGTACTATGTGTCGATAACATCCACACTCAAATGCCATGGCGACTCCGCCTCATATTTTCTCTACAAAGAGATTACGTCTCCTGGGCCACCCGAATCATCTCCTAGATGAAAAAAATTCGGATGCCGCGCTTACAGCGTAAAGATAAGACCTGAATAATGCCTTGCAGCGCATCTTCTATGCACTACCAGAAATATATCCATACCTACAGGTACGATGAACATGCCTTGACGGACGCGTCGAGTGCTCACACTTATACACTGAAATTCAACTCCTGTAAGACCTCCACGGCCTGAGTCGAATTACGCCAACACTTTTCCGAATTTGAGTCCGGGGACTCGAATTTGAGTAGATTGCATTGTTTTCCCTAAGGCAGTTAACTGATACCGATACATCAGATAAATCAGGCACGTATATCGGCAATCCCTATGACACAAACAGAACACTCGAAAAGATACTTAGTCAGGCACTCGAAAGTCTTCATAAAGTCTCTAGTCGAATCTATGATTCCAGTGGACACTTGGGGGGCTACTGACATGGGTATACCCTAGAGGTACTCGAGTTTAGCATATACGGTCCAGATACAGCAGAAGCCCACGGCGTTGCCAAGGCCCAATGAAGAATTCGGGTGACCCAGAGACTCTCCGATTGCTTGCAACGCAAGAAGAAGCTTAAGATAGAAATTTCAAAGGGACAAACCATAATCTGTAACCGACTTGACCTGCTAACCGAGACCTAGCCTATCTATATAAAGGCTACGAGGGGCGGCGAGGAGGACGATCACAACCCTAGTTTCCACAACCCTTGCTAGATTGCATCTACGCACCCCTGTAATCTTCGATTCCCTCGATAATTCCAAGAGCAGACAAGCAATAGTAGGGTAAACCTTGCATCCCTGTGTGCTTGTTTGCTAGCCGATTGATGCCTCCAGCGCTACCTCCTTCTCCAAAACCCAAGTCCATAATAATGGGCATTGACGAGTTGAACCCTCGTCACCTAGTATGAGATTGAAATAAGATAAAGTTTATTATGATATTCATCGTTGTGACCATGTGTTAGATTGTCTTCATCTTGATGTCGGGAGAAGCCGACCTCTCAATGTTTGCCTCTTGTGGGGATTTGATGGAGGGAAGTACTTGTTGGTAAACGGAGGTGTGTTAGCACTTAAAATGACTATAAAGTTGTTGGAACCCCTTACGTATCAACTTGGAAACCGAGGAAACTCATAGAACACTATCCATGCCATGGGATACGTCCTATGGGATTAAGTCCCTTAATAGCATAGTAATTCGAGTGATGTCGATTGCTGACTGCTGTGGTTATGAGGATGATGTGAGCAGTGGTTACTGCCTATTTGTCCAAATACGGAGTTCCTCCCACACATACACAGTTGAGAATGTTCATGATAATAATCTTTACCTTAGTCCTTTATAATGCTAGAGGTGTATCCGGTACTCCCTGAGAACGCCCTTTTCCCTATTGTAGTTCCAATCTCTTTTACATACGCGATACTTACTTTCTCAGTTCAGTTGTTTTACTTTACTTATTGTTCTCTTATACCAAAAACCCAAAAATACCCTTTTACACAATACTCGCATTTTATCTTGTTACTTGGAACTTTATTTAGCATTTCTATTGTAGTATTTAATTCAAGAGTTATTAGACTTCAGACTCCCGCTCCCTATGGGATCGATATCTTTATTTTGAAACTAGCTACAAACGATCTGTGCACTTGTAGTCACCATCTAGCCGGTTAATTCGACGAATTATCCGCCCCTTACCTGCACGACGCGCCACAATGTCTTTTTCGAAAAACCTGGAGGGGCGGATTATACTCCCCCCTTGGAGGGCGGAATATCCGGCTTGGCAGAAAGCTCTAACCCTGGCCGGTTATTCCAGGAAAAAATCCACCCCACCTGCATGACGCGCCTTGGGGAGTTTTGGCGATCTTAGTGGGGTAGATAATCCGGCCCCTGGTAGGGGCGGATAATCCGCCCCCCCCCAAAACACTGTTTAGCAGTATTGGGTGGTGCTACTACTCTGCACACTAAACACACAATTAAAAGATCCTTGGTATTGTTATCTGATAAACAAAATACTAGAGATCATGAAATGTTCTTTCAGTCTCCCCCTTTTTGGCGTTAGATGACAATACTAGTATTCACAATAAAACCCTACTAACACATCATTCCAAGGATGAAAAATAACTCCCCCTACATGTGTGCATATAATAAGTTTGCATTTGAGTACAAATGCACACACATAGGCTTTGTGACTTTTCATGAATTAGAAGATGAGAATCAAATGATGAGTTAGGGATAAAGATGTACCATACTCCCTCCATTCCTTTCTATAGTGCCTATAGTTTTTTGAGCAAAATTCCAAAATATAAGGCATGTTATGTTATATAACTCGTCTAGACAACTTTTTGGGGGATTTATTTTTGCTTCATATCTCATTCAAACTCCTCTATCTTATCACATCAATTAGCCAAAACTAATACTACCCAAAAACTCATGTAACATTTCCTCCATATGTGTTGCTTAATTTCCGTGCAAGAAACTATATGCACTATAGAATGAAACAGAGGGAGTACCACCGTAATGAAGTCCTCAATAATATAATTATAGATACTCTTGACGAATCCCCATAGTGAGACTCCCAAGAATGATAGTATATCAATACATCCACGGATATAATTCCATAATACCATATATATAAATCCATAGTTACATGTCCATAGTCTCACGACATGATATGGACCACATAATCTGACACACACAAACCAAGTAGCAAATAGACAAGTTCAACGCTAAATGGGCACAAGCAAGAACGAAGAAAAAGCGATAAAATCCAAATGTACTTGTGCCTGAACCATGAAAATCCCCTCCACACCTACTAGAACTACTTCTCCCCCTTTGGCATCGGAACGCCAAAAAGGGAAAAGACCGATGCTAGCATCCCTGGAAATTACTCCTCGTCCTCATCCTCATGCTCGTCCTCATCCTTGCCCTCATCATAGGCACCCTGATCATCATCATTCTCCTGATCGTCCTCCTCATCATCAGCGGCTGGCGAACTAGGCTCTCTCGGGAACAAGTGATGCTCGAGCTCACTATAGTTGGTGCCTGAAGTGTTCCACTGACCATACAGAGTAGGAGTTGCCTTGGTAGGCAGAGGGCCTGATGCCCCGAAGACATGGTGGAGAATCAGATGCTGAGTGTGGGCCAAGTCATGGCGCTGACGATAAGCCTCATACTTCCCCTTGTGAGAGTCGACTCCCATGCAGAGAATGTTGCGCTGGAACCAGTTGAGTTGCTTCACCTTCCTGGCAATAGGTGGAACCGGAGGCCTCCTCCCAGTCGCTCTAGCATCCCCCATAAAGGACTCGGGAGCGGTAGAGGGATGAGAGGTCTCCTAGTCTTGTAGATCTTCTTAACTTTGTGAACACCATGAAGATTGTCACCAAAATCCTCATGTGGGAGAATATGCTTGATGATCATCATGATGTAAGGAGCATACGGAGTAGAGAGCCAGTTGTACATAGCATTAGTCATCTCATGAATAATGAAATCCATCACATCAAGCTTGTAGTCCACATTAGGGTCTTCATAAGATGCACTCTCATAGGCAAAGCCCAGCAACTGAACAAGGTGACCACATATGTTGTCATTGTTGCCCCCACTCGGAGTAATGCAATCTCGGAACATGCCAACCAGCTGAGCATAAAGTGGAGAGAGACCGACAACCATACCAACAACACTATTGGGACCACATCACAGTGAGAGAAGCGTGTCCTTGTTGGGCTTGATAGCAAAAATGATGCGATACCCACAAGATTGATCAAGGCCAGCAAAGGAGTAACCAAGAACCTCAGGAAAGATGTATAAGTCAAACTCTAGATAGGTCTTGCATGTCATCCACTTCATGGTGCAACGTTTATCCCCACACACCACGAGAGTGGAAAAAACTACTTTACCACAGAAGTATCATAAGAACACTGGAGCTCCATGAGGTGATGCAGCCTCATCATCTCAGTCATAGCCAAAGCATGAGCAAGCTGAGGTAAATGGCCAGCCTAGGTTAGATTAATAGGACGCATAGGGTGAATGATCAAGCCATCATAAACATCATCAAATATGAACTTGCAATGAGCACACCAAAAGTGGGTGTCCCCAAGCTCCTCATCAATATCAGCCTCCACATAGAGATCATGCTGGCGAATACCTGAGTATGAGATGATGTCCATTTCCTTATAGTTGACCCTAGGATGCTTGCCCTTCTTATTGGCACCAGCCCGAGTCCTCTTGTCCTTCTTAGCCCTTTTTTCCATTCTATCAGCCTCTCGTTTCTGCCTCCTCAACTCAACCTCGTCAATCAAACCACCTTGACCGTTTGGCCTGAAATATCAAGCACGAGGATGACGCTTGTAAGTCTAAGAAACACGAGAGCCACCTTTGAAGTGAATGAGGTAGATAGTAAGGAGATAAGCGCACACACACAAGTCTAGGGGAATTGCTAAAAACAGTAGAAAAACAATCCACAAACAAAAACTACATGGTACTCCAATCTTGGAAATTCAGAACATGGTGAAAACCTGTCAGGGGTGGATAATCTGGCCCTGGCAAAAAAAATTAGAATCGCCACAGATTGGTTTACGTAGATCGGGCAAGAGGGTTGCTAGTCTACGGTTTGTAGCAAGCATATGCAACAAAGAGAAACTTCTAATCCAAGTTTCCACAACAACAACACAACTTCCATACAAAACATTAGTAGTGGGGGATTTACCCTCACTCATTGGAAGAAGAACTCAGAGGAGAAGGTACCCCGAGGCGATTGGAAGAAAATCTGGGGAGGACCCAGAGAATCCGATGGTAAAAGTGACTCCGGGGAGGGCCAGGACGGTCGGCGGTGGCTGGGGAAGAGGTAGGGGATCGGGGAGGAAGTGTTGCTCTGTTTGAGCCCTTCCCCCGATGCCCAACCCTAAGTAGGCGAAAACCGCCCGATCAGATAATTTGGACACCACTAGGGGAGAATAATCCACCAGGTGGATAATCCGACCACCTTGTGGGGCGGATAATCCGGCCTTCACTAGTTTTTCTATTTACATAGAAACTGAGCCAGCACTATCCCTCAAAGACCCTCACAAGATAACTAGTGGACTTGTGTGCGAGATAGATAGATGGCTCGGGGAGGGAGAAAGGCTTAGGTTTAGAAGATTCAAACTATGATGGTACCACACACCCAACAATTGCAAGAGTCAAATCGAATAAAAGCCAAAATTGGGTGTGTTTTCCATAACAAAACAAGATAGGCAAGAAAATCTAGAAAGATCCATAAGGAACTGACTCTTCTCACAAAGAGGGCAGTGGCCGAAGCCACCATGTTGGAGTGAATGGTATGACACCGCAAAGATATATCTTGGGTTCATGACTGATACTCATCAATATCTCACATATCACAAAATGTTATTAATAGAAATGATTTTTCTTGCTTTTGGCATTATGGGGAGGGTTAGCTGAATCAATTAGGACCACACTCCCCCTATGTTTATGCCCACACCTAAACCAAATAAAGGAAGAGATATAAGTAGGTATGCAAGGGTAATCAAGCCAAGCTCCTTGTATCCATGATATTTAGCTCATTCCTCAAATAACAAAATCTTGCTTCATCTAGCGGCTTTATGAAAATATCAGCAATCTGGTTCTTCATGCTCACAGAGGACAAGTCAATATCACCATGAGCAACATGATCCCGAATGAAGTGATTGTGAATCTCAATATGCTTTGTCCTTGTACGTTGCACCGGATTATAAGCAATTTTTATAGCACTCTCATTATCACACAAAAGAGGCACTTTATCACAATTGACACCATACTCCTTTAAATTTTTGCCTCATCCATAGTAATTGAGTGCATGCACTAGTAGAAGCCACATAATAAGCTTCGGCGGTGGATAGAGATATACAATTTTGTTTCTTCGAGGACCAACATACCAAATATATTACAAGAATTGACAAGCTCTAGAAGTTGACTTCCTATCATCCTTGTCACTAGCCCAATCGGAATTCGTATAACCACATAAAGAGAAATTAGAGCCCTTGGGATACCATAGACCAAAATTAGGGGAATGAACCAAATATCAGAAGATTATCTTGACCGCCACCAAGTGGCTTTATTTAGGAGCCGCTTGATACCTTACACACACACCTACACTCAACACGATATCGGGTCTAGATGCGTAGAGGTAAAGAAGATAGCCGATCATGGACCTGTATACCGTTTGGTCCACATATTTACCATTGGGATTGAGCTCAAGATGGCATTTAGTTTGCATTGGTGTAGCAATGCCATTAAGTTCCGTCATCTTTTTGAGCATGTCTTGGATGTAATTTGCTTGATTAATGAAGGTTACTTCTCTTAGTTGTTTGATCTCAAATCCAAGAAAGAACCCTAATTCTCCCATCATAGACATCTCAAACCTGTCAGTCATAAGCTTTGAAAATTCATCATTAAAAGCTTGGTAAGTAGAGCCAAAGATGATATCTTCTACACATAGCTGGCATACGAAGAGCTCCCCCTTAACCTTCTTAGTAAAAAGAGTGGGATCAATCTGACCAACCTCGAAGCCACAACCTAACAAAAGCTCTTTAAGATGCTCATACCACACACATGGGGCTTGTTTAAGGCCATAGAGCGCCTTATCGAGTTTGTAGACATGGTTCGGACAGTTGGGATTCTCGAAACCCGGGGGGTTGCCTTACATATACTAACTCATGTAGAGGACCATTAAGAAAATCACTCTTAACGTCCATTTGCTATAATTTAAAGTTATGATGAGCTACATAAGCAAGAAGGATACAGATAGACTAAAGGCGAGCCACTAGAGCATAAGTTTCACCAAAGTCGATGCCTTCTACTTGAGAGAAACCTTGTGCTACTAATCTTGCCTTGTTTCTTATGACAATTCCATTTTTGATCTTGCTTGTTTTTTAATATCCACTTGGTGCCGATAACATTGTGCTAATCTTTGGGCTTCTCTACTAACTTCCAGACCTTGTTGCACTTGAAATTATTTAGTTCTTCATGCATAGCAACAACCCGATCCGGATCTTCAAGGGCTTCAAAAACATTTTTAGGTTCCACCATCGATATATGAGCTTGATGATCACTGAATCTTGCTAGCTCCCTTTTGGTGGACACCCTTCTTCTTAGGTCGCCTGCAACTTTATCAAGTGTATGCCCTCTTAATTCGAGATTTCTTTCAGCACGAGCTTTTCGATGAATTTCAATATCCTTGTTGTTTCTTGGAGGGATTTCTTCATCATTAGAGTCTTTCTCTTGACCATTAGCTTGACCTTCATCAACAGTTTGTTCAGCATGGACAGGTCATGGAGAAGCTTGCCCTTGATCTTGATCAATAGCCATAATAGGAGGCTGCTGACCTGAATTCCTAGAGCCGGATATTCCGGCCTAGGATTTTATGCTTCTCCCTGAGCTTCCGAGATGGTTCTGGAATTTGATGGTGTTGGGCCAGAAAATCTGGTCTCAGGTGGAAAATCCAGCCTGGGACTCTCAGTTTCTTCAGATGATTGATGAATTTCAGAAGGTTGTTCTGTTGGTGTAGTAGTTTCTCTAGCAGGTGGAGCTTGTTGATCTTGTGAAGATGAGGGCTCTACTTGAGTAGAGCATTGTCCTTCCCAATCCACCATAAGGGGTTCCTCAATGGGGCAGAAAAATCCCACGAACATTGTTCTTATGGCATCTTGGGGTATTTCAACATCTGCATCACGAACATAAACTTGTCCCACATGGGAGCCATCATTTTCCTCGAACACCACACTACAAGATTCTACAAGAGTTCTAGAGAGCTTATGGTAGACTCTATAAGTGTGGGATTCAGCACCATAACCAACAAAAATACCTTCTAAAGCCTTAGACTCAAATTTAGATAAATGAACTCCTTTAATGAGACAGAAACACTTAGAACCGAACACCCGGAAGTATGAAATGTTGGGCTTTTTACCGGTAAGTATCTCATAGGGGGTCTTGTCCAAGATTTTGCAGAGGTAATGTCTACGCACTTCTATTCTTGTAGACAGTTGTTGGGCCTCCAAGTGCAGAGGTTTGTAGAACAGTAGCAAGTTTTCCCTTAAGTGGATCACCCAAGGTTTATCGAACTCAGGGAGGAAGTGGTCAAAGGTATCCCCTCTCAAGCAACCCTGCAATCAAGATACAAGAAGTCTCTTATGTCCCCAACACACCAAATACACTTGTCAGGTGTATAGGTGCACTAGTTTGGCGAAGAGATAGTGAAATACAAGTGGTATGGATATAAGATAACGGTGCTAGAAAATACTTTGATTGCGTGGAAGAGACTAAAGGCAAACTAAAATAAAGATGGAAGCAAGCAAACATGTAACAGATCTATTAGCAAACGAAGTTTAAATGCTTAGAAACAAGGCCTAGGGATCATACTTTCACTAGTGAACACTCTCATATAAATATCTTCTCTTTATGATACTACTCTTAACTACTCTCCAGTTGGACACTCTAATCGATGGTAGGGCTATAACAGCACACCTCAAAGTAAGCCTTTCCCATCTAGATAACCCCACACTGTCACCTTGAGTACTAGATGAGTCCAACAAACACCACAAATTCATAAAGACATCCAACTCCAAATATAACTCATAAAAAGTATTTGTAATCTCTAGCCTAAGTGCCACCATGGTGAGCACGCTGTCACTTTCACACACATGGGGAGAGCAGAGATCTATTAAAGCACTTGGGTAGCAAGGTAGATCTATAGATTACAAGCTCATCATCTCAATAATATCATGCATAGAGAGAGATGAACACATAGATACCGGTAGAACCCTTAGCCTCGAGAGAGAACTACTCCCTCCTCATCATGGGAATCAGCAATGGTGATGGAGATGGTGGTGGAGATCGATGGAGATGGCTCCGGGGGCACTTCCCCGTCCTGAAAGGGTGCCGGAACAGAGACGTTCTGTCCCCCGAATCTCCCCTTCGGTGGCGGCGGCGCTGTGGAACTTTTCGTGGCTGGAGGCTTCATGATTTAGGGTTTTCGCATCGGAAGGAATATATAGGCGAAGGGGCGAGGTCGGTGGAGGCCAGAGGGGCCCACACCACCTAGTGGCGCGGCCCCGCGCCACCACATGGTGTGGCCAGGCCCTGGCCCTCCTCCGTCTTGTATTCTGGCTCTGTGAGTCTTCCGGTAAAATATCAACTTTGGCTTTTGTGCGGTCCAATTCCGAGAATATTGATTTTCTGACTTTCCTGGAACCAAAAACAGCAGAAAACAGGCAACTGGCACTGTGGCATCTTGTTAATAGGTTAGTCCAAGAAATCATATGAAAAGTACTCCAAAGTGTGGACAAAACATAAGAAAGTAGATAAAACTAAGCATGGAACATCAAAAACTATAGATACATTTGCAATGTATCAACATCCCCAAGCTTAACTCCTGCTCGTCCTCGAGTAGGTAAGTGATAAAAAGAAATAATATTTTTTTAGATGACATGCACCATCATAAACTTGATCAAAGTATTTGTAAAACATTCATAGCTGGGATCATAGTACTTCAATCATAACATGAAAGACAAAGTTCTAGCAATAAGACAAAGAAACTATGATGCAACAGGAAAAGGCACAAACAAAAGATTCATGAATAACAATGCTTTGCAAGACGTTTGTTTGTTTCACATAAAGAAGACATAGCATAATAGTATTTAGCTTGTCCCACAAAGAGTAGAAAATATAAATGCATAGGAAACCTTCAAAGTTCATCAGAGTGACTAGATACAAATAGTTTAAAACAAGCAATATCAAGTTATGCATCAATCAACTAGTCTTGGGACAATGCACATAGAACTAAGAATGGCCACTATGCTCTCAAAGTAGGTGCATAAATGTAGAAGGTGGAGACTCAATATAATGGTGGAAGAAAAGTCTTCATAGAAGGAAGTAGGGATTCAAGTCTCATAAAGAGCTTCCAAAAATTATGGTACTTCTAGCTTTAAGCTCTCATTGCCCCTATCATAAGCATCTTGAAGTGATTAAGGTTAAAGTGAACAAACTATGGTGTACATGCTTGACGAAGTATAAGTTAGAAATCTCATGTCCCTTGAATACGAGGGCCGCTCCTCATGCTACTCAAGTTTAGTCACTGGTAAGTTCTTGTCATCGTAAGTACATGTGTATCATAGAGAACCGCCAACGGGGTACCCCTTGCCCGATGATACGGAAAAATCCCCATATCAAAATGACAAGGCAAGAAGAGAACAAGCATCTGAGCAATCTTCTTATGTACCATGGGAATATGGTGCTTTTTCTCTCTTTCCTCTTTTCATAATCTTTTTTTTTCTCTTTTTCTCTTAGACATCTCATTATGGTTACGCTGCAGGTTTCCACCATGTCAGCATGGATTAGACCAGTGACCCGGGCGTTTCTCTAACACATATACAAAACTCCATGGACTTACAAGCTCCCCTTTCATTTCACACCGACGACATCCATATACAAAAGAGCATGATATCAACTAGGTACAAGTACCAAGTGCAATGTTGAAAGCGTTCCCATGAAAGCATGGTTCTGCTAATTCCCAACAAATAAGTGCAAGCATATACAACACAGACGACACAATGGTTCAAGTTTATTAAGGGCAAGAAAAGTAAAGTGTGCCATCAAGTTCGTGAGAGCTTTAATCACTAGTTTTCTCATAACAAGTTTAATTTGGAAGGTAAACAAAAGCATGAATATACTTCGAATAGCATAAGCTAGTAGGTAGGTATGGTGGACTCTTTGGAATAACTTGGTTTAGGGAGTTGGATGCATGAGTGGAACTCATACTTGGTTGTGGAGGCTAGCAAAAGACTAGGAGCGACAAACTAAGAGAGCAATAATGGCCATAATCATGCAGAGCGACAAAGCATCATTGATCAAAGCATAAAGTGATACTACAAGTTCAAAACTAAAGAATCATATAGGCTATGGTGACTTGAGATAGTCATAACATGGTGTGATCATGCGCCAAGTCAACCCAAATAAAGCATCAAAGGAGAATACCACTATACTATGCTTTAATATGCTAAAACAACGCATGATTCATCCAAGGCACATTAAACAATCTCAATTGTTTATAACAAGTCATGCTACAACAAATAATACTAAGCATAAAGCTAAAACAATATCAAGCATGGCATGACAGAGCATAGGCCACAGTCAAAAACGAGCTCTCTTTACCACTTAAGCATGAGCTTTCCTACTCTTTTTCCAAACCAAACCAAACTATTTGAAAACCAATGTATGAAAGAGGGGGTCCAACCAATTTATTCAGAAAACTAAGCAAACAAAGCAAACGAAAACCAAAAACAAAAAAGAAAAAGAAGACGCTCCAAGAACAACACAACTGTGCATGAAACAATAAAAATGAAGTGTTTGGAAGGAACCTAGGGTTTTCGCATCGGGAGGAATATATAGGCGAAGGGGCGAGGTCGGTGGAGGCCAGAGGGGCCCACACCACCTGGTGGTGCGGCCAAGGCTAGCCCGTGCCACCAAATGGTGTGGCCAGGCCCTGGCCCTCCTCCGTCTCATATTCTGGCTCCGTGAGTCTTCCGGTAAAATATAAACTTTGGCTTTTGTCCGGTCCAATTCCCAGAATATTGATTTTCTGACTTTCCTAGAACCAAAAACAGCAGAAAACATGCAACTGGCACAGTGGCATCTTGTTAATAGGTTAGTCCAAGAAATCATATGAAAAGTACTCCAAAGTGAGGACAAAACATAAGAAAGTAGATAAAACTAAGCATGGAACATCAAAAATTATAGATACATTTGCAATGTATCAATAGGTAAAGCTGGTTAGATGTGTGACAAGCGGTGGATATATATTCAGCCCAAAAGTTATATGGTGACTTGAAATCAGCTAACATAGACCTTGCCATATCCATTAAGGTCCATTTTTCCTCTTAGCTACACCATTTTGTTGCGGGGTGTATGTAGCCGAATATTGGTGTCTTATCCCCTCTTCACCTAAGAATTCATTCACAGTGTAGTTCTTCAACTCGGAGCTATTTTCACTTCTAATTGCCAATATAGGGACATTGTGTTGACGCTGAACCTTGTTGGCAAAGTCGATGACCGTTTGTTGAGTCTCACTTTTCTGCTTGAAGTAGTAGACCCAAGTATCCTTGAGTAATCATCGACAATGACGAGACAATATTTCTTCCTACCGAGGCTTGCATGATATGGAGGACCAAAGATATCCACATGTAGGAGCTCCAAAATCCTTTTAGATGAAATAATTGTCTTCCTTCGATAGGGAGAGTCATGCATCTTTCCTTCAACACAAGCCCTACAAACATAATCTTTGGCAAAGGAAACATTTTATTTTAGTCCAAGAATGTGGCCACCCTTGTGAAGGCTTTACAAAGTTCTCATATTTACATGGGCTAGACGACGTTGCCATAACCAACCCGCGTCGGCCTTTCTGAAAATACACATCGGACCCGCAGTGGTTTTCCTAGAAAAGTCCACCACATACAGGTCATTTTTGACATATCCAACGAAAGTGTCATTTAGAGACTTGCTCCACAAGAGTACCACTAAATCATCATCAATGAAAACTACAAAGCCCATCTTACCTTGGGCACAAACATAAAGTAAATTATAACCAAGGGTCTCAACAAGCATGATGTCCACGAGTGAGATATCGTGAGAAACCACAACCTTGCCAAGACCCAATACCTTTGACTTTGATTTATCACCATATGAGACGGTTATTTGATCATGATTAGGCCTCATGTTTGTGATGATCTCCTTGCTTCCGGTCATATGACTTGTGCAACCACTATCAAGAACCCATTTAGATCCACCGGAAGCATAGCCCTATAAGAAAATTTCTTCTTGGTTTTAGGTACCCCTTTTTCAATGGGTCCTCTCATGTTAGTTACCAGGGTCTTTGGGACCCAAATAGACCAAGCAATATAATTATCAAAAGGACCAGCATAACTAGCATAGACATCACCATAATAATCACAAAATAACTCATAATGAGGATTGTTAGACCCTGCAAAACCATTATAATCAGTTTTGTCCTTCATGATATTCTTTTCAGCGGTGCTTGTATTTGCTTGAACATTCTTGGCCTTCTTCTTCTTGTTCTTCTTCTTCTTCTTGGTCTTAGGGACATATCCAAGTCCCTATTTTCCATTATTCGTCCTTTGCTTACCAAGGATCTCATCTAGAACTTTCTTACCTTTGGGTAGAGGTGCCTTGGCAAGCTCATCTTTCAACCTCGCATTTTCTTTAAGAACTTCTTAATGTCCACATGTTGGTGCAAAAGTGCTAGGAACATCATACTTTTTCAATCGAGTTTGGAGCAGATCATGAGACTCATTGAGAATAGAGTATTCACTCTCCAATGCCTTGTGAGCAATGTCGAGTTTATCTAATTTCTTAGAGAGTCTAGCATGAGCAGCACCAAATTCAATCTTTTCCTTCTTTAATTTCTTAGCCTTGTCAATGGCATTATCATGTTCCTTTACAAGATTGGCCACAACCTTGTCATGTGACTCCTCAATTGACTCAAGTCTTTCCTCTAGAGAGACTCGAGCATCTTCTTCTTCTTCTTCTAGATCATTCTTCAAGGATGCAATTTCCAATGCATCCTCTCTTTCAATTCTGCCCTTTTCCTCGAGGAGGTCTTCAGAGTGAGCAAGTTAACCCATAAGAGCCTCAAAATGCATTTTGTGCTCACCTTGTAGGTAAGTGATAAAATAATCCAAAGTAATAATTTCTTCCTTAACTTTAAGACTAGTGTGATATCAACATTCATAGTAGTCTTAGGAAAGGAAGTATTAGAAGTTGATACCTCGGAACCTCTTGCCATAAGGCAAGTGGCATTCTTGTTGATGACATTCTCATCGGGAGAGTCGAAGAGAGATGTAGGTGTAGATGTTGTGTCTATGGCAGCCATCTCCCATGAGCTATCATCATCCTCTTCATCTTCACTTGCGGATGAGAACTCCTCTTGTGGTACCAAAACAATCTTTGATTGCTTCTTGTATGTAGCATTTTTCTTGACAAATGGCTTCTTCTGAGGTGCCTTTGACTTTTCCTTTAGGATGAGCCTGCCCCCATTATCTTCTGTACTTTGATAGGGACACCCAACTATAAAGTGCAAATGATCTCCACAATTGTAACAAGTTCTCATCCTTGGACCGTTTTCCTTTCGCCCATTTGACCCATTCTTGCGCTCAACTTCAGATTTTGCTTTGGCTGGGTACTTCCAAAAATTTATTGTAGAAGGCCATGTACTCACGATGAGCACACTTGACCTCCTCGGGGCAGCTCATAGTGACAATGTCAAAACCCCTATCATCTTCCTCTTGCTCAACAACATTGGCCTTCAATGCAACATTCACGCCTTTTTGCATTCCAACTACACGGGCACGAGCATCTTCGGCGTTCTTTGCCGCAACTTTGAACGCAACCATTTATTGCATGACTTTGTTGGAAGTCATTTGATGATAGTTGTGTCTCCCTTGTAAGCTCTTCAAATTAGTGGGCTCAAATGTCATGAGAGCACTCACATACTTCCTATTGATCCACGCATCATCAACATGTGTGGCACCATTCTTTCTAAATGTTGTGGCGATGCCCTTGAGCCTTCTATACATGTCTTCATGATCCTCACCATCCAACATATAGAACCCTTCATCTTCATTTCTTAGAGCATCATACCTATTTCTTATCATGCTCTCATTTCCAATAAAAAGGTCGGCGAGGGCATCCCAAGCTTCCTTGGCGGTGTTGAAGTGATCTATGTGTGGCATGTCCTTGGGACCCACACCAAGCTGAATCATGTGTAGAGCTGTAGTGTTGAGTTGACTATCAATGACTTCTCTTCTAGTCAAGTTTTTTGGGTTTTCAACATGGATGCCACTTTCAATGATCCCCCACAACTCAATGGACGAACTGCACACATGAGATTTCATCAAGAATTGCCATTGGTTAAAAGAAAATGAGTAAGCTTCGGTGGATCGCCCCTATTATTTATATGAGCATGAGGGATTGGTGGATCAGGTGAGGAACCTCACTATAGTCTTACTTACCAGTTCCCTTATTAGAGGAGGATCCATTATTCTTATTTTCACCCTCCAACTCCTTTTCTTCGGTGTTAGCCTTAGCTTTGTCCTTAGAAATAGGAGTCGAACCCTCAGTGGTAGATGGAGGTGAAGCTGAGTGTGGTGAGAGGCATGCAATAAGTTCAAGCATCTCATCCATTTTGGCATCCATGGATTTCACCAAGGTTGTTTCCAACAACTTAAGATCATCCATGGTTACCTTCTCTAGAGTGTCACCACCATCTCCCTTAGTGCCTATACTCTCTTAGGCGGTATATCTTGAATAAAGAGCCGAGGCTCTGACACCAATTGAAATGGATCATATGGGCACCTAGGGGGTGAATAGGTGCTACTCAAAATTTTAATTCTTTTTTCAGTTTTAGGCTTAACACAAAGGTAAATTCTCCAGATATGGGCTATGGATAATTTCCCTATAAGCAAACCTAACTACTAAGCGAGTAAAAGCGAGGAACGAGGTAACCGTAGTGGAGCACGCGGAGACACAGGATTTTTTTGACCAGAGTTCCTTCCTTGTTAAGGCAAGTACGTCTGAGTTGGAGAGGTGGGCGGTACTAAGACCACCACGCCACAATAGGCCTCACCCTGTTCTCTGATGGATCTCGCCACCAAAGGCTTGATCCACCGTTCCACTATTAGTACCCTTCGAGGCAGGAACCGGTGCCTTTACAATGCTAGTGGGGCACACATCTACAACTGAATTGGAGGATCCAGTGATGATAACAAGCTGCCACAAAAACAAGTATTATCAATAACCAAAAAAGAGATGTAGATATTTGCAAGAAATACTAGATCAAGAATCCTCCAAGTGAATGGAGGGGAAGTGATGTGCTTGCTTGGTGTTGATGAAGATCCAAGCCTCCACCTTTGATTCCCAAAAGATCGGAGCGTTCGGGTGGATGAAGATGGAGATCTCGATTTGGAACTTGAAGAACAGTACTGCACTTTTTTGAATGAATAAAGAGTTATGAATTGTGGATCTGAGGGGCTTTTGAAAATCTAGTACTGCACTAGATAAAGAGTTATGAATAAAGAGTTATATAACCCCTTTTGAAAATCTGCCGTTGGGAGATTTGGGGGCCAGATTATCTGGCCTAAGTGAGGGCTGGATTATCTGACCTAGGCAATTAACCGGCCCTAGCTCAAACAATCTGGATAAAAGTCAGGCCCCTCCCTGGTTGACGCGCCTTGACTACCTTCATCAAAATCCTAGGGGGCAGATAATCCGACCCTATTGGAGGGGCGGATTATCCGGCCTAAGCAAATGCTCTAGCTCTGGCCGGTTAATCTGAGGAATTATTCGCCCCTCACCTGCATGACGCACTACAATGTCTTTGTCGAAAAACCCGGAAGAGCGGATTATCTGGTGCCCCTGGAGGGGCGGAATATCTGGCCTGGGCGAAAGCTCCGGCCCTGGCCAGTTATTCCAGGGAAAAGTCTGCCCCACCTACATGACGGGCCTTGGGGTGTTTTGGCGATCTTGGTGGAGGGGATGTATTATCCGCCCCCCAAAACACTATTTAGCAGTATTGAGTGGTGCTATTGCTCTGCACACTAAATACACAGTTAAAAGATCCTTGGTATTGTTATCTAACACACAAAATACTAGAGATCATGAAATGTTCTTTCAGTTAGGTACGAGGAAAGAGTAGGGATGGAGTGTGAGTTCCGATCATCTCTTCCCAGGAAAGAATGAAGTTGGACGGTCTCACCCTAGAAAGTGAAAAGAACGAGATCTAGAAAGAATTCTACTAGCTGAATGAGGTTGTGAAAGAATCTCTGTCAGGTGGTGCAGATGAATAGAATAAGCCAAGCCCTTCTTTTTTTCTTTTTAGCCTTATCTGCTCTTGAATGGCTAACTTGTTGGGTTCGCAGCATAGAAAACAAAAAAATTCTTACGATGGGAACTATTATACGCCAAGATCTATCTACTAGATACAAGCAACGAATGGATATACATCCATAGAGAACATATCCTTGAAGACTAAGAAAGCTTTGTTAACAAGATGGAACTGGTGGATGATGTAGTCAAACGCTTGCCGATCTCAAGATCGTGTGGAAGTCCTAGTGGCGCAAATTAGCAGCTCATCCGTCCTCGCACACACGTTCAGGCCACTAAACAACCTCCACCTCCTCGCTCCAGCGATGCCGCGGAAGCAGCAACTCCTTCTAGACGAAATGCCATCGAGAACATGTATCTCGCTAATCCGAGACCATGGGGGAATAATTCTAGAGGGAAGAGAGATCCTTCATGAGGAGGTGCGAGTGAGAAGGAGTGAGAGGGGGCCTTTTATTGGAGGAGGGGGTGCCCCTCCCCATGGCCGGCACCCCATGGGGGTGCCCCTTCACCTGCCTCATTTGTGTGGTGTTAACCCCTCCACATAAATATGCCCCTTCACATTCTCTATTAAACTCTCCACTTTAAATACATTGAATCTTTCCAAATGTAATGCTCTCTCATTTAATAAAACTCTTTTATTAATTTTATTCAGATTTTTTTAATTACTTTAATTAACAAACATTCACATAAAATCCATTGCAACTTTTCAATATTACACGCAGAACCAATTTCAACAATTTCACCCGAAACAATTTCGGTGTCTATTGAAATAATTCCAACGCTTTGCAATTCATTTGTTTAAAACATATTTGCTCGAAATGGGATTTGGAAACCCTTAAGTTTGTCACCCTATGGTTCATGAATAATGCCGACATGATCGAGACCCTTCTCAGATCAATAATCAGAAGCAGGACCTGGAGATCCATACTGACTCCCACACATTCAACAATGACTCATGTGATCGAGAGAACCTTTAACGATAGTAACTAAATCCCTTTTATTGTGATATATTACATGTCCTAGATTTGATCATCAGTATCTCAATACTTAGTTTGATCTCGTTACCGACATGCACTCTATTCTCGTTCCCGTGATATATCATTCTAGTGATCGCATCACTTGCTTGCAAGCTATATTAATGTGATATCACCGAGAGGGCCCAGAGTATATCTATCCATCATCGAGATTGACAAATTCCACTCTTGATCCATGAGCCTCAACATAACACCTTCGGAATACCCAAACCCATCTTTATAGTCACCCTGTTATGGTGTGATGTTTGATGTTATCAAAGTATTCTTTCGGTGTTAGCAATTAACATGATCTCATGGTCTAAGGATAAATATTACTTCGTATGATGCCATAGCAATATAAACATAATGACTTTGATTGTAATGCTATACTTCGGATGAATGTTCATCACATCATTCCACTAATGTTGTGACCTCGTTATTAACAACACCCAATGTCCATGATCAGGAAACCTTGATCATCCTGTTAATCAACGAGCTAGTTTATAGATAGGCATAACTAGGAACTTTCCTTTTGTTTATTATACACACACATGTATTAACGTTTCCAAATTAATACAATTATAGCATGCAAAATAAACATCTATCATATACTTGGAATATACATAATAACAACTTTATTATTGCCTCTCGGGGCATATTCCCTTCAGTCTCCCACTTGCACTAGAGACAATAATCTAGTTTACATAGTGATAAATCTAACACCCATGGAGTTCTGATGTTGATCATGTTTTGCCCTAGGGAGAACTTTAGTCAACAGATCTGCTACATTTAGGTTTGCTTGTACTTTACAAATCTTTATATCTCCATCCTTGACATGCTCGCGGATGGAGTGAACTTGGCGCTTAATATGATTGGAATTCTTGTGAGACCTTGGTTCCTTGGTGTTGGCTATGGCTCCATTGTTGTCACAATAGATCACCATTGGATCCAACGCACTAGGAACCACACCTAGTTCTGTTATGAACTCCTTCATCCAAACTGCTTGCTGTGCCGCTTCTGAAGTAGCAACATATTCCGCCTCCATCGTTGATCCAGCCACCACAGGTTGTTTGGAACTCCTCCAACTAACTGCTGCTTTGTTCAGGAGAAATACGTATCCGGGTTGAGACTTATAGTCATCCAGATCGGTGTCAAAGCTAGCATCGACATAACACTTAGCGACCAGCTCTTCTTCACCTTCGTATACAAGAAACATATCCTTAGTTCTTCTTAAGTACTTAAGGATATTCTTGACCGCTATCCAGTGTTCTGAACCTGGATCAGAATGGTACCTACTAGTCAAACTAATAGCATGTGCCACATCCGGTCTTGTGCATAGCATGGCATACAATATAGAGCCTATGGTTGAAGCATAGGGGATCTTATCCATTATCTCTCTTTCTTCCGCCGTAGCCGGACTTTGGGTCTTACTCAATGTCTTGCCTTGCAACATAGGTAAGAACCCCTTCTTACTTCCGTCCATATTAAACTTCTTCAATATCTTATCAAGCTATGTACTTTGTGATAGTCCAATTAGGTGCCTTGATCTATCTCTATAGATCTTTATGCCTAATATATATGAAGCTTCACCAAGGTCCTTCATCGAAAATTTTCTGTTTACATAACTTTTAACACTATTTAAAAGATCTACATTATTTCCAATCAATAATATGTCATGCACATATAATATAAGAAATGCCACATTGCTCCCACTCACTTTCTTGTAAATACAAGCCTCTCCATAAGTTTGGGAAATCCAAACTCTTTGATCACCTCATCAAAGTGGAGATTCCAAATCCGGGATGCTTGCTTCAGTCCATAGATGGATCTCTGAAGATTTCTTACCTTATCAGCATCCTTAGGATCGAAAAAACCCTTAGGTTGTATCATATATAACTCTCCTTCAATATTACCAGGAATGCAGTTTTGACATCCATCTGCCATATTTCATAATCAAAATATGCAACAATTGCTAACATAATCCTAACGAACTTTAGCATCGCTACGGGAGAAAATATATCATCATAGTCAACTCCTTGAATTTGTCGAAACCCCTTTGCGACAAGTCGAGCTTTATAGATGGTCACATTACCATCAGCATCAGTTTTTCTTTTGAAAATCCATTTATTGTCAACGGCCTTTCGTTCGTGAGGTAAGTCCACCAAGGTCCAAACTTCGCTTTCGTACATGGATTCCATCTCGGATTCCATGGCTTATAGCCATTTGTTGGAATCCGGGCTCATCATCGCTTCTTCATATGTCACAGGGTCATCTATTTCATCAACCATGAAATTCATAACAGGCCTTCCGTACAGTTCAGGAGCTGCACATGTCCTGCTTGACCTATGAGGTTCGGTATTGTCCTCTTTCGGAGTTTCATGATCATTATCATTTGTTCCCTCTTCATTCGGTGAAGTCAACTCCGGAACAATTTTCGGCGCTGCACCACTCGCCATTTCATGAAGAGAAGGTTCAATAACCTCTTTGAGTTCTACCTTCCGACTACACACGCCTTTCGCGAGAAACTCTTTCTCTAGAAAGGATCCATTCTTGGAAACGAAAACCTTGCCCTCGGATATGTGATAGAAGGAATACCTAATTTTTTCTTTATGGTATCCTATGAAGACGCATTTTTCCGCTTTGGGTTCGAGTTTATCAGGTTGAAGTTTCTTCACATAAACATCGCAACCCCAAACTTTAAGAAATGACAGCTTAGGTTTCTTTCCAAACCACAATTCATAGAGTGTCATTTCAACGGATTTAGATGGTGCCCGATTTAAAGTGAATGCAGCGGTTTCCAATGCATAACCTCAAAATGATAGTGGCAAGTCAGCCAGAGACATCATAGATTGAACCATTTCCAATAAAGTATGATTACAATGTTCCGACACACCATTACATTGTGGTGTCCGACAGGTGTGAGTTGTGAAACTATTCCACAATCTCTCATGTGTGCGCTAAACTCGTAACTAAGATACTCACCTCCATGGTCAGACCGCAGAAATTTAATATTTCTATTACAATGATTTTCCACTTCACTCTAAAATTCCTTGAACTTTTCAAAGGTTTCAGACTTGTGTTTCATCAAATAGATATACCCGTATCTACTCAAATCATCCATGAAAGTAACAAAATAACGATATCCACCTCGCACCGACACACTCATTAGACCACATACAACTGTATGTATGATTTCCAATAAATCTGTCGCCCGTTCCATTGAACCGGAAAACGACATTCTAGTCATCTTGCCCATAAGGCATGGCTCACATGTATCAAATGATTCAAAATCAAGTGATTCCAAAAGTCCATCGGAATGGAGTTTCTTCATGCGTTTAATGCCAATATGACCTAGACGGCAGTGCCACATATATGCAGATATATCATCATTAAGTTTAATCCTTTTAGCATCAAAATTATGAATATGCGTAACACTACTATTGAGATCCAACAGAAATAAACCATTCAACATAGGTGCATGACCATAATTATATCATTCATATAAATCGAACAACCATTGTTTTCAAACTTAAATGAATAACCACTTCGCATTAAACACGATCTAGATACAATGTTCATGCTCAGTGCAGGAACCAAATAACAATTATTTGGATTTATAACTAATCCCGATGGTAGGTGGAGAGCCAGCATTCCGACGGTGATCACATCAACTCTTGATCCATTGCCGACACGCATCTTGACCTCACCCCTTGCTAGCTGTCGCTTGTTCCGTAGCCCCTAATTCGAGTTACATATATTAGCAATCGATCCAGTATCAAATACCCAAGTGCTACTGCGAGTACTCATCAAGTACACATCAATAACATGTATATAACATATACCTTTGTTTGCCTTGCTGGCCTTCTTGTCCGCCAAATCCTTGGGGCAGTTGCACTTCCAATGGCTAGTCCCTTAAACAATAATAGCACTTGGTATCAGACTTAGGGCCAGCTCGTGATTTCTTTTCAAGCGCAGCAACAGATTTTCCGTCCTTATTTCCCTTCCGTTTACCCTTCTTGTCTTTCTTGAAACTGGTGGTCTTATTGATCATCAACACTTGATGTTTTTTCCTAATCTCCAATTCTACAGTCTTAAGCATTTACAAAAGCTCGGGGAGAGACTTTTTCATGCCCTGCATATTATAGTTCATCATGAAGCTCTTGTAGCTAGGTGGCAAAGATTGGAGAACACGATGTATGCCTAAGTCAATGGGAATCGTTATTCCCAAAGACACAAGCTTATCGGCGTACCTAGAAATGTTGAGTACGTGCTCACTAACGGAGCTGTTCTCTTCCATCATGCAGCTAAAGAACTTTTCAGAAGCATTATAACTCTCTACGGCAGCATGGGTATCAAAATCATTTTCAATTCACCCATGGTATCAAAGGCATTGCCATTTTCGAAAGGCTTTTGAAGTTCCGGCTCTAGCCCATACAGTATGCCGCAATGAACTAAGTTGTGGTCCTCCTGACGAGTCAAATAGATGTTATTTTCCTCGTCAGGGGCATCAGGAGCTGGTAGGGGGCCTAGCGGTGCTTCTAGCACATATTGCTTTTGTGCAGCAATGAGGAGAATCCTCAAATTTATAGCCCAGTTGGTAAATTTGCTACCATTTGCTGCAAGTTTCTCTTTCTCCATGAACACATTGAAATTAAAAGCAGGTGGTGCTATATACAACAGAATTTGTAAAGTTTAGACTAAGTTTATGATAGATCGAGTTCAACTAATCAAATTACGAATGAACTCCCACTCAAAAACAACACCCCTCGTGTATTTTTGGTGATTACATGAACCAAATTCACTACACCAAAATCGATCATCACGTGAGTTGGTGTAGCTTCAAAGGCGAGCATCTATATCGGCATCATATCAAATATATGACTCATGCTTAACCTTTCGGTCCGTGTTCTGGGGCCATGTCTATACATGCTAAGCTCACGAAGTAAGAACCTTAGTACTCGCGTGTGTAAAACTGTCTTACACCCGTTTATGATCGTGGATTCAAGTACACCCGATCATCACATGATGTCTTGAAGTGGCGAAACATAGAACGGTGCATACTTAAGGAAGAACACATTTTTATCTTGATATCTAAATGAGGGATAATCTTATAATGCTGCTATAAACGCCAAACAAGCAATATAAGATGCAAGCATCAAATGTGTAAAGTGAAATGATATGGTTCTTGCAGTTGATCACCATCATGTGCATCATGGTATGATCTTTATCATTCCTTTGTATGTAAGGCCAAGGTCTATGGAACTTACACGTTAGGTGTGTTGCAAGAGTATCAACTATAAATCAACTTACAACATTAACATATCATGACACCAACCCAGCAACAATCTAAACTAGACGCCTCTAATTTATCAATTGCAACTTTTACGTGGATTAGGGCTTTCGAAGATAGAACTAGTATTACCTACGAACATGGAACCACAACAATGATAACCAAATTATTAACAACTTGTTGTAAATCAGATATTGACTATAGTAGGAGAGACAAACACCCGCTAGCCAGTTATGCAAAACTAGTTGCATGTCAAGCGTGGAACAGGTCTCATGTGCGAGGACATGTAACGTTAGTACGGGCCTCTTCATCCCGCTATGCCACCAATATCAAAAATACATGAAAGAAGCAATAACATGATCATCATCACCCACATACTCATATGTGTACTACCCATGCAAATCATCTACGCATAGATCAGGCTCTGATACCACTGTTGGGTTGGCAGCATAGAAAACAATTTTTTTCCTACGATGGGAACTATTATACACCAAGATCTATCTACTAGATACAAGCAACTGTTGGATATACATCCATAGAGAACATACCCTCGAAAACCAACAAAGCTTTGTTAACGAGATGGAACTCGTGGATGATGTAGTCGAACGCTTGCCGATCTCAAGATCGTGTGGAAGTCCTAGCCCCGCAAATCCTAGCGCATCCATCCTCGCACACACGTTCAGGCCACCGAACAACCTCCACCTCCTCGCTCCAGCGATGCAACGGAAGCAGCAACTTCTTCCAGACGAAATGCCACTAGGAACATGTATCTCGCTAATCCGAGTCCATGGGGGAATAATTCTAGAAGGGGAGAGAGATCCTTCACGAGGAGGTATGAGTGAGAAGGAGTGAGAGGGGGACTTTTATAGCTGGAGGGAGGTGCCCCTCCCCATGGCCGGGACCCCATGGGGGTGCCCCTTCACCTCTCTCATTCATGTGGTGGTAACCCCTCCACATAAATATGCCCCTTCACATTCTCTATTAAAGTCTCCACTTTAAATGCATTGAATTTCTCCAAATTTAATGCTCTCTCATTTAATAAAACTCTTTTATTAATTTTATTCATAATTTTGTTAATTACTTTAATTAACAAACATTCACATAAAATCCCCTCCAACATTTCAATAT
Source organism: Avena eriantha (assembly GCA_910589775.1). Classification (NCBI taxonomy): domain Eukaryota; kingdom Viridiplantae; phylum Streptophyta; class Magnoliopsida; order Poales; family Poaceae; genus Avena; species Avena eriantha. The sequence continues at coordinate 542,008,502 of OU342743.1, forward strand.
TACATGCAGAACTAATTTCAGCAATTTCACCCGAAACAGTTTTGATGTCTATTGAAATAATTCCAACACTTGCTAATTCATTTGTATGAAACATATTTGCTCCAAATGGTGTTTGACAACCCTTTAGTGTGTCACCCTACGGTTCGCGAATAATTCCGACATGATCGAGACCCCTCTCAGATCAATAATCAGAAGCGGGACATGGAGATCCATACCGACCCCCACACATTCAACGATGACTCCTGTGATCGAGAGAACCTTTAATGATAGTAAATAAATCCCTTTGTCTTGCGATATATTACATGTATGATATTCTATCATTAGTATCTCATTACTTAGTTTGATCTCGTTACCGACATACACTTTTTTCTCGTTCCCGTGATATAAAATTCTAGTGATTGCATTACTTGCTTGCAAACTATCTTAATGTGATATCATCGAGAGGTCCCAGAGTATATCTATCCGTCATCGGGATTGACAAATTCCACTCTTGATCCATGAGCCTCAACATAACACCTTCGGAATACCCGAACCCATCTTTATAGTCACCCTGTAACAGTGTGATGTTTGATGTTATCAAAGTATTCTTCCGGTGTTTGCAATTAACATGATTTCATGGTCTAAGGATAAAGATTACTTCGTATATAAACATAATGAATTTGATTGTAATTCTATACTTCGTATGAATGTTCATCACATCATTCCACTAATGTTGTGACCTCGTTATTAACAACATCCAGTGTCCATGATCAGGAAACCTTGATCATCCTGTTAATCAACGAGCTAGTTTATAGAGAGGCATAACTAGGAACTTTCCTTTTGTTTATTATACACACATGTATTAGCGATTCCAAATTAATACAATTATAGCATGCAAAATAAACATCTATCATATACTTGGAATAAATATAATAACAACTTTATTATTGCCTCCCAGGACATATTCCCTTCATAACTCTCCTACATCACCTAGTTCTTTGTCACCCTTATAGGTAATAGGAATGAAAGAAGATTCATCCTAAGAATTGGCATACGTTGTGGGAGTTAGGGCCCTCAGGAAAGAAAATGAACCACTAATATTGAGGCATAGCTAAACGGACATAGAGGCCATAACGACCACTGCTACGACCAGAGTGGACCATACCGCCGCCCATACCATACACGTGGGCAAAACATCAAGTTTGAGGTAAACTAGGGATATTTAAACTGAGACAAATATGAGCTCTCTCACGCTATCATCCACGTTGGCCGTCCGATTGCCCATTTTGGTCATTTCTACGCGTCTGATGTGCATCTTCTTCGACATGGGCCACTCTTGGGCCAAATGTCCCGGCAGCCGCTACTCTGGAAATCAAATGAGTGGCCTCCCGTTCGATCACGTATAGACGGTCCTCATGTGGCCACGTGTGCACCAACAAAACCGGATGTGACTCGTGTTGTCATGTGACACCCACCTCCCCACCCCACCCCACACCGCACGCTACACCCATCCTGTCTAGCCTAGGAAAAACCTAGGTGCACCACCGCCGCCCTCTTCACTGAGAGAGAAGGAGAGAGAAAAGATAGGGAGAGGGAGAGAGTGCCAATCGCATCGGCGGGCAGCCTTGATGGCCGAAGAGTTTGCTGCTGCTTCCTCTCCACTCTTAGTCTCCTCCTGTTACCTTCTAGACTTCATGAGGATAAGGAAACCTACACTGATCTTCCTTGTCATGGCGATGCACACCGTCGAAGCCTGCTGTCACGCCATTCCGCCTATCACCAAGGTGGGAATCGGGAGGGTTTCCTAGAGAGATCCCATATCGATGCGGCAAACCTAACCCTACTATTCCCCAGATGGTAGAGTTTATGCAATTCCCGATCTGAACCTTCGGAGTGCACAATAACGGATGGGATTTTTCTTCCCCTTCTCGGTAATTATTTGGATTGTTTGGTGACACTTACGTTTACATCTCCTTTCCATTGTCTCCTCTAATCATGAGTTTCTTTATTTGTTTTTCCCAAGCTCGTATCCTTCATTCTAATGCTTTGGGAATCCATGGCCACCAATGTCTGAAGTAGGGCTCAACTGTTATGGCGTGCATCTTGTGAAAGGCCTCTGACATGCGAAGAATGGTCAAGTACAACATATGCTTTCCTGGTATTACATCTAATTTGTTCTGCAACAAGGTGAAATAAACAAGTACAAACTTTCCTCCTAGAAGTTTAGTTCACTATCCCTGTTCCTGATTATATTTCCACCATAGAAATCTGCACTGCTCTATATCATGAATATCAGGGATTCATAGAGTTAGCAATTTTTCTTGTTCTATCTAGGTTACAGGATCTATATTAACACATTGATTGACATCTCACATTGCAAACTTTTGAACGAACACACTGATTATGGCCTACTATACTCCTATGCGGTCATGAAACAAGCATTTGGAGTGTTAGAGGAAGCCTCAAGGTTTCCTTTGCAACATAGCATCAATAAAGTAGTACCCTTCAGTATATTGTACCTATAAAGGCAATTTTTTTTTCATATTCCCCAACGCTATATAATATCCAAAAATATGTGATTGTAGTGCTTTAGTACAATATTAAACTATGATGTACGTAAACTTGTATGTGCACCAGTTATGAAATTTCATCCAACGATTGCTTCTTCATTCTCATCAAGGTGAGTAAAGGTACATTTAAGCTATTTTTGTCTACACCTTAGGTGAGCTTCGCCTATGCTAACTAATTGTGACGTTCACCATTGCTATGTACCATTTTTTGCTGACCAATGTACATCAACTCTCAGGTATTGAAGAAAACGTGAAGCTAAATGCAGATCGAAGATGGAAAATACAATTAGCAACATGTGGAAGAGTGTTGAGCCAGTGGAGCCACCCCAAGGACTAGCCTTGGCCAGGAGAGGATTAGGCCATACAAACCCTTAGGATAAAAGATGTCTGCATTATCTATTCATAGTTTCCCTTGGATATGTTTTGTTTGAAACCTAGGAAATAAAAATAAATGATGCACCAATGAAAGTAGAAGAATTTATTTTAATTTTATTCTCTGAACTTTTTTCAGCTTTTCTTACGATATTGTTAGTGAAAGCATCTATTTAAAATGCACTGTAACTAGCACTTTAGGGGTACCTGTACCTTTGTTTGCACTGTAACTAGCTCTTTATCAGTAAATTCTGTATTGACCGCTGACTCTTATTGAATAGTATTTAATCATCTTTGCATTATTGTTTGGTAGTATAATGTAATTAAAAAATGTGTAGTACCATGTATTTTCATGACACTTTCAATCACTTCTGTTACCTGGAATTAGTGGCCCGAGTCTGACAGTGTGTCCTTCTATTCAAGTAAAATATGTGTGTATGTAACTGAAAAAAAAACCTTGAAAGCCCATGTTTGTTTTAGAACTAAAAGGTACTAATGATTATAAATTAAGAAAAAATACTTAACCAAGACATATGCAGAACTACATCCACGTTTCCATTTCAATGCCACATTTTTTGGAAATTTTGGCATGTCGTTGTCCTTATGTGATGTCTTTTACATAATTACACGTACATCAGTTGCTTTCTCGGTACAACTATTCATGAAATTTACATTCAGTTTCTTTCCCATCTTGAAAGTCATATGAGAAATTTTAGCATTAGATGGTGGTACCAAGTGCTCTTATAAGACCATATGTTATCACCAAATCTGTCTCTACACTATGGAAAATGTTACAATTTAAATATATTTTGGTAAATTCATAACATTTTATTCTCCTAATAGACGGGCGTGGCAACGCACGCCTACATGATCTAGTATACTAAGAAGATAACGACCAGTAGTACGAGCATGGGTGATCGTACCGCGTGCACGTATCGAGTGCACCGTCAGAGGGATCCTTTGACCCCACGGTAAGTCACTTGGTACGGGTAGGCTCCGGCCGTACCGCCCGCCCGTACCGCGTACTCTGCCACGCATGAACCCTAGGGAGAGGTAAACCTACAATCCCTAATTCACAAATTTCTCTTTCTTCTTCCTCCAAACTCCAAACTATCTCCATTCGATCTTCAATTTTGTCCGTTATTTCTTCGATTCCTTACACCTAATTTACCTAAGGTATGTTTATCCTCTGATCCCCATCATACTTGCACCAAAACTTTACTCAATCTTTCACCATTATCAATCTAGACTTAGGTCTTGTTCTTGGGCTAATCTTGATTATGAGCATGCTTAGTGTTGTCTTTAGAGGAGATTATATTTAAGAAGTGTAGAGGATCACTTATGCTATGTTTTTATTGGATAAATTTTTAATTAGCTTTATTTTTGTATTAGATGAATACAAGGAGCCGTACACGTACAGTGGCTGCGGAACAAGTCACACCACCCATTGATACACTAATCCCCGAGTCATTTGGCATCGAGTTCACTAAGGAGTTTCAGCTCACTCGTTTCAACCGTCTCAAGCATCGAGAGATGAAGTCCAATAAGTGGGTGTGTCCTTACATCCTCAACCAACTAGGTATTCCTTAACACTTAACCAATGGGTCATCATTTCAGGTTCGCCAACAACACCACCGACGTACACTCCACAACCTTTGTTCTTGATCCATCACCCTTGGACTACTTTTGTAGAATGAAAATCCGTGGAAACATTCCCAAGGGAAACCAAATTGATCACCCTGCTATTTGTTATGTGTTCTATGTTATTGCTAACACCTTACAGTCATGTGGTGAGTTTACTATAGTTAATGAGGAGGATATGATGATCCTGGCAAGATCTTCTATTCTAAATTGTAAGTTGACGCCAAATTTGGGTGCCCTTCTATTGTTCTATCTTAATCATCAAGCTCTTCAATCTCGTGGTCCCATATGTGGAGGAGGAGTTATCACCATTCTTGTGCGCGCGCTTCAAGTCAAGATAGGTAATATCAAACCATTGGTAGGAGACCACCATCTTGGTTTCTCTACTCTAAGAGCTTGTGGTATGATTTCTAAATCCAATGGTAGATACTTTCTTGATATACCTAGAGCGGATCACTTGATCCCAGCTCCTTTGCCTAATGGTTTGTTCTCTATCGAGGATGGACGTTTGCGTTTTGACGCATAGGTTGAAGTGAGACTACCCCAACAAGAACAACCCGTGGATGAAGAAGTAGAACAAGAAGGACCCGAACAAGATGAGCAGCCACCAAACTACTACACCACCTTTGATGATATTTATGCTCACAAAGGAAGCATCTAGAATATGAGCAACCTCTCCATACCTTCGAGATGCTACTACCAACCTCTCAACCCTGTTCACAATTTGGAGCAGCCAATGGAACTTGGGAGATTATCCACCACCACAATGAGCAACAAAAGGGATTACAAAAGCCTGATCTTGGGGATGTGTAGCCCGACATTTAAATTTGTGTACTAAATGAGGTTGCACTTCATCTCCTTATGAGCTTTGAAACACTCTTTTGGTTTGTTCCAACACTTTGCTTTTTCTTTAATTTTTTGTTTGTTTTCATTTTTTTCGTTTGTTTGTTTTTATTTGCTTAGTTCCTTGATTGGTCGCAAGTTATTTTTTTCTATTTTTTAATTCCCATCCTCAAAAACACATTTTTTTTCCTTTTGTCCTTTTTCGAGAAAGTGGATATGCATATTGCCTCTTTGCTTCAATATTATTATGAGAGTTATTTTAACTTGAGTTTTGAAGGAACACATCCCCATAAGGAAGATAAATATGATGTCATTCATGAGAGGTATGTCCTAAGTCTCCCACTTTAGAAGTTTGAATTGTTTATCTTAGCTAGTTGAGTTACTAAGATTCTATGCTAGTGGGAGTAATTCAAAATAGTTAGAGTAAATATTTTTATTTGCATGAGTAAGTATGTGTGGAAGCTTTTGCTCTAGTTCTTGTAGTTAACCGAGTCTTTTCTTGGAAATAATATTTTCAAACAAGTACAACAATAAAGAGTCTCAAATTTATGACTTGTTTGATGAATAATTGTCTTAAGAGTAAACCTTTGAAGACACTTAACCCCATAGATATTTTGATAGACTTGATAGCACTCTTGAAAGGAGTTGTTTGATGAGATAATAATACTCTTAGTCCCACAACTTGCACACTAGGTGCAGATTAGTCCCACAACTAGCAAAAGTCTATTCCCCCATCCCACAACTAGCTAGACCCGAACGAACCAGTCCAATTATCTGAAAACCAGGACGATCAGTTGGAAGTTTGGAACCTAGGCATCACCGCACGGGCCATGCAGTTTTGCTGATCAGTTGGAACCAGGCACTTTATAAAAAAGGCTGCAAAGGAAATTTGTATTGAGGCCCTTCCACATGTTTTTGGCAGGTGGGGGCATCGTGTAAGTATTCTGAACATCAACTGCTTTGCACGCTCGCTAGTTTGTCGTGAGTTTCCTTCTCTATTCCGTTCTCTTCATGTGTGTCCTGACCTTCGAGGATGCCAATGGCCCCGTCTCCTCCTCATTGTCGTTCGTGGTGGCTTTCAGGGCGAGATGCCGCTGGATTTGCACTGCCACGAGTGGGCGTCGACGGCTCCGTCTCCTCACTGTAAACATATGTAGCCAATATGTATACTCTAGTATCAAGCATAAATCTGCTAATGGTGGCCAATCTGTATATTCCAGCAACAAGCATCAATCTGTACTCTACATCAAATATGTTGCATTTCCAATGTAGCAGCAGCAACAATTTTGGCATTTTTGAGATTATCTTGCAACAAATATATTGCATTATCAATATTACAGCAAATAACTTGCATTTTCAATCTTGCATGACAAGTGCTAGCCTTTTTTCGGTGTCAGAATAACTTGATCATCTCAAAACTGATTTGTAAATGACAAAAGTAAGATCATCTCAGAACTGATTTGTAAATGATAAAAGTAACATTTATTATGGTATATCACTGTACAATGATTTCATACAAAGGGAGCTGATACAAAGACCAAGCAAAGTACACTGATTCTGTACAAAGATCAAGCGAAGTACACTAGATTACAAACTGCATTATAAAGACCATTACATACAACCTGACATCCTACTGATTTCACTACCAAACAATACTAGACAAGTTTCCTTCTTCTTCTCTGTCTCCCTTCTTCTCTATCTCTTTCCGTCTTCTCTATCTCCTTCCTTCTTCTCTGTAATTTCAGTCAAATTCACCAAAATTAAGATGGGTAAAATATGGACAAATTCGAGTAGTTAATTAAGCATTTGTGATCTCCATGCTGTACAGATTTGGTTTTACTCATATAAGAAATATCAACTTCCTATTGCTACATTTATAACTTATGTTTCACTACACTAAACAAAATGACATGGCTTCATGGCTAGAAACAAAGAAACATATCATCATGCTTGTGGTATTTATGAATGAAACATACCAGAAGGACATATTGATGTACAATATCACCTCTAGGGCATTTGAGCTCTCAGAACATCAGTATGGGTATGAACTATGGATATTAGGTTTTCTTTTCAATGCTCCGTCTTTTATTCTGCTTTCTCGTGAGTAATCTACCGCGTGAGGCGTCAGTTTCGTACATGTTCCTATCTGCAATCGCCAACAGCATGATCCGATGAGAGTTGTGGTGTGTGTGTTACAATGAATCATGGAGTTGTTTGGTTACTTAGCTATGAAGTAGAGCATCCCCACCGATCTTTTCCAGTATGCATCCCAGCCAGCCTGGATCGATGCTTGGATTTATCATGTCATGGCGAGTGGCTTCTATTCTGAGAATGTAGCGTGCTTCCTTCCCGGGCAGATGCATCTATTTCTTCCTGGAGGTTACATTAATTAGCTTCTTCCAGATGTAGCGTCATGCTGTTCTCCAGCTAGCTAATTAACTAAAAATGCAAAGGCGTGCATGTTACTCCGGTGCACAGCCTGAGTATATCACGTGGACATGAATAATGCAGAACCACCATACACCTTTCATGTCTATTGTCTATGATACAGATGCACCGTATGGTCCTTACTCTGAATTCTGATCGCTTGTAGCAATTTTAGGAGAAGATAAGAACCTCCTGGTTTTAGGAACAGAACTAATCACCACCCACCCAAACAGAAATTTAGCTTTGTTAGGGGACTGATTAGGAACATATAGATTACAATCCAGTGAACAAGATCACGGTTTTACAGCTACAGTCTTCAACTATGACAAGCCTACTTGCTCAAAGAGAAAAACAAGTACAGTAACTGGAAGCTGAGCTCGCAAGCTTCTGTAGGAATTGGAAGCTGAACAACAACTACAGTAATTGATTTGGCCTTTCATTCCTAGATTTAATCATTGTGCATATTAGAATTTTCAATTCCTTCATGAATGCAATCAAACTAGTAGTTTCAGTTATGTGAAGATAAAGGGAACAAACCTCACTATGAAAGTCGCCACGCCGCATAAGGATTTGACACAGACGGCCCTGCAGACGGACGCTGGTTCCTTGTGATACAGCTGCGTATCGATGACCTCCCAATTCTCCTCCGCATCATCCGCCGTATCTATCTCCGCCGCATCCGGCTGGCCCCAAATTGCCTCTACCTCTGAAGAATCGCCACCGCCTTGCCTGTGCCTACGCGGCACTGATGCACAACGACCATGAGCTGGGGGCACGGGAATGCCCCTCCACCACGCCCCAGCGTGACGAGGTGCAGGGGACCTCCCCGTTCTCTCCAGCGACGCTCCGCCATGGGCTCCGCGTCGCTCGGGTTGACCGCTCATGTTGAGACAAAATAAGTGGATAAGGGGACCTAGTGACGGGTCCAAGTGAGAGATCTGATTTGTCCTAGGTACCTTACTGCAAAACTATCTGGCTCGTGCGGTAATGCCTGGGTTTGATCGGCGCGGTTTTCAGACGATTGGACTGGTTCGTTTTGGTCTAGCTAGTTGTGCTATTGGGGAATAGACTTTTGCTAGTTGTAGGACTAATTTGTCCGTAGTGTGCAAGTTGTGGGACTAAGAGTATTATTACCTCTTGTTTGATTGAAATGAATTCTAGTGGTAATTGTGATTCATGCCAAAGGTAACCTTGTGGATCAAATTGTGATACTATTTTAAAAAAGTTTATATGGTTTGATGCACACCTTTGGATGCCAAAACTCTGCTAGCCTATGAACAATCAATGGTACGACCCTGATCTTGGCTATGAGTTGACGACATGGGTGGCACTTGTCACCGTAATGGGAAAAAGTATTGGTACTCTTGAAGGTTGTGCAAACCATTTGTTAAAATAATCACTCAATGATCCTTGAATAAAAATAATGATCCACACTAACCAGTCTTTGTCATGGTCTCGTTACTACTCATGAATTTTCTTGAAAGACAATGATTGAAATAGTAGCGTTTTGATAGTCTTGATTTACTGATCTGGGTGTCAATAAGACACTTCACTATTAGTGTACTTGGTACATGATCTCTCTTACTTAATTCTTCTACTATAAAATATTCGAGTGTTCCTTGGCAGACTAAGAGTTAACTAGAGGAATTGGATTGATTGTTACACTTCTACTTATTCATACTTATATTAAACTCTACTTTGATTGTTTTGAGTTAACGAAGCTCGTATAGTATTCTTAGCATCTATCTAACTTTGATGAGCTTTTCAAATGGAAGAAGTGCTGGACGCATATGACAACCAACCGTAAGTGAATTCATACTCTCTTTATGGTTTTGTTTTTTCTTGCTCAAGGACAATCAAGGTTTGAGCTTTGGGGAAGTTGATGGCTATGAAAATATCCATATTTCTCCATGGTTAAACTTTGTTTTTAGTCAAGTAATTGACCAAGAATCTCTCTAGCCTTGCTACTAATGACTAATTATTGCAAAGATGTGCAATCCATTGCTTTGAATTGTGTTGTGCAGGAAATCATGCTTTTAAGGAGAAATCAGGAGCCAATAATGAAGACTTTAAGAAAGCCTACATGATTAAGAAATCTTGTAGTAATTACTAGTCGACAGAGGCTTTAATGACCACTGGTACGGGCAAGATCTGCCCGTACCATGTGGAGTTGGATTCGTCTTGTCAAACCCTACGACTTTCGTGAAGACACCTATATATTTTGAGGTCCCTGTCGCCGCGCAGGAGACCGCCATTCTCAAATTGTATCACAACACCACCAAACGAGATCCACCAGCAAAGTTCATCCTCTCCACCCTCCATCCTCTCCATAGACATATCCATTAGCTTGTACTTGAGATCTCCTTGTGATTCGGTGACCATTGTAAGAATATTTGATTTCAATCTAAGTATTTTGCACAATGTTTTATATTCTTGATCTTATTGTTATGAGTGAGTAGTCCTCATGGGATGCGGGTTGGGGAGAAACCTCACAGCAATTATGTGCATCTAATCCAGGGGAGCACTGTGTATTTATTGAATAGAGATTTGTATCTTTGTTTCTTTGTCCCTTGTCTTGATCTATGGACTTGTAGGTACCCAAGATCCCAGAGATCAATAAATGCTTGAGGTGAGATACTTGGTGAGCGGTGATCTCATAGTAAACCTAGTGAAAGAAAGCGGAGTATGGTCTTCGTTTAGCAATCCACTTGGGAACAACAACAACATCACTTCTTAAGGCTTTGATCTATGTTTTGTTGGGCCATGTAGAGATAAACAAAACTTTTTCCCTACGTGGTGATACCAAGATCTAGCTAAGGTGATAGGCCACGAGGATTACCACCAGACACGCAGTTGCGTGATGGCTCAATGCACGGCACCCAGAAAAGTGCTGGTGCGGTGTTGATGTAGAGCTTGTTGGGAACCCCAAGAGGAAGGTATGATGAGCACAGCAGCAAGTTTCCCTTAGTTATGAAACCAAGGTTTAATCGAACCAGTAGGAGCAAGGAAACACCCCAAAGGTGTTACTAGTTGAGCTTTGGCAGGGCGCACTACCGGTGCTAGTAGCAACGTGGAGACCTGCACAACACAACCACATAACTTTGTCCCCAAATTGCGATGAGGTTGTCAATCTCATCGTGTTTTGTGGAAAACAAATGATTAAACGTATCGAATGGAAAGAAGTAAAAGTTTGCAGAAAGTAAACACAAAGCAGTAAACAGTTGTAGATTGTATGTAAAGAAAAAGGACCGAGATCCATTGTTCACTAGAGGTGGCTCCCCTTAAGATAGATAACATGCTGGGTGGACAAATTACAGCGGGGCAATTGACAAACACCGAGAAAGCAATACATGCATATACTAATCATCTTGACTCCTTTGAGACTTGAATGGGCATTACAACATAATACATAGACCGCCATCCAACTGCATCTATGACTAATAATCCACCTTCAGGTTATCATCCGAACCCCCTCCAGTATTAAGTTGTAAGCAA